>CM040127.1:234711972-235311972 GCA_022559845.1 Amorphophallus konjac
TGGCTGCCCAATCAATGTAAATCTGGTTGTAATATTTGGCATGGATAACCAGGCCTTGAAGGTGCCACTTTGAAATAAAAACCCTCATGTCGGTAGTAATGTTGGAAGTGAGCTTTGTAAGACAGGGTAGTCTGGAGAATCTTCTGGGGCCCGGAAAGAGAGGATACGGCTGAGAAAAAAGAAAAGAAAAAAGCATAAGAAAGAACTCGTGCGTAAAGAAAGAGGGAACTGATTGGACTTACCATCCGTGAGCGGATTCTTTCGCACAGATGACCTCCAAAGTCGGTCAATTTCTTGAAACCACGATCGAACCTCCCCCTTTTGGTAGGGCGGGAAGGTTCACCCTCCATCTCCACAGGCTGGGAACTCTCTTCCCACCTCAAAAGCACAGAACCACCATTGAATGCATTTGGTTAAGTGCTAGGGGGGTACTTATAGGAAGAAAGGTGGTAAAACGGTAAAAGTAAATGAGAAGTGTGGAACGCGCTTTATCTTATTTATCATTATTTTATTTATTTATTGATTTATTGGCGTGCCAGTAACCGGGGTGACAATTTTTATTATGCGCTTGATCTGACTTGGTCAGTCGATTGTGAAGTCTGAGTCGGGACCGGAAGTCCGTCATACCATAAAGGCCATGACGTTAATTACGCCCTTCATAAGAAGGACAACCCTTGATTAAACGCCAAAATAGGAGGAAAGCAGCGGTAAAGATAAGGCTCAAAAGAGACGGGACTAGTTCATTCGCAGAACATTAAATGGACTGAATAAAGCAGGGGTTTATTAAGTACGGGACGAGTCCGACGGCATATCCCCATTATCTTGGACTATGCCAAGTGGGAATAGGAAACCACCCATGCAGCGGCAGGGTAGGACACGTAAAAGATCGGGTATATTTGACCCGGAATCCGAGTAGGGACCGGCGCGACATGACACACCCTATGCAGGTGCGATGTCTTATTGATATCCCCCTTCGGAGGACCATCGGAGAACGTGCAAGGGCATAACTCCGTGAGCCAACGGGGTTAAGATAGAATACCATAGTTACCTGATGGGGTATGTACGAATTTTGACAGCATATCCCCTTAACTTGGATTATGCCAAGAAAATATAGGCCATCATCCACGGGATGCCGGGACGACGACCAAAGGAGAAAGGCACCAGGCCCGGGGACATTGCTTGCATTCATATCATCGATTGATGTTCCTTTGGAACCCATCAGAGCACATGTAGTGACATAGCTCTTTGGGTCCATAAGGCTGCAGAGAAACCACGGTCGGGGCTAAGAGATGTAGGGGAGGTCCTCCCCATTATTGTATCTCCTCAGGGCTATGCGATGGTCTCTGAACATCCCCTAGACAGATGTGTGGAGAGACTAAGGGGTTGATGGATAATGGTGCAGAGGTGGACCTTGGTCTGAGTTTCATTGGCCAAAGAAGGGGTCTCGGCGTGGGTTTTATTGGTAAAAGGGGGGAGCTCTCGGCGTGGTTTTTATTGGCCAAGGGAGGATTCTTGGCGTGGCTTTTATTGGCCAAGGGAGGATTCTCGGCGTGGCTTTTATTGGCCAAGGGGGGTTCTCGGCGCGCTCGTCACCGCTCCGGGAAGCCCCCGGGCCGGGAAGGCTGTATTGAAAGGGGGTCTTCTTGGCCAGTGAACAGGATTGGGGGTTTTATCAACGTGCTGAAGGGAAAAGGGGGAAGCCCTCTCGGCGGCGTAGCTCTCGGCGTGGCAACGGCCGCGCCGGGAACCATTTACCCAACGCTCACGCCGGGAAGATGAAAGGGCTCAGGGCCAAAAAGGGTTTATGGCTTGATTACGATACTCTGTTCGGGAGATTTCTGGGATTTTTGGCTTGGATTGAGGCAGGATTTGGAGTGCAGAAGGGGATTGGAAGGCGAAGTCAGTAGAGGAAATGAGACCATCGTCCACTCACAACGTCCTGTGAAGATTTTTATCTGTTTGCCGCCAACCGTCTGGGGAGATCAAGAGATGACTGTCTCTGATCCCCTGGATGAGCCCAATGGCATCGAGGAAACGAACCGGCGATGGAGGAATGTCACAACCCTCGGCACTGGAACTCTAGTCCCTAATCATTCAAGGGTTAGAATGGAGGACCCAGGGGTTGAGGTCATCACTTATTAGAACCTCGCGGGGTTGCATTCATCTACAGATTAAGCATATCTCTTATAGCCAGCAGTTCAGGGAACCAAGAGATTGATGTCTCTGGTTCCTGAACAGCATAAGGGGCCTCGAGAGAAAACTTGAATGTATGCGGGGAATCTGCCATCGAGACAGGAGGGGAGAAGGAAACAGAACCCAATAACCCATTAGATGGGGATGGGGGCCCAATCTTCATTCCTCTTCGACGAACAGACTCATAGAAATGACTCTGAAACCCGAAGCATCTAGGCTATTGGACATTCAGATAAAAGATATATACATAGAGAGACAGAGGGCAGAGCTTCGGTTGCCTAATATCCAGCACGACAACTGCAACATTTGATTTCATCTCATTATCACCACTTACATCGACTGCAAGGTTGGAGCTGAGAAACAGGTAAGGGGAGGAACAGAGGCAGGCAAGAAAAGAATTCTCGGTCATCATATGAATAATCGAAGCATGAGGACATAGACTATTACATACGGAGGAAAAAAAAAAGAAGAAAACAAACATGGGGGGGGGGAGGGTGGAGCATTGACTCCTCTCCCTCCCCTGAGCAGCCCACCTGGAGCTTCTTCTTCTTCTTCTCTCTTTCTGCGGGTTTCTTCGATGCCTCTTCTTTCTGTTCTCCCTCTTTCTTTTTTTTTTCTCCGTTCTTCGTTGTTCGTTCGAAGCCCTTCTATTTCTTCTGGTCCTCCTCTTTTTCTTGTGGGAGAAGAAAGGGGTTATATAACCCTGTCCATCGCAAGGGATTCTCGGCGCGCCTATAGCAGGGGTTCCCGGCGCGCTCCCATGGAGGGGCTTCTCAGCACGCCTGTAGCCATGGGAAGGTTTCCGGCGCGAGGGGTATCAGGCCCATCCTCAATAGCACATTAACAGGCCCATTCAACGAGCCCATTTTTTCTAAAGCTCATATTTTTGTTCAGCCTTATTGATTCCCTAAAACATATCAGAACCGACGAAGGCCCCTTTCTTATGGTGACATGATCTCCCCGGAAACAAATCCAAGGTTCTCATTAGTCGGTAGACTAGAGCTTCATCAGTATCATCGTCTGGATGACGATAACACCGGACATCAGCCAGGCCTGAGAAGGTCATAACCGGGCAATTAGCTGGTGGTGAGGGTCCTCCCTCAATCCTGACTCTTGCAGGCATCTTCCAGTCTTCATTGCTGGTCTGGTCCCATCTTTATCTTTGTTCATATTTTAGCTGTCAACAAATGCCCCCCACCTGCAGACGGCGTAAGCGCAGAATAAGCGGCACGCTGTCTGCAGGTGCATTTTAGCTCAACGCTATTGACTCATTCTTTCAGTTATAGCTTGGCAGTATCCCCATACTGGGATTTCATCCTGGCACGATCTTCTTGGCTTGAGCCTCAGTCAGCTGAACATCTATCGGCTTGAGCCCTGAGCAACTGGCACATCTGACATCTGTCGGTTTTGAGGCCCGAGCAACTGGCACATCTGACATCTGTCGGTTTTGAGCCCCGATTGGCTGTACATATGACTTCATGTGTTGTTATTTCCTTCATGTGGAAGAGTGGCAGTCTCAGCAGTCTTTACGTAGATGACCCGTGCTTAGCAGGAGAGCGTCCATCCTCTTAGGGAGAGAATGGGGGACTCGCTCCACCGTGTGTCGGTATCTGGTGGGCCTGCCTTCGCTGGACTTGTTGGTCAACGGAAGACATGCCTTTAGGCCATAGCATCATGCGGGAGTGTAGACGAGAGGGGCTTTAGAGGAGCATCTGGAACAGACGAGAGGTCTGTTCCTCAAAGCCGGCCGTGGCGATGTGCCGACCGACCAGTGCATGGTTTCATCGTCGACATTGGGTTTATGTTGATGCAAAGGAGTTTAAGCTTCATCAGAATAGACGTAAGGTCTAAACCGGGTAAGTTCATCACGGGTGGGACATAGAATGGTGTGCAGTTTCATCAGAATAGACGTAAGGTCTAACCTGGCAGGGTTTCATCATTGATCGGGCGAGGTGCCGGTCGATCAACAGCTAGTTTCATCATCGATATTGGGTTTATATCGATACAAAGAAAGTGTTATAAGTTTCATCAGAATAGACGTAAGGTCTAACCTGGCAGGGTTTCATCATTGATCGGGCGAGGTGCCGGTCGATCAACAGCTAGTTTCATCATCGATATTGGGTTTATATCGATGCAAAGAAAGTGTTTTAAGTTTCATCTGAATAGACAAAAGGTCTAAACTGGCAGGGTTTCATCATTGATCGGGCGAGGTGCCGGTCGATCAACAGTTGGTTTCATCATCGATATTGGGTTTATATCGATGCAAAGAAGAGTTTAAATTTCATCAGAATAGACGAAAGGTCTAACCTGGCGGGGTTTCATCATTGATCGGGCGAGGTGCCGGTCGATCAACAGCTGGTTTCATCATCAATATTGGGTTTATATCGATGCAAAGAAAGTGTTATAAGTTTCATCAGAATAGACAAAAGGTCTAAACTGGCAGGGTTTCATCATTGATCGGGCGAGGTGCCGGTCGATCATCAGTTGGTTTCATCATCGATATTGGGTTTATATCGACACAAGAAAGTGTTATAGGTTTTATCGCGGGTGGGACTTCGCCAAGAAATACGTAGGTTTCATCAGGATATGCGTAGGGTCTATCCTGGCAGGGTTTCATCGTTGATCGGGCAAGGAGCCGATCGATCAAGGGAAGGTTTAAGAGTTTCATCTGGACAGGATTTATCAGAATGGTGATGGGTTTCATTGTCGGTGGGACATTCGAAAGAGGGTATGTAGATTTCATCAGGGTAAACGTAAGGTCTTCCCCGGAAAGGCTTTATCATCGGTGGGGCATAGAGCCAGATGACCGACGGAAGGCTTCATCAGTGAAGGGGAGGTAAGGCAGCATGCCGGTTGGCATGGAACTTTGAATTACCACATTACTGAACCAAGTGCCCCTTCGAGTTTTCACCGGAGCCAGCCCCCTCTTGCTTTTGCCCACGCGCCCTTCTGGGTTTTCACGTGACGGGGTACCCGATTTTGCCTGCAGTGCCCTTTCGGGTTTTCACCACAGCTAGGTTTTAGCCATTTTTGCCCTTGTTCAGAATGCCTAAACAAGACTGGCGGGGTATCTCTATTTTTAACCCCATAATTAATATTATTTTTTTTGTTGAATTGGGACTTTAGCACGGGTCAGGCGGTGTGCCTTTCCATCAGTAGCCGATTTCATCATTGGTATTGGGCTTATACCAATGCAAGGATTTCAAAGGCTTCATCGGGATAGACGTAAGGTCTAAACCTGATAGGTCTCATCATCGATCAGGCCATGTATCTTTCGACGACTAGCAAATTTCATCATTGGTATTAGGTTTATACCAATGCAAGGCTTTCATAGGTTTCATCGGGATAGACGTAAGGTCTACACCGGACAGGCTTCATCGTCGATCAGGCAGTGTGCCTGTCGACAACTAGCAAGTTTCACCACGGTGGGACTTTGGATAAGGTATGAGGGTTTTATCAGGATAGACGTAGGGTCTAAACTGAATAGGTTTCATCCTTGATCGGGCAGTGTGCCAATCGATCAACAGTTGGTTTCATCATCGGTGGGACGTATGATAGGTTTCATCAGAATAGATGTAAGATCTAAATTGGATGGGTTTTACCGTGGTAGATTTTGGGCAGAAAGTGGATGGATTTTATCAGAACAGACGAAAGGTCTATTCCGAGATGAGCTTTAGCATTGATCAAGATGATATGCCTTACGATCAACGGTGTTTCATCATAGGTGGCACATGTGGTGGATGTGCTACTGAAGGAGATTCATGAAATGTACTTTTTGTATTATCACATTACTGACCCAAGTGCCCTTTCAGGTTTTCACCGGAGCCAGCCCCCTCTTGCTTTTGCCCACGCGCCCTCTTGGGTTTTCGCGTGGTGGGGTACCCAATTTTGCCTGCAGCGCCCTTTCAGGTTTTCGCCATAGCCGGGTCATAGCCATTTTTGCACTTGTATTTAATATAGGAGCAAGTCTGGCGGGGTATCTCTATTTTTAACCCCATTTTATTTTCTCTTATTCTCTCTCTTTTTTTCTCTCTTTTTTTAGAGGATGGCAGGCCATCAGATCAAGGGAAGGCAGCTTGATCGGGGCGGAATGCCACTAGACCAAGGAAAGGGTAGCTTGATCATGGTGGAATGCCACTAAACCAAGGAAAGGGTAGCTCGATCAGGGCGGAGTGCCACTGGACCAAGGAAAATAGCCTGGTTAGGGCGGAGTGCCACTAGACCAGGATGAGGGTAGGTCGGCTAGGGCAGAATGCCACTAGACCAAGGAAAAGAGTAGCTTAGCTAGAGTAGAATGCCACTAGACCAAGGAGAAGGGTAGCTTGGCTAGAGCGGAGTGCCACTAGACCAAGGAAGAGGGTAGCTAGGTTAGGGCGGAATGCCACTGGACCAAGGAGGGGTAGCTCGATCAGGGCGGAATGCCACTAGACCAAGGAAAGGGTAGCTTGGCTAGAGCGGAGTGCCACTAGACCAAGGAAAGGATAGCTCGATCAGGGCGAAATGCCACTAGACCAAGGAAAGGGTAGCTTGATCAGGGCGAAATGCCACTAGACCAAGGAAAGGGTAGCCCGATCAGGGCGGAATGCCACTAGACCAAGGAAAGGGTAGCTTGATCAGGGCGGAATGCCACTAGACCAAGGAATGGGTAGCTTGGCTAGAGCGGAATGCCACTAGACCAAGGAAAAGGGTAGCTTGGCTAGAGCGGAATGCCACTAGACCAAGGATAAGGGTAGCTTGGCTAGAGCGGAATGCCACTAGACCAAGGAGAAGGGTAGCTTGGCTAGAGAGGAGTGCCACTAGACCAAGGAAGAGGGTAGCTTGGTTAGGGCGGAATGCCACTGGACCAAGGAGAAGGGTAGCTTGGCTAGAGCGGAATGCCACTAGACCAAGGAGAAGGGTAGCTTGGCTAGAGCAGAGTGCCACTAGACCAAGGAAGAGGGTAGCTTGGTTAGGGCGGAATGCCATTGGACCAAGGAGGGGTAGCTCGATCAGGGCGGAATGCCACTAGACCAAGGAGAAGGGTAGCTTGGCTAGAGCGGTGTGCCACTAGACCAAGGAAAGGATAGCTCGATCAGGGTGGAATGCCACTAGACCAAGGAAAGGGTAGCTTGATCAGGGCGGAATGCCACTAGACCAAGGAATGTGTAGCTTGGCTAGAGCGGAATGCCACTAGACCAAGGAAAAGGGTAGCTTGGCTAGAGTGGAATGCCACTAGACTAAGGATAAGGGTAGCTTGGCTAGAGCGGAATGCCACTAGACCAAGGAGAAGGGTAGCTTGGCTAGAGCGGAGTGCCACTAGACCAAGGAAGAGGGTAGCTTGGTTAGGGCGGAATGCCACTGGACCAAGGAGAAGGGTAGCTTGGCTAGAGCGGAGTGCCACTAGACCAAGGAAGAGGGTAGCTTGGCTAGAGCGGAGTGCCACTAGACCAAGGAAGAGGGTAGCTCGATCAGGGCGGAATGCCACTAGACCAAGGAGAAGGGTAGCTTGGCTAGAGCGGAGTGCCACTAGACCAAGGAAAGGATAGCTCGATCAGGGTGGAATGCCACTAGACCAAGGAAAGGGTAGCTTGATCAGGGCGGAATGCCACTAGACCAAGGAAAGGGTAGCTTGGCTAGAGCAGAGTGCCACTAGACCAAGGAAGAGGGTAGCTTGGTTAGGGCGGAATGCCACTGGACCAAGGAGGGGTAGCTCGATCAGGGCGGAATGCCACTAGACCAAGGAAAGGGTAGCTTGGCTAGAGCGGAGTGCCACTAGACCAAGGAAAGGATAGCTCGATGAGGGCGGAATGCCACTAGACCAAGGAAAGGGTAGTTTGATCAGGGCAGAATGCCACTAGACCAAGGAAAGGGTAGCTCGATCAGGGCGGAATGCCACTAGACCAAGGAAAGGGTAGCTTGATCAGACCGGAATGCAACTAGACCAAGGAAAGGGTAGCTTAGCTAGAGCGGAGTGCCACTAGACCAAGGAAAGGATAGCTTGATCAGGGCGGAATGCCATTAGACCAAGGAAAGGGTAGCTCGGGCGTGAACCCGTTCGCTGGAAATGTGAATTTCATCGTTAATGTGGGGTTCGACATTAACGTAAAAGAATAGGGTTTCATGATCTATCCAGACGAAAGGTCTGAATTGATTTAGAAGATATGGGTGGCAGCTCGGGCACGAAGCCGTTCGCTGGAAGGGTATGTTTCATCGTCAATGTTGGGGTTTAACATTAACGTAAAGGAATAGGGTTTCATAATCTACCCAGACGAAAGGTCTGAATTGATTCAAAGACATGTATGGTAGCTCGGGCACGAAGCCGTTTGCTGGAAGAGTATGTTTCATCGTCAATGTTGGGGTTTAACATTAACGCAAAGGAATAGGGTTTCATAATCTACCCAGACGAAAGGTCTGAATTGATTCAAAGACATGTATGGCGGCTCGGGCACGAAGCCGTTCGCTGGAAGAGTATGTTTCATCGTCAATGTTGTTCTGATCAGCTGGATACCTACATCTTTGCATATCACTGATTCTGTTGACTTTTCTTTGGCAATCTTTGAACATTGGCCGGCTTGAATGCCGATGGTAGAATGCCTGTCGGCCTGGGCGCCAATAGCTGGAATTCTGATTTCTCTTAGCTGGCCATATCGGTAGTCCATACTTGTGAGCATTTGTCATCTCGAATGCTGATGGTTAAACATCTCTAGCACTCTAGAGGATCATCGGGCATCTATCGGCCAGGGTGCCGATGGCTGAATGCTTGACATATGTCGGCTAAGATGCCGATGGTTGGCTATTTACCCCCTTTGAATACTTTTTAAATCATTTGTCAGCACGAACATCGTCGACTGAGCACTTGACATCCGTTGGCCTGAGCCTTGGTTAGCGGAACATCTATCGGCTTGAGTTCCGATCAGCTGGACATCTGACGCATGTCTGCTTGGGTGCCGATAGCTAGAGTTGTGACTTCTTTTGGTTGGCATACTGGAGATTCATGTTTGGAAACATCTATCATCTTGAATGCCGAAGGTTAGACATCTCTGGCACTCCGGAGGCTCATTGGGCATCTATCGGCAAGGGTGCCGATGACTGAATGTTTAACATATATCGGCTAAGATGTCGGTGGTTGTTGGCTTGAAAGTCAATGATCGAGCCTTGACATCTATCGGCTTGGACGCCGATGGGCATACAATTGGCAACCGTGGAAAGTGGTTGAACATCGGTTGGCACAAACGCCGATAGTTGACATCTTGGGGCATTGTTGAACTTCTTTGACCATCTTGTAGGCACTGTTGAGCATCTATCAGCTTGGGCGCCGATGTATTCCTTCATCTTTGTCTGCATCTATCGGTCTGATTACCGATGCATCTATCATTCACTCATCCGAGTGCCATTGTTCATCCATCAGCTTACATGCTGACACCTTGATGTTTGATATATAGATTTTTTTTTGGATCTCATCGAGCATCTGCTGACCTGAACACCGGTGGTTAGGCGAGCTTCCATCATTCTTCATTGATCCATCATTAATCGTTCATTGCCATCTGTGATTCCATCATTTGGATAGTCCCTGACATCAGCAGTAGACGTGCAGTGTAAGAGTCTGCGACAGGATGGCCCTTGAAACGTCAATGCTCCAATTTTATTCATCATTGCCATAAGTGATCATTGCCCCTTTAAAGGGGTGAGCATATCCGGCAATGGCCATGCATGCCACCATTGACGTTTCATACATTTACCCCTAGAATGGGGAACCATGTGTCTTCCATCATTCTTTTGGCACACATTTGTCCCAAGAATGGGATACCATCAATATTTCTCATTATTTGGCATACATCTGCTCCCGGGATGGGGTACCATTTGGAACTTCCATCATTTCATAATCATCATTTTTTCTTATTTTCTTCTTCTTTCTTTCTTCTTCCTTCTCTTCTCTTTTTTTTTCTTTCTTTCCCCCTTTTTTTTGATATGCATCCCCCTTCTTAAAATGGGATATCATCTATATCTTCCATCATTTCATCATCTTTCTCATTTTTTTCATTCATCATTTTTTTTTCATTTTTTTTTGATGTGCATCACCCCTCAAATGGGAGTACTATCTACATATATATCTTTTTATCTCATCATCATTTCTTATTCCCATGTGCCCCCAGGACGGGGTATCATCCATACCTTTCATCATTTTTTTTGTTAATACATCTGCCCTCAGAAGGGGGTATCATCATGTCTTTCACCATCTCCTTTTTTTGTGTTAATGCATCTGCCCCCAGAACGAGGTATCATCTGCATCCCTCATCATTTTTTATCTTTTATGTGTACATCTGCCCCTAGGAAGGGGTATCATTGGCATCCCTTCATCATCATCATCATTTTTTTCTTCTCTTCTTCTTCTTCTTTTTTGTTTGTACATATCTGCCCCAGAGCGGGGTGTCATCCATATTAATAATGCCCTTTATAGCAAATCGCTCTTTGGTGGGCGTGGTGCGGCCGCATTAGCTGCCTTCTTGAAATTGAGCATTCGATGAGGTCGCGGTGGATCCACCCTATATTCCCCTATCTGCAGCTCGCCTTTCTATATCCAGCTTTTAGTGACATCTTTGAAGATGTATCAGTCTTCAATGGGTGCCCGAGCCTCTGGTGACACGGACAGAAGCGAGGCTCATCCTTTCTTGTAGCATCACCGGGCCTTGTTTGGGACCGGGAATGTAATCTTCTTGTAGTGGGTGACTCACTTGAACAGGATCCGAGTCCTTTCCTTAGAAAAAGAGTAGGGTTTAGTCATTTTGCTTCTTAGGGAATGGCCTAGCTTGCCAGTCTTTGCTGACGAGGAGCTAGCTGCCTCCTTTGCCTTCTTCCTTTGCTTCTCAAAAGCCTTGTTAAGATTTCTGTCTTCAGGTTGCACTTGCATATCTGGATAGCCTCCTCATGGTTTGGCAGGTGCCGACATCTGGCGCAAAGGTCCTTCCATCGGCAGATATAATCCAGAGCAGGTTCATCAGCCCCTTGTTTAGTCTCATACAGTTCTGCCTTAGTAATTTCTTCCCTGGCAGGTTTCATTTCCCTCATCTGTTCTATTTTGGACCCACCCGTCATCGCCAGAATTGGTGGTTTTGAGTGCAGAATAGGTGTATGACAACCCATTTCATTCAGCTTGCTCTGTAGCACTTCAACTTCTTGCAATTTTTTATATAACTCTGTCATCATGGCAAGGCCAAGAACGTCGCTCCCTGTCCCGATCTCAGGAGGGACTGACGGTGTTCTATTAAAGACGCCAGCCGCGTCCAGGCTTCCAGAGACTGACATCTTTGCCCCTATGCCTTCATATAGAGGAGGAGTGGGGTAGCATGCTTCTTCTTTGGTGGCGGGAGGTGCCTATACTTCTCCTGGTTTTATCATCATGACGGGAGACTGAAGCTTTGGCTTGCTCTGACCTTACCGATGCGGAGCATATCTTCCCATCATCTTGCTTGAGAGACTGGCCATTGCATTTTTTTTTAAATTTTGGTGGCTTGCTGACGCCTGGTGGTAGCTTCTTAGCAGCATAATGCGCAGGATATGGTACATTATAAACATCATAGGTACTGGAATCCCCAGTCCTTTCAGACAGCTTCATTTCAATAATCTTTCTATCATCAGCTTGCAAGCCACATCCGGATCTACGGGCTCCGAGAAGAAGTGTGCCCGCTGCCGACTGAAAGGGGTTGTCATAATTGTTGTATGCAGAGCAGGCACGGTAGGATGCGTTTGAGGTGCAGAGGGTTGAGCTGCTGCTTGTTGTAGAGAAGGTTGACTCGGCGCCTTGCCTCTGTCAGTTTGAGTAGGATGGACCGGAGAGGTCACCCCTATCGAGCTGGAAGTCTGTCTAGCTGGCTCAGCATGCTTGGAGACAGGTGTACGCTCACCTCTTTCATTGAGCTATCTTCTGAGGGAGTCACTCTCCTGCTGATATCTCTTGAACGTCATCTGGATCATGGGATCTAGGGTTGTCGGGATCTGCACTTCTCTCGATATTTCTTCAGTGGGAACACCCAGAGGGTTGTCTTTTTTCTTCTGCAGTCACTACATTGCATGTCATCATAGTGACTTCTTGAGCTTCATCGGCAGCTATTATCTTTTCTTTCACTACTCGGCTTCTTCTTGTGACGGCATTTGGCCTGTGTGCCAATTCAATCAGCTCTTCAGGTTGGTCTGGCAGTGTGTTATATCTCCCAGGGACACCGGCCATACTGCAAGAAAAACCCTGTATCTTTCCCTTCCGGCTGTGGACTTTCCCTCTGACCCGACTCAGATATGTGAGGTGGTCAAAGACTGAAGTGCTTTCTTCTGCTTCTTCCCTCTTGGGGCTATCTTTCGATGCCTGACCCTACGGCCATTCTCATAGTCGTTGGAGTCTAAGGATGAGACTCCAAACGCCACATCTTATAGGGTTTCATCTTTTTCATGTAGGGTGCCCAATGCACGAGACAATCTTTGCTGCCCTAGGGAGGAATCCCCTAGACAGTGGAAGTAGTCTTGAACCACCTGGTTCATTTCTTCTTGGCTATGCCTTTGTAGATTTGATCGGGGCATCAGCCTCTCTTTGATCTTTGGCTGATAAGCCAGCCTTGAAATTTGGGCAGCCAAATGCTCCGACTTGGAATATTTGAAGATATCAGCCTGTCTAGCAGAGGCCTTCGGTCTCTTCGGAACTGCAGCATAAGCTGGATCTTCCATTCTTCTTTGTTCTTCCCTTTGGCAGTATACATTGTCCCCCCCTTCGTGGAGAGTGGCAATGGCATCTTCTCTTCTTCTGCCCCCAGCCCTAGGGTGAATGACAGTAGCATTTTCTTTTCTTTCTTCCCATCTCCTGCTCTCAGTCCTAGGGCGGATAATAGCGGCATATTCTTCTTTCTTATGACATCTTCTACCCCCAGCTCTGGGGCGGATGACAATGGTATTTTCTTTTCTCTCCCATCTTTTGCCCCCCCTGCTCTGGGGCGGATGACAATAGTCTCTTCTCTTCTTTCCTCATCTCTCCTGACTCTGGCTTCAGGGTGGATAGCAGTGGCACCTTGCTCTTGAGCCAGAATCCAGCCCTATATCTTCTTCGGCCTCCATATCTATTTATATATTGCTGGCTTGGGTGCTAGCAGCTTCCTCTCATCAGTTTCCTGGTTGGCCCTCCCAGTGGCCAGAATTTGGAACTTGTTGTTGGTCTGGATGGTTGGGACAACCCTGTCCGGTCGGACATCTTTGGGGCGACGGTTGAGGTTCACCCTAACATCTCCGATCACCATTATCTTTCCGGAATTTGAAAGACGACGGCTGGTAGCAGCATACTGGCTCCTCCGGTTACCTCTTTTCCCTTTTTGGGCAGCAGCGGGGACCGCGTCCCTCCTTTTCACATGGTGGACAAAGCAGGCGACGACTATCGGGGCTGTCTTTTCTGGTAAGCTTTCCTTCTCATCAGCAGTCTTCATCGGGGCACCTGCAGCAGTGCCTCTTTCTTTGTCAGCAACCTCCAGTAGGTCGGTGAAGACGAGGCCCAAGTAGTTGGGCAACCCGACAGCAGGGGGCATAGACCCGAACATCGTGAGCACCGCCAGGTAGCCCTTGCAAACATGAGTATCAACGACCTGCTGGCCGAAGTGAAGGGAGGCGAATCCACTCGACATTTTAGTTCCTGAAGCTAGGATTAGCGCACAGTTAGAACTTAAGAGGGGCCGCCGGGCCTCCTATTTTGGCGTAGAGATGAAGGGAGACTATGTCCCACCGGGCGTGCCAGACTTGTGGAACGCGCTTTATCTTATTTATCATTATTTATTATTTTATTTATTTATTTATTAATTTTTTAATTTATTGGCGTGCCAGTCACCGAGGTGATAATTTTTATTATGCGCTCAATCTGACTTGGTCAGTCGATTGTGAAGTTTGAGTCGGGACCAGAAGTCCGTCATACCATAAAGGCCATGACGTTAATTACGCCCTTCATAAGAAGGACAACCCTTGATTAAACGCCAAAATAGGAGGAAAGCAGCGGTAAAGATAAGGCTCAAAAGAGACGGGACTAGTTCATTCGCAGAACATTAAATGGACTGAATAAAGCAGGGGTTTATTAAGTACGGGACGAGTCCGATGGCATATCCCCGTTATCTTGGACTATGCCAAGTGGGAATAGGAAACCACCCATGCAGCGGCAGGGTAGGATCTGTAAAAGATTGGGTATATTTGACCCGAAATCTGAGTAGGGACCGGCGCGACATGACACACCCTATGCAGGTGCGATGTCTTGTTGATATCCCCCTTCGGAGGACCATCGGAGAACGTGCAAGGGCATAACTCCGTGAGCCAGCGGGGTTAAGACAGAATACCATAGCTACCTGATGGGGTATGTACGAATTTTGACAGCATATCCCTTTAACTTGGATTATGCCAAGAAAATATAGCCCATCATCCACGGGATGCCGGGACGACAACCAAAGGAGAAAGGCACCAGGCCCAGGGACATTGCTTGCATTCATATCATCGATTGATGTTCCTTTGGAACCCATCAGAGCACATGTAGTGACATAGCTCTTTGGGTCCATAAGGCTGCAGAGAAACCACGGTCGGGGCTAAGAGATGTAGGGGAGGTCCTCCCCATTATTGTATCTCCTCAGGGCATATGCGATGGTCTCTGAACATCCCCTAGACAGATGTGTGGAGAGACTAAGGGGTTGAAGGATAATGGTGCAGAGGTGGACCTTGGTCTGAGTTTCATTGGCCAAAGAAGGGGTCTCGGCGTGGGTTTTATTGGCAAAAGGGGGGAGCTCTCGGCGTGGCTTTTTATTGGCCAAGGGAGGATTCTCGGCGTGGCTTTTATTGGCCAAGGGAGGATTCTCGGCGTGAATTTTATTGGCCAAGGGGGGTTCTCGGCGCCAAGGGGTTCTCGGCGCGCTCGTCACCGCGCCGGGAACCTGGCGCCGGGAAGCCCCCGAGCCGAGAAGGCTGTATTGAAAGGGGGTCTTCTTGGCCAGTGAACAGGATTGGGGGTTTTATCAGCGTGCTAAAGGGAAAAGGGGGAAGCCCTCTCAGCGGCGTAGCTCTCGGCGTGGCAACGGCCGTGCTGGGAACCATTTACCCAACGCTCGCGCCAGGAAGATGAAAGGGCTCAGGGCCAAAAAGGGTTTATGGCTTGATTACGATACTCTATTCGGGAGATTTCTGGGATTTTTGGCTTGGATTGAGGCAGGATTTGGAGTGCAGAAGGGGATTGGAAGGTGAAGTCAGTAGAGGAAATGAGACCATCACCCACTCACAACGTCCTGTGAAGATTTTTATCTGTTTGCCGCCAGCCGTCTGGGGAGATCAAGAGATGACTGTCTCTGATCCCCTGGACGAGCCCAATGGCATCGAGGAAACGAACCGGCGATGGAGGAATGTCACAACCCTCGGCACTGGAACTCTAGGCCCTAATCATTCAAGGGTTAGAATGGAGGACCCAGGGGTTGAGGTCATCACTTATCAGAACCTCGCGGGGTTGCATTCATCTACAGATTAAGCATATCTCTTATAGCCAGTAGTTCAGGGAACCAAGAGATTGATGTCTCTGGTTCCTGAACAGCATAAGGGGCCTCGAGAGAAAACTCGAACGTATGCGGGGAATCTGCCATCGAGACAGGAGGGGAGAAGGGAACAGAACGCAATAACCCATTAGATGGGGATGGGGGCCCTATCTTCATTCCTCTTCGACAAATAGACTCATAGAAACGACTCTGAAACCTGAAGTGTCTAGGCTATTGGACATTCAGATAAAAGATATATACATAGAGAGACAAAGGGCAGAGCTTCGATTGCCTAATATCCAGCACGGCAACTGCAACATTTCATTTCATCTCATTATCACCACTTACATTGAATGCAAGGCTGGAGCCGAGAAACAGGTAAAGGGAGGAACAGAGGCAGGCAAGAAAAGAATTCTCGGTCATCATATGAATAAACGAAGCACGAGGACATAGACTATTACATACGGAGGAAAAGAAAAAGAAGAAAACAAACATGGGGGGGGGGGAGGGTGGAGCATTGACTCCTCTCCCTCCCCTGAGTAGCCCACCTGGAGCTTCTTCTTCTTCTTCTCTCTTTCTGTGGGTTTCTTCGATGCCTCTTCTTTCTATTCTCCCTCTTTCTTTTTTTTCTCCGTTATTCATTGTTCGTTCGAAGCCCTTCTATTTCTTCTGGTCCTCCTCTTTTTCTTGTGGGAGAAGAAAGGGGTTATATAACCCTGTCCATCGCAAGGGATTCTCGGCGCGCCTATAGCAGGGGTTCCCGGCGCGCTCCCATGGAGGGGCTTCTCGGCACGCCTGTAGCCATGGGAAGGTTTCTGGCGCGAGGGGTATCAGGCCCATCCTCAATAGCACATTAACAGGCCCATTCAACGGGCCCATTTTTTCTAAAGCTCATATTTTTGTTCAGCCTTATTGATTCCCTAAAACATATCAGAACCGACGAAGGCCCCTTTCTTATGATGACATGATCTCCCCGAAAACAAATCCAAGGTTCTCATTAGTCGGTAGACTAGAGCTTCATCAGTATCATCGTCTGGATGACGGTAACACCGGACATCAGCCAGGCCTGAGAAGGTCATAACCGGGCAATTAGCTGGTGGTGAGGGTCCTCCCTCAATCCTGACTCTTGCAGGCATCTTCCAGTCTTCATTGCTGGTCTGGTCCCATCTTTATCTTTGTTCATATTTTAGCTGTCAACAAGAAGTTACCGTTACGGATTTTTACCGGAGGGATCTTGATTGGTTCGCATTATGTTTTTGCTTGTTTCTGTGAATTACTTTGGTGCGTAGGTTTCTTTAGGAAGTGCAATTCCATTCTTTACGTGTTAACTGTTTGGTGCAGGTATTGATGCAATAATTGTGTGTGCAGGTACTATTAAAAAAGAACAAAAAAATGGGATCACACTGTCCCACCCTCAGTCATTCTAATGATTGGCCCCACTGTGTCATGCATCCTACTATATGATATCTACGCTATTAGAGCACGTCAGGGACCTTATGCTTTGGATGAATCTGGAGTTTGAGTTCCCCTCCAACAAAAATAGTGATAACTTCAGAGGAATTCAAGACGTACGGATAGGCCGTTAGGTTGTGGTAGCTCGAGGACGATGGTTCCGTTCGATGAGTCGATACGTGGATAAACGGGTCCCGGCTCAGTATCGGCTTATCGAATCGGTATCCTGACCCGTCCTAAGCAACTTAACAATATTATTCTTGGCTATTTTCTACTTTTAATTTATTTTAATTTTTCCTTTAAACCCAGCATGCATTCATGTAGGACTTTGATATCACTATGGAAGATCATTCATTTAACTCGATTGTGAGGGCCGCTGTGCTTAAATTCTTGATTAATACGGGATATTCCATTCTGAATCAAGTACTGAGTTTCTGTGAAACCATCTTGGGCTGGTTGTCCGAAAGAGACCTTTGTTTGGATTTATTAGCTACCCTTTTTATTTACTCCATTGGACCCACCTTGGTCGCAGTACTTCTACATTGGCTGGTAACCGCTCCCCAAGGTGAAAGTCTACGACTCAGGTACTTCCACGCCGAGAAGTTGGTCCTTCTTTATGTCAGTCTTTTGTTATTTCCATCCAAACAATCGTTGATTTCAGAGGACCTTCTTCAAGGTTGTTTCGTCGAAACTCAGGAAAGATCCCAATCACGTAGTGTTAGAAAGCGTGTCTCATCACGCCTTGGCATCCACTTTTCAGTCCACTCCTCACTCCACTTCATTACACTTCTATTTCATTCCACTCCGTGTCATTCCCCTGCAAAGCAGACGCCAAGGCGGGGCAAGCTGTAGACACGACATTTTAAGCATTATGCTGAGCAGATCCCGTATTACACTAAGACGCCCCAAAGTGGCTCGTACAGTTAAGTTATCTGAATGATCTCCAATTTTTATCTGATAATCTCGTCTCATGAAAAGTAAATTATTATTTCTTGTAATAAATGAGACCCTCGTTAATGGGTTCGTGGCTATGCTTTTCTTACAATAAATGTGTTAATGGGCTCACCCCATCCTTGTCTACATGAAAACTTCTTGTGTTGATGGAATCATGTGCTAATGGGCTTAACCTGTTCTTTCTACAGAGAAGTTGGTGTGTGCTAGTGGGCTTGGCCCATTCTTATTCAAAAAAATGTGTATAAAAAATATTTGTGCTAATGGGTTTGGCCCATTCCTATTCAAAAATATAAAAATATATATATAGGTGTGAGTGCTAATGGGCTTGGCCCATTTTTGTTCTAAAAATAAATAAAATTTTAAAACGCATGACCCCATCTTTTATTGCCTAACTTATTAACTTTCCTCCATTTCTCACGGATCTTGTTTCCTCTCCCAACCCCACACACTTAAACCTCCCCATCCGATTCCCTCTCCTCGGGGCAACCCAACCGGACCTCCCTCCTCCCCTTCTCTTTCTCTCCTCTGCAGCCACCTCCCACGCTCGACCACAACGGCCACCTCTCTTTCTCCCTTTCCTCCTGCTCGCAACCGCACCCTCCACCACCTCTGCCGCAACACCACCGTCTCCCTCTCTACGCCGGCCACATCCTCTTCTTCTCTCCCTCACCCGCTCTCCCCCACCTGCAGCCACCTCCACCATCTCCCCTCCCTCTCTCACTCTTTTTCTCTGTTTAGCCGCCCCACACCACGTCGCCACCGTCCGCACCACCGACCACGTCGCTTGCGTCCCCGAACTCGTCCGCCGACGTCCGCAAGCAACCCACGACATCCACCCTCGCCTGTCAACCCGCCACCGCCACTGTCATCGGCCACGCCTCCGGCATCCTACAACTGCGTCCACGTCTCCACCGTCTTCCACTCCCCGTCACCGTCCGCAGCACCCCCACGATAGCACCGGCCAACTCCGCCGCGCCCCACGTCACCGTCGTCAATAGTCACACTGACAGCACCTTCACCCTCCGCTGCGGCTACCCTGACTGCACCCCAGCCACACCGTCTGTGACTCAGGCACCATCTCCGGTCATCGTCTCCAGCCACGACGCGCCGTCCACGCCCTCCCACGTCGCCTATCCTCACTATCATCGTCACCAGTCGCCCAGGCCACTGCACCGCCACTGCCGTCCGAGCCCACCGGCTATGTCTGCGAGCGGCCCCGCGGCCTCCGCTTCCTCTCCTTTCTCTTTCTCCCTGCCAGTCTCCTCCTCCTCACCGGCCTCTCTTCCTCCCCCTTCATCTTCTCTTCCTCCTGCCATTCTCTCCCTCATCTCTCCCCCGGCCACGGGTCTCCCCCTCTCACTGCCTCTTTCGTCCCTCTCTCTCCCTCCTTCTCTTTCTCTCCCTCACGCAACCTCTCTCCTCTTCTCTCTCTCTCCCTCTCTCAGTCGCACTCTCTCTCTCTCTCTCTCTCTCTCTCGTTCTCTCTGTCCCTCTCACTCTCTCTGTCTCTCTCCCCCTCACCCTCTCTTTCTCTCCTTCTCTCTCTTCCCCCCGCCGTGGTCCCCCCTCTCCCTCTCTCTCTCCCCCTCTATTCTCTTTCTCTCACTATTTCTCTCTCCCTCCGCCGTGTCTCTCCCAATCCCTCTCACATTTTTTTATTTTTTATTTTATTCCCCTCCCTCTCTCTAACTCTTTTCCTCCTCACCCTCTCTCTAACTCCACCTCCCTTGCCGTCTCTCTCTATCTCGATCTCCCTCTCTCTTATTTTTTTGTTTTTTAATCCCCTCTCTCTCCCTCTCTCCCTCTCTCTCTGCTCCCTCACTCTCCCTCTCCCCCTCTCGGTTCTCATTTTCTCTCCCCCTCTAGGTTCTCTCCCTCTCTCCCTCTCTCTATCCCTCTCTCACTCTCTTCCTCTCTATCTCTCTCCCTCTCGATCTCCCTCTCTCTCACTTTTCTTTTCTCTTTTTTTTTAATCCCCCTCCCCACCAGTTCTCTCCCTCTCTCTATTCCTCTCTCACTCTCTGTTTCCCTCTCTGTCTTCATCTCTCTCTCTCTCTCTCTCTCGTACATCTCTCTTCCCCCCTCAATTTCCCTCTCTTCCCACACCCGCTCTCATCCTCTCTATCTCTCTTTTACCCTCTCACATATATATACATATATATATATATATCTTCTATATATCTTTTAGGTACATATGTATTATATATATAAAAACTACAAAAAAAATCTAAAAAAAAAAGTTCTCTCTCTCTCTTGATTTCTATCTCGCTCTCTAATCCCCTCTATCTTTCCACATATCATTAGTTTTTTTATTTATCTATTTACTTATATCTTTAACCATCTTCTCTCGCCTTAGATTTATATGTGTGTATATATATATATATTCTTAACTTATACATATACATGTATGTTCTCATGTTCGACCTAACTAGTTTCTGAAGTCCGCTTTGAAGCTCCCTGGTCGTGCTGTGCTCGTGCTGTTAAAACCCTTCCCAAAGCCCGTCGTCGGGCTCCTCCGATAAGTTTTTCTCTCCCTTTTATTTTTAATCAGTCAGTCGATTATATTGCATGTATTATTTTAGCATCTATGTTATGCCTTTCTTCCCGAGAGGGCCTGGTTTGTGAGCGTCTTCACACTTATGCCTTTCTTCCCAACCAGGTGCGTATTCACTTATGTTATTCTTAATATCAGTTTCTAAAGAATTGGTGCTACACCGTCGTCATCCTTATTTAGTTGTTGTTTCTCTTCGTTTGTTTTCCGTGCAGGGTTAACCAGTCCGGGAGCCCGCTTCTTCAGTCGGCCGAAAGAGCAGGAGGAGCAACTCACGTGCCCCCAGCTCGGGGATAAAACGCTACCATCCCTCCTACTTTTGAGGTACCCGACCATCACCTTCACCATTCCATTCTAATTCTTTACTTTGTTTTTGTTATTTGTTATTACATCTTCATCTCCTTCCTCCTCTACTTTTTTGTCTAAAAATAAGTCTATCTTCTTCCCCTTGTTATCGTCATATGTTGTTAAATCTCCATTTCTGCCCTTCCCTATTTTGTCTAAAATAAGTCTCTCACCCTATCTATATTCCCTTAGTGGTCTTTCTCTATATCGTACTATCTTATTCTACCATTCACCCCCGATTTCTCTCTTTACTTTCTCATCTTTCTCTAAAAAAGGCATAAAAGAATAAAAAATAATAATAAAAGTAACAAAAGCCCAAAAAAGTATAATAACAAAAGATAAAATAAAACAAAAAGAATAATAAAATTTGGGTAACCAAAGAAGGCCCTCTTCGTCGGCCGGCCGACCGAAGAGGAAGAGAGGACCCGCATTGCTCCCGCTTCGACGTTGAACGCGATCAGAACATTTCCTGTGGGGTTCTCAGCCCCTGGCGATCACACTTCCCCTTCCCCTTCCCCTTCTTTTGTTATTTATTTTTCTGTTGAAACCCCGTTGACGGAACCAGTTCCTCGCGGTGGTCTCATCTAACTGGTGCGGTGGGCTATCTCCCGCGACTATTTTATTTCAGTAATTTAATTTCTGCGTTCTAACATCCTAACCGCTAACTACTTAACTCTAACCCTCCCCTATCACTGCTTCAAAACCCGCGGAGAGTGACATCTCATGGCGGTTTATTTGATCCCCTCTTTATTTGTTCAAACCCCGTCGATGGAACCAGTTCCTCGCGGTGGCCTCATCTAACTGGTGCAGTGGGCTATCTCCCGCGACCGTTTTATTTCAGTAATTTAATTTCTGCATTCTAACACCCTAACCACTAACTGCTTAACTCTAACCCTCCCCTATCATCGCTCTAAAATCTCGCGGAGAGTAACATCTCGCGGCAGTTTATTTGATCCCTTTTTTTTTCTCGTTATGTATATGTATAGTTATTATAATAAAAAATCCCGCGGAGGGTAATACCTCGCGGTGGTCTTTTGTATATAGTTATACTTATTACTTATATCGCTGCAAAAACCCCACAAATGCTAATGTCTTGCGGTGGTATGTATATATAATATTCATTGTTTGTATTGCAGTAAAAATCCTGTAAGACCAATGTCTTGTGGTGGTTTCTATATGTACATATATATTCATTACTACTGATACTACTATATTACTGTTAGAACCCCATAAAGACCAATGTCCTGTGGTGGTACGTCTTTGTTCGTATTATCCTTATAATTGTTCGGAGAACGATATACCGTTACAATTTCTAAGTCTACGTGTCTCTCCATTTCTGTTACATCGATTCTCAGACTTCCCGGTATATGAAAAATTGCTCGTGGAACGGTAGGCCACGCTTACCGGGAAAGGGTCAGTTTGCGCGAGAGGGCCTTCGGACCCCTATCTCCGCCACGTACCGGAGTCTGTTCCGCATCCCTCTTTTCTTTCTCTCTCCTTGATTCAATCTCATTATCCCCATCTTCTAGGACAGATGAGGGTGGACGACTCCCGCCGTCTACACCTCTCTGGCGATTACGCTTTCACCATTCCACCTTGTTTATTGCTTTATTTATTTTGTCTATTGTTTTTCCCCCGAGGGTGGACGACACTCCTGCAGTCTACAGTGGACAGATGTTCCACTACGTCTTTTCTCAAAGGGAGCTAGAGCCCGCATAGGGGCAGGAGGAGCAAGAACCAGAATAGGAGTCCATACCGGGCACACACTATGATTTACTGAAACACTTGGACAAAACCCCGGCGAGGATTTTCATTCTGGAATTGATAAAGAGATCCACTGTTCACCAAAAAGTTTTGAAAGAATATTTGTAAAAGGTGATGGTTAATGAAGATATACCAGCTGAACAGATTACAACAGTCTTGACTCTGGCATGTGATCAGCCAGCTATTACCTTCCATGAACATGAGTTAGCCCCGAAGCCGTCTAGAAAATATGCCTTGTGTATTACAGTTAATATCAATAAGGTGCCAGTCAAACAATGCTTAGTGGATACCGGGGCATCAATTAATGTGTTACCTTCGAGCACCTTGAAGATGTGTGGCATTCCAGACAGTCAAATCCGGCCATCCACAATTACCATCACGGCCTATGATAACACTAAGAAGCCTCCCCTGGGAATGATTACTCTGAAGGTTGGTTTGGGTCCGGTCTCGATCACAGCGGATTTCCATATTCTGGACATGGATCTGACCTTTAATGGCATTCTGGGCCGCCCTTATATCCAAGAGCTTGACGCTATGCCCTCAACTAACCATCAATGTATAAAATTTCCTCACAAAGGGCGCATCGTCAAAGTCACAAGCATGCCCATTTTGCCGGCAGAAGATATACACTCTACAACATCAATACCTTCCATATGGCCTTCCAATAGGCCTTTGCTCTCAGTGCTAGATGTTGCCGACCCGTGACAGGATTTGTTAAGACCTCCGATCACTAAGCCGGCATCAGCTTCAATGACACCTCTACCTTCCCAAGGGAAGAAAAAGAAGAATATGTTAAATACCCTAGGATGGAACATTTTGTTGAAAATGGGGTATAAAGCTGGTAAAGGCCTGGGCGTTAATCTCCAAGGCAGAGTTAAACCTGTCAGGCACCAGAAGATGATTCCCTGAGGTGGCCTGGGATATAAAGGGCCAAGCAAAAATAAAGATGAAGAAGGGCCATGGGCCGTCATGACTTCAACTCTTAAAACAGACCGGCAGCCTCTTACATGGACCCTACAAACACACTTTGTGAAAGGGGGTACTCATAATTATGAGCAAATCACACTAGTTACTTCCATGCTAGATTGTTAAGATGTACATGCACGACAGTTTGCTTGCCATATAGCCCCGCTAGTTACGTATAAAGCCCTGGAGTCCTTACGACCAGACAAAAGAAGAAAGATGGATGACCCGGAATGTGACTGGTACAGATGGTTCGATATGAATGATATTACCATTACTCTGAGCCGTCTGTTCATGCCAACTGACTCGGAATGGCCACCTCTAATTCATGAACTAATTGAAAAGCCAACAGTGATTACTGACAAAAGGTAGTTGTTAAGCAATTACACAGATACCGGGGAGCCGGATGTGCTGTATGAAGAATGCTTCAATGTGGATAGGCTGTGGGCCAGCCTTTTCTCTCTTAAATCCATCCATCCAACAATTGTTGTCCATTTGCTTGATAAAATGTTTTGTTCAGATATCCCTCAACCGCCCGCGGTCTTGATAACCTTTTCTCCAGATCCACTTCAAGTTTCTCCTCCAATTCCCCCTTTGCTCCTCGAGCAATTCTCTAAACTCTCCATCACGCTCTCGTGTGGGCAATCACTTATTCAATCTTTCACTAATCTCTTAATCTCAACACCACCTCCTATTCCTCCCTCTCATTCCTTTATTATTGAAAACGAAAAAAAATGCCAAATTTCCAACTCTCCAATCTTCCATCTCTTTTGAAGAGACCTCCTATCTTGCTTCGGAGCGTGCCCCGATCCAAGGGCCACTCTTTCAATGTTCATTAGTGGACCTTCTTTTCTCCTCCGACGAGGAGCCTCTCCCTGTATCCCCTCCTGTATCCATTGCATCTTCATCTTCTTCTCCTCCACCTCATTTAGGTCAGGGTAGTTCGTCTAGCTTGCCATCTTGTTCCTCTCCCTCTCCTTCTAATAAGACTTATAGGGTAACTTCACATAAGAAATCCAAGGGTAGGCAGATTCCCCGTAGGTTCTTGCTAGATTTAGCTAGAAGATGTCGGGCATGCTTAGCTCTTCTCGAATTTTTGGAGGATCCGATACTCCTGCCGGATGTAGAATGTGAGGATTTGTGCTCTCTAGATGAGGGTTTTGGTGTTTATGAGATTATGAATGATGAAGACCCTATTGAAGAGGGGGATGAAGAGTACGAAGAATATGAGGATGAGGCGGATGCCTTTGCCAGTGGTATCAGAAGATTTGACGAGCTGTCAGCCTCAGTAGAAGAGCCTACCAAAGAAATAAATTTGGGTATCGAGGAAGACCCTAGGATTGTCCTCATTAGCAAGAACTTGTCGCCCTCCAAAGAAGAGGCGCTTATTTTGGTTCTTCAAGAATATAAGGACACGTTTGCGTGGAGTTATGAAGATATGCCTGGATTAGACCCTGCACTCATTGAACATCGACTTACACTTAAGCCAGGGTCCATTCCGGTCAAACAGCGGTTGAGACGTTTCCACCCTAACATGGCATTAAAAATGAAAGAAGAGGTTGATAAGCTCCATAAGGCTAGATTCGTTAGAGTCGTCCTCTGTCCCAATTGGGTGGCGAACATTGTCCCAGTCATGAAGAAAGATGGAAAGGTCAGGATTTGTATAGACTTTCGGGACCTCAACCGCACATGTCCTAAAGATGACTTCCCCCTCTCTCATATTGATGTTTTGATTGACAATACGACAGGATATGAGACTCTTTCTTTTATGGATGACTTTTCAGGCTATAATCAGATTCGTTTGGCTGAAGAAGATCAAGAAAAGACATTGTTCACTACACCATGGGGAACTTATTGTTATGTGGTCATGCCCTTCGAACTTAAGAATACTGGAGCCACCTATCAAAGGGCCATGATGGCAATTTTTCATGATATGATCCACATTTATATCGAGGTGTATGTTGACGACTTGGTAGTGAAATCAAGGACAAGGATTGAGCATCCCGAGATTCTGGCTAAAGTCTTGCAAAGAGCACGGGAGTATCAGTTGAAAATGAACCCCAAGAAGTGCGTATTTGGAGTTTCATCAGGAAAGTTGCTTGGATTCATTGTCAGTAAGAGGGGTATTGAGATTGATCCCAACAAGACAAAGGTAATTAGAGAAATACCTCCTCCAAAGAATTTGAAAGAAGTTCAAGGATTGATCGAGAGGTTGTAATTTATTTGCCCATTTATCTCCCAGCATTCATAAAGATGTAGGCCGTTTTACGAGCTTACTAAGCCGGGAGTCAAGTTTATTTAGGATGACAAGTGTCAGGCAGCCTTTGACGGATTGAAGGATTATCTCTCAAATCCTCCTATCCTGAGGCCGCTAGTTCTGGGTAAACCGCTTGTTCTTTACATTTCCGTCCTGGATGACTCTGTATGTGCTGTCCTAGCCCAGGTGGATGAAGAAGGAAAAGAGAGGGCAGCTTACTACTTGTCCAAGCTTCTCAACCCCTGTGAGCAGAGGTATACCGCTATGGAGAAGACTTGTGTTGCTTTAGTCTGGATAGTTCAGAAACTTAAGCATTATTTCTTAGCTCACGAGGTTCATCTCATCGCTCGTATGAATCCAATCAAGTTCCTTCTTGAAAAATCCGTTCTCACCGACCGATTAGCAGGATGGCAAAGCTTCCTTTCTCAGTTTGACATCATCTACATTCAGCAAAAAGTGATTAAAGGCTATGCTATAGCAGAACATCTTACTCATCACCCTCTCCCCAGATTTGACCCTGTTCGCTCAGAGTTTTTAGATGAGGAACTAATGTCCGTCAATCAGCCCGATTCGATGTGGACGTTACATTTTGATGGAGCTTTGAATTCAAAAGGGAAGGGGATTGGCATTGTTCTCCTATCACCGGAGGGTATCACTATTCCACTCGCCTCTCAGCTTGCATTCCCAGTCACAAATAATATAGCTAAGTACGAGGCTCTCCTGGTCAGACTGGAGGCCGCTCATCAATTCGGTGTTACCCAATTACGGATTGTAGGTGATAGTCAGCTTATTCTTCACCAAGTGCTCACCAAGTGTCACACGCTCAATCCTAAACTCAAACCCTACCAGGAACTTACTTCTGCTTATGTCAAGCTTTTCATCAAATTAATCTTCATCCATGTTCCTCGTGATCAGAATATTCTAGCTGATGCTCTTGGTTCTCTTGCATCTTCCTTGGTTTTCTTTCCCGAAAGGCACTTCCACTCTATCATTGTTCATAAGCCTCTCACTCCAGCTGTTAAAGATCCAGCTTTCCTTAGTATTAAGGAGGAGGTGCTCAAGAAGGTTAAGCAAGGTGGAATCGTCGAGAATAAGGAGATCATGTTGATGGATTTAGAGGAAGAATTGGACGATGAGGAGAAGCCGTGGTATTATGAGATTGCCAAGTATTGCCAGGATCAATCCTATCCTGAGGAAGCCACAGCTGAAGAAAAGAAAGCCATTCGAAAAGTTGCTCAGCGATACACCTTGGTTGGAGGTGTGCTATATAGAAGAGGTCTCACTGGAGTTTTACTTAGATGCCTTGACGATGACGAATGTTGGAAGGTTGTGGAAGAGGCGTATTCAGGAGTGTGTGGTGGCCATATCAATAGCCAGATGCTAACTAAGAAGATCCTTAGGCTAGGCTTCTATTGGCCCACTCTAGAAGAGGATTGTTCCATCTATGTTCGAAGGTGTGTCAAGTGCCAACTGCACGTCGAAAAAATCCATTTTCCTGCTTCTTCACTCCATCCTATGTCCTCCCCATGGCCTTTCTCCATGTGGGCTTTTGATATCATTAGACCTCTTGGTGATTTGAACCTCCTTACAAAACCAAAGTCATTTATACTCACGGCCACGGAGTACTTCACCAAGTGGGCGGAAGCAGAAGCTTATGCGGAGATTAAAGCGTCAACCGTCTGTAAGTTTATAATGAAGAACATCATTACGAGGTTCGGCATCCCGAGTATCATCGTCACCGACAATGGACCGTAATTCATCTCTCAGGAACTTCATGACCTCTGCAACAGGTACAACATTGCATTGCATCATTCATCTCCTTATTATCCACAGGGCAATGGCCAAGCAGAGGCAGATAATAAAACTTTGATCAAAATCATCAATAAAATATGTGAGGCTAATAAATTTACAGATTGGCCAAAAAAGCTGGTTGAGGCTCTTTGGGCCTATCGCACTTCCATTCATACCCCTACTAGGCAGACCCCTTTCGCCCTTACTTATGGAATAGAGGTGGCAGCTCCCTATGAGATCCTTATTCCTTCTCTACGAGTACAATTGGACAAGGAGCTCCCTATTGATGAGCACCATGAATCTCTCCTTGCATAATTGGAACTCCTAGATGAGAAGCGTTTAGCCGTCGCCGAGCATGTGCGTGTTTATCAAAACATGCTTTCACGTTTTTACCAATAGAAAGTAATTGAGAGAAAATTTAAGATCGGTGAAATGGTAATTAAACGAATTTTTGTAAAACCCGGTGGACCCCGTTCAAAACTCCAACCAAACTGGGAAGGGCCGTACGTAATAAAAGATGTTTATTCTCGCAACGCTTACAAATTGATTAATACTGAAGGGGAGGAGCTGGCTCACCCTTAGAATGGTCTTTACTTGAAGAAGTACTACCCCTAAGTCTTCCAAAACAAAAATAAAAAAAAAACAAAAAAACAAAAAAAGAAGAAAAAGGAAAATAAAAATTGTAGGCTGGCATAGTACATAGGTTGCAAGCCCGAAAGATCAAAATCCTTAATTCATTCTTTAGTCTTGATGGTTTAACCTTGGGGTCAATTCCCACACACACTACATGCTTTACTCTTAAACTCGAGTGGTCTAAAATTCAAGGAAAGTCAGACTCAAACTAAGAGTGTAAGAACTTTACCTATTCTCTCCTCTTCGGCTCACGAGAGGGAGTACGAGTCAAGGAATGCCAACCAAACCTGCCCGCCGCTCTAGTAGGTGGAAGTCAGGGCCCAAAAGGGAATAAATGCTATAAAGCCCAAGTACAATTAGGTATTTATTTTTAAAAGTAAAGAGAAAAAAAAGAGGAAAAGAAATGTGAAAGTCACAAAAAAGAAAAGCATGACAAGAGGGCAAAGTCCCCGCAGGGAAAACCCTGGTCGTAAGCAGTGTGAATAAGGGCAAAAGAGCAAAAAAATTTTCCTAAGCCGAAGACCGAACCCCAACGGGCCTTAGGGAAAGGGAGGAAAGTCTCCCTGTCCTCGGAAACCTCTCGTGAGCTTCCTCAACTTATTCTTCACTTCTCTCTCCATGGTAGGTTATAAGCTCAAGGGATGGCCAAGACCGACCAAGAAAGACGGACCGCAAGAGGATATGAATAAAAATAAAAGTCATTAAGCAAGTCGACCCATTGTTAAATCATTTAAGAAAGATTAATGAATTTAAGATGGTGATTGTGTAAGGTTTAAGACCCTTATGCTATGCTCAGCCTCATAAAAGGGAAGAAAAAAGAGAAACAAAGCAGATAAAATATTTTTTAATTAATGGCTTGATACGTAGGTGTCATTTCAATAATTAACGATAGTGTCTACGTCGTCATTTTCAAAAAAAAATTAAAAAAAATAAAATAAAATAAATAAATAAATAAATAAATAAAATGGTTTTTCAATTCACGTCCTCTTGAGGGGATGTCATTTAATCAAATCACGACTTTTTCAGTGTCGTCATTTTAAATAAAATAAACAAAAAAATGATTTTTCAATCAACGCCCGTGTGTTAGGGCGTCATTTTCAAAAGAAAAATAGAAAAAAAGAACAAAAATTAAGCCTATTGCTTCCCACCATTTCATATGATTGATTGCATTTTTGTGTGGACATCTTTTATTTTAAGTTTGCATCTGTGTGCTTGCATGTTGCATTTCATTATATATTTTGTAATCTGCCATTATTAATTAGAGGCTTGACCGCTTGACCCGTCAACAAGGTCCAAAAGACAACCCCTTGCTTATTGAGCAAGAGGCCAAGCCAAACAGATGGATTAATCTATTTGTTTAAGTGTGAATCACAGGGAAAGAATGAACAAGGATGAAAAGGAACAAAAGAAACAAAGCTAAAGCAAATGCAAGTACACAAGTGTTCAACTACTCAAAGTAACTCAAGTAACAAAAATTTCATATATATATATATATATATATATATATATATATATATATATATATCAATGAATATCTGAGTACAAGTGTGAGGGTAGAGGAGTACAAGTAAGTCTCTCTCTCAGCTCTCGCCTCCACCCTCCTCTCTCCTACTCTCTACATCACCCTCGTCGTCCCGACGAGGTACCCGTGGAGGGGGCATGGACCCCCGAGAAGTAGTTGGAGCACGAGCCTGCTCCTCTGCCGGAGAGAGGAACTCACCACAAACGTAGAACTGGTAAACGCCTACCCTGCAACACGCTCTCGGTCCCGGCCGTGCTGGAGGCACTCCTCTGTCACTCGTAGCTGCTCCTGAGTGACGGCTAGCTGAGCCCGCAAGTCTGCGAGCTCCCGCTCGCGTGCTGCCTGCTGCTCCCGGTCACGGGTTCGCTCTGCCAGGTGCTGCTCCTGGTCACGGGTCCGCTCCGCCAGGTGCTGCTCCCGCTCACGGGCACGCTCCCTCCTCTCTATGTCAAGGAGGACTCTCAGCTCTACCACATCCTGAGGTAGCTCCTCTCGCCGCCTGAAGGCCCCCTCGAGCTCCGCAACTCGCTGCTCGCGGATGGCCAGCTCCGTCCCGGCTAGTGCAGCCTGGGTAAGGGCCGCCTATAGCTCTGTGGTCTTCAATCAATCAAACAAATCATCAGTTCCATATTTAATTCAATTTCACAAATAACTAAAATAAATTATTATTAACTTACTCGGGTAGCCATCGCGCGATGTCCTGCCTCGATGCAAGTGAGCGAGGCTCGAAGCTCCTTATTCTGTAAGAACAAATTTTTATAAACACACATAATCATATATAATCAAAGCCATTTCTGAGTTTGAGTTTGAACTTACCCGTGTGGCGAGGTCACGCTCTGCTGCCTCGGCCCGTGCCATCGCTCTAGCAAGCTGCTCTACTAATGCAGTCGTCTCTACACTAGGCCATCTCGAGCTGGAGGCTCCTCCAGTTTCTCTCACTACTGTTCCCTGCTGGGCACGCTGCATTCATTGTGATTGTAAGTGGCTAATCATTAATAATTCAATAATTCATTTGCATATAGATAATTAAACACTCACCAGGGTCTGTAGGTCTGCCCGTGTGGCGGCCAGCTGGGCCTCTAGGCTGTGGAGGTGGACCTGCATGTCCATCGCCGCTATGTCCCATGCATCCTACATTCATCACGCATATTAGTCACATAATAAGCATATAACTTTGCATAAAAGGAAAAAATAAAGTGCATTCATACATACCCCTAAGACCCTCATCTGGGGTCTACCGACGTAAACCTCCCAGTAGCGTCAGAGGTACTCGGAGCTGTCTGTCGCCTGTGACGTAACCCGGGTCCCGCTGCGCTACTAGTCGGCATACTGCTCTGGGAACCGGACTCTCCAATCGATCACCTTCATGCGCCCACGCGTCTTCTTGCCTATTCCACGGGGCTCTCCTACCTCGACCCACTCCTGGTGTAGGCCAAGGGTCCTTATGACCAGCCAAAGCCGTAACGGCTCGATCTCGTTCAGGTAATGAACCCAAAGCTCATGCCCAAAGCGAGGTCGTCCCGCTACCACCCAGGGCTGGCCCTCATCGGTCATGCCCTTGTAGGGTCTTTACACCACCTGCATTCACATGCATAGCATCACATCATGTCATATCAGTCATCATATTTCATAAAGTAGGAATTGCATCATATTTAGCATACGTACATGTGAGGCAGGATAGTCACGAAACTCTCTCCGAAGAACTCGTAGCTCATAGGCGATCGGTGCTCCGGTCACAACAGGCATCCAACGTCACGCCAGCAGGAAGGCTCCCTTATCTCCAGGTCGAGGGTCGGCACGCCCCATCGGCATGTATAGGTGGCTCCACACCTGCATCCATCAATTGCATTAGTAGACATTCATACACACAATCATATTCATAAAAGAAAAGAAAAATACATACCTGAAGAAAAGTGAGAAGCCACTGACAGTCATCTCTCGACCCATCCCCGTGGACAGGTCGGCTATCAAGTGCGCCAGTAGAGCGGCTCCCCACGCGTATCTACCTACGCTCTCCAAGTCCTCGAGGATGCCTAAGAATTGGCAGTTGATGATGTCGCCTTTCGTCCCGAGCAATAATCTCCCGAGCATCAGGAAAAGGAGCCTCCTCAGATCTCGGTCCACTCTCTCTCTGAGCTGGGTCCTGGCAGTAGATGGCCCTAGCTCTCCCAATCAGCCTCTGCGAGAACTACTCTAGAGACTCCCTCGACCTCTGTCTAGAATCACCCAACCCCATAGCAATGGTCAGGTCAGTGTGGTAGATGGTCCTACACTCGCTAGGTGTCTCAGCAATCGTCTCTAACGCTAGCAGCCCCTGTGTCAACTTGCTATAGTCGGGTAGGGTAATCCCACTCACGGCCTCCCCGTCTACCTGCAACCCAGTGATCCTGGAAACATCCTCCAAGCTGGGAACCATGTGACCCCACGGCATCAAAAATGCCCAGCTAGTCCTGTCCCATCTATCCCTAAGAACCTGGATCATTGGTAGGTCAAGTCTCATAGGCTCTATACTAAGGAAGGGTCCGAATTCCATGGCATCTACCCTATCCCTCTGGAAAACTGGAAGCCTGTAGTAGGCAACTCGAACCTGGACCCAGGAGATCCGAGTCCTCATCAATCCCTGCAAACAATATAACATTTTGACATGAGTTTTTCATGAGTTTCTTATGTGGATATTCTATTTAAATTTGTTCTCTATCGAAATTGACGACCTATCCTCTGTCGTCACTTATTAAATTAACGCCCCTATGGGGGGCGCTATTTCAGAATGTATTCCTGGTGATTTTATGCGACCGACCCTAGGTCGTTATTCGTTTAACTAACGCCGCTATGGGGGGGCGCTGTTTCAAAGGATATTTTCGGTCCCAAAAATCATAATTGTGGATGTTTTTAATTAACGACCGCCCCTGTGGTCGTTGTTTAAAGAGTTAATGCCCCGGTTGGAGGCGTTGTTTTCTGGGGTGTTTTAAAATAAACAGTGCACGAAATAGAAATAAAAATAGAATCATATATCAAAAATAAAAGAAATGGCATGAAAATAACAACAGATGGTAATTAAACATCATGATTTTAAAATGACGACGTACTACAGGGCGTAGTTTCATGAATTATCCATTTTTAGAAATTAAAAATTATTTGAATTGACGACCCGAAGGGGGGCGTTATTTGAATTGACGGCACCCACTGGTGTTGATATGTTATTCCTCCTCGAGTTAAATAATATTGAAGAGATAAAAAAAATAGGAGGAAAGATGAAGCTGTTGACCGTGATCGCCACCCGGTGAAAGCGCCGGGACTCGGAAGCTACGGGAGAATGCGGGTCCGTTCCTCCACTCCTCCTGGCCGGCCAGAAGGTGCGGGCCTCGTGCTTTTGGTTGCTGACCTGAAAGCAAACGGTGAAACACACAGATAAACGGAGATTAGCTAAATGATAGTGTAGTAGGTGTACTAATTGAAATAAAACAAAGGAAGAACATGGCCCGGCGATACCTGGAGGTTTTGAAACCCCGTTTAGGGCGCCGGAAACAGTAGGAAAGATAATAAATGCCAACGAAATGATGTATGTGATGTGTGATGCAGTGGAGAAAAGACGTGTGTGTGGTGAGCAAACAGAGAAGGACTAGAAACACAGAAACATGAAGCGTGAAGTTCCCTGCACCGGGGGCCTGCGAGGGATGTAGAAGGCCCCCACTCCCTGACGAACGGGCGGATGCTGTGTGAGATTTGGCGATGGAATTCGACAGCACTTCGTGATGGTCCCCCCCTTTCCTCTGTCAGAACGGACGCTGTATGAGATTTGGCGATGGAATTCGACAGCACTTCGTGATGGTTCCCCCCTTTCCTCTGGAGTTCGACAGCACTTCGTGATGGTCCCCCCCTTTTCTGTCAGAACCCGTGAGCTATATATATAGAGCCCAGGGCTTCGAGCTTAATCAGGGGTTAAGGGGAATGACGGTCGGTCAAAGGCCGGTAAATGAGAGCATCGTGTCAATATTGCCAACGACATTCTCCTCTTAATCCGCCTGGAATCACGGGGGTCTAATCTGGGTGGCCTTAACAATGACGGTCTTACTAAGGCCGCCAAACATGTATGACGGTCTGGGAGGGGCCGTTCAATATACATGACGGTCCTGGAAAAACCGTTATACGTAAAGAGGAGTCAACGCCCAGACAAACAACTTTTCGTGAAGCACGTGGCTATGACCGACTGTCGGGCCTCTGAACCCTTTTCTTGTCGGCAAACAATGACGGCCCAGGGACGACCGCTATATTGACTATAACGGTTGGAATTGAGCCGCTATACAAAGCGTATCACGAGATACAAATAACCCGGGGCAGCGGAACACAACGGCCTAGTGGGGACCGTTCTATTGAGAAAAACGGTTTATAACAGACCGTTAAATCCAATGAGAGGGAGGGAGGCCTTCTTTGCTGGGAAGAGCCCAAAATACTGTCAGAGGAATAATCTTTCATGTGATTGACTGTTCGGGACATCAATAACTGAGACGCAGGAACTGATTCGATTCATCGGTAAAAAACGGGTGTCAACAGATGCCCCTCCTTAACGTCCGCCTTGCAAGGGAACGAGCGGAGGTGTAGGGGAGGCGTCATGGAACATGGAGTTGTAGCGGAAATGAAGCGGAGTGGACTGCAAAAGCGGGCGTTAAGGCAATACGACACCCGTTTCATATCAAGCCATAGAAATCTTCCGGCAACCTTCGAACCAATTTGCAAGGTACTGTGGGACTGAGTGTTAAACCTGAATCTGGAGGAACTAAGGTAAAAGAGCAAGGAGCGGCCTCGTCGGCGGACAAGCTGTGGTCCTAAATGAGGCGATATAGAAGCTGGTAATAGCGAAATTAAATGGATTTTAAAACTCCAGACGAGGGAAACACTTAATTCATCAGAACCGAACAATTAGGTCCAAAGAAATACCTTCTAATTTTGGAGTGGAATTATTCCTTCGGTGGGACATGGAACACAGAAAACAGTCAATCATACGCAAGATCATTTCTCAGGCAGACCGTAGGTCGTGAATGCTCAAAAGGTGCTTGTGATGCATGCTGGGCTAAAAGAAAGAAACATGTAAAATCGAATGCAAACAAAGGATAAAAATATAAAATACTCGAGAATATTATTGCAGAACTGAATGAGTCAGGGTCAGGACACTTCTTGCAACCACGGCGTGCAAGAGAGAACCGTCGTCCCCTGACTTCTTCCAACTTAGCGGCCTTTCCGAAGATTAGACACGCATACCTAGATCATCATGTGTTTTTGTTGACGGGGAACGTCAGATCCTGGAATGCGTGAAGAATCGACTGGTTCTCGAGATAGATGTTTATTACCATATAGTAATGCAATAAGAGTTTTGAGGGATTGAGGGCCATACCTGACTTACCTGTGCAGGCGTAACGGCGGGACATTGATGTTGTTTAGCTTTAACTGCAATCAAAACTCATTGGCACATGAATTTCACAATAATGATACATTCAACAGTTCAACGGCTCAGAGGTGACCGTTCTTAAATTGGACGGCTCATGGTAAACCGCCATATGGATATTTAACGGTCATATGAAGGCCGTTCAATGCTAGTAACCGTTTACAGAATAACGGCCCTCAGGTAGCCGTTCTTATGGTATGGCGGTCTATCGCTAGACCGCCATTCTCAACGTCGGTTTAAAAATATAAACCCCTTCCCCTTCCCTCCTCCTACCGTAACGGCAGGAAGAGAGGAGGAGAAGAGGAACGGCGCCCCTTACTCTCATTCTCTCTCTCTTTCTCTCTCTCTCTCTCTCACGATGGTGACCGGCGGTGGTAACGGCGGCGAGCGGCTGTTAGACGTGACGGATTCCTCGCCAGAGACGACCCCTTCGGCGGCCGAGGAGACGACGGGAGCGGCGGCAGAGGCGACCTCGGCCGGAGAGGACTTCTCCGTCGACGACCTCGCCCTCATGCTCGTGGAGGAGGGCGCGACCGGCACCGACGGCGATCGTGCGAGCGGCGGCGATGCGGCGGCGGAAGCACCACGCCCGGCCAAGAGGCGTCGGGGCTCGGAGGTAGGTCCCTCTCGCCTTATTTTTGCATAGCATGGGGGAATGGGGGCTGTCCACGGCGTGCGGGGCGGAACTCGCCGTCGTCGGAAGAGATGACGGAATGACGGTCCTCATCGGGCCGCCAATCAGACCAAAACGGCCCAGGAGAGGCCGTTAAACACACCCGATCTTCGAGGTCACCTCAGAACAAAACGGCCCCCAACGGACCGTCAAACAAAACAGCGGTCCAGGAGTGGCCGTTGACCCTAACGTAGCAACCCTTAACATTCAGAACAATACGGTCCCCATTGGACCGTTCAAAATAGCACCGCGGCCCTAGGAGGGCCGTTGAATGATTCACAAACCTCAGAACAACGGTTCACGGACAACCGTTGTGAATGGAACAGCGGCCCAGGAATGGCCGTTTTATTCAAAACATCACAGGATAGGACGGTCCATGGACGGCCGTCATAGGCAACAAAACGGCCATGGGAAGGCCGTTGAACACTCAACAACTAAAATGATGAACATCACAGGGTAACCCCCCCTTCTTTTGTTATTAAGAAATATGAAACTAATGAGATGAATGAATGAATGCAGGGAAAGCGTCGGACCCGTATCTCTTGGCTGCAGGTTCGGTCAGTGTATCTTGCACTGCCGGACTTTCAGCGGGAGAGGCTGGCTGCCATGGGGTTCGCCCCATTCCTCAGTGTTGAGGTGTGTCGCTTTGACACACCTCTTCTCTATGCCCTGCACGACCGCTGGGATCCGGCGAGTCGCACGTTCCTCTTCCCGTGGGGTCACATGGTCCCCACGCTTGAGGACGTGGCCAGGCTCACTGGTTTGCAGGTGCACGGTCTACCGGTGACTGGGATCTCCTTCCCCGATTACCGCGGCATGGCCGAGAGGCTGTTAGGGCTTGCACTCCAGACGACACGTCGGCAGACCACGCTTCTTCCGCGGGCAGCTCTCCAGGACAGCCTAGGGCTGCGACGGTCCGGACTTGCAGTGGGCGAGCGTCCAGAGGAGCACTTGGACCGGCTGGTGACGCGCGTGCGGCCTCGAGTAGCAGCAGGACCGGGTGCAGAGGCGGACATGGTTCTTCGGCGGTTCCTGATGTTCTTGTTCGGGCGGCTCCTCTTCTCTACGCGTGCGGACGTCATCCACTGCCGACTTCTTCCGTTCCTCGAGGACCTAGAGCACGTGGGAGACTACGCGTGGGGTGCTGGTGTACTCGCCTTCCTTTTTGAGAGCCTCAGCTCGACGTCCCGACGGACGATGTTGGGGGGCTTCTCTCCCCTTCTCCAGGTACGACTCTGACTCAGAACTCATGCAATTTCCTAGGACCTAGGCTCTAGATGCTGACGACTTGTGCATGATGCAGGCATGGGCTTACGTGCGGCTGCCTTCTCTGTACAGGGGACTAGAGTCCCGCCCTGGGCTCTTCCCCATTCTGCGACGGTGGGAGCCGATTCGGGGGTCAGGGACCCTGACACGGCAGGTGCGCGACCTGCAGGACGATGTCGACATGCTTCCTCGCGCCTCGGTACGACTTCTAAACCTTAGCCTTTATTTGGAAAATGCTTGTTTTATATGATGTTGATGTGATTGCTGATGTATGCAGGTGCAGTGGACTCCTTATGCACATGAGGACGTGACAGAGCAGCCGTGGGTGGTGAGAGCTCTCACCTTCTCCGGGCGTGATGTGTGGTTACACTGCATGAATGTAGTGGAGCCCCTTTACTCCCGGCTGGTGATGAGGACGACCGGCGTCTCTCAGCCCGTGGTAGACTTCCCGGCGCAGGAGAGCGCGAGGGAGAGGGTGACGCGGAGCACCCGAGGGCTGACTCAGCAGTGCGATTGGGCGGCGCGGAACGCCGAGCAGGTTGCCGACTGGCAGGCAGGTGGGCGTGTGGTGACCGCTCGTGCTGACAGTGATGCGGCGTACGTGACTGCGTACGTTAGGCATTACGGAGACCGCGTGTTCCGAGGATCACGTCGACCGGTACAATTCTAAACTCAGACTTATTCTACATGCTTTATGATTTCTATATGCTGTACTGACTTCCTTTCGACATGCAGATTGACCCTGAGGGACGCTTAGCGGAGCTGCAGGGGCTCCTTCATGCCACCATCCAGGAGAGGGATGAGGCTCGCCGAGCCCTCGAGTTACTGGTATGTTCCTAAACTCTGGACTCTTACATTTCTACATGATGTTTATGTATGTGACTGTCCTGGGATATTTGGGTGCAGCGAGCTGAGGCTGCTCAGAGGCGTGGAGCGGAGGCTCCTTCTTCTTCTTCTGTTGAGACACCGGCCGACCGAGCAGCCCGGGATGCCGAGTTCCAGCGGATGGTGGAGCGGGCCGAGGCAGCGGAGAGCGAGCTTGCCGTGCGGGTACACTTCTGACGCTTTCCTTTGTTTATTTGTGCATGATATGAATGGAATGTGCTAATGTTTGATGCATGCAGGTGGACGACGTGAGGGTTGCTATGGAGGAGGCTACCCGTGCCAGAGAGGAGGTGGCCCACCTACGGGCTGAGTTGGTGCAGGTTGAGGCTCGGGCCCAGGAGGCGACTGTGAGCGCCCAGAGGTCGGCGTCTCGAGCCAGGGCGGAGTTAGCCGAGGCTCAGGAGGAGGTGAGGCGGCTCCAGTCGGCAGAGGCTGCCGAGTTCCGGGAGAAGGTGAGAGAACTTCATCCTATGCTGACTGCCGAGCTGGAGCAGTCACAGGCAGAGCTGAAGCGCGAGCGAGCAGCGTCTCAGGAGCGAGAGGTGCTGCGGCTCGTGGCTGAGAGGGAGGCGGCCCATTTGCGTGAGCAGCTTGCGCGAGCTCAGCCGGCCGACGCTCTTGAGACGGGACTTCTCCGGGCGGAGGTGGAGCGCTACCGAGCGGAGGTGGAGCGCTACCGAGAGGAGGTGGAGCGCCACCGAGTGACGATAGCGGAGCTGGAGCCTTTCAGGACCGAGGCCCTTGTGCTGCGGGGCCAGGTTCAGGGTATGACGATGAGCCGTTCGAGGAGCCGATCGGTCGTACCGAGTGGCAGCCAGGCTACTCACACCTCGGTGAGACGTTACCTGGCGAGTTCCTCTCAGCGGGAGAGGAACGAGAGTGATGAGCGACGACGACGTCGCGATGATGCTGAGACTTCTTCGATGGCCCCGCCAGCGAAGAGACAGGAGGGAGGTGGAGACAGTGACAGGCCAGAGGGTGAGGCCTGATTTTGTACTTCTTCCTTTTTTTCCTTTTTTTTATGAGATTTTTATTATTTTTTTTTTTTTTGGGATGATGATATGTATATATGATGCACCCCTTTTTTTAGTTTTTGTATGGATGTATGAATGTATGCAAATGGATGAGTGTATGTATGAATGACAATGGGTGAGGGAGGCGATGACAGACTCGGGTGAGCTGCGTGAGAGGTAGCGAGGTACGCCGACTCAGGGTGAGTGACGCGAGCGGAGGTGAGGCACGCCGACTCAGGGTGAGCGACGCGAGCGGAGGTGAGGCACGCCGACTCGGGGCGAGTGACGCGAGCGGAGGTGAGGCACGCCGACTCGAGGTGAGTGACGCGAGCGGAGGTGAGGCACGCCGACTCGAGGTGAGTGACGCGAGTGGAGGTGAGGCACGCCGACTCGAGGTGAGTGACGCGAGTGGAGGTGAGGCACGCCGACTCAGGGTGAGTGACGCGAGTGGAGGTGAGGCACGCCGACTCAGGGTGAGTGACGCGAGTGGAGGTGAGGCACGCCGACTCAGGGTGAGTGACGCGAGTGGAGGTGAGGCAGCTCATGAGTTTGGAAAACAACGGCCAGGCAAAAACCGTTTTGGCAAGAATGACGGCCAAGACAGGGCCGTGGGTTGCTTAAGAATGACGGCTACGCCATAGCCGTCATTTAATATAACGGTCAAGTGTAGACCGTTAATTGGCGCAGGCCGACTAAAAATGACGGTCCAGGGTAGACCGTGGACATGATAATGACGGTCTCCCTTGGGCCGTTCAAAAAATGAATGACGGTCTATCGTACGACCGCCAATCAGCACGATCTTAGAAGCCAAATTGAATTCCCTTAAGCCCATTCAATCCTGGTGTGCTCTCGTGCATCATGCGTTCCAGTGGAGCGAAACACGGGATGAGACCTCCTATAAGTAAGGGGTGCTCTGCCTTCAGCCTGAACCCAACCTCTTCTTCTTCTTCTTAAGTTTCTTCCCTCTAAATCACCACCAAATCATCATGAAGAGGAGTTTTGGTGAGCATTCTTTGGGTGAGGGAGACCATTCAGGCCCTAAGGCTGCGAGGAAGGAGCGAGAGGAGATTGCGCGTTTGGGTTCTATTCCTCGACATCTCAGTTCAAATCCTTCTAGAGAGGTATGTTTAAATCACTTCAAACTTGGTTCATTTGATTCTGTTTCGTCTAATATCTCTTTCTTTCTGCATTACTTTCCTCGTTTTCTCCTTTTTAGCTCCTTCCTGGCTCTCGCCGATACTCTTCTCTTAAGTGGGTGGCTCCCACGGTTCGTGCCTTGCCCCTAGGGGTAACCCACATCCTTAGTTCTTGGCACTTACAATCCTTGCTGTTCTTAGGTCGTAACTTCCAAAAGATTTCCTTTGACTGGCACAGTATTTCAGCCCTTGTAGAAATGTGGCACCCACAGACCCACACTTTTATCTTTCCATCCTTTGAGGCCACCGTCCTTTTAGAGGAAGTAGAGGCTTATCTGTCTCTCCCTAAGTCTAGGGTTGGGGAGGAGGATCTAGTGTGTCACACAGTTGCCCCTATAGATCCAGTTGCCATCTTTAGCGAGTTCATAGAAGACCCGAGTGAGATCAAGACCTTTGTGGGAGCCCGTCATATTCACCTTCTTCCTCTCAGCCAGTGGGTGGTGGCACATTGTAAGAACAAATGCGGGTGGCATGAGGCTATTGCCAAGGCTGTATCCATTTGCTTGTGTGGTGCTATCCTCTTTCCGTCAGCCGACCACGTGCTAGATCTTCCCGTCCTTAGCACCATCAGTGGTTTATGGAGAGGGCTTTCTATTTCCCAGGCTATCTTAGCCTATTTTTATGAAGGGCTTAGCTCTGCTGCCCTGAGTGGTCCACTGTTTGGTTCTATGATTCTCTTAGAGTGTTGGGTGGGCGTGAGACTGAAGTTTATCCCTAGGGCAGGCATAGAGACTGAGAGTAGGATCTTCGGGAGCCATCCACTTTCTTTTATCGGTGGCGGGTTTGGTTTCTCTTCGCAGGTGGAGTGCCGTACGGGGGATATGCGGACCAGAGAAGAATGGCGCAGGTACCTGAGTCGGCTACCCGTGGAGAGGTTCGTGATGCGGCCTAACTTCTTGGTGACTACGGAGATCAGACTGCCCAGAGGACAGGGTCTGGATTTGAGGCTAGTGAGTGATACCGTACTGGCCGTGTATTATCCACACAGGTGCCATTTGCAGGTCGGGGTACCGCGGACCCTGCTTCCTCCGTTGTCGCACTTCCCTTCTCTTCAGGCTAGACAGATTGGCACTGAGCACGATGAGCAGAGTGTGAGGAGTGCACTAGCGATGTGGGGAATCAGCAAGGTGCGTGCCTTGCCAGCAGAGGTGGAAGAGGCGACCGAGACTCGCCAGGCGTATATCAGAGAACTGAGAGAGATGTGCCCCTGCGGGAATGCCCAGCGGAGGATTGAGTGATTGTACTTTTCCTTCTTTTTATGATGCTTGATAAGTGAGAGTGCCTTGTTTGAGAGTGAGAATTGTTTGTATCAGGAATAAAAGTTGGAGTGACTGATTTTGCCCCTTGCAGTTGTTCTGTTGTTACTTCGTCTTCTTGCTCCATCGTCCTGCACAGTATTAGCAATGAAACAGGTTAAATCTGTTTTAGGCTTAGCCCCTTGCCTTGTGACAAGTGCGGAGGTAACCAGTGCTTGATTTTTGGTCAAGGGGCAAGCCTTATTAAATAAGCGAAGGAAAAGAGAAATGATAACAATGCAATGCATGCATGCCATGAATGCAAGTCATGAATATTTTTGGATTTTTTTTTGGATTTTGAAATATTCAATGTTTTTGGGTTTTAAGTTTTTTTTTTAAAATATTTGTTGTTTTTGGATTTTGAAATATTTGTTGTTTTTTTTGATTTTGAAATATTTGTTGTTTTTGGATTTTGAAATATTTGATTTTTTTGGATTTTTGAAATATTCAATGTTTTTGGATTTTGAAATATTCATTGTTTTGGGTTTTGAAAACCGATGCTTCCGTAACAAGACATGCCTCCCTCGTAACCTGAGGATTCCTCCTGAGATTGGCGTGTGATTGAAGGGACCCTCCTGGCCCGAACTTTTATTTGCCTGACGGTGTTCTGCCAGGGCCACCCCCAGGGTACTCAGCTTTGTCCTGAAAAGAAAAAGATTATGGAGACAAGCTTACACCCGTCATGTGAGTTTTTAAGACTTGAATTCTTTCCTGGGTGCCCCTCAAAGCTTCGGTCTGTTGTGTCGGGGTTTTGGTGTTCGTCATCGAACCTTAAGCCACCACATTTGTCATTCTTGCTATGCCTAGTTGTTCCAATTTCCCAAATATTTTCATTTATTCATTTTTTTCTTTTTGTTCTTCTTCTCTCTTTTTCTTTTTTTTTCTTGTGGCTTCAGGTCATAACGAACTGCCCCTATTTGAGACTTATCTCGTATTAGGGTACCCAGGTCAGGCATCGCCTCCTTTTTTTACTCCTCATTCTTGGGTTCAGCCGAAGCAAGAAACGTACAGGGACTACAACTTTCCTCCAGAGTGTGGCCCCGGGAAACGGTGTTTGGCGGAACTGGGGACAGGACCAAAGGGTCGTGTTTGTGTGTTCAGCTTCTCTCAGTGATTCTCATGAACAGGGGAAGCTTGCATTGCTAGGGAAGCACGTGGTTAGACTCTTTTTTTTTTAGGGATAGAAGCGTTTGAGATATAACCCGTTCCACGGATTTGCCAGTTCTTCTCCTTCTGAGTTCGTTAACCGATAGGCATTACCTGGATAGACTTCCTTGATGACGAACGGCCCTTCCCAGTTTGGCTGCAACTTAGCCCTTGGACCACCTGTTCGGATGAATTTCCTTTTCAAAACCATATTACCTATTTCAAACTTTCTTTCGATTACCTTCTTTTGAAAATGACGTGAGACCCGCTTTTGATAAACAGAAGCGTGATTGGCCGCATTTAACCTCTTCTCATCTAACAGTTCCAGCTGTGCTAGTAACGCCTCTCGACGCTCGTCGAGATTAAGTTCCTTATCTAGCTGCACTCTTAGGGAAGGGATGAGAATCTCATATGGGAGTACCGCCTCCATCCCATAGGTGAGGGCAAAGGGAGTCTGCCCTGTGGGAGTTCGGACGGAGGTGCGATAAGCCCATAGAGCGTCTATCAATTTATCAGCCCAATCAGCGTGCCGGTGGGATTCACACGTTTTCTTGATGATTTTAAGAAGGGTTTTATTGGTGGCTTCGGCTTGACCGTTGCCTTGTGGATAATATGGTGATGAATGATGCAATGCAATACCAAATTTCTTACAGAGGTCCTGGAGTTCCTGAGACACAAATTGTGGCCCATTGTCGGTGACAATGTCGCTTGGTACCCCGAACCGCGAGATGATGTTCTTTGTGATGAAGCGGCAAACTGTGGTAGCTTTGATCTCTGCATAGGCTTCAGCTTCCGCCCACTTCGTGAAATACTCTGTAGCGGTGAGGATGAAGGATTTCTGTTTTACTTGGGCGTTAGGGTCACCTAACGGACCGACAATATCAAAGGCCCACATGGAGAAAGGCCATGGGGCGGATAGTGGGCGAAGAGATGAAGCAGGAGCGTGGATTTTGTCAGCATGGAGCTGGCACTGAAGGCACCTACGGACGTAGGTAGAGCAATCTTCCTCTAGGGTTGGCCAGTAGTAGCCCTGCCTAAGGATCTTCTTAGCCAATGCCTGTCCATTCACGTGACCTCCACATTCACCGGAGTGAGCAGCTTCCACTACTTTCCAAGCTTCATTGTCATCTAAACACCGCATCAGAACTCCATTGAGAGCGCGCCTGTACAATTCTCCTGCAACGATTGTATACCTCGAGGCGACTCTTCTGATGGCTTTTCTTTGTGTCGCATTGGCTTCCTCCGGGAGAGAACAATCCCGACAATATTGCTCAATCTCATGGAACCATGGCAACTCATCTTCGTCCAAGATTTCTTCCAATTCTGCTAAGGATACTTCCTTAACCTCTTCTTTAGCCGCTTTCTCTTCCATAATCTTCCTAAGGTTAGCAAACCAAGGATCTTGCAGAGAGGGAGCGTCCATCCGTTGGACCACAATGGTCTCAGTGGAACGACTAAGGGAGAAGGATAAAGAGGAAGCGAGAGATGCTAATGAATCAGCAAGAATATTTTGAGATCGGGGAACATGAACGTAGATGAGTTTGCTAAATTGTCTAGCCAAGAGTGTGACCAAATCTTGATATGGCTTTAGTTTGGGGTCACGGGTGCGATAAGTTGACAGAACTTGACGCAGCACCAATTGAGAATCTCCCATGATGTTGAGGTATCGTGCGCCTAAGAGATAGGCGTGCTTTAGTCCAGCTAGGAGAGCCTCATACTCGGCTATGTTGTTGGTGGCAGAGAAAGAGAGCTGGTAGGCAAAAGGGACGGTGATACCTTCGGGAGTAAGGAGGACAGCGCCGATGCCACGGCCCTGGGAATTGAGCGCGCCATCGAAATGTAGAGACCAAAAGGGAGGCGGATGAGAGATAACTGCAAGGTGTTCATCAGGGAATTCGTCCTGGATTGAATCAGTGTAGGGGATAGGAGAATGAGCAAGATGCTCAGCAATAGCATACCCCTTGATGGCCTTCTGGACGACGAAGGTGATATCAAACTGAGAGAGAAAGCTCTGCCAGCGAGCTAATCGACTAGAGAGGACGGGTTTCTCGAGGAGGTAGCGGATTGGGTCCATTCTAGAGATCAACCTTACCTCATGGGCTAGGAAATAGTGTTTTAACTTCTGAACTACCCATACCAATGCTGCACTAGTCTTCTCCATGGCAGTGTACCGGGATTCGGCAGAATTGAACAATCGGGAGAGATAATATGCTGCCCTCTCTCTTCCTTCATCATCCACTTGTGCCAGGACAGCACCTAGGGAATCCTCAGCGACAGAAATGTATAGGATCAAAGGCTTTCCGGGGACAGGAGGTTGCAAGACAGGAGGGTTGGACAGATAAACCTTAAGCTCCTCATAGGCCTTCTGACATTGTTCGTTCCATTTAAACTCGGCCCCCGCCTTTAATAAGTCGTAGAATGGGCGGCATCTTTGAGAGTGTTGAGATATGAATCTTCTAACGAACTGCAAACGCCCAATCAGACCACGAAGCTCCTTAAGATTCTTAGGCGGTGGCATTTCCATTACGGCCTTTGCCTTATTAGGATCAATCTGAATCCCTCGTTTGCTAACCATGAACCCAAGTAATTTCCCGGATGCGACTCCAAAGACACATTTCTTAGGATTCATCTTCAATTGGTATTCCCTAGCCCTTTGCAACACTTTGGCTAAAATGGCGGGGTGTTCTTCTTTTGTCCTCGACTTCACCAGAATATCATCCACATAGGCCTCCATGTAGACGTGCATCATGTCGTGGAAGATGGCCACCATTGCCCGTTGATAGGTAGCACCTGCGTTCTTCAATCCAAATGGCATGACGACATAGCAGTAGGTGCCCCAAGGCGTGGTGAAGGAGGTTTTCTCTTGATCTTCTAGAGCAAGACGGATTTGGTTGTATCCTGAATACCCGTCCATGAACGAGAGAGCCTCAAACCCAGCGGTATTATCTACCAAAACATCGATGTGAGGAAGCGGGAAATCGTCTTTCGGACATGCTTTGTTTAAGTCCCTGAAATCAATACAAATTCTGACTTTGCCATCCTTTTTTATTACCGGGACTATATTGGCCACCCACTGTGGATAAAGCACAACCCTGATGAATCTGGCCTTATGTAATTTGTCCACCTCTTCTTTCATTCTCAAGGCCATATGTGGGTGGAATCTTCTGAGCTTTTGTTTAACAGGAATCGCCCCTGGCTTTAAGATTAACCTGTGTTCCACTAAAGCGGGGTCGAGACCCGGCATGTCCTCGTAGGACCAGGCAAAAGAATCGCTGTACTCTCTCAAAACCTTGATGAGCTCCTCTTCTACCTTAGGAGGGAGATCAGCTGCAATAGATATGGGCCTGGGATCCTCTTCGGTTCCTAAATTGATTTCTTTAGTGGGTTCATCCACTGCTGACGAGGGTTCGTCGAATCTTCTCAATCCTTGTGCGTATAGGTCAGCAATGTCCTCCACATCACTTTCCTCATCATCCGCTGGGTCTTTCTCGTCTACAATTTCATACACTCCTAGTCCGTCATTGCTCCACACCCGGCCTTCTGAATCCTCATCCTCTTTTAAAGAGACGGTGGTGGCTATGAATTCTGGGCATCTGAGGAGGGCCTGGCATCTCAAGGCCAGATCCTGTAGGAACCTATCAGGAATGGAACGGGAGTGACATGCCAGTGGTGGCGTTGCAGAGGTGGATGGGCTATCTAAGGGAGAACATGCTTCTACCCTGACTGACTCGACTAACCTAGGAGACTCAACTACCTGTACATCTACCCTAGGAGACAGAAAATCTAGTGGAAAAGGAGCAGGGGTTTGGTGCCCCTGGGGAGTGGATGAGCAGAAGACAGCATAGTCTTCGACTGAAATGTAAGTTTGAAAGTTGACGTTTTTTTTTTTTGGGTATCTTCTACTACCAGAAGAGAGCAAGAAGAATCAGAATCAGAAGGTGGAGGCAGAGGAAGGAGTTGTTTTGTGAAGAATTGAGGAAAGAGAGAGAGGAAGGTATCGGGGGAGAACCACATCCCGTGAACTCGGGGATTAGGAGAAGGAGGTGAAGATAGATCGAGTAGATCAATGGGCGGACAGTGCCCGCAATTGGAGGGAATGAATAGAATTTTTGATGGTCTCCCCGTGAAACATGGTTTGACCAGTATTGGAGGGGATCGAATCACAAAGTTTGGGTAAACTGTTGAGGCCAAATGAGCAGGAGGAATAAAGAAGGAAATGTCGGAGCTTCCTGCCTCTTGTATCTTCTGTGGCCTTATCAGAGCATGCCTAACCATGGGCATCTCTGTCTCCTTCATTTGAGTGGCTGGATCAGTAAACAGACTTGACATTTCAGCAAAATAATCTTCAAGATCTCCCACCAACCCCTGCAGAGGCGGCGGTGGGTCAGCAACAATATTAACAATGGGAGCATCTTTCTTTTCTTCCTTGGGTTGTGGCTTATTTGCGGTGCCGGGCTGTAGTGGACCCTTTACAAAGTGTTGCCGGTAGTCCCAGGTTAGTGGCCCAGAATCTGCCTGAATGGTAGTGTTATGATAGCCTAAGCCCTGACGACCCATCTTCTTGCTTTCAGAGATGGGTTTGGCCTTTCCCTGTAACCGCGCGCCGAGACCAAGGCCTGGCTGATAGCCTAGCTTCATGATCATGTCCCAGCCTTTAGAATTTTTGGGTTTAGGCTTAGCTCCGGCATTCTTGCGTGTTGTAATGGGTTTGCCTGCCGCATAAGCCCATGGGTAATTTATGTCCATGACTGACAATACTGGCCTATTGCTCGGCCATAGAGTGGGGAGAACCTGGTCAGTGATGGCGTCCACTGCCTGGACGGTGGAAACACTCTTGACTTTGACCACCCGCCCCTGGAAGGAGAATTTCAGGCACTGATGGGCGGTGGAAGGTACCGCTTGCAGAGCATTTATCCATGGACGACCCAGAATAGCCTTGAACATCGGATCTATGTCTAGGACGTAGAATTCCACCTCTATTTGTAACGGCCCTAGCTCAGCCTGTAATGTGATGACCCCGTGACATGCCCTTCTGGAATTGTCATAGGCGGCAATGGTTGTCGGTGTCGGCTTCAGCATACTTTCAGAAATGTTGCAGGCACGCAGAGTACTTAATGGACAAACATTTATTGAAGCCCCAGTGTCCACTAGCACTGAGTCTACCACTACCTGGTTCAAGGTGATGGTGACGCATAGCGGCATTTGGCGTGCTTCAGGGGGCGCGAGTTCGGCCTCAGAGAATGTGATAGCGGGCCCCTTGGTAACAGTAGCCAACACTGACGGCAAGCTGTCTACCGCCACATCTTCGTTCACTATGACCTTTTGCAGAAACGTCCTTAATGCTTCTTGGTGTAGAGGTGAACGTCTGATCAACTCCAAGACAGAGATCTTTGCCGGCATCCGGTCAAGATGTTGCAACAGGTCGTATGTGGAACCGGGCGCGGGGTCAACTTCATTGTCTTGTGCTGCTGATGCTGAGATGGAGGGTATTTGGGGAGGTGCACTGGTAGAGGGGTAAGTCCTTTGAAATAACCGCCCGCTCCTGAGGGCAAGGTTTTGTGCTGGCATGGCTGTAGGTGGGCTCCCGCTTGACCCAGTGGGGTGAATGAGAATGGAAGGGATGGCAGTCTTGGTGATGGGGGATATGATAGGCATAGTAAGCGAAGGTTGTGGTGAAGGTAAAATGGGCGATGGGTGAGGTAAAGGGGCGGTTAGTGGACTGCAGTGATTGGTGGACAAGATAGTGGAAGGTATAGTAGGTGGGGAAGTATAATGTTGTGGGGGGATAGGCGAGAGAATATGGCTTCTCGGAGTGGTAAGTATGGTGGAAGGATGGATGACGGGGGAAGTTGTGGAAGGCATGGAAGGCCGAAGGATGGAAAAGACGGCGGGTGAGGTAGAGTGCGTAGGGATGTGGCGTAAGGTTAACAGGTGTGCGGGATCGTCAATGGTCCACCCTGCGTCAGGAGCCGGGTGGCGTAACATGTTGACTTGGGCCGGTGCCGGCGGCTGCTGTTGTTGTTGAGGAGCGGGTGCATGTACTGGCATGGGATTTTGGTGGATCCCTAAGTTTGGCTGCTGCTGCTGTTGCTGTGGCTGCTGTGGCTGGAATTGCTGAGGTTGTTGCTGAAACTGCTGTTGCTGTGGTGCTGCCTGTTGCGGCCTTGCTGGCCCTCTTCTCAGATCTTCAATCAACTTCCTCATCTGAGCCCAATCGATCCTGTGACCTTCGTGCAGGTCGTATACCAGGTCCCTAAAATGATAACACCTCTCAATGGTGTGCCCCGGCTGCCGGTGATATACACAATATCGGGACAGATCGGCGGCCGGATTCATGTTCGGGCGCTCAGGTGGCAATTGTAAATCGCCAGTATGCATCAGCGCTGCAAAGACATTAGTGAGCGTCTCTGGGAGAGGAGGATAGTTGGCTCTTTTAGCAACCGGACGAGCAGGTGCGTAGGTAGCAGGCGGGGGAGTGTTATGGTATTGCAGTGGTTGCTGGGGCTGTTGTGGTGGTGGCGGAGATTGTTGTTGAGGGTGTTGCTGCGTGGGAAAGGAAGGGCGAGGTGATGCGGAGAAATGGGGGTTGCTTTGCTGGGGGAAGTGGGAGGTGGCAGTCTGGCTAACTACCTGCACCTGCTCGTTTGTTTGGACTCCCTCGGTAACAGGGCCCTGTGGTTTTCTGGAACTCTTGGGCTTCTGGGCTTCGAAGAGAGAATGAATGGGGGAGTCCTTAAACTGGGTCTGGATAAACCGGGCCCGACTGTACAGTTGATGCATACTGGTGATGTCATTCAACATTAGGACATTCCGGAAGAGAGGGGTTGCATTAGAAATGAGCAGTTTGATCTTTTCTTCTTCCGGAATCTGCCCGGGCACACGGGAGGCTATCTGCCTCCACCTATCGGCATAGGTAGCGAAGTCTTCATCAGCTTTCATCTTCTCGGCCACTAAGTCCGTGAATGAGTACTCGGGTCCGACCCGATCTTGGAATCTTTGCACGAATTTCTCCTTGATCGTCTTGAAGCTCCCAACCTCCTCCAGTGGCAGAGCGTAAAACCATTCGAGTGCCACCCCGTCCAGGGATCGCCGGAATAGATATGCAAGGAGGTGATCGTCATGCTGGTATGGTCCCGACTCGTACAGGAATTCCTTGATGTGGATGAACGGGTTGCCGTTCCCGTTGTACTTTCGGTATGTCGGGAGCTCTGACTGAGAAGGGAATCGGATGTCCCGGAAATTAGGAGTGAGAGCATCTGCGAAGGATGGTGGGCCAACCCTCTTATTGAGGAGATCGATCTGCTGTTGGAGAACTGCCAAGCGATCGTCACTTCCTTGTTGAGGTAGAGGGACTTGAGGTGGAACTGAAGGGTAGTGAGAGGCAGCTGGATGGACAGTAGAAGCCGAGGGATAATGGGAGACAGCCGGATGGATAGTGGGGGCCATGCGCCCGTAAGATGGATGTTGAGTCCAAAAAGGACCCACATCAGCGTAAGCGAGTTGAGCTATTCCGGGCTGCAGCCGAGTAGAATCCACTTGGGCCAGAGGGGCCGGTGGTGCTGATGAGACGGCCGCGTGGGCACTAGCACGAGGAGATAAGGGAATTTGACTCTTCCCTTTGTCTGCAGGAGGGTGGGCTGAGGTAGAAGCCTGGCCAGATTGATATATTGGAAACTGGAGGACCTGTGGGCGAAGAGGGGTATGGTCCACTGGGGCAACAGACGGTGCTCCGGACCTCTCAGCAGGATGGGTGGAAGAGACAGGAAGGGTTACAGCGGGCGGGACCTCTGCCCCGAGGGCTTGCTTGAATATCTGGAGTTGATCCTGGTCAAGTTGGGACATGAGTTGGAGTAGTTGGCTCGCCGAAGGGGAGCCAAACTGAGGGAGCGTGGGTGGCGCAACCTCAGCGATGGAGGAAGGGGGAACAAAGACGAACCCCTCCCCATTCAGGGAGGAGGCGACCCCGGAGACGTCCTCGAGGAGCCCCTGAGGAAGAGAATCCTCGCGGGCGGGGATGGACCCGAAAGAAGACATGCTGGATGATGATGAGTTGAATAAAGGGTTGCAATAGAGGGAGAGTAGAGAACCGTCCCTAGGAGATGATCCCGAGGGAGGGGAACAATGCTGCATGCAATGGGATGCACAAGCTAGAGAGACTTAAGACCAAAGTACACGAGTAGAAGCAAAACAATCACACAATGAAAGGTGAGACGAGAAGGGAGTCAACCAAGTATGCACACACTTTGAATGATACCGCAAGTTTTCAGAATTCTTTTCTCTTAGGCTTAGTGTTTTGATTAAAATGTAGAGTTCGCTCGGACACTTGGGAGCCTAATAACGGTATGATGGGGAACTGGCTGACTCTAAGGGGGATCACTCTCCACGTATGCGGAACCTAGACACGGTGTGGCGATGGTACAACCGGCCCGGCGTCCGTGTGGGAATCCACGGCTCACGGGGGCTTACGGAGGTCCTCGGCAAGATTCCCTAGTCGGCTCCAAGGAATATGGAGACGAGAGGAAATCCTACTTCGGTAGGAAATGCAACTACAGTATGAAGTGAATGATCCTAGGTGCACCGGAGTGCATGCAAAGCCTAACCTAGAAATCTAGCAATCACATATGAAATCAAATAATAAAATCATGAAGCAATCAATAATATGATAGAAAATAACAAGTGGACAGCAGGGGGACCAATGCTGGGAACAACAATTAGGGATAACAAGTGCCAGCCGCAGACTCTGCGCCAAAATAACGGTCTACTGGAGACCGCGGAAATGACTATAACGGCTCTGAAGAGCCGCTAAAGTACAGAGCTGCAGAACAGGAATGGCGGCCTGATGATGACCGCTACACAAGTATGACGGCACTATGAAGGCCGTTAAATGAGCAGAGCACGGCAGTGATAATTGCGGGGAATACCAGATAACGACGGTTGGAAGAGAACCGTTGTACACAGAATGACGGCTGATACAGAACCGCTGAACTTCACAGAGACAGAGATTGGTTAGCAAACCAGAAGCACGACGGGCATCAGATGTCCCACCGTGATCGCCAAAAAAAGGAGAGGTGTTGATATGTTATTCCTCCTCGAGTTAAATAATATTGAAGAGATAAAAAAAACAGGAGGAAAGATGAAGCTGTTGACCGTGATCGCCACCCGGTGAAAGCGCCGGGACTCGGAAGCTACGGGAGAATGCGGGTCCGTTCCTCCACTCCTCCTGGCCGGCCAGAAGGTGCGGGCCTCGTGCTTTTGGTTGCTGACCTGAAAGCAAACGGTGAAACACACAGATAAACGGAGATTAGCTAAATGATAGTGTAGTAGGTGTACTAATTGAAATAAAACAAAGGAAGAACATGGCCCGGCGATACCTGGAGGTTTTGAAACCCCGTTTAGGGCGCCGGAAACAGTAGGAAAGATAATAAATGCCAACGAAATGATGTATGTGATGTGTGATGCAGTGGAGAAAAGACGTGTGTGTGGTGAGCAAACAGAGAAGGACTAGAAACACAGAAACATGAAGCGTGAAGTTCCCTGCACCGGGGGCCTGCGAGGGATGTAGAAGGCCCCCACTCCCTGACGAACGGGCGGATGCTGTGTGAGATTTGGCGATGGAATTCGACAGCACTTCGTGATGGTCCCCCCCTTTCCTCTGTCAGAACGGACGCTGTATGAGATTTGGCGATGGAATTCGACAGCACTTCGTGATGGTTCCCCCCTTTCCTCTGGAGTTCGACAGCACTTCGTGATGGTCCCCCCCTTTTCTGTCAGAACCCGTGAGCTATATATATAGAGCCCAGGGCTTCGAGCTTAATCAGGGGTTAAGGGGAATGACGGTCGGTCAAAGGCCGGTAAATGAGAGCATCGTGTCAATATTGCCAACGACATTCTCCTCTTAATCCGCCTGGAATCACGGGGGTCTAATCTGGGTGGCCTTAAAAATGACGGTCTTACGAAGGCCGCCAAACATGTATGACGGTCTGGGAGGGGCCGTTCAATATACATGACGGTCCTGGAAAAACCGTTATACGTAAAGAGGAGTCAACGCCCAGACAAACAACTTTTCGTGAAGCACGTGGCTATGACCGACTGTCGGGCCTCTGAACCCTTTTCTTGTCGGCAAACAATGACGGCCCAGGGACGACCGCTATATTGACTATAACGGTTAGAATTGAGCCGCTATACAAAGCGTATCACGAGATACAAATAACCCGGGGCAGCGGAACACAACGGCCCAGTGGGGACCGTTCTATTGAGAAAAACGGTTTATAACAGACCGTTAAATCCAATGAGAGGGAGGGAGGCCTTCTTTGCTGGGAAGAGCCCAAAATACTGCCAGAGGAATAATCTTTCATGTGATTGACTGTTCGGGACATCAATAACTGAGACGCAGGAACTGATTCGATTCATCGGTAAAAAACGGGTGTCAACAGAGTCCTAGTCACCAAAGGTTTTTTGGTCAGCCTAGGACCAATTTGGGCCATAACCTTCAGTACATTCATTGGCCAAGGCACTGGCAGAAAAACAAAAACATTTTTAATAAAATGAATGCCAGGACTACACAACAACCATCAAAGCACCATAAAAAGAAAAACTAAACCTGTTGGTGCTGAGAAAACGAAAAATAACCAAAAGAACTTTCAAGCTGTAGAATCCACTAAACCTTTCATCTTTACACAAATGTGGATCCCTAACAGCTGTTGTCTTGTTTTCACTCTCAAGTATCTGGTTCTGTCTTGGAGCCCAAAATATCTTGGGTTCCAAAACCTGCTCCCTAAGTGTGTTTGCAAGTATGTCTAGTAGCCGGGAACAAACTGATGAAACAGAAAAAGCTACTTCAGGCATATGACAAGAGACAGGGCCAAAATCCTAAGAGCTGAAAGAATTGGAGGCCTTGTCAAAATATATGGTGCAACACCAAGGGTAAAATAAATCAATCTGGTAAAGCAGGTAAGTGATTTACCTTCAGAACTGAATTGAGAAAGTCATGTTGATTTGATTGTTTGATGTCTGATATTCTATTCTTGTCTAGCTGATCAGTCTGTATATCTGGTGCTCTTCTATTGCTATATGTTGAACTCAATTTGGATGCATAAACTTGAATTGAGTGCATACTTGCCTCATATATCATTGGTGCATAGTCTGCATGTAGAACAGTGTGTTGCATAGCATATCCCTTGCATCATGTTGTCAAGGGGGAGCTGAGAGTTTAGTTCAATTCATTGAATCCTTGCTACTTCTCATTGTCCCCATTTAGTTCTTTCATATCTTTTGACATCAGATGCTCCTGGAACTCAATGCCTATTGCTATCATTTCCCTAACCTTCACTGAACAACAGTTCTGTATCTGGTTTAGTACATTGAGTTGTGATTATCTCAATTGTTCTTTTATAAGAATCACTCTTACAAATTGAAAGGAACTAAAGGTTTAACCTTTATAAATTAGAGAGTTAAGTGTCTGCACTTCAGAATTTGAGATAAAAGAAAACTTTTATAGCTCTTAATCTTTGTCTCATGGCTAAAATAGAAAAAGTTTTTGTAATACCTAAATGTGTTGAACTGGATATGTCTAGAACAGGCTAATAAGAGTGTGTACTGATTTTTTAAACAATCACTCTAAAAGAATTAAGGGCAGCAATAAATAAGATCATTAATGTTAAGAGTTGACATAGTGACAGAGCAATGGCTGATTGCACTGAGAAACTGTGAACTCCTCCAAAGAAGCAGGAGAATTCACATGTCATGAGGTGCTTCAGAATATCTCTGTTCATAGGGTCAAATCTATAGGGGGAGTCCTCACCAAGTAGCTGAGGGTACTGGCCTCTAATCAAGGTGTACCCTTAATGTCAAAAGTGAAGACTATCCTTTGTGGGTTCTGATCTGTAATAGGTCTAGTAGTTTATGCCTAGTAACTGGGGGTACCTGCCTCTGATCAAGGTGTACACCTAATGTCAACAGCATAAATGCCACTGATCTATTCATTTAGTTCAAGTTCTGAAATTCAAAGGTGAAAATCAAACTGCTGTAACCCCTTCGAAAAATTAAAGTCAATGAGTGAAAATTATTTTTATCAATACATGTTCAAGTTGCCTCTCTTGAATTTCCTTGTTTAATCACAAAAGGGTATTATTTCTGACTTATCTATTAATACCATGTGCCCTAGATTCATTGCTATAAATGGAATCTAAAACTCTTGTTCAAGGGTCAAATGTTTTACTCTAAGATTTATCACTGTTAAACCTGAATCTTTGTCAAAATTGTATGCTGCTGATTCTTATACTTTAACAGTTGTTTATAATCATGCTTCCCTTCTGAACCTATGATTCAGCTATTGTCAAGTGACCCTCCTACCTTCTCTACCTTGTTTATCTGTTCATATTCCTTCTTAAAGGGGGAGCATTTATTTAGGGGGAGAAATAATTCAGGGGAGTCTTACATTCAGGGGGAGAATGTTCTAGAGGAATTTGCATGCATAATGCACTTTGCACTCTTGTTTTTACTATTTTTTTTCTCTTTTTGATCATGTCAAAGGGGAGGAAAATCTTGTGTGTGACTCACTGTCACATTGTGTTGCCATCATCAAAAAGGGGGAGAATGTTGTGCCTCTTAGGCACAAGCATGTGCTATGTTGCTTTGATGATAGTAATGTTATTTGGTTTTGATGATAGCAAGACAGTGAGTGCATTTGAGTGCATTTGATATTGTATTTTGATGATAGCAATGTTATTGTGTTTTGATGAATGTAATAAACAAAGTGCATTTCTGTGCATTCTTATTCCTGAGCACTCTGCATATGATAGCAACATGAATGATGATGTTTAGCATTGATGGCAGTTGTTCTTTATACATATGCATTGCATTCTGTCAGATATCATGTCTCTGCATGTATCTACAGTCTGAACTGTAGTGGGTCGACCCACCCTTGCTGATGCGTCGACCCATCAGAACATTGGCTGCCGGTTGCATAGTCTACACATCAGACTGCATTACATTTATTCATGGCTAAGAGTCTATACATTGGACTTTCATTCAAGCCTATACATTGCATTGGCTAAAGTCCGTTTCATTTAGAGTCTAAGGTAATGTCCATACTCTGGACTTGAAGTATGTACATTGAGCGTCTCACTTAGCGTCTAAGGCAAAGTCTACACGTTGCTACAGTAACGAAAGTCTATACATCCGATTGTGCAGTGTCTTAGCCATCGTCTCACATTCTTCAAGTCTACACATTGGGTTTTTCACATGAAGTATGTACAGCCTTTCACTATTGAAGTCCATACACTGGTCAGTGGAAAGTCTGTACACTGGCTTCCGTCTTCAAAGTCTATACAGCAGCTATCTTCAATTTGAAGTCTGTACACTGACTCGTTTCATTTCCTCAGAATCTGTACATCCACAGTGAAATCCAAAGTATGCACATTGGTCTTCATCTCATGTAGTCTAGACATTGGAAAGTATATACACTGAGCTCACAAGAAGACTTCCAAGTCTATACACTCTCTCAGTGTACATACTTGCCCATTTGCTGTTTCAGAATATATACACTCAGTGTTATATGATTTAAATAACCACGTGTTCTATGATATGATTATATGATTTTTATGTGTGCAGGGTTAACGCAGAATGACCACAGCGTCCACGCACCAAGTATACTAGTAGAAGTATTAGCTGCTGGAACACATCACTACGTCAACGTCACGGCCTGGTAGCGTCCACGCAGCAAGCAAACAAGCTAAAGTATTAGCTGCTGGAACACCACTGCGTCAACGCTATGGGCTAGCAGCGTCGACGCAGCACGCCTATATACTGAAGACATTGATCACTGGACACCAATGCGTCAACGCCTTGATCAAGTGGCGTGGACGCTGTAGTTCAAACAATCAAGAAAGAAGCCTTCTAGATTACTCTGATGCGTCAACGCTGCGGGTTGAAAGCGTCAACGCAGCAGACTTGAGCTTTGCTGATAAAGTATCTCTGTAGGCTGCGTAAACTCCTTGGAGCAAGTGGGTTGACGCCATCTAACTCCAGTTGCTGAGCGTACTTGTGCTGGGCACGTGATCCGAGGATAAGGAGAGTGCCCAGATGAGGACACGTGTACTGACAGCCTGCTGATGCTGGCACGTGGTCCGAATTCTTAGGGCGGGAACTGTGGAAGCCACACGCGCCCTGCTGCTGCTGCTGCTGGTATATAATGGAGCCTTCGTCTTCAAATGGAGGTTGATCGTGATCGAAGCAGAAGCCTGAAGAGCAGAAAGCCCTTCGATCCAGAATAAGAGAAAAAGGAGAGAGAGCTTCCACGATCCAGCAGAAGAAAGAAGAGAAGAGTAGAGAGTGAAAGGAGTGTGAAGAAGAAGAAGAGAAAGAAGAAGGAGAAAGAGATAGAGAGCTCGAGCAGAGTGTGAAGAAGAAGAAGAGAGAGAGTGAAAAAAGAGAGTGAGATCGAGGGAGATTTGTTCTTGATGGACCGTGGATCAAATCCAGGCCATCCAGCTCTTTAAGAGCCACATCGTGCTTCATTGTTTACAACTTTCAGATTGCTGTTTATTTCCATTTTCTATTTTCTATTTTACATCTTCTTCAAGCTGTTAGTCAGCGGATTGCAGAGGTGCTACCTCTGGACGGCTAAGCTGTATTGCCCAGCGGTTTGCAGTGGAGGATTCCACTGGACAGCAAGCTGTGTTGCTCAGTGGGGCGAGGAGGATTCCTTGGACGGCAAGCTGTGTTGCCCAACAGTTGTAAGGCAAGCTGTGATGCCCAGCTGTTCAAGCTGTGAGTCAGCAGTAAGCCATACTCGGGTCGAGTGTGGGGTGGATGTAGGTCTGGAGGACCGAACCACCTAAAAGCCTTTGTCTACTGTGTGATTGTTTTGTGGTTTGCCTAGCTTCTATATTTCTATCTTCGCACAGTAGATGTATGCTTAGGACAGTTCTTCATCTGTTCTGGGTGGCATTCGCATTGTGCCCACTATCTGTTCAGTAAAAGTTTTCATTCCGCATTTGATTCTGCTGCAGTAATTTTTTAATGGGTGATTGATCTATTCACCCCCCTCTAGATCACCCTTTAGCGTCCCAACATGCAGTGTGTAAAATGCTGCCACGTGGTCTAGGCTCTCTGGGCGGGAATCTGGAAACCGGTCGCCCACCTCTCTGCTGCTATATATATGAAGCTTCTTCCTCTGAAGAAGATTTGATCGTGACTGAAGCAGAAAGGGCAGAAGCAGAGAGAGAGCCTCCACGATCCATAAGAAGAGCAAAGAAAGTAGAAGAGAAAAGAAAGAATCAGAGAGTGAGAAGAGAAAGAGGAAGAGAAGAAGACAAGAGAGTCTGGAGAGTTTCAAGAGACTTTGTTCCTCAGATCTTTGGTTCAAAACCAGATCTAAGTTTGCTCAATTGTTTGAGCTTCATTCCCTGTAGGGATATATTTTGTCTTTCGTTTGCTTTTTGTTTTGGTTACTGAAATCTTGTTTTCAAGCTGTGTGCCAGCGTTTGCAGTGGAGGATCCCACTGGACGGGTAAGCTGTAATCCCCAACGTTGCAGAGAACGTGGTTCTCTGGACAACAAGCTGTGAGGCTCAGCACAAGATGTTAGGCAGCGGATGGCTAAGCTGTATTGCCTAGCGGAAGCAAGCTGTGATGCTCAGCGGTTGTAGGCTAAGCTGTAAGGCCCAGCGGACGCAAGCTGTGTTGTGCAGCAGTAAGCTACACTTGGGTTTGAGTGTGGGGTGGACGTAGGTTTGGAGGACCGAACCACCTAAAATATCTTGTCTACTGTGTGATTGATCTGTGGTTTGCATTGCCTCTTTATTTTTGATTCTTTCGCAGTAGATGATTGTTTAGGACGGTTCTTCAGCAGTTCTGGCTGGTATTTGTTTTGTGCCCTCTATTTGTTTTGCAGAAGTTCTTATATTCCGCAGTTGAATCTGCTGCAGTCGATTTTATTGGGTGACTGATCTATTCACCCCCCTCTAGATCATCTTAAGCATCTCAACACTCCTCTCCACTTCGGGTCAAGGAAACGTCACACCCTCAGCGGGTGGATGCCGTCCATTACATTCCCACTCCCTCCACACCTCCATCTCCTTCACTTATTAGCCCTCCGCCTTCACCTACGCAATTCCCCTTACCTACGCAACCTCCGCTACCATCCCCACTACCTTCCTATACCCCTTGGCATCTACCTTGCCCGAAGCGGGCTTCTCACTCTCCATTGCCGAAATCTCTTACAGACGTTTTCAGGGCTTTGATGGCCACCCAAGCGTTGCAGCTCCCTCCGGTTGTGCCTTGCCGACCAGCAGTCGAGAATTTTCTCCAGTTCTGTGAATTCCACCGTCAGCAGGGGCATTTGATTGAGGACTGTCCCGAGTTCCGGGAGTTTATTTACAGCTTGGAAGACAAGAGTATGATTGATTGGGCTGTCATACGCCAAGTTATTTTGGATCTCAACAGCAAGCAGCAGCAGCCGCAAGCCGTGCCGCCTAGGCAACTGTCTCCACTTCAAGACCAGGGGCACCCTGGTGTTTCTTCAGTTAATAAGATACCTGCTCCGTTACCTACTTCTTCCTCCATCCCATCTCCTCCACAACCTTTACCTACCCCAACCTCCGCTCGGGCAACCTCTCTTTCACCCTCCGTTTCCACCACCACACCTATCCCCAACGCCTCTCGACGAGTCGTGAAGATACGTCGAAGAGCGCCACCACCTGCCTCTTCCCCCACTACGCCACTACCTTCCTCTCCTCCTTCTTCCCCACCCGTACCTTCACCTCCATCCCCTTCACCTTCACCATCTTCATCAACCACATCACTCCCTTTGCCACCCTCATCACCTTTGCCACCGCTGCCACCACTTCCTTCACTCCCCCTTTCGCCATCATCCTCTGAGCCCGAGCCGGCCGAGCCCAAACCCACACCTCCACTTTTGCCTTTACCTCCACCCATGCCTATCATCATCATTATTCCCCCATCACTTGCACCATCGCCACCCGCGTCCTTCAAACCTCCTCCTTCTAACCTTCCTCTACCACTTCCCACTTCGCGGAGCAGGTACACGCTACCTTTGGTGCCCCTCGGGTCTAGTCCCCAGGGAGATAAAGAGCTGAATCAGGTTTTGACTGTGCATTACAAGCTTCAAGATTTCATTTGCCGCATGCCGGTCCGAGCCCTGGTCCCTGGCTATTCTAGGGACAATGAGCCCACATTTGCTATAAAGACGGTCACTAAGAAGAGTTCTCTAGCATTGGCGCCAGTTCCTTCTAAAGCGAGGCCGATGGCAGTCTCTTTGCTCGTCGGAGAATTCACTGTTGATGTTGTTATCACCTCTCGCTTGATTGCTATTCAGTTCACTGGCCCAGAAGAGTTTTCCGCCTGGATGGTGCTAACCCACACGGCCGCCAAAAGTTTAATCAATTCAGCATTCAAGGGGCAATTGGCCGTGTCTTCGAGATTGACCAGGGGCGTTCTGCATTTTTTGTCTCATCTCCCTCATCTTATTGGTAAGGCGGCCATGTCAACGCCACGCATCGCCCTCCCCCAGTTTCATCCTGCACTGCTGACAAGGGAGTTATGCTTCATGCCCAGCTGTCGAGTGAAGATGCCAAAGCTCCATGTTCTAGTGCCGAACGACAAAACTCCATGGCTTCCTGATGTTCATCCAAAGGAGTTGATTGTTCTGGAATGCCTTTCTATGGTTGGCACCGCACAGCTAGGGGTAACCATCCCGATGAAGCTGCATATTCATAACCGGGCTAGGCCGTATGCCAGGTGGGCCCGTTATTTAAGAAAGTATTGCAAGATAAGAAGCCCGAAGGCCTGAGTCCACGCCAGGCGGAGTTGTTTCAAGAAGATTTCTGCCAAGAAGAGGTGGCGACATAAGTATAAAGGCCGTCAGTTGTGCATTCGAGGGTCCACTTCCTCCTCTCCTTCCTCCGTCCATTCATCTTTTCTTTTGCTCAGTTCTTATCCTTGGGTGGTGTACCTTCCACCACCTGACTATATTTCTACCATCTTCTTCTGTCCTCACCATTCTAGGTCTCGGCCTATGTCCTCCTCTTCCCCTGATCCAGGGGCATCTTCTAGTTTTTCTCCCCGGATACATCCGGATTCCGCTTCTCATCCTTTTCCCCCGACCCTGTTGAGGATTCCTTGAGCTCGTTCCCTGACCTTGTCGGGTGGTTTTTCCGATCCTTCCCCGACTTTGTCGAGTGGTTTTCATTTCTCTTCCCCGACCTGGTCGGGTGTTTATGCTTCTTCTTCCCCGCCTCTGGCGGGTGATCGCTACTCTCCTTCTCCGACCATGTCGGATGATTCTTATTCTCCTCTTTCTACTTACTCCTCTCCACCCTTTCGGGGTTCTCACCCTTTTTCTTGCTGTTTTCGAGGCTTTAGCCCGCCTTGATCTCAGTTAATCCCTGTTTATTCTATATCGAGTTCCTTGTTATCAGGGCCTCAATGCCTTAACGAGGGAGTTCTAGCCCTCGTCTCTCTTCCTTTTTATCCATTCTTCGTCCAGTATGATGTCTGCCACTCCTTTGTGTCGAGGAATCCAATCATTTGCTCTCCTTTCATCCTTTATCCTGGCAGGCAAGGGATACAAAGTTACTCACGCTCCTTAAAGCTTGATGATCGAGATCGCTTAAGGATGCCGGTTTCCACGCCATGGATTTGCAAAGGTATCTTTATTTTGTGCAAAGAAACATGCTTTCATTTCCATTATTTCTATTATTTTTTCACATGGTTATAATGTTAATTCCTTAACATGATTGAGTGGCTTTAGGAGTCTTTGTGTCAAATAAACAAGGTTATCTTCTACAGCATCTTTAGGCTAGTGATAGCTCCGCGCTGGGAGTCTAGTTTCTTTCCCCGATTGTTGAGGGTGACCTTTAGGCATGGGTTTTTCACACACTTCACGGCAAGCCATAGCCGATTCCTCTTAGGCACACCGTTGCTGCTTTGGCCATACTTTAGGTATGTACGAAGGTCTTTTCTCTTCTCTGCTCGGCGAAGTGCAGGGGCAAGAGATTGATGGATAAGATGACCAACCTGGACGCTCCCCAATACGAGAGAGGTCTCAAATAGGGGCAGTCTTGACCCTCTTCAAAAATAAGCTTTCATGCAATATCTGGCCAATAAGGGCTCTCAAAATCAATGATGAATCAATATAGCAAAAATATGAAAATCAAAGGCATGGCAAGAGTGGCAGTACAGTTCCCTGCGAGACGTCATGAGCCCGGTCGCATGCTTGCTTAATAAATATGGGTCTAAAAATCAAAGACACAAAGTCCCAGCGTAACAGGCTATCTTTTTGAGGGGTAGTGCCCTGGAAGGAATTCGAGCCTTGATATCTCCCATCCTGCACGAAGCTTGTCTCCAATTTTTCTTCTGTTTCTCCCTCTTAGGCTGGGTTGTATCCCGGGTATGGCCTTAGTAGGGGCACCGTTCTTTAGAAGCGGTTGGTTGTGGTAAGCCACCCTCACATGCACGCCCTGCTTAAGGGAAGTCTTTAATGAGAGGGGAGGGACAGCGATCCCTGGCCAGTAGTTCGAGCCTGTCTTTGGGTGCTGCGGATTGTTATGTCAAAAAAAAATAAAAAAAAGAGATATTGTCAAAAATAAAAAAAATGAAGTATGTCAAAAAATCCAAAAAATGAGATATTGTCAAAAATCTAAAAAAATCAAATACTTCAAAAAATCTAAAAAAATCAATTACTTCAAAAAATCTAAAAAAATCAAATACTTCAAAATCCCCCAAAAAATCAAATATTTCAAAAAAAAAAAACTAAAAAAATCAAATATTTCAAAAATCTAAAAAGTGTGTCTTTTGTTTTCTTTTTCATGCATTTTGCATTTGTTCTAAGAACAGGTACGTAATCTGTTTGTTAAGTGTGCAGGTTGCACGTGCTTCAAGTCTCCTTGCTATATCTCTCGTTTTGCATCCTGTCCACATCTTTGATATGTTCTCTTCTTCAATCCACTCTCTCGATCTGTTCTAAAGCTCATGTCCTTCTCAGCTTTATCTTATCATATCTTTATTAGAGGGCTCTGCCTCACGATTATGAACCAGGCGGTTCTGCTTCATTCTGATCCTGGGTTTTGATTGAAGAGCGTATTTGTCATGTTCTTGTCCCAACCGTGTGTTATCTCACGTGTTCTTGTCCCAACCGTGTGTTATCTCACATGTTCTTGTCCCAACCGTGTGTTGTCCCACTGCATTGTTGTCTTATCTCACTATGTTCGTCTTACATGCATATTGTTGGTTCGTATCTTGCATATGTTGTTTGTTCCTTCATTCTTCATTATGTTATGCTCATGTATTTGTCTCGTTATGTTCATGCTTGTTTATTCATGTTGCTGGTTGTCTTATATTGAAAACCCATAAAAATCTGAAAAATCAGAAGAAAAAAAAAAGCCGCTTCGCTTGGCAGGTAAGTCAGGTATGGCCTTCTATCCCTACTCGTTGTTGCATTACTATATGGTATCCATATTATTATATTATCTCGAGAACCGGTTGGTCATTCACGTGTTCCAGGATCTGACGTTCCCCTCTAATAAAAATGATGATGATCTAGGTGCACATGTTTAATCACCGGATAGGCCGTTAGGTTAGGAAAATTAGGGAACGATGGTTCTATCTCGCACGCCGTGGTTGCGGATAGTGTCTTGACCCTAATTGTTCCGGTCTAGCAATACTATTCTTGAGTACTTTCTATTTTAACTTTCTTTGCATTCGTTTTGATGATTTTTTTATTTTAGCCCAGCATGCATCATGTCATATTTTGAGCACGCACGCCTCGTGATCCGTTCAAAGTTGTTCCTCAGTAATGGTTAATTGCACTTCAATTCACATGGATAAGAGATTCTCATTCCACTTTGAATTTGAACGATTTCTTTGATCTTACCGCTTGATCTGGTTGGCCAGCGTGATTCCTGTCTGGATTTTATCTCAGTTATATTTCTCCTGCTTTTTACACTATGTTCCTTTCCGACCCCCTTATCGTCTCTGGATTGTGTCCCCGATGAGGCTGGTCATTTTTTTTTTCTCCTGTTAGTTTAGTTATCCAGACATGTCTGATCCGCGTCATCTAGTCCTGGTGGTTAGTTCGGTGATTTCGGGAGAATTCCTATCACTTGTTGTTTGTGATGGGTGTCTTTTTGCCTTGATGCCCGCTTATCAGTTCTCTCCGCTTCATCTTTACTTCATCTCCATTTCACGTCGCTTTCGCTTTTGCTCTATCTCCATTCCATTTCACCACCGCATCGCTTTCGCTCGCTCCCTTGCAAAGCGGACATCAAGGAGGGGCATCTGTTGACACCCTTTTTTAGCCCGCAAGTTACGTCGTTTCTCTTGTTCATCATTTTTGATGTCCCGAATTACCCATTGTTTTGGAGCCTTCCTTGGATGGATTTCGAGCCCATTTCATTATTCTATTCTATTTGAGCCTTGGAGATCGTTTTTTTATGGAGCCCTGGAGCTTATCTTATCACCTGTCGGCCTTCCAAGTCAACTTACGGCCCATTTAGGCCGGCTTCCCTCAAGCATTCAGCCCCCTTTCGCTACGCAGTCTTGAAAACGGTCCTTTTTCACCCCCTTCCTTTTCTCTTTTCAAAATGTGTCCTTCACAAAAGTTGTTCATGTTTTAAATCCCTACAATTCTTTCTTCTATGTCATTGGCCAGTTCTACACCGGTTTCAAGTTATTTATATTTTTCCGGAAGACTGCACTGTTCACCTATGTCTCGGTATTTTCGCTCTCTGTTCTAGCCCCATTTTCACTCTCTTATAATCATTTTCTCATCTTGCTTTCTTCATGAAAGTTGTTCATCTTTTAGTTATCTACAATTTCTTCTTCTACCACTTTTGCTAATTCTACACCGTTTTCAAGATATGCTTCAATTTCTAAAGTCGTGCGAGCTTGACAGTTATCTACAATTTTTCTCCCCAGATACATCCGTATTCCGCTTCTCATCCTTGTCCCCCGACCCTGTTGAGGATTCCTTGAGCTCGTTCCCCAACCTTATCGGGTGGTTTTTCTGATCCTTCCCCGACTTTGTCCAGTGGTTTTCATTTCTCTTCCCCGACCTGGTCGGGTGTTTATGCTTCTTCTTCCCCGCCTCTGGCGGGTGATCGCTACTCTCCTTCTTCGACTATGTCGGATGATTCTTATTCTCCTATTTCTACTTACTACTCTCCACCCTTTCGGGGTTCTCACCCTTTTTCTTGCTATTTTCGAGGCTTTAGCCCGCCTTGATCTCAGTTAATCCCTGTTTATTCTGTATCGGGTTCCTTGTTATCAGGGCCTCAATGCCTTAACGAGGGAGTTCTAGCCCTCGTCTCTCTTCCTTTTTATCCCTTCTTCGTCCAGTATGATGTCTGCCACTCCTCTGTGTCGAGGAATCCAATCCTTTGCTCTCCTTTCATCCTTTATCCTGGCAAGCAAGGGATACAAATCTACTCGCGCTCCTTAAAGCTTGATGATCGAGATCGCTTAAGGATGCCGGTTTCCACGCCATGGATTTACAAAGGTATCTTTATTTTGTGCAAAGAAACATGCTTTCATTTCCATTATTTCTATTCTTTTTGCACATGGTTATAATGTTAATTCCTTAACATGATCGAGTGGCTTTAGGAGTCTTTGTGTCAAATAAAAAAGATTATCTTCTGCAGCATCCTTAGGCTGGTGATAGCTCCGCGCTGGGAGTCTAGTTTCTTTCCCCGATTGTTGAGGGTGATCTTTAGGCATGGGTGTTTTACACACTTCACGGCAAGTCATAGTCGATTCCTCTTAGGCACACCGTCGCTGCTTTGGCCATACTTTGGGTATGTACGAAGGTCTTTTCTCTTCTCTACTCGGCCAAGTGCAGGGGCAAGAGATTGATGGATAAGATGACCAACCTGGACGCTCCCCAATACGAGAGAGGTCTCAAATAGGGGCAGTCTTGACCCTCTTCAAAAATAAGCTTTCATGCAATATCTGGCCAATAAGGGCTCTCAAAATCAATGATGAATCAATATAGCAAAAATATGAAAATCAAAGGCATGGCAAGAGTGGCAGTACAGTTCCCCGCGAGACGTCATGAGCCCGGTCGCATGCTTGCTTAATAAATATGGGTCAAAAAATCAAAGACACAAAGTCCCAGCGCAACAGGCTATCTCTTTGAGGGGTAGTGCCCTGGAAGGAATTCGAGCCTTGGTTCGTATCTTGCATATGTTGTTTGTTCCTTCATTCTTCGTTATGTTATGCTCATTTGTTTGTCTCGTTATGTTCATGCTTGTTTATTCATGTTGCTGGTTGTCTTATATTGAAAACCCATAAAAATCTGAAAAATCAGAAGAAAAAAAAAGCCGCTTCGCTTGGCAGGTAAGTCAGGTATGGCCTTCTATCCCTACTCATTGTTGCATTACTATATGGTATCCATATTATTATATTATCTCGAGAACCGGTTGGTCATTCACGTGTTCCAGGATCTGACGTTCCCCTCTAACAAAAATGATGATGATCTAGGTGCACATGTTTAATCATCGGATAGGCCGTTAGGTTGGGAAAATTAGGGAACGATGGTTCTATCTCGCACGCCGTGGTTGCGGATAGTGTCTTGACCCTAATTGTTCCGGTCTAGCAATACTATTCTCGAGTACTTTCTATTTTAACTTTCTTTGCATTCGTTTTGATGATTTCTTTATTTTAGCCCAGCATGCATCATGTCATATTTTGAGCACGCACGCCTCGTGACCCGTTCAAAGTTGTTCCTCAGTAATGGTTAATTGCACTTCAATTCACATGGATAAGAGATTCTCATTCCACTTTGAATTTGAACGATTTCTTTGATCTTACCGCTTGATCTGGTTGGCCAGCGTGATTCCTGTCTGGATTTTATCTCAGTTATATTTCTCCTGCTTTTTACACTATGTTCCTTTCCGACCCCCTTATCGTCTGTGGATTATGTCCCCGATGAGGCTGGTCATTTTTTTTTCTCCTGTTAGTTTAGTTATCCAGACATGTCTCATCCGCGTCATCCAGTCCTGGTGGTTAGTTCGGCAATTTCGGAAGAATTCCTATCGCTTGTTGGTTGTGATGGGTGTCTTTTTACCTTGATGCCCGCTTATCAGTTCTCTCCTCTTCATCTTTACTTCATCTCCATTTCACGTCGCTTTCGCTCTATCTCCATTCCATTTCGCCACCGCATCGCTTTCGCTCGCTCTCTTGCAAAGCGGACATCAAGGAGGGGCATATGTTGACACCCGTTTTTAGCCTGCAAGTTACGTCGTTTCTCTTGTTCATCATTTTTGATGTCCCGAATTACCCATTGTTTGGAGCCCTCCTTGGATGGATTTTGAGCCCATTTCATTATTCCATTCTATTTGAGCCTTGGAGATCATTATTTCATGGAGCCCTGGAGCTTATCTTATCACTTGTTGGCCTTCCAAGTCACTTACGGCCCATTTAGGCCGGCTTCCCTCAAGCATTCAGCCCCCTTTCGCTACGCAGTCTTGAAAACGGTCCTTTTTCACCCCCTTCCTTTTCTCTTTTCAAAATGTGTCCTTCATAAAAGTTGTTTATCTTTCAAATCCCTACAATTCTTTCTTCTATGTAATTTGCCAGTTCTACACCGATTTCAAGTTATTTATATTTTTCCGGCAGACTGCACTATTCACCTATGTCTCGGTATTTTCTCTCTCTATTCTAGCCCCATTTTCTCTCTCTTCTAATCATTTTATCATCTTACTTTCTTCATAAACGTTGTTTATCTTTTAGTTATCTACAATTTCTTCTTCTACCACTTTCGCTACTTCTACACCGTTTTCAAGATATGCTTCAATTTCTAAAGTCGTGCGAGCTTGACAGCGGAACGGTCAACAATTGACCGTTCTTTGTGTTGAACGGTCATTAGGTGACCGTCCAACAGTAAAACGGTCAACAGTTGACCGTCCATGAACAGTAACTTTTTTTAATGTTTTTAATTTTTAATTTTATTTTTATTATTTTTGAAATGTCAAAGAACGGTCTTCTTGAGACCGTTTATGTCAAAAAACGGTATGTGGATGACCGTTTATCCCTTTTTTGGCCCAAAGTCGCCCGATCGCCCCCAAGTATAGGCGGTCTACCTCTAGACCGTCCAATTCAATAAACGGTCTATCGTGCGACCGTCCAACTAACAGAGAGTCCACAAGTTCCTAAACTCCGTCTTCTTCGTCGTGGATTCTAAGGTCGAACCTGTGCAACGAGGCCTCTTTGTTAGGGCTCTATCTTCTAGAATCCTCCACCAAATTGACCCCCATTTATTTCTATCTCTTGCCCTTTGTATTATCTTCAATTTGATCCATAGGGCACGACTTTTCATGGACCGGATCTCCTGGAATCTTGGCCGCAAGTTAAGGATTTACTCATTTCGTGCAACCAAAAATCCATGCAGATTAGGTTCCAGAGCCTTCTTCCAAGAGCCATAACTTCCACAATGTTCAACCAAAAAGAGTCCCGTTTGTTCCTACCTCTTATCCTATCTATTATCTCGAGATTGATCCATAGATCTCGAGATTTGGTGGACTCTATCCTCTGAAATCGCAGCAGAAAGTTAAGGTTTTCACCTTTTTTCTATATAAACCTGCCCAGTTCACCTGCGCGACGGGGGGCTCTTCTTCGACTTGGGGCGAAGCCATGCCGGATCGTCCACTCAAACCTTCAACCCCAGGCTATTGAGGGAAGTATAGGCTTCATTTTGGTTCCTCATTTGCTTCATTTCATCATTGTTTGCCCTCCTAACTTCGCCTCTACTTTTACCAAAATCATCACAAGTTCGTGGACTTGTGTGGTGGGGCGCCCTTCGTCGGCTTGGGGCGGAGTCATCCGGTGTCCTCTTCATCCTCCATTAGTCCCATCCTGAAGAGGGGAGTATCTTCTTCGTTTTCCATCTCTCTGGGCTCTCTATACTTGCTCCAATTTCTTATTCCTCTCCCTTACTTTTCACAATTCATCACAGTTTTACACTTAGTTTCTGCACAGTTTCCTGCACGTTTATGCATTTTTCTCCATTTTGCACAACGGTTTTCTCTCTGTTCTCTCCATCAAATTCTGTGATTTCAAATCCCATGCATGCACAACACTCCCACCTTTCATTTGCACCCATTTATAGGGGTTAAAAATCCTCCCCCGGTGCGTTCTCCCCCATTCTTTCATGCTATTTCATCACTTCGGGCATGTGCTACACTTTCATGATCTAATGGGTTTTCTCTTATTTTTGTGGCTTTGTTTTGCAGGAGACCATCAATAGAACGTGAGGCCCTTGCTTTCTAGCCGGCTAGGAGGTGAGGAGGTGCACCCACATCGGTTCCCCGCATTCCCTTTGAGGCGCGATCACACGTTGTAGCGGCTTCTCGTTAGGTCACATCTTCTTCTTCATTTTTCAAGGTACACGGCACCGTCTACATCCTTTCTTCATCCTTTTGGTGCCGTAGAACCTTGGTGGCGATCACGGTTAGGTTCCTCTTCTTCGTCGCCCCTTTCCATTTCATGCACTTTCACGCTTATATGCATGGTTACATTGTTTAGTTAGGGGGCGGGATAGATTGAAACATTTATATCTACAGCTACTAAAGTAGCGTGTAGTGAATCCTCATCCGGTTGGGTGAGGGGTGGACGTAGGGAGCCCTTCGTGGTCCCGAACCACCTTAAAATTCCTGTGTCTTGTGTGATTGCCTGTGTGATTGTCATTTCTTCTATCTCCATTCACAGGTACATTATTTTGGTTTTTAATTCACTGCACAATCACTCACTGCTACCTCCGTAATCTGTGTTGAGCAAAATTTCCCTGTTAGTCGCATTGTTATTACGAGTGAGATCGAAAAGCTTGAGAGAACATTTTAAATATCACTTAAGTTTTGGTTATTAACATTGTTAATCTTAATTCCACTGTGTTTAGTTAGGAAAGTTTTTAAAATCTGCCATCTTGGCAAGGGGACAATTCAACCCCTCTTCTTGTCCGCCATCTCTCTGGGCCAACAATTGGTATCAGAGCCCAGTCTCTGATTTTTTTGCGGACCTCATGGTCTAGGAGAAAAGATCGTTTCATGATGGCTAGCGTGAACGTGCTTCCTGTCTTTGATGGTTTTGATTTTACATCATGGCTAGGAAAGTTGTGTGTTTGGATTTCTAGTACTAATCCGAGACTTTTGAACTTAATGACTGACGGTCCTCATGTTCTACCAAAAGATAAGTCAAAATGGACTGATGAGCAAAAGAAAAAAGATTCTGACAATCTTTTTGTTTTGAATACTCTTAAGGCTGTAGTGAACACTAACATTTATCCTTTTGTTTTATCTTGTAGGTCAGCCAAAGATGTCTTGGATGGGCTAAGCGAGGCCCAAAAAGAAAGATGCGACAATGGTGAGTGCCTCGTGGCAAACAAAGAAAATGAAGGCCAAAGCGAGAAAAACTCTAAGGTAAACTCCGATTCCGAGGAAGAAGATGAACTTAATTATGATGAGTTGATGAATGCATATGATGAACTGTTTGACAGATACAAAGCATTAAAATCTAAAAATAGGAAACTGAAAAAGAAACTTTATGATTCATCGCATGTTAGGTCACCATGTGCTAAGTGCTTTGAAATTGAAAATGCTTGTGTTGTTAACTCTTCATGTGAAAAATGCTCCGAGCTTAAGAACTTGAATGAAAGCTTGTTGCATGATGTTGATGTGCATACAGAAACAATTATGAAAGCTGAGAATGAATCTTTATTGGGAAAGCTTTCAGAACTTCAACATACGGGAGAAGATAATGAGAATCTGAAAGAACTGAATGGTGCTATGTCAGAAAGATTGCTTGTCCCTGAAAAGGAAAAATGCGCGTCTGTTGACAAATCTGAATGGTTAAGGGAGCTAAGACATGAAATAGAAAGTTTTAAGAACGTGAATGATAAATTTGAATGCAATGAAACCATGAATAAAATGGTTAATGATAATGTGAGTTTTCAAATGAAAGAACCTGAACACACTTCCATGAATGAAAATTCATTTGATAAACTCCAAAATGAAAATAGTGCCTTGTTGATTCAAATTTCATTGCTTGAAAGTAAACTGAAAAGTCTTGAAAAGGTTGAAAAATGAAAATATGTGATTGATGATGATTGTGACAAATTGCATGCTCTTGAACAAGAAATTGAAAGTCACAAGAGTGTTAATTTCTTGTTAAATGAAAAAATTGCTTTATGTGAAGAAGAGCTTGCTAATTGTGAATTGCACATTTCAACATTGGAAAATGAAATCAAAATTTTGAATGAGTCTTTGTGTTTGTGCAACAAGGGAAATGAGAAACAGAAAAATGTCGTTGATTGCTCGTGTATGCATGCAAAACCCTTTACTGTTAAACGTGTTCATGCATCGAGAAAGAAAATGAATGTCTCATGTTATTATTGTGGTAAATATGACCACAAAATGTATGATTGCTTTTTAATGAAATTTGATGATGATGTGGCTTTGAAATCTAGAGTGAAAAATGATAGTGGTTCCAAAGATCATGAGAAACCCACAATGAAAAACCTCAACGCTCATTGTTACTATTGTGGGTTACATGGTCATGTCTTTGAACATTGTATTACAAAGAAAAATGATGATGAATGGTCTCTCAAAAAGAATTTTTTGTGTTACTACTGTGGTGAACATGGACACATGATGAATAATTACTTTGCAACGAAGAATGATGAAAAATGGTCTATGAAAAGAAAATTTTCTTATTGCTATTATTGTTGTGAGAATGGTCATTCAATGGATGATTGTTCCACCATGAGAACTGATGATGATTGGTTTGCTAGGAGATACAAGAATCCATCTGTTCGTGTTAACACTAACCCCTCGGGACCCAAGATGGCTTGGGTACCCAAAACTTCGAAATGAGAATTTGTTTTACAGGGGCGCCTTGAGGACAAGGAAGATGTCGATAAATAAAAGACTCTCAAGACGAGAAACAAAAATGGTTTGTTTTGAAATTCATTTTGCTTAGGTTCTCCTTGAAAAATCTGAAAAGGTAAAAATTATGTTTGAAGGAAAATGTTTGCAATTCTACTACACTGACCTTGGTATCTTTTGAAATGTTGAGATCTTTTGAGTTTGATGAGTACCTGTCTTGAATGCTTCTCTTTTCACATCATGTGAATAAATTTAGTTCTTGAATGCTTCACTTTGGACATACATAGGTTCCTTATACACACCTTCTCTTTCGATTTGCAAATAAATTTGGCTTTGAATGCTTCTCACTGTACATAGAGTCTTTCATACTCTTACTTATTTTTTGAAAATAACAACTCACCTGTGCATACATAGAACACATACTTAGTTGCATGAAACACCTTGCACATATCATACACATCTTTACATACTTGTGAATAGGAATAATTTTTCAATCATCTTTTCAAGTTACATGCATATACATACATATCATTGCATACTTCTGTGCTTGAATGCCATGATTATTCGGTATATGAAATGGTGTTAGTGGAAGGTTGGATTATGTTCAGTCGGAAGCTTTCACTACGCATGAGGTGGTCTTCGGACCAACGTTCTCTGCCAAGTATCGATAATCAACTTGCTTGAAAATTAAATCTCAATGCATGTTTGAGTGTATATAAAATACAACCACCTTTTGACTCCTTCTATGACTCATCCCTTGCTAAATGAAGTTACATTGATTTAGACATATTTGTTACATGGCATATATTAAGGAGGAGATTATTTTTTATAACCGTGCATACATTTAGGGGGAGACATTACTATGATGAGACTAATTCATCTTTTACATTATATACAACCACCCACACAAAATGTACCTTTTTGAGATAATGATTCAATCTAATAAGGATTACACTTTTCTACTCTACAATGTTAAGGACTTTTGATTCTCTACATAGAAATCACATGTCTCGTGAGGAAAAAGCTGTTTACCCCACCAAAAATTTGTATAAGTGGATCATGGATCCGAGTAACCGAGAATCCCCCCTGAAGTAAAAGAGGAAACTCGCGTCGAAAGGAGAAACCAATCCACATTTAAAATAAGTGTTAGTTGCCACCAAGTAGTCGAGAAGTGCCCCTAAAAAAAGGGTACAACTAGCGCCGAAAAGTGACAATATCCACAGTTAAGATAAGTGACAAAACTGAGTAATCGGGAAGTGTCCCTGAGACAAAGGATATAACTCGTGTTAAAAGGGTAGTCACATCATTTATAGTACTTAAAAAAAAATTATGGGGTCATACGTAGCTATCAATATTCGAGCATTGTGTATGAAAGTGTATGGATGAGAAGTTCTTTTTAGTGTTCTTTAGAAAATCTAATTTTCCATAATGACTTGAACTTCATTGCTCAATCTTCACATATGCACCTTGGGTTTGATTGTGTGAATGTCCTTTATGAATCAGTCATCTTTCATAGTTAATGCAGTACTTTATTTATGTAAGCACGACCTTCTTAGTATTCTACATGCACATTATATTCTATAATCGATTGCATAATCCTTGCACCCATCCCGAAGGGACTTGCATGAGTCTATACCTTATAATGCGTGCTTAAGTGCTTGAATGCTTGATCCGTCTTGATCATATCATACTTCATTCTATAGTTTGCATCTATAGGTTATACTTGTAAATAACAGGTTAAATAACCCATTGTCAGTTGGTTTTTGTTCTTGACAATTGGGGAAGAATAATGTGCTTTTTAAGCATAATCCATTCTATGCATAACTGTGTTTTACATTTTACATATATAGTTTCTTTATACTACTTGTGCATAATTAGTCACACAAATAGCAAAAACTTACAAAAATTGAACATTTGCACTTATTTCACACATCTGCTAATTGCACATAAAATTTTAAATTCCTGCTTGGTTTTGGTCTCCACACCTTCCCTTCGTGGGAGGTTAATTGCTGGGTTCGTGCGCTCGCATCTCACTTGTTCTCATTTGACAACTTCACAGTTACTCCTTAGTCTCCCATTTCTTTTTAATAATGCCAAAGGGGGAGAGAGAGATTTGAATAGCCACAATATATTGTCATCATCAAAAAGGGGGAGATTGTGAGGTTCTGGTGCCCCCCCTCATTGTCTTTGACAATGGTTTTGATGATTCTAATATATTGTGTGTTTTATGTTTAATGGCGTCTTCATGATAAACAAGCTAACATGATGATATCTTGTTTTGCAGGTTGAATTTCAATGGTCTTTCATGAATACATTCCTGATGTTGACTCATGCGTGCTGTGCATAAGATTGTTGGGTATTGGTTTTATGACTGCTCTTGCATGATATTATGTTGGTTAGATCATTTGATTACATTTGACTGCTAAGGCAGTTTTCCATTCTCCTTGGGATGGGTCGACCCCATGGGTCGACCCTTGGCTCCTTAAGCTTTGGTTCTTACCTTGTTATGAAGCATGGTCCTTCATGTATATATCCTTGATGTTGACTCTTGCATTGGTGATTTCATGTGAAAACTATGACTCTCAGTGGATTGTCATATGGCATAATCAAATTGCTTAAGATGGTTCTAAATCATGTGAGTGCATGCTTTGGACTGAACTTGTTAAATGGATTTGTGTCTACTCATACTGCCTGTGAATGAGTTAAGTTTAGATTGCGTTTGATTGTGCTTAAATTAATTGGACTGAACTTGAATGTCTTGGACTGTATTTAGATTTGCTGAACTGAACTTGGATTGCTTACATTGGAATGTAAGAGTTCAGTTTACCCTGGACTACTTTTATAGTTCATGCATGACTAGATATCAAAGTGGTCAAGGTTTGCTTGAACCGTTGTTGAAAATGGATTCTCTAGTGTCCTCATGCATTTAGACATTGAGGATCTCATGTCAGTTGTTCAAGCTTTATAAATGGTATGGCATCTGTGCTTTCAAAGGTGTAACCTATTCCATGAGTTCATGGTTGTTCTTGGTGATGTTTGGAACAATGTTTTTGGCTTTTACATATATGAAGCAATTTTGGATTGCTAGCTTGAGTTTTAAATTGGCTGAATGGATATGAATCAAATTCATATACATAGTTCCATTTCAATGTATATGCAAGCAGGATGAACAAGCTTTGTCAATGTGATTGAGCATTCAGTTACATTGGTTCAATATTGACATGCTGTTGGATTTTCATTAAGTGCAGGTTCATATAGTCCTCAAAGTCATGGATCCATGGTAAGACTTTGCTTCTGAATTTGACTTTGGCTCTGGATTTGATCATCTATACCTTGATTGGGTTTGAAATGGTTTTTCATGTACTGGGTTTGCATGAGTCTCATGCATGCTCTACTTGACTGTCTTGAAGATTGTTGATGGTCTTTTAGCTTCCCACGTTTCCTTGTCAAATCTCAACTCTTTATGGTTGAATATATTTCCTTGTGCCTTGGTTGGATTCGGTTCATGTATTTTGGCCTTGGAGTTTATTTGATTGCTTAATTGTCCCTTGTTGAATCGAGGCTCATGTTGCATCATGCTTATTTTGGTTGCTAAAATTCCTTGTTAAATCTGGTTTGATTTGTGTTTTTAAGACCCCTCATTGCATGCCATTTTATTGCCATATCATGTTTTTATTATAGGGGTTTGATCTTGGTTGAAGGCCTTAGGCCTTTCATTTTGATTTAATGTAGTTTTCTGCTCTGTCAGTAAAAGTGTCGACTCACAGAGTCGACACTTTTTTCAATAGGTGCTGTCTGCGTTGATTTCTGATATGCTGACAAAAAGTGTCGACTCTGTGAGTCGACACTTTTATCCTGGGAGTTGATTTCTGTATTCTGGCAGAACTCTCGGCAAAAAGTGTCGACTCTGAGAGTCGACACTTTTATCCTGAGTCCTATTTTTACAAACGGGACAGGATGAGATGAGAAAAGTGTCGACTCATGGAGTCGACACTTTCTCTGGTTCGTCGGGAACGAGTTTTCCGGATTGGTTTCGAATTGCCCATTTCAAGATCGATTGGCTTGGTTATTTACATCCTTGCCCTTAGGGTTTCACTACGTGTCTAAGGGTTGTTTTGAGAGGTTTTTAACATGGGCTATCATGTCTTTTTGCTACTGCCTTCTTGCTAGTATATCTAGCCGCATTCACCCACGATAGGAGGCATCCCCCTTGCGCTAACATTGTTTCCATTCTCTGTAGGTGAAAGAGGACGTGGGTGAGGGCGTTGCTCTACTTGGAGGAGGAAGAGGAAGGAAAGGAGAACGCCATCAACAAGCCTATCTCTGCCGATCTGCTTCCGATTCTGAACTTGTTGTGCTGAAGACTTACCCTGGGCGTCTCCTGCGACCTTGGTCGGCTTCCACTTCTCGGACAAACATTCCAGCGCTCCCTACTACCCAAATGAAAGGGTTTCATAGCAGATTTGAGGGGAGTATCTTCTTCTCTCATTTCTATTCTTCTATTTAAGCATAGATTATTCTTTGGGTTAAACTTTTGCTATTCTTGAAAGAAAAGGAAGAAAAAGGGCGGCCACAAGGTGGAGAGGAGAGGGCTTTGAAAGATTTATTAGTTCTTCCTCAGAGAGGACGACCGACTGCTACAACCAGCTGCAGATTAAACTCCCTCCGACCGGTGCTTCAAGGAAAACAATCAAATGACCTTTCAAGAACAAAGGGGAAACATTTTTTATCTTCTATTCATCTCTTTATGATGTTGTTCTTGGGTTATAAACCGCTGTGAGCATTTATTGTAGATCTTTCTTGTCTCTCTGAACATCGATATATCCGTGTGTGTGTGTGTACGGAGCTGCGTCTCCGTGTGGGATTCCTGTGCGGGATGTATTCCCCGACGTTGTGTGTGTGTGCTGGAGTGGCAACATTTTGGGGCGTGTCCCATTGTGTGTATCGCTGTGAAAGCAACATGTGTGTGGTTGGGGTTTGTCCCCGTGTTGCTACGAAAGTAGCGTGTAGTGAAGCCTCACCCGGTTGGGTGAGGGGTGGATGTAGGGAGCCCGTCGTGGTCCCGAACCACCTTAAAATACCTGTGTCTTGTGTGATTGCATGTGTGATTGTCATTTCTTCTATCTCCATTCACAGGTACATTATTTAGGTTTTTAATTCACTGCACAATCACTCACTGCTACCTCCGTAATCTGTGTTGAGCAAAATTTCCCTGTTAATCGCATTGTTATTACGAGTGAGATCGAAAAGCTTGAGAGAACGTTTTAAATCTCACTTAAGTTTTGGTTATTAACATTGTTAATCTTAATTCCACTGTGTTTAGTTAGGAAAGTTTTTAAAATCCACCATCTTGGCAAGGGGACAATTCAACCCCCCTTCTTGTCTGCCATCTCTCTAGGCCAACACAGTCCACCTAGCGTGCCCTCAACAATGGGTGAGGGCATAGAAGCCACCTGCCCGGACTCGCTAGTGAAGGATGGCAGAACCACTGGGGGGTCGGCGTCAACCAGCTCCCGGATCATCCCCAAGGTGGCTGCCGCATCCTCACCTGCCGAGCAAACAACTCAAGTCAAGCCAATACTTCCGGCTTGCTGAAAAAGTCCAACAACAATGGGAAGATCCCCTCAATAGCAATTGGACACTTACCCGGATAGCTACTAGCCACCGCGGGCGCTAGCTCTCCCCCCTGTTCAGGCGCTCCGCTCAGTACCTCAGCAGGGGCCTTGGTCACCGATGCCTCTACCTCCTCTGCACAATCCAGACGGTTATGTCAGTAACCAGAAGCAAGCAAAATCGTAGCTCACACCTAGCATTAGAAGCCCTTACTTGAACGGGCTCCTCCAGCAGCTTTCCACGACATAAAATCAAGAAATGTTTCAATATTAGGGGCAGTTTCATCCATCAGATGAAGGAGCCCCTCCATATCTATCTCATACTCGTCCCCCTCCTCAGGTAGAGGGTCCACCTCCTGAGGGGGTGAGAAAGCCACATCTACACCAGTCTCCAGGGGAGCTACAAAACATAAATCCAACAAAACAAGATTGGCCAGCTACCATGGCTAAACTAAGCAGAAGCAAAGAAGGCGAAGCGACACCTACTTAAGGCCGTCTTTGCCTCAACCTGCCCGCCAGACTTGAGTCCTCCAGGGGACTCACCAGCCTCAGCGACTGCAGCCTCTACTCGAGGGCGTTTCTTCCTAGGCTGCAGACCTCCGTCCCCACTTCCCGAGGACACCTCAGTGGAGGGGTGATCCCCCTCTGCCGCAGAACCTATCAACAAACATAGCATTATACAATGCCTCAGTTCTATACCCAAAAACTACAAAAGCACAAGGGAGGGACGCATGCTAGAAGGAAGATAGCCTTACCTGAAGCCCCGAAGGGGGTCAATGGTAAGGGCACTAACTGCTCCAGTCTCAGCACCAGCACGCTGGCCGCTTTCGCGACGGCCTCCCGAATGTCCCTTAGAGTGCGAGCACACTCGATCTGGGACACGAACTCCACGGGCCTGGCTGACCCGATCGCGTGACCGATGTGCCGCCTCTAGTCGTCAACCGCCGTGTCAGTAAAGCTCCCGTCGGGGATCGCCCGGTCCAATAAACCACTGCTCCGGAAGCCGGAGTCAGCCAGAAACTGGGTCCACCAGGTCCTAGGTGCCCTCGGTCGAGGCACCTCCACCCCGGTTGTTGCCGCCGCTGTTACCACCTATTTTAGGGGCTTTAGTGCCCCTCCGTTGCCTCGGCTCCTGGACGACGAGCCCCGGCTTCTCTGGGGCCACTACTCCGGAAGTCGCTCAACCTCTCGATGGATCCGAGCAACGCGGGTCCTCTGGTACCCCTCATCCAGTGCAATTGGAGGCAGATCCTCCCTCAGCAAGCGACTCTCCTCCGCCTTCCTGATCGCGGAGGCCTTCTGTTAGTATAGTTGGCTGTGCTCGAACCACCAACTGGCGTAATGTACGTCGAATCGCCCTCGACGTCCCTGTCCTGGCATCGGGAGTCTCCCGGGCTCCCGACGACTGTAAAAGTCCCACCATGCTACTGTAAGTAGGTGGGTATCCCTGCCCCTGTACTGCCTTCCTGTTAGAGGAAACTCTCGGTTCGGCGGGATCCCCTGGTCGTATCGAAGTTCCTTGCAAACCGATGCAGGTAGTACGGCTCCAAGGAACTCATCGTCGACTAGTGCAACGCCAACACTACCGACCGGGTGATCAGTACCCACTCAATCCGCGGACCTGCATCTGCCGCCCCCTGACCGGGGTGGGCGTTGATCGCCCCTCCGTCTAAAGCCCCCAAGAAAAGACTGGAGTCCCTCGCAGCGCTGTCAAAAGGCAGTCCCTCCTCGCCCCGGGCGGGCAGGTAGCAAAGAGCTCTCTAGGCTCCCTCCAGCTGTGCCTCTGCATCCCCGTCAGGCTGCCCAGTGAAGCTAAACAAAAGTGGTGCCGTCAGGTTCGCCATGGCTCCTCCCGTCACCAGTACTGGAAACAGCAGCCCGGCCCACACACTGAGATAGTGGGTCGGCAGAAGTATGCTCCTCTCTCTCGACGCCGGGTGCGCTGCCAGAACTCACAGTCCCTGATATATGTTGGCAAGTGCAGCAGGAGCTAGGGCCAACTGTCTCCCCTCCGCCAATAAACAGGCTGGCCACAGCAGCTCAGCCCTCAACAGGCCATTCTCTCCGTGCGGGACCACAAATGTCGCTAACTAGTATGCCAAGTAGGCGGCAAGATGTGTCACATCCGGTAAGCCGTGGGGATTCCACCCCTCCCGTGGAGCATATATGTATCGGGAGTACGTCCGAAACCATAGCTCCACCTCAGTATATTCCTCCCATAGAGTCTGATCCCTGGCGAATTCCTTATAGAAGCAGAAGGGTCCATTGTAAAAGTGGCGGACCCACACATTTAGCGGCACCCTGGGAGTCTGTGCAGCTCTATCTCTATCGGCTAGAGCCAGGTCCCTCCAGGTCTTCAGAAGATACCGTTAGCTGTAAGGTACCCAGTATCGCCCCTGTCCGTCGGTATGGCTACGGTGGAAGTCATCAAGTACCACCTCCTCATACCCTTCACCGATGATCGGCAACCCAGAAATCCGGAACAGAGACCACAAGTCAAGGGTGGTCTCTCCCTCTGCTATCGCCACCATAATCCATCGGCGATTGAAGCGCTCCAGCAATCCCTACAGCAGCCTGGTGTAGCACGGGTACGCGTACAAAGTGGCAGTCACCGCGTACCTGATCCCAGTCTGATCCAGCAGCACCCGGTAGTGGTGAACAATCCCCATCAGCCACTCAGTGGCACCATGATAGTAGTAGTGTGACGAGATGACTGCCCAAGGATCGTACCAGCTGATGACGCTCTACCGCATAACTACATCCAGGATGCTGTGGTCGTCATAGCCTTCCCCAACATACTGCGAGCCCGCCGACTCCAGCACCAACCCATCGGTCCCCTCTGTCTCTGCGCGGTGGTGACCGTGCAAGTCCCAGGAAGCAGGGCCTAGCGCCCCACTCTAACACCAGATTGCTCCGCTCTGCCAAAGAACCCCAGGCACTCAACACTGGGGAACTGACGTTGCCTCCAGTAATCCTCAGAAAAGCTCGGGTAACTATAGAATGCCACACCATGCAGGCTGTCCCTGCCAATCAAGATAGCCCGCTCAAGCCGATGACGGGTTCCCAGAATCAGGGTGTCACCCTCCTCCATGCCAGGAGGGACGTAGCCCCTGATAAACTCAAATAGATGGCGATCTAGGGGGAACTCCAAAGGATAACCTCCGCTCCGGTCATAGGTATACAGACCGCCTGCCCCCGAAATCCAGGCCACCTCTATGGACCCAACTCCAGCTGCCCTTTCCCCAACGGGGCCCTCGGCCACCACTATATTCCCCAACTCCAGCCGTTCCACCCTAGCCCCCATAACCACAGGTGGACCCAGAGGAGGCATCGGCTGCTCAGTCCGCCGCACCCAGTGATCCTCCTCCCGAGCCATGCGCCTCGGGACTCACCCATCTCTGCCGAAGCGTGCCATAGCTGCAAGACAGGGCACCCAAAAAATGGTCAGAATACCAGAAAATCAACATATACAGCACAGCAAAATAAAGGCACATGAAGTGTCAAAATACAGCTACAACAGCCTTGAACAGGGGTCTCACAGGCCGTACGCCCTTGTCTTCACCTCCGACGCACGCCCTGTGAGGGGCATTTGTTGTACCCGGACTATTTCCCGGCAAAATAACAAGAAATAAGGGTTTGGGCATTTCCCCGAACACCTTCAAGGCATGGGCTATCTAGCCCTTTCTACAACCCTGTGGGTCCCTACAAGGGCCTTGACCAGCTTGCTGTGACATGCAGCGACATAAGCAACTGTCCGGGGTCAACCCCAGCCACTCACATATGGGCTTTGCCCGTATCCTACATGGCCGCCCGGGGCCACCCCTGGACGCCCCGATGTTAAGCCACATCACGTGGCACCCAGTGAAAGGGCCGAGGGCCTACCCCGAGACACTTCTTTCAACCCTCAAAGGTCAAAGGGAGACCTAACTAAGTCAATCACAGGCTTTGGAGGCCTACCGCGCACATATACGGCTCGCACCGATGTGTCGGGCATTCTATCAAACACCTCGGGGGCGCGTGTATTCTAGCCTACCTACACCAAACCATGGGCTGCCCCGTGGTTCCAGCACATCAATTGGGTCCTACAACGACCCCTCAGCAAGTCAGGGTCAACCCCGACACTCAGACATGTGGCAACAAGCCACTTAACTCTAGCACTCGGGCCAACCTGAGGCTACCCTGCCAAACCGCCGTGCAACGTAGCACGCAGCTCGAGGCATGACTCATGTCCCTAAGATGCCTCTCCTAAGCTCCCACGAGCTCCCTTCTTTAACCCAAGGCCTACCTTGGGGCCCCTTGGACAGCTACCTGAGTCGTTCGGCAATCCGGGGGGTGTCGGGCATTTACCCGAGCACCTCGCGAGCGACTGCGCCAACTCGAAGAACGATCGCCCCCACGGACCCATCCCAGTTTTACGGAGCTTAATGTCCGTCAAAGGACACTTGCAGAAGACACAAGGAGATCCCGGGGGCCATCCCTCGGGGTCACGACTGGCCCCGGCACGCCCCCGGGGAAGGCGAACTCCCCAGGGGTCGCACCCTCTCTCTAGCCCGGTGGTCCCACGACCCCGCTCAGCCTCAGTTCGTCCAGTTTACGGTCCTACGACGCGGTTCGTGTGCCGTAGTAGTTCGAGAAGTCGACACGTGGACGCGGGGGCGCAAAGCGACAGCACGAGGGAATTCCTCAAGTCAACGCGCACACAAGCTTCCACGTATCCTCCCAGCACAACTGTCCTTTTCTTCTTAGTCAATTTAGGAAGAAAATAGGCCAAAAAATCAAATTTTATAGTGGGGACCGCCCCCTCTCTCTCCCTAGCGACCCAACTCGCGTAAACCCCCTGGGGGGTCTTTACGCGGACCAGTCCAGCCCCTTGGGCTAGTCCGCGTAAACCCCTCCCATTCAATAATTTTTTTTATAGTTTTTTTAATTAAAAAAGCCCAAAATCGGCCCACCTAAACCCCCCGGGGTGGGGTTTAGGCGGACCAGCCTGGACCCCCCAGGCTGGTCCCCCCAGGGGTTTAGGCGGACCAGCCTCACCCCCTGAGGCTGGTCCGCCTAAACTCTTCCCAACCCATTTTTTCAAAAAAAAAAGCACCCTCTGTAAGGGGTTTACGCGGACCAGACCATCCTATTGGGCTGGTCCACCTAAACCCCACCCAGGGGAGGGGTTTACGCGGCCCAGCTCAACCCTATGAGCTGGTCTACGTAAACCCTTACTATTCACTCAAGTTTACGCGGGCTGGCTTGACCCTATCAACCTAGCCCTCCTAAACCCATTATAACCCTTTCAACTTCTCTATAAAACCCCCTTAGAAGCTCAAGGGGTGGATATAGATGGAAGCTCCAAGACATCCGGCATACTCAAGCTTCAAGCGGCTCAAGGCAACGAGCTAAGGAGAATTGTGTGTGGGTGACTTGTTCATCGGCTTATTACGCCGGGAGTATGTCGTTTGCACTTCCCTCACGCCGTATTTAGCCATGACACACAAGTCAACACCCACCATGCGCGAGACGTTATGACAAGGGTGAACGTCCCCTCATGCCGGGATTCCCCCATACGTGCCTGTCGGTTGCAACCACGTGCGTACCACGACGTCACGCTCCCTCGAAGTAACGAGGCCATGTTCGACCGCTCTACTCGAGTCATGATCGGCCCTCGCCCAGACACCGGATCGATGCATCCCTCCAGTCATCCAGTCATAAGCCCCCCGTTCGGTGTCGCCACCATGGCCCACGCCACGGGAGGGGCCCTCTGTAAAACACACGTGTGTTACTCTATCATGCATTGACCCAGGGACCGATCATCACATCGGAATTGTCCCGTGGCGTGCACCAGTTATACCCTGGCCACTGCGGCCTACCTGTAAAGACATGCATATTCCAAAAATCACACCCCCAATTGGACGAATGCTCTCGCATCCACGTTCGGGCTCCCAGCTTTCTACCCATACCACTCGGCATCCGTGCCTAACATCCTAACCCTAGTAAACACCCCCCAGTCGAAAGCGCACCCACAGCTGCAGAATGCTCCCGGCCCTCTACCCACGGCTTCAGGGATATATATAGACTTTTCTTCAGCTCAGAACTAAGGTGTTCGGATTCAATCCAATGTAAATAAACAACGCTTGCTTGCGGCCGGTGGGGAAAGAAGTCCAGTACATGATTCCCACAATCGCCTACGCACTCGCACCCGTGGAACCCCTTCTCTCCACGTGTCGCCCGATCGCCCGAGCCCACGTGCCACGCCCTGGTGGCATTCCCCGGTCAACCCTTGGTTCCATGGGTGATTGTCGATAAATCGACTGGCACGCCCGCACCCTGTCTGGTTAATCCGTACTCTTACATTCCCATGCCATTTGACCCTTTTCGACTTTTCGTAAAAGGAGAGTGCCCGATACTGCTGTGAGAGGCATGCAACCGTAAGGAGGATACCCGAGATATATCAAACTCCCGTGTCTTCCTTCCCTGTTGTATCCCTTCTTTCACCCCGATTATTCGGCATAAAAAAAACCCACGCAACAAACGCATCCCAGGCCAATGCCAGATACGTCGGTATAGACTTCAAAGCCACTACCCTCAACAGGTAGTGCCAAGATAGGGGCCGTAGTGAGATGATCTTTAAGAGTTAGGAAACTCTCTTCGCAATCCTTTGACCATATAAAAGGGTTCTCCTTTCTTGTGAGTCTAGTCAAAGGGACATCGATTTTACAGAAATCCTTAATGAATCGCCTATAATAACCAGCCAGACCCAGAAAACTTCTAATTTCAGACACGGTCGTCGGCTGGCTCCAATCCTTAACAGCTTCAACCTTAGAAGGATCGACGATGATACATTCTTTTGAAATAATATGGCCAAGGAAAGAGATCTCCTTTGGCCAGAACTCACACTTGCTAAGCTTTGCGTAGAGTTGATGCTCTCTTAGCGTTTGCAAGGCTATTCTTAAGTGTTCTTCATGTTCCTCCTTAGTCTTGGAGTATATCAGAATATCATCAATGAAGACGACCACAAATTGGTTGAGATAAGGCTTGAAGACATTATTCATAAGTTGCATAAATGCTGTCGGGGTATTGGTTAACCCGAACGGCATTACCACAAATTGATAGTGCCCATATCTGTTCCGGAAAGCAGTCTTGTATATCTCTTCATCTTTTATCCTGAGATGATGATAACCCGACCTGAGGTCTATTTTGGAGAAATATTCCGCTCCCAAAATTTGATCAAAGAGCTTATCGATACGCGGCAACGGGTATTTGTTCTTGATAGTGAGTTGATTTAGTCGCCGGTAGTCGATACATAGCCTGAGAGATCCATCCTTTTTCTTGACAAATAAAATTGGCACACCCCAAGGGGATGTGCTAGGTCGAATGAAGCCCTTGTCTAATAACTCTTGAAGTTGCTTCTTCAATTCTTTGAGTTCTGTAGGGGACACCCTGTAGGGAGCTATTGAAACAGGTGCTGTTCCAAGAACGAGTTCAATGAAGAAATTTACTTCCCTTTCGGGTGGTAAATCGGGTAAGTCCGATGGGAACACATCGGAAAACTCATTCACAATGGGAATATCTTCTAAGATGATCTCCTTGGACTCAGTGATGATTACGGAGGCAAGAAAAGCTTCACATCCTTGGGAAATGAGTTTGCAAGCATGAAGAGATGATATAATAGTAGGATGCTTCCGGTATTTGATACCAAAGAAGGAAAATCGCGGAAGACCTAGTTTTTGAAAAGGGATTCTCCTATTGCGATAATTTATACAGGCATCGTGGTCAACAAGCCAATCTACACCTAGGATAGCATCGTAGCCTTCCATGTCAAGGCATACGAGGTTTGCCGGAAGATTATGACCTTCTACAAGTATCTCACTATCGGGGTAGTGGGTTGGTGATAGCTAGGTCTGAAGGTAGAGGAACTGATGAAACTGGCAAGGTTTTTGCAAAAGTAGTAGATATAAAGGAATGAGAAGCACCATTATAAAATAACATGAATGCAAGATGGGAATAGATTTGAATGGTACCTTCTATTAGCCCATCATCCTTGGGCGCTTCATCATTATCCAGAACAACGTTAAGACGCGCCTGTCGCTTGCGTCCACCGCTGGAGGATTGATCCTTCATGAGGGGGCAATCCGGCATGCGATGCTCCCGACTGCCACATCGCAAACACATCCCAAGGCATTTCCAGCATTCTTCGGCTCAGTGGCCAAACTTCTCACAGAAAGAGCAAGCTGTCATAACTTGCTTATCTTCTTCTTTAGCCTTCTTGTTCCTGCGATCATCCTTGCCATTCCCATTCTGGGATCTCTTCTTGTTATCCCGAGAGTTGTAAGTGATGCTGAATTTTTCCTCTTTTCTTCCTCGCTGATCAGACTTTCAACTCGGCTCCTCCACTTTACCTTTGAGTTTATCGACCTTCTCCAAGGTCTGTTCACACAAGTGTGCCCGTTGGACCATCTCTGCATAGGTCCGAATATTTTGTGGGTGAAGTTGCTGGATGAAGATGGGTCGCAGCCCGTCCATGAAACGATTTGCTTTTAGAAGATCTGTGCTCACTAAATGCTGAGCATAGGGTGATAGGCGAGAGAATTGTAACTCATACTTCGTCACCGTCATCATGCCTTGACGTAGCGATGTGAATTCTGCCGCCTTCCTTGTTGGGTTCGGTGCGTTGGATCCAGAGGGGGGTGAATGGATTAGCCCTTTAATTTCGCTCAATTAAAAATTCTAGTTCGCTAACTAGACAAACCTGAAGGCTAATAAGCAATTGCGGAATTAAACAAACACACAATGTGCAATCAAACCAAAGCGCACCTAAGCATTCATCTAGCGGAAGCAAGTAAGAAATCAAACCACAGTGCGCAAAGGGTTTTTAGGTGGTTCGGTCCTGCAGACCTACATCCACCCCACACTCAAACCAGAGTGTGGATTCCGCTGACTCACAGCTTGAATAGCTGGGCATCACAGCTTGCCATACAACCGCTGATACATAGCTTCACTGGGCCTTACAGCTTGCCGACCAGAGGAACAAATCCTCTACAACTGCTGGGCAATACAGCTTGGCCGTCCGAGGTATTCACCTCGCCCGCTGAGCAACACAGCTTGTTGTCCAAAGAATTCCTCCTCTGCAAACCGCTGACTAACAGCTTGAAGAAATGAGTTCAAAAGGAAAACAAAAACATAGACAATAGCAATCGGAAGGCTGTAAACGATGAAGCACAATGTGGCTCAGAATGAGCTGACTGGCCTAGATTTGATCCACGGTCCAGTGAAGGTATATCTCTCTCGATCTCACTATCTCTCCTCTACTTCTTTCTCTTCTTCTTCTCTCGATCTCACTCTCTTTCTTTTCTCTGCTTTCAATCAACTCTGCACGAGCTCTGGCCTTCAGGTTCTGCTACTCCTCTATCGATCTCTTCTGCTAGAGCTCTCTGTCTCACGATCAGTCTTCTTCAGATGGAAGAAGCTTCATATATATAGAGCAACAGGAATTGGGCGTGTGCTGTCTACATCTCCTGCCCAAAGGCTTGAACACGTGGCAGCATCTCAACCTGCATCAGTACACGTGTCACCATCCTGTCAGTCCTTCCAGCCTCGGATCACGTGCCAATCTTGTTAACCTCATCTAGCAGTCCTATCAGATTAGTCAAACAGAAACATCAGTTTAAGGTTTAGACTGTGTACAAACTATATGAAGGCAATGCTGAAGCAATGTATAGACTCTGTGAATGCGAAGCAATGCAATGTTCAGACTCTACATATGCAGGGCTATGGCATTGTATAGACTTGGTGAATGCAGAACAATGCCATGTACAGACTTCATATATGCAGTGCTATGACCTTGTACATACTTCACGCATGCAAGACTGAAGCGTGTACAGACTTAGTGAATGTGACACTGAGGCATTTACAGACTTCACTTATGCAAGCGAAGCAATACATGGCTGTACATACTTTGTATAATGTATGGACTTAGTGTGTGCGAGCATGCTAACATGCAATGTTTAGACATTGAATCAAAGGATGCACAGGCTGTACAGACATTCTGTGCTTAACATTTAAGCCTGAATGCATGATGTGTAGACGTTGTATAGACTTGCTGAAGTGTGCACAAGGTGAAGTATCCACAACAGAACTGAATGCACTAACATGCCGTCGACTATTGTACAGACTTCATGTTCACTATGCATTATGCAACCAGACGATGTCTAGACTTGCTCATGACAGTCTAGACTCTGCATACGTGCTATAGCAATGTGCAGACTTGTTGTTGCTGAGCACAGGCTGTACAGACATTGATTAATGCATGCACAAGACGCTAAGTGACACAGTCCAATGTATAGACTTCAACCCGTGCAAGCAAAGCCAATGTATAGACTTCAGGATGTATGGACTTGCCAAAGGAAGGGCTGTACAGACTTGAGCAAGGTAAGGGCTGTACAGACTTCAACTCAGCTGCAATGTATAGACTTGGTCAATGCAGCGATGTATGGACTTGCACAGTTCTAGCTAAAGGATGTACAGACTTTACCTGATAGCCCAATGTACAGACTTGCAATATCTGCTACATATGTAATGTACAGACTTGAAGAATGATGCATGACGCTGTACAGACTTGGAAAGTCAAGCTGTTGAATGTACAGACTTCACCGATGTATAGACTTGAAAAGTTAAACTGGTGAATGTACAGACTTGGTTTCGTGCATGCTACAGGCCAATGTATGGACTTTGAATGAATGTGCATGCATTGTATAGACTTACGAATCTGGGGGGGGGTCGACCCACTTCTGTCCAGACTATGCTGAGAGTGATGATGCATGGATGTATAGACTTGTGTTCTAAGCGATGCACAAACACAACACAATGTAATGTATAAACTCTATTGTTCATGCTGCAATGCAATGTGTAGACCTACTATGAATGTATAGACTTAGCATGAGACAATGAGTGAAAGTGTGTACAATGAGAACCGATGCAAGAATGTATAGACTTTAAGAACAATGCAAAGGGCTGTACAGACTTTGAGACTTAATGCATGGTGGTGAATGTACAGACTTTGCATGAGACGCTACACTCAGACAATGTATAGACATTGGAAATGCTTGAAACACACAATGCAGCGATGTATAGACTTTGCATATGCTCTGACAGAATGCAATGCATCGACCAAGTGTTTGCATATGCAATAACTAGCAGTAATGCAGTTGATAGACTTTAGCGTGCAGACAGGACCTCACATGCATCAGTGTATAGACTGTATGCCTGATGGATGCACTGATGTAGAGTATGCTAAACACAAAGACTATAGTAATGAATAGATCAGACAAAGCAAACTCATGCATTCTCCACAGAACAGATCAGTCATATGCATTCATGTTGCTATCATTCAATGTGATGTTCTTATCAAAATAATATGGTGACTCATTCATGTTGCTATCATTAAAACACCACATTATCATCAAGGCACAAGAGGCACAACAATCTCCCCCTTTTGATGATGGCAACATAATGAGTCACACTAACTCGTCAAACTATTCTCCCCCTTTGACATAAGCAAAAAGGAGATGGTTTGAGAGACAAAATTCAGCACACAAAGACAAAATTCAGCACATAATGAAATATTGTTCACTGAAGGAAAGCATCTCTCCCCCTATCAATATGCATGCAGAACTACTCTCCTCTTAAATATAGATAAACCATAACTCCCCCTGAAGCACATGAATGAACTCTGGTTATCCAATAAATCAATCTGAATTCTGGTTGTGGCACCTCACATATGCATGAACAGAATGAAACAGGTGGAAAGTCCACAGAATCAGAACTTGTTGCAAAACAAGATGGAAGATTCCAATAGTGTGGAGAGTAAAGTGATTGATGATAGGAAGGTGAGAGTAGACAACAATCATCACAAGACATCTCAATGAATAATCAATAGCAAGATTTATGTTGATCAGGCTATCTGGAAAGAATCTGATCATGAGGGATTTTAATACATGCACCACTACAATAAGTTTTAAGAAGAATAGACTCTTCTATCATAAAGGGTTATGAAGTGGCAACTTAACCAATCTGATTTAATTATGATGTATATCAAATTTGTCAAATTAAATTCAATACTCATATCTGAATCCAAGTTTTAAAAAAGGTGAACCAAATATTCAGATAACACTCAAAATCAATCATCTTTATCTTACACACATGATCTCAATGACTCTTTTAAGAGTTACACAGATTAGTATTGATGTTAAACATTTTTTACAAGAATATGAGTTGACAGAATTTTAAATATATTTTCATTTGAAGCACATTATATTTTTCCTGAGCAATTTAGGTTGATCATCACTTTTTTACATGAGGCACAACACGTCTCAGGTGAAGTGACCCAGTTACTCAGTGTGATAATTGTCATTGCCTCTCAACTTCGAGAACAGTGTTAGCAATATAAGTGTCTTTTTACATGAGGAGACACCTTGATTAGAGGCCGGACTCCCCAATTACTCAACACAGGCATGCCATTGCTCTGTCAGGTTTTTCAATAAATTTTTACCAAAGATAACTATGGCACCTCATGACATAAGTTACTTTATTTCATTGATAAAGAACCCAGTTTCTCAGTGACCAAATCATTGCTCTGAATTCACAATTTTTCATTTAGTCAACATTTCTCAAGTTAATGTTTAACCACAGTACTCACTCTATGTATCTCTACCAAAGTAGCCTTGATTTCAAATTTTCAGATATCAGATGAGAGAGTCTAAGGTTTACATGACACATGTGGTTAAAGTTTATTAAACCTTATTATTCAGATATTTTTAATTCATTTAATTACAAATCTGAGAATACATTAATCTTATATCAGTCTGATTCAATGGTAATTCTTAAACCTATATGATAGGAATTTCTACAAAGTTATCAGACTCAATTGCATGACATGCAGCTTAAGTTCCTCAGACCAGAAAAGAAAAATTTAGCTGACCAACTTATCAACAGTAGAACCAAATCAGTCACACCAGCTGAGAGATGTATGAAGGATGAGCATAAGCTGGTGGAAGAGTAAATCACCAATAGAGAGGAGCATTAGAAGAGAGTTTATCATCAGACAGTAGCTGAGTCTAGAAAACAGACTGATCAGCTATTTTAGAGAGGACAACAGAGAATTTAGGTAAACCACTTGAGTGTAGCAAGTAGATCAGATAGCTAGACAGTGAGAGTTCAAGAGATGAATAGATGAGATGAAATGGAAATGCTCCCCTGTCTAAATGCAATGGAATATCTTTTTAGGTTTTTTCAAAATTTTATATGTGCACTACTCTTCATATGTGCAGTATGCAACAAATCTGATAAGGAGAGCATGATGACCAAGCAACAGCAGACAAGCTCCTTCTGACTAAGTGCATGATGTGAAGGATAAAACATAAGCATCAATATGATTGATCAAAAATAGTTGGACTCCCCCTGACTGTATACATGAAATGAATTGAAAGCACATCACATGATATCAAATTTTGCATTAAGATATGATTCATGCAAATTAGACAGAAGAGAATTACCATAAGCATGATTGTTCAATTCATATTTAAGAAAACTTCAGTTTAGCACCAACAGATCAACATGATATGCAATACACTACTCTATATGACTTGATCCATGGTACTATGCGAAGGACTTGGTCCGAGGACCACCTCACACATGGCAGTAGCATCCAGACATACTTTATCTGCCCTTCAGCACTGTTCCATTTAATATACCATGATGGTCATGCAAATCAGTGCAATACAACATGCAGGGAGTTTGACATATCATGCATCATGACATAGATATGTAATCCATTCAGAGATAAACTACAATTATTTCCATGTGCATTTCAGATTTTCAATTAGATTCAGTTAGATGATACACAAAAGAGTTAACATGAAATGCAGGCATTTAGAGCACACAAATTCAGAAGACAGAATTTAAACTTAGTTTTCAGAACTAACCTGAATAGTCCACTTCTGGGGGTTTCACTTTTGAGTGCCTTGGATTATTAACCCCTTTATTCCTCAGTTTCCAAGGCACACCTGCAAAGATTAATCATTTTGATCCTGTAGGAACCCAAGAAGTCTTGGGTCCTGAATTAACAGTGACACTCCTGGCAGGTTTTCTCAACAAATTTTTTGCATGTTTATCATCACAACACATGATATGACAATTATACATGGAATGCCCTACTTGCCCACAATAATAACAAGAGATAACAGATTTCATGTTCTCCTTGTATACATTAGCATTGGCGTGAACATGGTGTGAGTGAACATGATTAATTCTGTTATTGACATGGAAATTTTTCTTTTCATAACCAGCCAGCCAACAGTTAACAGCTCTGTGCCCTGGCTTTCCACATTCAAAACATACAGTGTGCTTGCTTCTAGAACCAAACTTATTTCTATCAAAAATATTTTTATTAACAGGGAAATTAACAAATCCAGAATTAGTTTTCTTTCCCTGAGCATGCCAGCAGAAGGCAGCAATGTGACCAAACTTCCCACAGTAATAACATTGAATTTTCTTTTCCTGATCAGTAGAAGGTTTCCTAAGATGATTTCTAGAATACTTTCTAACATCATTTCTTTCATCATTTATCAATGCTACACAGTTATGCATAATATGTCCAACCTTCCCACAATAGTGACATGTTATAGCCTTTTTATTCACATTCACTTGTTTGACAAAATTGACATTCGCATGAGAGTGTGAATACGTGTGGGAGCAGTTAGCAACATGCACATGTGAATCAATGATAGATTTGGACTTATTTAAATCAACACTTTTCTTTTGTTATTGAATCTTTTTCTATTTCTTATCTGAATTTCGAGGTTTCTTTGCAGTGAATTGAAAGATAGAAGAACTAAATTGGTTAGCCTATTCAGAACTTTTCACGAATACAATTGACTTCTTCTTTTCATTCACTTTCTTATTAACAGGCATATACCCAAGTCCTTCCTTCTGAAAATTCACCTTAGAGCCAAGCAGTTTATTTAAATTGTCCTTTCCTTTCACAAATTTAGACATAGAAGCTTTTAGATCATCAATTTCAGTTTGCAATAACACAATGTCATCTTCACATGAGATTATTTGATTATGCAAGCCATCATTGAGTCTTTTCAAATTTTCATTTTCCTGCAATATCTTCAAGTTCTCATTAGCTTCTTTGTCAATCAAAATTGCCTTATCTTTTTCAATGTCCATCAGTTTTTCAGAAAGAACAATGTTCAAAACCATCAGTTTCTTGTTTTGATCTTTCAAGTGACCATTTTCTTCAAACAGTTTTTTCTTTACTTTCTTCAACCTCAATTTTCTTGGCCAATAATAATTTGTTTTCTTCTTCCAGGGATCTGATTAATTCCTTTTGCGAATTATCATCATGGTCTATATCATTAATCAAATCTTGGAGAATGGCACATGCTTTGCAAGAATTATTTTCACTGATGAGTTTGTTTCTAAGGTTCTCATTTTCAGATTTCAACTTGTTCATCTCATCTTTTTCTTTATTCATGTCAGATTTCAAGTTTTCATTTTCTGCCTTCAAACGAGTGACTTCATGAGTCATTTCTTTTCTCATTTTTCTTTTTTCATATTTGACTCTATCGTATTTAATCAATAAGTGCTCATTCAACACAATCATACTTTCCAGAAAAAAATTATCAGTGTCAGAGTTTACCTGTGACGAAGTATCCTCCACATAATCTTCGTCTTCTTCTGTTGCCATGAGACATTTCACTTTACCGTGGCTTCTGCTGCTTGCTATTATCTCGATCACTTCGGAGGCACTGCAGCAATCAACTACACAAGGAAACTTGTCAGTGTTTATCGCCCTTTTGATTAGATTCAGGGCCCTTTGATTTGTAGAGAATTTTCGTCTGTCTGAAGTTTTCCATAAGGATTCATCCTTTGGAACTTCATAAGGACTATGTGCAATGACTATCCACAGATCTGGATTAGTCTGCATCACATATTCCCTGAACTGATTAAGCCAATTGTAGAAACTTTGACCCTCGTACTTCGAAAGATCAATCATGAATTCCATGCTCAAACAAGATCAGAATTCTAAATAAAAAGAGATTAAAACAGTGCAAGCGAACGGATCAACTCAAATCGCACCGAATCCAAATAAGGATCGGATCTGCAGGTCATTGGACCCTTTGTGCAGACACCCGCTCTGATACCAAGTGTTGGGTTCGGTGCGTTGGATCCAGAGGGGGGTGAATGGATCAGCCCTTTAAAATTTTGCTCAATTAAAAATTCTAGTTCGCTAACTAGACAAACCTGAAGGCTAATAAGCAATTGCGGAATTAAACAAACACACAGTGTGCAATCAAATCAAAGCACACCTAAGCATTCATCTAGCGGAAGCAAGTAAGAAATCAAACCACAATGCGCAAAGGGTTTTTAGGTGGTTCGGTCCTGCAGACCTACATCCACCCCACACTCAAACCAGAGTGTGGATTCCGCTGACTCACAGATTCTTTGAACAGCTGGGCATCACAGCTTGCCATACAACCGTTGATACACAGCTTCGCTGGGCCTTATAGCTTGCCGACCAGAGGAACAAATCCTCTGCAACTGCTGGGCAATACAGCTTGGCCGTCCGAGGTATTCACCTCGCCCGCTGAGCAACACAGCTTGCTGTCCAGAGAATTCCTCCTCTGTAAACCACTGACTAATAGCTTGAAGAAATGAGTTCAAAAGGAAAACAAAAACATAGACAACAGCAATCGGAATGCTATAAATGATGAAGCACAATGTGGCTCAGAATGAGCTGACTGGCCTGAATTTGATCCACGGTCCAGTGAAGGTAGATCTCTCTCGATCTCACTATCTCTCCTCTACTTCTTTCTCTTCTTCTTCTCTCGATCTCACTCTCTTTCTTTTCTCTGCTTTCAATCAACTCTGCACGAGCTCTGGCCTTCAGGTTCTGCTACTCCTCTGTCGATCTCTTCTGCTGGAGCTCTCTGTCTCACGATCAGTCTTCTTCAGATGGAAGAAGCTTCATATATATAGAGTAGCAGGAATTGGGCATGTGCTCTCCACATCTCCCGCCCAAAGGCTTGAACACGTGGAAGCATCTCAGCCTGCATCAATACACGTGTCACCATCCTGTCAGTCCTTCCAGCCTTGGATCATGTGCCAGTCTTGTTAACCTCATCCAGCAGTCCTGTCAGATTAGTCAAACAGAAACATCAATTTAAGGTTTAGATGTTGTACAGACTATATGAAGGCAATGTTGAAGCAATGCATAGACTCTGTGAATGCGAAGCAATGCAATGTTCAGACTCTACATATGCAGGGCTATGGCATTGTATAGACTTGGTGAATACAGAACAATGCCATGTACAGACTTCATATATGCAGTGCTATGGCCTTATACATACTTCACGCATGCAAGACTGAAGCGTGTACATACTTAGTGAATGTGACACTGAGGCATGTACAGACTTCACTTATGCAAGCGAAGCAGTACATGGCTGTACAGACTTTGTGTAATGTATGTACTTAGTGTGTGCGAGCATGCTAACATGCAATGTGTAGACATTGAATCAAAGGATGCACAGGCTGTACAGACATTCTGTGCTTAACATTTAAGCCTGAATGCATGATGTGTAGATGTTGTATAGACTTGCTGAAGTGTGCACAATGTGAAGTATGCACAACAGAACTGAATGCACTAACATGCCGTCGACTATTGTACAGACTTCATGTTCACTATGCATTATGCAACCAGACGATGTCTAGACTTGCTCATGACTGTCTAGACTCTGCATGCGTGCTATAGCAGTGTGCAGACTTGCTGTTGCTAAGCACAGGCTGTACAGACATTGATTAATGCATTGCACAAGACGCTAAGTGACACAGTCCAATGTATAGCCTTCAACCCGTGCAAGCAAAGCCAATGTATAGACTTCAGGATGTATGGACTTGCCAAAGGAAGGGCTGTACAGACTTGAGCAAGGCAAGGGCTGTACAGACTTCAACTCAGCTGCAATGTATAGACTTGGCCAATGCAGCGATGTATAGACTTGCACAGTTCTAGCTAAAGGATGTACAGACTTTACCTGATAGCCCAATGTATAGACTTGCAATATCTGCTACATATGCAATGTACAGACTTGAAGAATGATGTATGACGCTGTACAGACTTGGAAAGTCAAGCTGTTTAATGTACAGACTTCACCGATGTATAGACTTGAAAAGTTAAACTGGTGAATGTACAGACTTGGTTTCGTGCATACTACAGGCCAATGTATGGACTTTGAATGAATGTGCATGCATTGTATAGACTTACGAATCTGGGGGGGGTCGACCCACTTCTGTCCAGACTATGCTGAGAGTGATGATGCATGGATGTATAGACTTGTGTTGTAAGCGATGCACAAATACAACACAATGTAATGTATAGACTCTATTGTTCATGCTGCAATGCAATGTGTAGACCTGCTATGAATGTATAGACTTAGCATGAGACAATGAGTGAAAGTGTGTACAATGAGAACTGATGCAAGAATGTATAGACTTTAAGAACAATGCAAAGGGCTGTACAGACTTTGAGACTTAATGCATGGTGGCGAATGTACAGACTTTGCATGAGACGCTACAGTCAGACAATGTATAGACATTGGAAATGCTTGAAACACACAATGCAGTGATGTATAGACTTTGCATATGCTCTGACAGAATGCAATGCATCGACCAAGTGTTTGCATATGCAGTAACTAGCAGTAATGCAATGTATAGACTTTAGCTTGCAGACAGGACCTCACATGCATCAGTGTATAGACTGTATGCCTGATGGATGCACTGATGCAGAGTATGCTAAACACAAAGACTATAGTAATGAATAGATCAGACAAAGCAAACTCATGCATTCTCCACAGAACAGATCAATCATATGCATTCATGTTGCTATCATTAAAACACCATATTATCATCAAGGCACAAGGGGCACATCATTCCTCTCCTTGACATGTTCGGAGAAGTACTTTGCTCGAAAGAGGGTGAGAAATCCCTTCCAAGTGTGTGGTTCGTCCTCAGGCGGTGCCGAAATAGACTTCCACCACGTACGTGCATCCTTGTTGAGTTGGAACGTGGCTAGATGGACCTTCTCTTGGTCGACACATTGCATGACTTCGAATATACGGTTCATTTCATCTATCCAATTTTTAGCTTCGTCTAGGTTGGAAGAAGCAGAAAATCGCGGAGGGTTTAGACTCCGGAAGTTGCGGTGCAGATCACCAGCACCAGCCCTCGCACTAGCTTAAGCCATATTTTGCAAAGCGTGGGTGAGACCCGCAATAGTTTGTTGCATTCCACCCCAATCAACACGGTGAGCCATTGTAAGAATAAGGTACCTGAGAAAAAGGAAGGATTTGTTAATTCCAATGGAATTGGTGGGGTTGATCCTAGAGATAATTTCTAATTACTATCTCATCCCGGGTTCTACCCAATTTCTCTCATGGGTTGGGAAAGTCTTTCCTTGTTTCATAGGTATGGGTCCTTAAGCCTTGGACTTAACCTATGACATTTTTCTAGGAATAAGTAAGTCCTAAGACCTACGCTCTGATATCACTTTAACGGTCACGCCCCGAGATTTTGCAGCGGAAATAATCGAGAACGTAAACAGTCGGCTAGTACGCCTCAAGCGAGCAATATAATCGGAGCGCTAACACATTCACACATAAGAAATGAATGCACAATATCTGGACAAAATCTTTACTTTATTTAAATATTAATCAAAAGTACATAAGGTCAACTTTTGACTCTTTGACTACTAGACTCAAATAAAAATAGAAAATTACATATCAACTCTTGACTATCAACTAATGACAATCTAAGGCTTCGCTCCTTCTTTAATCACTCTCAGATTCATCACTTGAATAGTCTGAATCCGACCCGCTAGAATTTTCTGAAAAAGATTGGAAAAGTAGGGAATGAGCACACATGCACCGTAGGTATCTTCGTATCAACATGAAGGCAATGTTTAAGTAATTAACATTTTAGCTTTAGAGTAAAGATAAATGAAATATGGTAAAATATGCGGTGTAAAACGAAAGTAACACAAGTAATATGACATGATCACGATTGAGATATGATGATGGGGACATCACTTATCCCTCCACATTTTACAAAGTTCTGATGGATCATCGGTTTGCGCCATTGTGTTCTCCACATTTTTCTGAGTCAATCCATGTAATTTTATATTTTATTTGAGTCATAAACTATGTAATTTTCCCTTTATTTGAGTCCGGTACCTAGGTATAAGGGTCATTTACCTAAGTCTTGAGTCATGTGGTTAATTAAGTAGTCTAATGAGCCCAACTAATGGGCTAGGCCCAAGGGCGCCCCTCCCTGGTCTGTCTGGTCATTGTGTCAATTGTCTAGGGTCAGTATGGTCATGTGAAAAGTCCAGTCCTTATAAATACCCCCCTTCACCCCCTCATTTTTAATCTTTTGGTCAATCAAAAAAATTGAGTGCATTTTAGTGTAATTTGAGTGGATTCTCCCTCTCTCTCTCCCTCTCTCTAAGGGGTGGATTCCCCCCTCTCTCATATCTCTCTCTCTCTAAGGGGGGCACCCCCTTTCTCTCACCTCCTCTCCCAACCACTTTCTCTCTCCCTTCCCCCTCCATTAAAGCCACTCCAACTCCCCACAACCCCTCTCTTTACTCCACCCCATCCCCAAGGTAGCCTTCACATATCCCCACTCCACCCTCCAACCACGAACCACCCACTCCCCTTCCCCAAGCACCTCTCTCATCTCCCAAGGGAGAATTCCCCGCTCCCCAAGCATCCTTTCCTTTCCCCACACACCTCTTCCCATCCCCAAGACTAGAAATTAATCCCTCCCTTAAACCCATTTTCAAATACTTCTTCCCTATCTCCCTCCCAACACCAAATTCGCAGCTTCCACTCCCTCCACCTACTAGACCTCCCTCCAGCCCCCATTCTGCCACTCCCTCACCTTGAATCACCCCCTCCCAGACCCCCACATAGCCAGGGTTCGCCCCACACTCATCCACCCCCATTTCACCCCCCTCCTACTCCATTTCCCATCGGCAAGTTGCAGACCCTACCTCAGTTCGCAGGAAACAGAGGAGCGCCCACTTGCAGAGGCTGCCACGTCATCACCAAGAAGCTTCAGAGAGCGTACCATATACCGGTGGAATCGTCGTCCAGTCAACTTCCCAACGATAGCAGCTCGGAGCTGCCCGGAGAAGCAAATCTTGGCGACCTGCGTAGCTCCTCCCGGGCAGACAACCAGAGAAGGATTGCAGAGGCTCCCACAGTCTGATTCCTATGATTCTTGGAGCTCCACTTAGCTAAGGGCTTCCCCTACAAGTCCTCTATCATCTCCAAGAAGCAGAGTGAATTTAGGACCTCGGCATCAAAAGTTCCAAATTTTCTCCCTCTAGTGCGCTGATCAGTTTCCCCTGGAACCAATCTGATACCCCAGCACTGTTCAGGTCCTCGTCATCTGCTCCGACCTCCTCCGGTGTCCCCGCTGGTCTCCAATCTAAGAGGACTCAACCACGAATCCAACGACTCCAGCCACGCCTGAATCAGAGCTCGGGAGCATCCGTGGCGGCCTCATCTTCCTGCTGTAGAGGTGCGGAAGCTACCAGAACCAGCAAATAGAGACCCTGTTCGCGCCTCTGCCCCGACCAACGCCGTCAACCAAGAATTCCTCAAAAATTCTGAAGACCTCCTGGGCCAACCCCGGAAGATTTGGCACTGGTTTCGTCCACAATAGAGTTTGGGAGAGCCCGTAGCGGAGCCGAAAGCGACTGCCTATCAAGCTATTCCAGAGCGGGCAGAACCGCACACTTCGGCTTCTAGCGTAGTTTTCCCCACCCCGCCTGGCCGGCTGACCGCCCCTCCCTACGTGGAGGTACGTTTTGATTGTAAAACTAATCCCCACCCCTAGTCAAACCCCCTTTGGCGTAGTGCATGTAAATTGAAAATTTTAGGTTTGAGCTACACCGACGCAGCGTGCGGGTGCGTACCCACACCTCCCCGCTCGCCCTCGTCTCCGGACGGGATCGGTGTATTCACGCCGATCAGGTGAGCTTCGGAACACTTCTCACTGCTGGCATTTAATTACTTAGTTTAGTATTGCTTTTGGTTGCTCCGTCGGTGGTGAGAGAGTGCTCGGTCCCAAATTGCTAATATGTGAGTGTCTACCGTGGGTGAGTTGTGAGCGAGATCAATTTACCCACACCCTCGGCGTACTAACCGCCCGTGAATTTGAGCAACCCCTGGCCCTTAGAGGTCCTCCCCAAGCCAGCCATACCCTTGGAAACCTCCGGGTCCAACCTCAGACCCTCACCCCATCGCCGGTCCACCTATGGACCCGGGTGTGCGCGACGCGGGTGAACCCGCTTGAGTGAATCCGCCGATCGGTTTGGTTGCTTGCGAATTTAGGTCCAAGGTGGCGTCACATTAAATTGGTATCAAAGCAAGTTCACAAGTTGTCTCTCCACAAGTTGGTCCTAGGGTGCACATGTGCATTTAGAGTCTCCCAGTGCATCGCTCTTGTCCACTAGCATGGCCGCCTCATACCGACCTTACCCATAGGCCCTCTCCATGAGTCCAAACCCCCAAGAGAAACCCACCACCAACAAACATGGCCTCCACGGCCATGTCGACTACCTAATGGGAGCCATGACTTATGCCAATGAGTAGCTTGATAGCCTATCGAGTCGACTCAACCAATTAGAGGAAAATGGGCTCGTCCCAAGGGCGACCGGTAGGAGTGCACCTTCCCACCCACCCACCTTTGATGGGTCTAGCAAACCGAGAAACTATTTAGATTGGGAAGTCTCAATGGACCATTACTTCACTTTGTATCCCATGTCCGAGGATGAGAAAGTCCGGTTTGCCAAATCATAACTTACCAAAAGGGCTCAAACCTGTTGGCTGCAAATTATCAGGCTAAGGATAATTAGAAGGGAAGATCCCATCATCACTTGGGGAAACATGAAGGAACAACTTAGGGCTAGATATGTGTCCCCTTCCTACTCGCATCATCAAAGCCCAAGGAGCACTTCAACTCCTCCATCCCCACCCGACCAACCCAAGATTCCAGTTCCCCAATTCCCCCCACCCCAACCAAAACCCCATTCCACAACCCACACCACTCAAGCCCCATTGGCCCCCTCCGCCACCCCTCGCCTCACCCCTTCTCAAAAGGGAAAGAGCCCTATGGAGATAGAAGTGAGTGAAATAACCTTGGGTAAGTGCGAGCCCAAATGTTATAGGTGCCACCAATTGGAGCACATCGCCGAACAATGCCCCATGAGGAAGCACCTTCCCATGCCCCTAGTGGTTGAAACCTCTCCCACCCTGGCCACCATTACCCCTCTATCGTCCCCCAACAAGGACACCCCTCCCAAAGACAATCTTCCTAAACCCCCTCAACCCACCCATCTTCCTCTCCCTACCCTAACCCAACCACAACCTAGACCTCCACTACTTCCCTTACCAATCTCAACCCAAGCCCATGCTTGTTCACCACCTCGGGTGCACCACACATTGACTATCACCATCACCCCACCCCCAAATGACTGTCCCAGCCCCTTGGTAGAGGAGACCATGGCCCACACACCCACTCAAGAAGAGGTGGCTACCAATCCGAACCCACCTCCCTCCATAGAGGAAATCCAAGAGCTTCCCATTCCATTCACCTCTCCTAGCCCGGTCCTTCAAGAACTAACCACCACCACTCATGGCACCCTCACCGTGAATGAGTCCATACTCCAATGGCTCAAGCAATGCCCCGCCATCTCTACTTCAACCCCACACTTCTCACCCATGGGACATCAATCCGAAATTGTGCCCCTCTCCTCCTTTCACACCACGATCCAATCCTACTATGAGGTAGCAGGTTGGGATGATCTCCTCAAGGGTCTAGAGTCACAATTAGACTTGACTTGCTTGTTGACCCTAGGGATAGACCGACCCAAGAGCCTTGACCTCATCCACCCATGCGTCGGGTCTATCACCTCGGTTTGCACTACTGGTTGCTGATAAGTACAATATGAAGTGATCTAGAAGGGGAGGGGATGAATAGATCACTGTTTTCGTAGATTTAAAAAATTATTGCAGAGTATATTGCTAAACGGAGCTAGCCTCGAGCTCTGACTATCGTAAAAGATGCAGTGCAGTTAATAGCTCAAGCAAATAGAAGGCATACCACAATATTATCACGATCAATCACACAAGGGCTCAGAGGATTTTAAGGTGGTTCGGTCCTTCAGACCTACATCCACCCCACACTCAACCTGAGTGTGGCTTCACTAAAGGCTGGGCAACACAGCTTGCCAAACAACTGCTGATACACAGCTTCCCAGGAGAACAACCTCTCCTCTTCCTCCTACCCGGAGGGAACCTCTAGCGATCAGCAGTCACTAGAACCCAGAGACTCACGTCTCTCTTCCTCTTTACCAAGAGGGAAACCCCACTAGTAGCAGCCCTGCTACTAGTGAACCAGAGGTCGAAGACCCCTCTTCCTCCCAACCCGGAGGGTACCTACAAGCAGCTCACCTGCTGCTTGCAAACCGGAGATTGACTCTCCCTACTCCTGATCTCACAGGAGGACCCCGACCTCAGTCCAGAGGATCGGAAACACAAACAATAACGGTTGAAGAAAGATAAGAACAAGAAATGAAAAATACGAACGAAGGAAATCAAATGCCAGACAATGGAAACAATGTAGCTCAATATAGAGCAATAGACTTCGGATTTGATCCGCAAGTCAGAACAATTCTTCTGATCACTCTTCTGCTCTCTTTCTATTTCTCTCTGCTATTCTTTCTCCTTTCTTTTCTTTTTCCTGGATCGAAGGGCTCTCTGTTTCCCTGTTTTCTTCTATGCCTCTCTTCTTCGATCACCTTCATCTGAGGACGAAGGATTCTATTTATAGCATCAACAGCAGATGGATAGGGCATGAAACGCGTGTGCCTCCCACGCTCGATCCACAAGTTTCCTGTCACGTGCCTTTATCAAATTGGTTCCTCTTGTCTCGGATCACGTGCAGCCCTGGAGTGTGGAATGTTCTTCCTCGGACCTGTAATGAGATTAAGTCCATTAATACGCTGCATGGCTATTAAAACCAAAACTGCATGAGGTATAGTAACAACAACACGACGTGACTATTTCTCGAGATGACATAAGAACGACACGAGATACTCTGTAACAGATCAGATATACAGAAGATAATGACACGAGGTGAGGTTATAAGCAAGAGAGACACGAGGTTACGAATGCAAAAACAACACGAGGACAAAATTAAGGAAACGACTCGAGGTGAAAACAACACAAAGTGAAGTTAGACACGAAGTAAAAAGCAACGACACGAAGTATAGTGGTGACAAACACACACTACACAGAAAAACGACACGAAATAAAAATAATGCTAAGTGAAAACAGTAATCGACACGCGGTGAGAACAACACGAGGATAGTGAGAACAGCACGAGATGAAAACAACACAGGCTGATAACGACACAAAGTCGAAAACAGTAAATGACACGGGATAACACTGCACGAGGTAAAACGACACGAAGACTTAATAATAAAAACGACACGAGGTGGCAATAAAGGAGAACGACATGAGAACAACATGGACTGCAACCGAAACCGACACGAAGTCAAACAGTACAACACGAGGTGTTGTAACCAAGACGAAGTGCCAAACAATCACGAAGACAGTATGCAAAGAAACGACTCGAAGTGAGATGAGAACAGAATGAAACAAAGAAGACGACACGGAGTGCATAAAACCAACACGAAGACGTGGACTATAGTAACCGTCACGAAGTGTGGTTACTAAGCAGGAATCGACACGAGGTCTACAGAAAAACTACTCGAAGTTCATCAGAACTTTTAGAGCAGCTTCAGGAACACAACACGAAGTCATGAGAAGAGAAAAACAATCACGAAGTGAAACGAACACTTGAACTTAGACTGACTTAGAGAGTCAGCGAAAGGACTCGAAGACAGGAATACAAAGGATGACATGAAAACAACACAGTAAACAAAGACTGCACGAGGTGAAAGACAACACTCAAACAGACGATAACATGGCTAATTCGACACGAGGTGAAAACGCGAAGTAAGAACTACATGATGTTTGAGGAGAAACAGCACGAAGACAGAACATGAACGAACACACGAAGTGTTACCTCTTAGCAGTTATTTCATATAAAACCATGGATAACTCAAGTGCAAGATATCTGATCAAAAATAACAAGAACAATTAACATAGTGTTGCTCATCATCAAAATACTTAGGGAAGACACACAATCCAACAATCTCCCCCTTTTTGATGATGGCAACACTATATTAAGTATGAGAGATAAGTTCAAAAGAGATCAATTCAGGATATTTAATGCAGACAACTTAAAGCATACTTGCTTCCTTACTTCCCTTGATGAAACCTGAACACTGACAACTTAAAGCATACTTGCTTCCTTACTTCCCTTGATGAAACCTGAACACTCCCCCTCACTCCCCCTGAACACAGCAACAGTTTACCAACAGCTTACCTCAGACTTGATAACTAACTCCCCCTCAACTCAATGCTCTCCCCCTTTGACATCATCAAAACTAGGGTCAAATCTGAAGATACAGAGAAGGGAAAATTGCTGACTATAGAGAGAAAACAGGACAGAGTAAGGCAGATAAATGGAGACTATTGAGATGTTTAGTCAATTAAGAAAGCCATTAATTTTATGTGAGGATTTTTGAAGAACAGTTAGTCAGACTGTGCAAAAACTGTGAAGAAGGATTTGCTCCATACACAGAACCAGATTCTAAGCAAGTGAGGTACAAGATACCAGTTTGATCAAAATAAGTCTTTACTGAGAGAGTATTATGTAAGACAGCCAGAAGACAAAGACCTGTGGTATTGAGAACAAACAAATCAAAAGCTATACTTCAAGTGAGCAGGATCTTTAAAGATGGTCAAGATCAGAGGTAAGTCTGTCAAGTACACCTTTGACATTAGGGAGACACCTTGTTTAGAGGCAAGAATCCCCAGTTACTCGGTGGCAGGACCACATTACCCCTTCTGATAAGAAGACAGAGATAGTATTCTAGCTGGTGTTGACATTAAGGTGACACCTTTATCTGAGGCCAGACACCCCAGTTACTAACCAGATATGTACCATAGCTCTGTATGATCAAGACAACTATTAAGACCAGATGATTACTGCCATCTCATGACATGGGAAGCTTTCACTTCATTGATGAAAATCCCAGTTTCTCAATGAGCAGTTAACAAAGTTGATAACCCTTTTATGAATTTTGTTTTTATTTACCAGCTCTTAAAACCTTGTTAATGAAGCTTGAGTCCGTTTGAGAACAATACACCAGATCCAAGGTGATTCAGACTAAAGCACAAAATACCTCATTTTGGACTCACCATTGACTAAGTAGGTATGCTGTATTGACTAGATCAGAAGACAGTTACAGTGTATGAAGATTAATCTTGAATTCAGATTTTGATCTCAGTGGGACTAACAGCTGAAATTCCAACAAGAAATTAGATGAACAGCCTTAAAGAGTAAAGCATCCAGCATTTTTCTTTTATACACCTAATCAACCTGATTCTCTTATGATGTCAGCAAAATGTCGTTCGGAGTATGTTCAAATTAGGTCAAAGATCAAGACACCTATTATAAATCATCTCCCCCTGGGACCTTGACCCCAATACAGACTTAGCCAAGACAACCCTCAATGCACTTCAAAAAGAACACCATGATGAATATGATAAGCATAATAACACAGGACATGGTATTCAGAAATCAAATTTTCAATCATGAAATTCTGTAAATACCTAGTTCTCTGCGCATAGTGCTAAATTTTTCAGTATCCAGTGGCTTAGTAAAGATATCTGCAATTTGTGAGTTAGTGCCAACATGGATCAACTCAAAAGTCTTCCTTGCTACTTCATCTCGAATAAAATGATGCCTGATTTCAATGTGTTTAGTTCGAGAATGAAGTACAGGATTCTTTGCAATGTTTATTGCACTAGTATTGTCACAAAAGATAGAAGTACAACCTAGCTCAACCGAGTAATCCAGAAGCTGGTGTTTTATCCATATAACCTGTGTGCCACAGCTCCCTGCTGCCACATATTCAGCTTCAGCAGTAGAGAGAGCCACAGAGTGTTGCTTCTTGGATCCCCAAGAGACTAAGCACCCTCCTAGAAATTCGCAGTGACCACTAGTGCTCTTCCTGTCCAATTTACATCCTGCATAATCTGCATCAGTGTATGCAATGAGATCTAAGTTACATGATGCAGGATACCAGAGACCTAGATCATGAGTGGCAGATAAGTATCTAAAGATTCTCTTTACAGCTGCCAGATGCAATTCAGTAGGTCTAGCCTGGTATCTGGCACACATCCCTACACTAAATTGAATGTCGGGCCTGGATGCAGTTAAGTAGAGGAGTGAACCGATCATACCTCTATATAGTTTAGCATCCACCTCTTTACCTTTTTCGTCTGAATCCAGTGAGGAGCTGGTACTCATGGGTGTTGAGATTGTCTTGAGGTTGGTCATTCCAAACCTTTTCAGCATCTCCAGAGTATACTTGGTTTGATTTATGAAACAACCATCCTCCATTTGTTTGACCTGCAGCCCAAGAAAATATTTTAGTTCGCCAACTAGACTCATTTCAAATTCTTGGGACATAGACTCAGAAAAGTCTTTACATAATTTTGAGTTGTTAGATCCGAAAATGATATCATCAACATATACCTGGACCACAATTAACTCCTTTCCGAGACTTTTGGTGAAGAGGGTTTGGTCAACCTTACCTCGAGTGTAGCCCTTGCTCACAAGGAACTCAGAAAGTCTCTCATACCAGGCTCGGGGAGCCTGCTTCAATCCATAGAGGGCTTTATTCAACCTAAAAACCATGTTAGGCTGAACAGAGAAATTAAACCCAGGAGGTTGTTCAACATATACCTCTTCCTTCAATAACCCATTTAAGAATGCGCTTTTGACATCCATTTGCTGTAGCCGAATTTTTCTAGAGCATGCAAATGCAAACAGAATTCTTATAGCTTCCATCCTAGCTACTGGTGCATAGGATTCATCAAAATCCACACCAAATTCCTGACTGTAGCCTTGAGCTACAAGTCTTGCTTTGTTTCTAGAGATAGCACCATTTTCATCAATCTTATTTTTGAAAACCCATTTAGTGCCAATGACATGAGTGTTTTCAGGTCTAGGAACTAGTTTCCATACATTATTTTTCTCAAATTGATTTAATTCCTCACCCATGGAGGATACCCAAGAATCATGCTTTAAAGCCTCTTCCACAGTCTTGGGTTCTACCTGAGATGTCAAAGCAGCTAAGTCCTGTTCTTGGACAGTTCTAAAGTGAGACCTTGTCCTAGTGGGATCATGCAAATTACCTATGACATTTTCACTAGGATGATCTTTGTGAAATATTACCTCACCTGAGGGTTCACCTACCTCAGTTGCTCCTTCTTGTTGTAAGTTTTCTGGTTGAGCAGTTTGCTGCATCTCTCCTACTTCAATTTTCTCCAAGAAATCTCCCTCATCTGGTGACTCCCTGTCATCATTTGTCCTTTTGTCAGATAGAACATTCTCATCAAACACCACATGAGGTGTTTCTTCAACAGTTTGCTCATCTTTATTGAAGACTCTGTAAGCCCTAGAGGTTTCTGAATATCCGAGAAAAATTCCAGGAGAGCTTCTTGCTTCAAACTTATCCAAACCATTCTTACCATTATTGTGGATGAAGCATTTGGAACCAAAAATTTTAAAGTAAGAAATGTTTGGCAGCTTACCCTTGAGGAGTTCATAAGGAGTTTTCTTATGAGTAGGTCTTACCAAGGCTCGATTTAAAATGTAGCATGCTGTATTTGCAGCTTCTGCCCAAAATCTCCTTGGAAGTCCACTCTCAATTAGCATAGTCCTGGCCATTTCAATTATTGACCTGTTTCTTCTCTCAACAATTCCATTCTGCTCCGGTGTCCTGGGAGAAGAAAATCTGTGAGTCACTCCCTTTCTTGAGCAAAATTCAGAGAACGAAGAGTTTTCAAACTCTCCTCCATGGTCAGACTGAATTGTAATGATATTATGTTCACCTTGCAGTTTGATTTTATTAAAAAGTTCTTCAAAGTGAACAAAAGCATCATTTTTATTTGCTAAACAGAACAACCAGGAAAATCTAGTGAAGTCATCAACTATGACTAGACCATATCTCTTACCTGACAGGCTTTGTATTCGAGTAGGACCAAAGAGATCCATGTGCAAGTGCTGTAGTGGTTTAGATGAGAGACCCTCAGTTCTCAACTTAAAAACTGCACGAGTCTGTTTACCTTGAGCACAAGCATCACAGAGCTTGGACCCTAACTGGAATTTTATTTTGGGCAAACCTCTGACTAGGTTATAATTAGACAGTTTATTCAAAGTAGACACACTAGCGTGGCCTAGACGCCTATGCCAGTCAAAAGCAACCTGTTCAGAATTAGCAGACAGACACAAGTTTGTTTCAGAATTATCATCAAGATCAACGATGTACACATTATTTACTCTATGACCTTTGAACATGATGTTATCAGAATTCAGCTCAAAAACAGTGCACGAGTTGTGGTCAAAGAGTACCTTGTGTCCTTTGTCACAAAGTTGACTTATACTTACCAAGTTGTGCTGAAGTCCTTCTACAAGATACACATCTTCAATGGAGTTAGTGGAGGACTTACCAACCGTGCCAATTCCAATTATTCTTCCTCTGTTATTTCCTCCGAATTTGACCAAGCCCCCAGACTTCATTTTTAGTTTGCTGAATTTGGACCGGTCTCCTGTCATGTGCCTGCTACAGCCGCTGTCAAGATACCACTTGTTATGCTCAGCTGCCAGGCTGACCTGCAAAAATTCAGACAGAGTAATGTGGGACCCAATTCAAATTGGGTCCAAAACCAGTTTTCAGATTATGCAGAAAGCACTTGGGAATCCACATTTGTTTTATAGTTCTCTTCAGTGGATTTATGTGGGTTGATTCTTCCCTTTTGTTATTTCTTGGTGGGTGTTGAATAAGCTTATTCCTATTTGAACTATGCTGTTTCTGAACAAAGACATTATTGGTTGGCCTCTTAGAAGATGTGCGTGTGTGTTGAGCATAATTCATGTAAGCATTTTTACTCCAATAAAATTTGTGCTGAAACTGGTGATCGTTGCCATGCTCTACTTGATAATTAGCATGATGAGTTTTCTTAACAAAACTTTTCGCTCTTTTTGTGGCCTCTATAGGACTGGTCCTGTGAGGACCTTTGTTCCACGCCTGCTGTACATGAGCAGTGCTTGTCTCAGGATTTCCTGACTTAGACTGCTGACCAGTGGAGTGAATGAATTTACTGGTCGAAGACTTCATTGTAGAGACAGATTTGGAACCGGATGGTGTTTCCAGTTTCTCTTTGCCTTTGGCGGGGCAGAACGTGATAGTCTTAAATTCAAAGGGTTTTTTACTAGTAGGATTGTATCCTAATCCCTCCCTATTGAAGTTTACCCTCGACCCCAGAAGGACATTCAGGTTGTTTCTCCCCTCTGTAAACTTTTCAAGCACTTTTTCTTTGTCCTCAATCTCCTTCTGAAATTCATTGCATTGGTCCTGGAGTTCCTGATTAACTGTTCTAACTGCCTCATATTTTTCAGCCATCAGTCTAATCTCTCCTTTAGACTCTTCAGCTTTACACTTCAGCTCATCTATTCTAGCTAGACTCTCTTCTCTTTCCATTCTCAACCTCTCAATCTCACCTTTAACCTGATCTAGCTCAGTGGCCATCTCCTTGGTTTTCATGCTATCAGTGACAATAGAAGAGTGTTCTTCAGACAGAGAATGAAACTTACGTCTAAGCATTCTATGCTCCTTGTTTAAACAATTATATTTACTTAACAGGTCGCCATAGGCGTCCTCCCAATCATCCAAAGTAAAATTCTCAAATAAATTTGTTACCTCTTTCTCATGGTCGGCCATGAGGCAGGTCTTCTCTTCATTTTCACTGGACGAAGTGGCTTCTGGGTCCTCCTCCTCATCGCTCCATGTGCACAGCATGGCCTTCTTCTTCTTGTGCACCACATTCTTCTGGTGTCCTGGAGCCTTAGCTTGTAGCTCTGGACATTCACTTTTCATGTGACCGGATTTCTGACAATGATAGCAAGTGATCTTCTTAGCAGACCGGTTCTTCTCAAATCTTCGTTCAGGAGACTTCATTGCAGCATTAAATTTCTTCCTCCTGTAGAATTTTCCTTTTGTTCTTAGGAACTTTCTGAACTGCCTGGTGAGCATAGCTCGCTCATCCTTGTCCAGGTCTGAGAGTCCATCAGACCCTTCGCTGCTATCATCACTGCTGCTGCTGCTGCTGTTGTTGCTCTTCTTAGTATGTCGTGAAACCTTCAGAGCAACATTCTTTCCCTTTCTGTCATGCCCATCGTTTCCTCGTGTGAAATTCATTTCATGGGTCATGAGAGAACCAATCAGCTGGGTTACTGTCATGATGGATAAATCTCTTGATTCCTCTATTACAGTCACCTTGGTATCCCAGACGGGAGTTAGAGACCTAAGGATCTTCCTGACTATGTCTTCTTGTTGAATATCCTTTCCAAGGCCTTTCAGACTGTTGATGATCACAGATAATCTGGCATACATTTCTGTGATCGGCTCCTCTGGCTTCATCTTAAATAACTCATATTGAGTTGTAAGTATGTTGATCTTGGTAGCCTTCACCTGAGATGTGCCCTCATGAATTAACTGCAAATCATCCCACATGTTCTTTGCAGTCTTGCACGCTGAGATCCTTGAATATTCTTCCGGATGGACGGCGCACTGTATGATGTTAAGAGCTGTCCAATTCAGTGCGGAGAGTTTGACCTGATCTTCTGTCCACATATCTTCATTCGGTGGAAGGGTGTATGGACCATCTGTAATGACTTTCCATAGCTTGTTGCTTTGGGCCCTGATAAAGACTTCCATCCTGTTCTTCCAGAAGAAGTAATTATTACCATCAAAGAAAGGGGGGCGGGTGATAGACTGCCCATCAGCTATGAAACTGCGAGGACCATTGGATCCGTTTCCCTGGCCGTTGGACCACATTCTGGGAAAAACCTGCTCTGATACCAACTGATAAGTACAATATGAAGTGATCTAGAAGGGGAGGGGATGAATAGATCACTGTTTTCGTAGATTTAAAAAATTATTGCAGAGTATATTGCTAAACGGAGCTAGCCTCGAGCTCTGACTATCGTAAAAGATGCAGTGCAGTTAATAGCTCAAGCAAATAGAAGGCATACCACAATATTATCACGATCAATCACACAAGGGCTCAGAGGATTTTAAGGTGGTTCGGTCCTTCAGACCTACATCCACCCCACACTCAACCTGAGTGTGGCTTCACTAAAGGCTGGGCAACACAGCTTGCCAAACAACTGCTGATACACAGCTTCCCAGGAGAACAACCTCTCCTCTTCCTCCTACCCGGAGGGAACCTCTAGCGATCAGCAGTCACTAGAACCCAGAGACTCACGTCTCTCTTCCTCTTTACCAAGAGGGAAACCCCACTAGTAGCAGCCCTGCTACTAGTGAACCAGAGGTCGAAGACCCCTCTTCCTCCCAACCCGGAGGGTACCTACAAGCAGCTCACCTGCTGCTTGCAAACCGGAGATTGACTCTCCCTACTCCTGATCTCACAGGAGGACCCCGACCTCAGTCCAGAGGATCGGAAACACAAACAATAACGGTTGAAGAAAGATAAGAACAAGAAATGAAAAATACGAACGAAGGAAATCAAATGCCAGACAATGGAAACAATGTAGCTCAATATAGAGCAATAGACTTCGGATTTGATCCGCAAGTCAGAACAATTCTTCTGATCACTCTTCTGCTCTCTTTCTATTTCTCTCTGCTATTCTTTCTCCTTTCTTTTCTTTTTCCTGGATCGAAGGGCTCTCTGTTTCCCTGTTTTCTTCTATGCCTCTCTTCTTCGATCACCTTCATCTGAGGACGAAGGATTCTATTTATAGCATCAACAGCAGATGGATAGGGCATGAAACGCGTGTGCCTCCCACGCTCGATCCACAAGTTTCCTGTCACGTGCCTTTATCAAATTGGTTCCTCTTGTCTCGGATCACGTGCAGCCCTGGAGTGTGGAATGTTCTTCCTCGGACCTGTAATGAGATTAAGTCCATTAATACGCTGCATGGCTATTAAAACCAAAACTGCATGAGGTATAGTAACAACAACACGACGTGACTATTTCTCGAGATGACATAAGAACGACACGAGATACTCTGTAACAGATCAGATATACAGAAGATAATGACACGAGGTGAGGTTATAAGCAAGAGAGACACGAGGTTACGAATGCAAAAACAACACGAGGACAAAATTAAGGAAACGACTCGAGGTGAAAACAACACAAAGTGAAGTTAGACACGAAGTAAAAAGCAACGACACGAAGTATAGTGGTGACAAACACACACTACACAGAAAAACGACACGAAATAAAAATAATGCTAAGTGAAAACAGTAATCGACACGCGGTGAGAACAACACGAGGATAGTGAGAACAGCACGAGATGAAAACAACACAGGCTGATAACGACACAAAGTCGAAAACAGTAAATGACACGGGATAACACTGCACGAGGTAAAACGACACGAAGACTTAATAATAAAAACGACACGAGGTGGCAATAAAGGAGAACGACATGAGAACAACATGGACTGCAACCGAAACCGACACGAAGTCAAACAGTACAACACGAGGTGTTGTAACCAAGACGAAGTGCCAAACAATCACGAAGACAGTATGCAAAGAAACGACTCGAAGTGAGATGAGAACAGAATGAAACAAAGAAGACGACACGGAGTGCATAAAACCAACACGAAGACGTGGACTATAGTAACCGTCACGAAGTGTGGTTACTAAGCAGGAATCGACACGAGGTCTACAGAAAAACTACTCGAAGTTCATCAGAACTTTTAGAGCAGCTTCAGGAACACAACACGAAGTCATGAGAAGAGAAAAACAATCACGAAGTGAAACGAACACTTGAACTTAGACTGACTTAGAGAGTCAGCGAAAGGACTCGAAGACAGGAATACAAAGGATGACATGAAAACAACACAGTAAACAAAGACTGCACGAGGTGAAAGACAACACTCAAACAGACGATAACATGGCTAATTCGACACGAGGTGAAAACGCGAAGTAAGAACTACATGATGTTTGAGGAGAAACAGCACGAAGACAGAACATGAACGAACACACGAAGTGTTACCTCTTAGCAGTTATTTCATATAAAACCATGGATAACTCAAGTGCAAGATATCTGATCAAAAATAACAAGAACAATTAACATAGTGTTGCTCATCATCAAAATACTTAGGGAAGACACACAATCCAACAGTTGCTACACTAGCGACCTCCTTTTCCTTCTCCCCATGGTGGAAGAACCCATCTCGGTCCACTCCTCTACCATTGAGATCCCAAGGACATTAGCCAACCCACCCACTCACTACACCGTCCCAATCATCCCAATAGATGAGGATGACCCACCTTGTGAAGACCATGAGGACATAGAGCACTTCTCCCTAGGAAGCCCAATCCACGACCCCTTTGATCCCTTCCAATGGGAGCCTAGTTACCCATGTGACCCACCCACCTTACCCACAACCCACCTTTCCCTACCACAACCAACCACGTTGGACCAAGTCCACCTCTTCCAAGACTCGGGCCACACCAAGGGAACCATCGCCATAGGCAACATACGCCTAGGAAGCAAGGGAGAGCCCCTCTCCATAATGCCCACCTTCCTAGATCCCTTTGACTCTTTCACATGGAAGTTCAAAGGCCGTCCCACACTCATACACATGGAAGTCATCTTTGGGATAGGAGTGCATAAGTCTTGGCACAACACACCACTTGGCATGATTAGAAAGTTGGGTCCATTCATTCACATCACCCACATGTCAAGTAGGAAGCATGAGTGGTCCCTATTTGGGTATAACGGTCCTCCCCAATTCAGCATTGGTCTTATGTATGATAGGAGCTTTCATGGATGTGCGGGTCCTCCGGCTTTCATCACACCCACGCATAAGCGGGACACCTATGGCTGCCCCGGTCCTCCCAAATCATTCAAAGTCTTCATAACATCAATGCACGATAGGTCTATATGTGGTTGTCCTGGACCACCTTTGTATACCACACATTTCCCACTCACAATGCATCATAGTGCATGGCATATGTATCCAAGCAAGCATCAAGCAACGAGCGGTGAAATTTACAAGAAGCAGGCAAAAGCTCGTAAGCGTCGCTTGGAATTCCAAGTAGGCAACCTAGTGATGGTGACTTTGGAGTGGCTCTACCCTAGGGTCACCTCCACATTGAGGGCACGAGGACTTGGACCTTCCCAAGTTTCGAGTGGCTTTGGCAACCCGGCTTACGGGTTGGACTTACCGATGGGTTTTAGGATTCACCCCACTTCCCACGTGGCGGACCCGGCACCCTCTAAGGGCACTGCGGTGGATTCCATTGAGAGCTTCGAGCCTACTCCTACCTTTGTGAGTGACACCTCGGAGAGTCTCCACAAATCAGCATGTGAGTCCGACGTGTGCACATGGAGGTAATACTGGACAAGCAAGATGTCATCACCAGCAAGAGGGTGTGTCTGAGCCACCTTGAGAAGTTGAAGCGCTGTCCCTCGACTATGGACGCGGGGTTGAGTTCGGAGATCGTGGCTCGCCTGGAGCTGCATTGGTGTGCCATTTCCCCGGTGGACCCATACTCGATGGGGTCGAGTTCTCCCCACCCCGGGGGTATGATGGGGGCATCACTTACCCCTCCACATTTTGCGAAGCTCTGATGGATCGTCGGTTTGCGCCATTGTGTTCTCCACATTTTTCTGAGTCAATCCATGTAATTTTCATATTTTATTTGAGTCATAAACTATGTAATTTTCCCTTTATTTGAGTCCGGTACCTAGGTATAAGGGTCATTTAACTAAGTCTTGAGTCATGTGGTTAATTAAGTAGTCTAATTGGCCCAACTAATGGGCTAGGCCCAAGGGCACCCCTCCCTAGTCTGTCTGGTCATTGTGTCAATTGTCTAGGGTCAGTATGGTCATGTGAAAACTCCAGTCCTTATAAATACCCCCCTTCACCCCCTCATTTTTAATCTTTTGGTCAATCAAAAAAATTGAGTGCATTTTAGTGTAATTAGAGTGGATTCTCCATCTCTCTCTCCCTCTCTCTAAGGGGTGGATTCCCCTCTCTCTCATATCTCTCTCTCTCTCTAAGGGGGGCACCCCCTTTCTCTCTCCTTGCCTCCCAACCACTTTCTCTCTCCCTTCCCCCTCCATTAAAGCCACTCCAACTCCCCATAACCCCTCTCTTTACTCCACCCCATCCCCAAGGTAGCCTCCACCTATCCCCACTCCACCCCGCAACAACCAACCACCCACTCCCCTTCCCCAAGCACCTCTCTCATCTCCCAAGTGAGAATTCCCCACTCCCCAAGCATCATTTCCCTTCCCCACACACCTCTTCCCATCCCCAAGACCAGAAATTAATCCCTCCCTTAAACCCATTTTCAAATACTTCTTCCCTATCTCCCTCCCAACACCAAATTCGCAGCTTCCTCTCCCTCCACCTGCTAGACCTCCCTCCAGCCCCCATTCTGCCACTCCCTCACCTTGAATCACCCCCTCCCAGACCCCCTCACAGCCAGGGTTCGCCCCACACTCATCCACCCCCATTCCCCCCCCTCCTACTCCATTTCCCATCGGCAAGTTGCAGACCCTGCCTCAGTTCGCAGGCAATAGAGGAGCACCCACTTGCAGAGGCTGCCACGTCATCATCAAGAAGCTTTAGAGAGTGTACCATATACTAGTGGAATTTTCGTCCAGTCAGCTTCACAATGATATCAGCCCGGCCACCGTCCGACCTCGGAGCTGCCCGGAGGAGCAAATCTCGGCGACCTGCGCAGCTCCTCCCAGGCAGACAACCATTGAATGATTGCAGAGGCTCCCACAATCTGATTCATGTGATTCTTGGAGCGCCACTTGGCTGAGGGCTTCCCCTACAAGTCCTCTGTCATCTCCAAGAAGCAGAGCGAATTTAGGACCTCGGCATCAAAAGTTCCAAATTTTCTCCCTCTGGTGCGCTGATCAGTTTCCCCTGGAACCAATCTGATACCCCGGCACTATTCGGGTCCTCGTCATCTGCTCCGACCTCCTCCGGTGTCCCCGCTGGTCTCCAATCTAAGAGGACTCAACCACGAATCCAACGACTCCAGCCACGCCTGAATCAGAGCTCGGGAGCGTTCGTGGCGGCCTCATCTTCCTGTTGGAGAGGTGCGGAAGCTACCAGAACCAGCAAATAGAGACCCTGTTCGCGCCTCTGTCCCGACCAATGCCGTCAACCAAGAATTCCTCAAAAATTCTGACGACCTCCTGGGCCAACCCCGAAGGATTTGGTGCTGGTTTCATCCACAACAGAGTTTGGGAGAGCCCGTAGCGGAGCCGAAAGCGACTGCATATCAAGCTATTCCAGAGCGGGCAGTACCGCACACCTCAGCTTCTAGCGTAGTTTTCCCCACCCCGCCTGGCTGACTGACCGCCCCTCCCTGCGTGGAGGTACGTTTTGATTGTAAAACTAATCCCCACCCCTAGTCCAACCCCCTTGCAAGGGGCGTAGTGCATGTAAATTGAAAATTTTAGGTTCGAGCTACACCGACGCGGCGTGCGGGTGCGTACCCACACCTCCCCGCTCGCCCTCGTCTCCGGCCGGGATCGGTGTATTCACGCCGATCAAGTGAGCTTCGGAACACTTCTCACTGCTGGCATTTAATTGCTTAGTTTAGTATTGCTTTTGGTTGCTCCGTCGGCGGTGAGAGAGTGCTCGGTCCCAAATTGCTAATATGTGAGTGTCCACCGCGGGTGAGTTGTGAGTGAGATCAATTTACCCACGCCCTCGGCGTGCTGACCGCCCGTGAATTTGGGCAACGCCTGGCCCTTAGGGGTCCTCCCCAAGCCAGCCATACCCTTGGAAACCTCCGGGTCCAACCTCGGATCCTCACCCCATCGCCGGTCCACCTACGGACCCGGGTGTGCGCGACGTGGGTGAACCCGCTTGAGTGAATCTGCCGATCGGTTTGGTTGCTTGTGAATTTAGGTCCAAGGTAGTGTCACATTATATGAGAGCATGATTGAATAGGTATATAACAAGACTGTAAGTTTGGCCTTTCATGAACAAGAATGTACTTTTTTCATAACCATAAAGGCTATGCACTAGAAAGTCATGTAACAAGAATGTACTAGCAAGCATGTAATTTTACAAGATTGCCTCGTGGATCTTCACTCGTTTATAAAAAAAGTACTCACAGCACAATGCGACGTCAGTGTTCATCATACCCCATTGTTTATAGTATGTTTCCGGCTATCTGCCGAGGGGACTAGAGTAACGCCCGGGCCTGGTTTGAGTCTCTGCCAACTGGGACCATCACCTCCTTCCAACAGCTCAAGAAGCTGTTCAAGGAGAACTTCATCGGCTACCAAAAGGTAGCTAAGCCAACGGTGACCTTGCTCGCTCTTAGGCAGGGGAAAGAAGAGATGCTGTGGGACTTCATCTCCCGCTTCCTCGTGGAGGCGCTCCGGATCCCACATCTTGACGTCAGCATCGCTGCTACCGCACTCACCTAGAGGACGCGGGACCGTATCCTTCGACGCGCGCTTGAAGTCGAAGCCTCGGCGACCCTCACTGATCTCCTCGCCCTAGCGCAGAAGCATGCATGATGCGAGGAAAAAACAGCGGCCCTAGGCCACGCGGTCGGAACCGAACGATCTGATCGGAAGAGATATGTCTACTCGCCACGGGAAGGACAGAACAAGAGGGAGCGACGAGACCGCCGCGACCGCCCAGAGAAGGAAAGGGGCAATTATCGCAACTACACACCCCTGACGGCTCCCCCCGACCAGATCCTAATGGAGATCCGAGATGAACCCTTCCCTAAATGGCCTCCCAAGATGAAGTCAGATCTGAGCACGAGGAGCAAAAAGAAATTCTGCCGCTAGCACCGCTGTAGCAACCCGTATAAAATTAAAAGAAATAAATTTAGATAAATTGAAATAAACTAAAAGATTAAGTGAACAAATGAAAAAGGTTGAAACAAGAAGAACAAAGCCCTGATGAAATTAACGCCTTGGAGCAAGGCGCTACGCCCTCATCTAAGGTGCGTTTTTAAGAAAGGACGCCCACGTTTCACAGCGTCAAATTTCAGACGGCCAAAATAAATAAAAGGCATAAAAAGACAATAAAAAGAGTAACGCCCTTGACATGGACGCGTTTCAGCAAGAAACGACGCACGTCAAGGCGTCAATTTAAATTCGACGCCCTAGCATAAGGCGTTAATTCCATTCCAGTTTCGTTCGAACCAGGAACTTATCCAGGGTAAGTTGATAACTATGAGAAAGAGTTCGAATGTAGTAATAACTCTATCATGGAAGTGTTACTTCCAATCGAACACTAACCCTATTAGGTTTCACCCTGATCCTATAAATACCCCCTAAATTAAGCCTGATCGATATTTTGGCGTTCGATTCTTCTAAAGGTATGTGAAGAACAGGAGGTTCTTCCTTATTCTTTCTCCGTATACGATCTTATGAAGAACACTAATTGATTCTTCATCTTCTTTGTTTCGTAGGTAATCGGCCTGTCAAGCGTGAAGAACAAGGTAATGGTCTTCCTCTTCCTTCTCCTCTGATTATGTGCGATGAAGAAACTAATGTATGCAGTTTCTTCTTCTTCTATAGGATCTGCAGACGGTTGACAGGGAAGAACAGAGGATCCTTCGTCACCTGCCTTCGTCCGTTGTTTGAGTTCTGGGGATACTCTATTCATAACAGAGTATCGCAAAGCATCTCCAAATCCTCAGAACCTTCACCCAGATAACTATCAAGGTAGGATTTTCTCATGGAACGTAGCCCAAACACCCATATAGTTATATATAATTATCATACGTAGTTCATGAATATAGTTATACGCGTTTTCATGATTTCTGTAAAATTTTTGAAAGTAGCGACCCTCGTAAGGGCGCTAATATTATGAAAAGCGACCCAGCCCAGGGCGCTAATTTTATTTTTGACGCCCTACGCAGAAGGCGTCAATTTCATGAAAATTCCTGTAATTTATATACACCCACGTTTAAAATTTAATATATATGAAATCATGATTCTAACATATTGCATGAGTATACCTGTGAAATCCTGCTATTTTTCCTGTCATGACCATGTCCTTATTTCCTGAAATATTAGTATCTGAAAAATTGATAAATTGTTGAATTCACGACCTTGTCCAGGTTGTCTTTTATTGAACTGACGCCCCATACCAGGGCGCCTTCTGTAAGCTAACGCCCTTGTCCAGGGCGCGTTTTTAACAACTTTTCAGATTATTCATATTATGCAAAAAAAAATTGAAATATTGAAAGGACGACCTTTGTATACATCGTCAAATTAATAAACGCCCCTGATAAAGGCGTTAATTACATGAAAAATGACTTTACCAAAGTCGCTATTTTCTGCATTACTGATTTTTCCTGATTACTGTTATCCGAGGGATTCACTATTTATATATATATATAGGCACTATTCTCCACTCCGTGAGTATAGTCCCACGTTTTCTACAATGATTTACCGCATTACACATTCAATTCTCATTGACATACAAGCTCTCCTTTGGACATTCCGTTCCTTTGGACTAGCGAGTTAGTCATAGAGACCTCCGTAAGTCTCCTCGCCGCCTTGGATTCCCTCAAGGCCGACTGAGCTGGTTGTACCCTAAAAACCCATTACACAATTATTGCCATGTCACTCTATAGAAACATGGTATACCGGCCCTCATGTTATGCTAAGTGTATATCATGAGAATTCTATTAATGGGATGAGATTATCATGCCATTTGATGCTATTCTACATCAATCTTGTTATGATGTTCTTATGAACCTCAATTCTAAATTAAGAATGAGGACGTCTTGCCATTGAGGTACTATTCTTATGGACCTCAATTCTATATAAAAGAGTGTCTATACTTACTTGTCATGGTACCCGAGTTAAGGGAACCAATTCCACCTAGTTTTATCGAAATCGTGATTATACCGTTATTATCGCCTATTGGTGTCAAATGTCATATCTTTGGACTCCAATCTCTCAAAGTTGTCTTACATGACTACAAGCTTATTTATTGAAATTCCATGATGGCTATACACAAAAATGTGGATGTTAAAAATACATGACTAATGCCTGCGCATATAGGGCCCGATCTGGTCCTGGGAGGAGCACCCGAAAGTACTAGTGCCAATGGGAGTTGAATGATAATGGTATTGGCATTATACCGAAGTGCATGACTAGCTTGATTGAACATTCCACACATCTTGTACTTGACTTGATATTACATGACTTGCTTGGCCCGAAAAAGGGTAATTACTTGGGTGTTTGAACGTGATAGCCAAATTTCATCTTGACATGATAAAGTACTTGCTTGAATATCTTGATATCATTTGATATAAGTTCTTGAAAGTTCATGACTAGTTCTCCTTGTTACCTTATTGTTATATTCTCTTTCTATCTTGTCGTTTTATGCGAGCATGCATAGCTATAGTGCATTCATGAAAGATGTAATTACTTAAACCCCTTGCTAGTTCTGAGATATAATTTCCTACTGAGCGTTCGCTCACTCCGTGTTGTCCCTACTTTTCAGGTAAGTCCGACGATGAGGAAACTCAAACGGATGGGGAAAATCAAGAGTGAAAGAGATAGAGCTTCTTCCGTGTTATCTAGTCTTTTTCATATTTTCTTGAGTCAACCTTGTATTTTTCCTTTATTTTAGTTAGTACTTCAAAGGTTTGTAATAGACATATTCTTATGAAGGAATAAAGGATTGGGTTATCTTTACTTTTGCGCATCTCTGTCTTTGTGTCGAATACACTATTACTCTGATTGACATGATTGATATAAACTCGTCGCGCACATCCGGGTATCTTCACGCTCGGGGCGTGACAGTTTTTGTGGTATCAGAGCCTAGGGTATTCAATTCCTAGGAAACCCAAGTCCAAGGATAAGTTTTAAACCTTTAACCAGTGAGATTGGGTAGAACCAAGGGTTAAAATTAACATAGAAATACTAGTCTTTAAATACAAATCACGTATTAATATAGTTATGGTAATTGTAGGATAATGGCTGCCGAACGTGCTCAATGGCGCAACATGCAGCGTACACTTCAAGGCATGACTCAAGTGCTGCAACAAGTAGCACAAGGAGGTGGACAACGAGCAGGAAGTCTCCACCAGACTTTCAAGAACATGAACCCGCCCAAGTTCACGGGTTCTACTGATCCAGATGACGCTGAACACTGGATTAGGGAAACAGAACAAATATTCCGTGTTATGCAATGCACGGATCAAGATAAGGTCTTATTAGCTACTTTTCAGTTAGAAAGGGATGCTAGATGCTGGTGGGAATCAATAGAGGCTACTATAAATCAAGATCAGGTTACGTGGAGGAATTCGTTGAACACTTCAACGCAAAATATTTCTCGGACCGAGTTCAGGAAAAGAAGGCTGCAGAATTTGCTGCATTAAAGCAACGATCTTTGTCAGTGGCCGAGTATGAGGCCCAATTCTCTAGATTATCTCGGTATGCTAAGCATCTAGTTAGCACCGAGAAAATGAAAGCTAGGAGGTTTCTTAATGGGCTCAGGCCCCAAGCTATTACCCAACTGGCGCCGATGGACATTCAAGTCTACTCGGAGATAGTACGCCGAGCTCAACTATTAGAAGATGCCACGGAACTGTCTGATAGGATTCGTGGTAAGGATAAGAAGGAACAAGTTACAGGTTCGGGTTCCTTTAAACCCAACTTCAAGAAAAGGCCTAGCAATGGAGGAGCATCCTCACAAGACCAAAAGTTCAAGAAGACCAAGCCCTTCTCTATCACCACTACCTCTTCAAATACAGTGTGCAAACATTGTGATAAAGCTGGTCATAGAGTAGAAGAATGCTGGAGGAAACTTGGAGCATGTCTCCGTTGTGGGAGTCGTGAGCATCGGATTCCCGATTGCCCACTACTAAATAACCAAGCCGGTGACGGAAAGCGCCCAGTAACCAAGAATGCTCGTCTTCATGCAATCAAGGAGACCGAGCAAGAAGAAGAAGGCGGCCTAGTGGAAGGTACATTGAAAGTTTGTTCCAAGAATGCATATGTCTTAATTGATACTGGTGCATCGCATTCTATTATTTCTAAGAAGTTTGCTGACCCATTACCCCTAGAACCGGAATGGATGAAGTTAGTTTTGTCTACTCCTCTGGGTGATGAGACTGATATTACACATCATTACCAAAACTGCGAAGTATTGGTTCAGGGTAGAAATCTCCCTATTGATCTCATATGTTTAGATCTGAAAGAGTATGATGTTATACTAGGAGCAGATTGGTTATCCAAGTATCAGGCAACGGTTGATTGCCGCAATAGCAAGGTTACATTCAAGGAATTTCCAGAACTAATCTTTACTAGCCCCAAGGGTCGGAGCAGATCCCCTCTTATTTCAGCTCTCCGAGCTAGCAAGCTCATCAGGAAAGGATGTGCATCTTTCCTTGCCTTTGTCACAGTTAAAGAAGCTAAGGAAGCTAAGCTAGAAGACATTCCAGTGGTGCAGGAATTTCCGGACGTGTTTCCGGAAGATTTGCCGGGATTACCCCCACAAAGAGAAGTGGCCTTCACCATTGACTTAGTCCCTGGTGCTGGTCCGATTTCAAAGGCACCTTATAGGATGTCACCTGCTGAACTCAAGGAGTTAAAAGAGCAATTGATGGAACTCATTAAGAAAGGATTCATTAGACCAAGTACTTCCCCGTGGGGAGCGCCTATATTATTTGTAAAGAAGAAAGACGGATCCATGAGGTTATGCATCGACTATCGACAGTTGAATCATCTCACTATCAAGAACAAGTATCCACTGCCGAGAATCGATGAATTGTTTGATCAAATTTCAGGATCCAAGTACTTTTCCAAAATTGATCTTAGGTCAGGATATCACCAACTAAGAATCAAGGACGAGGATATTCATAAAACCGCATTCAGAAGCAGGTATGGCCATTATGAATTTGTTGTTATGCCTTTCGGACTAACGAATGCCCCTGCTGCCTTTATGCAGTTAATGAATAGTATATTCAGGCCTTATTTGGATCAATTCGTGGTGGTCTTTATTGATGATATATTGATTTATTCCAAGACCAAGGAAGAGCATGAGGAACATTTGAGGATTGCATTACAAATATTGAGGACAAACCAATTATATGCAAAACTTAGCAAGTGTGAATTCTGGCTCGAAGAAGTGACTTTTCTCGGACATGTTATATCAAAGGATGGCTTGTCTGTAGACTCATCAAAGGTTGAAGCTGTAAGGAACAGGGAAAGACCGACCAATGCTAGCGAGATCCGAAGTTTCTTAGGTCTTGCCGGCTATTACAGGCGATTCATCAAGGATTTCTCTAAAATCGCCGTGCCACTTACGAGGTTAACTCGCAAAGAGATCCGTTATGAATGGAGTGAGGAATGTGAAAGAAGCTTCCAAACTCTCAAGGATCATCTTACTACAGCTCCTATCTTAGCATTGCCAATTGAAGGAGAAAAGTTCGAGGTATACACTGATGCTTCTGGCATTGGCCTCGGATGTGTTCTAATGCAACAAGGGAAGGTTATAGCCTACTCTTCTCGTCAATTAAAGAAGCATGAAGAGAACTACCCCGTCCATGACTTAGAATTGGCCGCGGTAGTATTTGCACTCAAAATATGGAGACATTATCTTTATGGAGTACAGTTTACTGTATACTCCGATCACAAGAGTCTCAAATATCTTTTCTCACAGAAGGAGTTAAATATGAGGCAAAGACGATGGCTGGAATATCTCAAGGACTTCGACTTCAATATACAATATCATCCCGGAAAGGGTAATCATGTAGCAGATGCCCTTAGTCGAAAGCCGAGAGCACTGTTAGCCAATTGTATGATTCAAGAATGGAAGTTGCTGGAGCAATTCTCTGAACTCAATATAAGCATGGACACGGACCCTAGGTGCGTCATATTATCTCACATAAGTATTCAGTCAGACCTACTAACTGAAATACAAGGACTTCAGGGTGATGATCCAACATTAGTGGAGGTCAAGGGCAGATTAGAAGGACAATCGGATTTCCAATTAACTTCTGATAGAAGATTGTTATTCAAGAATAGAACTTGTATACCAGACTGCCCAGAATTGAAGAAGAAGATCTTAGATGAAGCTCATAGGTCAAGGTATACGATTCATCCAGGATCTACCAAAATGTACCAAGATGTAAAAAGAAATTTTTGGTGGCCCAACATGAAAAGAGAAATAGCGGACTACGTATCACGCTGTCTCACATGCCAACAAGTCAAGGCGGAACACCAAAAGCCTGCTGGAAAACTACATCCTCTAGATATCCCTAAATGGAAGTGGGAGGATATTGGTATGGATTTCATCATGGGTTTATCTAAATCAAAAAGAGGACATGATGGAATATGGGTTATCATTGACCGATTGACTAAATCAGCGCATTTCTTGCCAATCAAGAGTCGATGGTCAGTTGATGTCTTAGCTGCACTATACATCAAGGAAATAGTCAAGTTACATGGTATTCCTGTTTCAATCGTGTCTGACAGAGATCCCCGTTTTACTTCTCATTTTTGGAAAGGACTACAACATTCGTTGGGGACGAGACTTAACTTTAGTACAGCTTTTCATCCTCAAACGGATGGTCAGACCGAGAGAACCAATCAAGTAGTCGAAGATATGCTAAGAGCATGCATTACTGATTTTGGTGGAAACTGGCATGATCACTTGCCTCTGGTTGAATTTGCATACAATAATAGCTACCAGGCAAGTATACGAATGGCACCTTTTGAAGCCTTATACGGAAGGAGTTGTCGATCACCCTTATGCTGGGACGAAGTTGGAGAGAAACAACTATTAGGTCCAGACATGGTAAGGGACACTACCGAGAAGATACAATTGATCAGAGAAAGACTACAAGTTGCTCAGTCTAGACAAAAAGCTTATGCCGACACAAGAAGAAGAGATCTTGAATTCAAGTTGGAGATCATGTATTTCTCAAGATATCGCCTGGACGTGGAATACGAAGATTTGGTGTTAAGGGCAAGCTTACACCAAGATTTATCGGACCTTTTGAGATACTAGAAAGAGTTGGCGAGGTTGCTTATCGCATCGCATTGCCACCTCAACTGTCCGAAGTACATGATGTGTTCCACATATCTATGTTGAAGAAGTATGTGCATGATCCATCACATATTATTGAGCATGGAAATCTAGTAATCCGGAAAGATCTCACATATGAGCAGAAGCCCATAAGAATACTAGATCGAGAAGTACGAACCCTAAGGAATAAGGTTATTCCCATGCTAAAAGTACAATGGAATAAGAATTCAGAACATGAAGCTACATGGGAGACCGAGGAATCTATGAGGAAGCGATTTCCAGAGTTATTTTAGAAGGTATGAACTCTACACTCTCCATATGTAAATATATGCTATGAATTTGGGGACCAAATTCTTTTAAGTGGGGGAGGGTGTAGCAACCCGTATAAAATTAAAAGAAATAAATTTAGATAAATTGAAATAAACTAAAAGATTAAGTGAACAAATGAAAAAGGTTGAAACAAGAAGAACAAAGCCCTGATGAAATTAACGCCTTGGAGCAAGGCGCTACGCCCTCATCTAAGGTGCGTTTTTAAGAAAGGACGCCCACGTTTCACGGCGTCAAATTTCAGACGGCCAAAATAAATAAAAGGCATAAAAAGACAATAAAAAGAGTAACGCCCTTGACATGGACGCGTTTCAGCAAGAAACGACGCACGTCAAGGCGTCAATTTAAATTCGACGCCCTAGCATAAGGCGTTAATTCCATTCCAGTTTCGTTCGAACCAGGAACTTATCCAGGGTAAGTTGATAACTATGAGAAAGAGTTCGAATGTAGTAATAACTCTATCATGGAAGTGTTACTTCCAATCGAACACTAACCCTATTAGGTTTCACCCTGATCCTATAAATACCCCCTAAATTAAGCCTGATCGATATTTTGGCGTTCGATTCTTCTAAAGGTATGTGAAGAACAGGAGGTTCTTCCTTATTCTTTCTCCGTATACGATCTTATGAAGAACACTAATTGATTCTTCATCTTCTTTGTTTCGTAGGTAATCGGCCTGTCAAGCGTGAAGAACAAGGTAATGATCTTCCTCTTCCTTCTCCTCTGATTATGTGCGATGAAGAAACTAATGTATGCAGTTTCTTCTTCTTCTATAGGATCTGTAGACGGTTGACAGGGAAGAACAGAGGATCCTTCGTCACCTGCCTTCGTCCGTTGTTTGAGTTCTGGGGATACTCTGTTCATAACAGAGTATCGCAAAGCATCTCCAAATCCTCAGAACCTTCACCCAGATAACTATCAAGGTAGGATTTTCTCATGGAACGTAGCCCAACACCCATATAGTTATATATAATTATCATACGTAGTTCATGAATATAGTTATACGCGTTTTCATGATTTCTGTAAAATTTTTGAAAGTAGCGACCCTCGTAAGGGCGCTAATATTATGAAAAGCGACCCAGCCCAGGGCGCTAATTTTATTTTTGACGCCCTACGCAGAAGGCGTCAATTTCATGAAAATTCCTGTAATTTATATACACACACGTTTAAAATTTAATATATATGAAATCATGATTCTAACATATTGCATGAGTATACCTGTGAAATCCTGCTATTTTTCCTGTCATGACCATGTCCTTATTTCCTGAAATATTAGTATCTGAAAAATTGATAAATTGTTGAATTCACGACCTTGTCCAGGTCGTCTTTTATTGAACTGACGCCCCAGACCAGGGCGCCTTCTGTAAGCTAACGCCCTTGTCCAGGGCGCGTTTTTAACAACTTTTCAGATTATTCATATTATGCAAAAAAAAATTGAAATATTGAAAGGATGACCTTTGTATACGTCGTCAAATTAATAAACGCCCCTGATAAAGGCGTTAATTACATGAAAAATGACTTTACCAAAGTCGCTATTTTCTGCATTACTGATTTTTCCTGATTACTGTTATCCGAGGGATTCACTATTTATATATATATATAGGCACTATTCTCCACTCCGTGAGTATAGTCCCACGTTTTCTACAATGATTTATCGCATTACACATTCAATTCTCATTGACATACAAGCTCTCCTTTGGACATTCCGTTCCTTTGGACTAGCGAGTTAGTCATAGAGACCTCCGTAAATCTCCTCACCGCCTTGGATTCCCTCAAGGCCGACTGAGCTGGTTGTACCCTAAAAACCCATTACACAATTATTGCCATGTCACTCTATAGAAACATGGTATACCGGCCCTCATGTTATGCTAAGTGTATATCATGAGAATTCTATTAATGGGATGAGATTATCATGCCATTTGATGCTATTCTACATCAATCTTGTTATGATGTTCTTATGAACCTCAATTCTAAATTAAGAATGAGGACGTCTTGCCATTGAGATACTATTCTTATGGACCTCAATTCTATATAAAAGAGTGTCTATACTTACTTGTGATGGTACCCGAGTTAAGGGAACCAATTCCACCTAGTTTTATCGAAATCGTGATTATACCGTTATTATCGCCTATTGGTGTCAAATGTCATATCTTTGGACTCCAATATCTCAAAGTTGTCTTACATGACTACAAGCTTATTTATTGAAATTCCATGATGGCTATACACAAAAATGTGGATGTTAAAAATACATGACTAATGCCTGCGCATATAGGGCCCGATCTGGTCCTGGGAGGAGCACCCGAAAGTACTAGTGCCCATGGGAGTTGAATGATAATGGTATTGGCATTATACCAAAGTGCATGACTAGCTTGATTGAACATTCCACACATCTTGTACTTGACTTGATATTACATGACTTGCTTGGCCCGAAAAAGGGTAATTACTTGGGTGTTTGAACGTGATAGCCAAATTTCATCTTGACATGATAAAGTACTTGCTTGAATATCTTGATATCATTTGATATAAGTTCTTGAAAGTTCATGACTAGTTCTCCTTGTTACCTTATTGTTATATTCTCTTTCTATCTTGTCGTTTTATGCGAGCATGCATAGCTATAGTGCATTCATGAAAGATGTAATTACTTAAACCCCTTGCTAGTTCCTGAGATATAATTTGCTACTGAGCGTTCGCTCACTCCGTGTTGTCCCTACTTTTCAGGTAAGTCCGACGATAAGGAAACTCAAACGGATGGGGAAAATCAAGAGTGAAAGAGATAGAGCTTCTTCCGTGTTATCTAGTCTTTTTCATATTTTCTTGAGTCAACCTTGTATTTTTCCTTTATTTTAGTTAGTACTTCAAAGGTTTGTAATAGACATATTCTTATGAAGGAATAAAGGATTGGGTTATCTTTACTTTTGCGCATCTCTGTCTTTGTGTCGAATACACTAATACTCTGATTGACATGATTGATATAAACTCGTCGCGTACATCCGGGTATCTTCCGCGCTCGGGGCATGACAACTGCGACCACGGCCACGACACGGCCGTGTGTATCAGCCTGAAGGACGCGATCGAGGACCTCATTTGCCAAGGACTCCTCGATAAGTTCATCGCAAGGGCCGCGGAGAAGCGACATCGCGAGCAAACACCCCCGCCACTCGACAACCGGCCAAACGAAAAGGAGATCATGATGATCTCTGGAGGGCCGGTAGTAGGCGGGGATAGCTCCAGGAGACAACGGTAGTACGCGGCCGCCATCAACGCCGTCGGGCACAATGATACCAACGGGCTAGAAGCTATCACTTGGGAGCACCCCAAGGATCCCATCATCTTCTCCGATGATGATCTCGACGGTGTAGCTACTCCGCATTCGGACGCCCTGGTGGTCACGACCACCATAAATCAATGTACTGTCCGACGGATCCTGGTTGATAATGGAAGCAGTCCTGATGTCATTACGTACGACTGCCTTGTGCTCATGGGTGTAGACCTGTCTAAAATCACACCATTGCACACACTATTATATGGCTTCTCCGGTACGACAGTCCACCCGGAGGGACGCATATCACTCCCGATCACATTCGAGACCGCGCCAAAAGAAGTAACCTTCCTTGCAGACTTCACGGTCGTCCACGCGATGACCGGGTATAATGCCATCATGGAGCGAGGAATCCTCGACACCTTCTACTGCATTCCCTCCTCCTATCACCAGAAGCTCAAGTTTCCCACTCTGTGAGGAGTGGGGGAAGTCCGAGGAGACGAAAGGGAATCCCGGAGGTGCTATCTCATCTCAACCCGCGATCGGCAGCCCGAGGAGACACCACTCGAAAAGAAGCCAAGAACTAAAGACCTGGGTCCAAGCGCGAGCACTCCAGCGGAAGACTTATACCTCATCCAAGTGGGAGAAGATCCGAGCAGGACGCTGAGGATCGGGGCTACTCTATTTGAGCACAATAAGAAAGCATACGTAAGCTTCCTCACATCCAACCAGGATGTGTTCGCTTGGTCTGAGGATGAACTCCCTGGAATCCCACCAGAGGTCATTATACACCAACTTAGGTTGGACCCAACTTTCCACCCGGTCCAGCAACGCCGAAGGCGTTGCAACCCCGAGCGACAGACCATCATCAGGGAACAAGTAAGCGAGAAGTTGCGCTCAGGGCTACTAAGGCCCACCCGGTACCCCGACTGGGTGGCAAATGTGGCCCTGGTTCCCAAGAGCAATGGGAAGTGGCGGATGTGTGTAGACTATACCAACCTCAACAAAGCCACACCTAAATATAGCTTCCCCATGCCTCGAATCGACCAACTAGTCGACGCAACGGCCGGACATGAGATGCTGAGTTTCCTGGACGCCTACTCTGGGTACCACCAAATCAGCATGCATAAGCCCGACCAGGACAAGACATCGTTCATCACAGACCATGGCCTGTTTTGCTACACTCGCATGCCGTTCGGGTTAAAGAACGCGGGAGCAACTTATCAGCGCCTCGTCAACCATATGTTCGACTCGCAGATCGGCCGTAACATGGAGGTCTACATCGACGACACGCTCGTAAAGAGCCTCCAAGCCGCCGAGCACTTGGGAGACTTGGAGGAGACCTTCGCCACACTCAGAAGGTACAATATGAAACTTAACCTAGCTAAATGCGCGTTCGGGGTCAAATCAGGGAAGTTCCTTGGTTTCCTCCTCACCCACCGGGGGATCGAGGCCAATCCCGACCAGATCCGTGCCGTGCTAGAGATGAAGAGACCGGGATGAGTGAGGGATGTACAGTGCCTCACCGGACGTATCGCCGCCTTGACTCAGTTCTTGTCTCGAGCAGCCGAGAGGTGTCTCCCCTTCTTCCGACTAATCATGCAGGCCAACAAGGCGCCAGAGAAGAAAGGACAGATCGACTGGGACCAAGAGTGCGAGAAGGCATTCGAAGAACTGAAGCAATACCTGGCCTTTCCTCCCGTCCTCTCCAAACCACAGAAAGGAGAGCAACTGCTCCTATATCTATCGGTGACGCCAAGCACGATGAGTGCCGTGCTCGCTCGAGAGGAAGCGGGTGTCATGAAGCCCGTCTACTACGTCAGTCGGGAGCTACAAGGGCCGGAGTTCCGGTACTCGCAGACTGAAAAGTTCACCCTAGCCCTAGTCACGGCCTCCTGAAAGCTGCTACCATACTTTCTGGCTCACCCAATCGTCGTCCTCACTGACCAACCCCTACGTCAGATCCTCCAGAACCCTGACGCCTCAGGAAGATTGGTCAAGTGGGCAATCGAGCTGGGAGAGTTCGACATCAAGTTTCGCCTGAGGACTGCAATAAAGGCTCAGGCCCTCGCCGACTTTGTTGTTGAGTGCACATTACCTGCTGAAGACTTGCCTGAGTAGTCCTTGGGACCTACATGGGAGCTGTATGTCGATGGATCGTCCTGCGCAGCCGGTAGCGGGGAAGGACTAGTCTTACTATCGCCAGAGGGGATAAAGCTTCAGTATGCCCTCCGCTTCAACTTCCCAACCATGAACAATGTATCAGAGTATGAAGCATTACTCTCAGGGCTGCGAATGGCCAAACAATTAGGAGCGACCAATGTAAGGGCATACAATGATTCTATGCTCATCGCTAGTCAAGTTCAGGGAGAATTTGAGGCACGCGAAGCATCCATGATCAAGTATCTGGAGAAAGCCAAGGCCGGGGCGAAAGAGTTCTCCCACTTCAAAGTGGTTCACATCCCTAGAGAAGAAAACGTCTGAGCAAATGCCCTGTCTCGTTTGGCGTCCGCCACCATGGTTTCCATCTCCAGATCAATCTTGGTAGAGGATCTAGCAGCACCGAGCATAGAAGAACCAACACCTCAGGTGAACGCCATCGTCTATGAGCCTTTCTGGATGGATCCCCTATTGGACTTTCTCTTACGACAACAACTCCCAAGCGACCGCGCCGAAGCCCGTCGCACGCGAGCATGAGCAACCCACTTCACAGTGGTAGATGGTCAGCTGTACCGTCGATCCCTCTCAGCCCCACTGCTAAAATGCTTGTTCCCCACGGAAGCCAAGTAGGCTATCCAGGAGGTGCACGAAGGGATCTGCGGAAGCCACGTGGGGGGTGGGGGGGCGAGCAGTCGCACGGACACTGATCCGGCAAGGGTACTGGTGGCCTACTTTGCAAAAAGATTGCCTCGATTATGTCCGGAGGTGCCCTTAATGCCAGAAATTCTCCAATCTGCACCACCGGCTGGATACACAACTACACACCCTGATGGAGCCTCGCCCATTCCTCGGTGGCGGGTGGACATATTGGGCCCCTTCCCCGAAGCACAAGAGAGGAAGAAATTACTCATGGTCGCTATTGACTATTTCACCAAATGGGTCGAGGCTGAACCATCAAGAAGGATTACAAGTGAAGCAACATGGACGTTTGTGCTACGAAACATCATCTGCTGGTTTAGGATCCCAAGAGTTCTCACGATCGACAATGGCAGATAATTTGCGAGCACCGCCTTCTAGGAGAAGTGCTCAGAACTGGGAATCCGGAATCACTATACATCAGTGGGGCACCCTTAAGCCAATGGATTGGTGGAAAACGCCAACAAAATGCTCCTCCACGGTATCAAAACCCAGCTGGACCAAGCAGGCGACTCATGGATCGACTCAATCCCGAGCATCTTGTGGGCCCATAGGACCACTGCCAGAGCCGCTACGGGTGAAACGCCCTTCCACCTCGCATATGGGACGGAGGAAGTGGTTCCAGTGGAGATATCCAACCCCTCGCTGCGAGTGGGACACTTCGATGAGGCCAGGAACAACCAGGCAATACGAGAAAATCTGGATCTACTCGAAGAAGATAGAGCAAGCGCCCAAGTAAAACTCGTAGCATATCAACAAAAGTTGGCCCAGTACTACAATGCCAGAGTCAAGGAATGACACTTCTTCCCTGGATATTTGGTACTATGGTGAGCAAGCATGGCAGACCCTAGGGGAGCCGCTGGAAAGCTCGCACCAAATTGGGAAGGCCCATATAGGGTAACTCAAGTACTCAGCAAAGGAGCATACATAATGGAAACGCTGGGGGGGCAAGAGGTACTCAGGACATGGAATTCTGTCAATCTCAAGAAATTTTTCTAGTAAAGCATCACCAGCCGTATTTAACCAAGGTAGCCTACGGATTCCCTAGAGGCGAGCACTACTGACGAGGATCGTAAGCAGCATAGATATTTATCAAATTATGTTTATTGTGAGTGTTTTCTTTTATAGGTCACACTCGTAGGTTTGGGTGTGCTTTGAAGATATGTCACCATCATATAATAAGTATGTTAGTGTCTTAAGTCTTCCCACGTGAATTATGAGAGTTGTTAGGTGTTAGGTGAGTGACCATTTGGTCTTCTCCTAAAATTCAAAAAAAAAGTCTGTAACCCATGTTCAGACTTTAATGAGGGATCATTTGGTCTATCATAAGGTCTATATAAGTGTATGTAATTCCATGTTAAAGGAGGAATTAAGTTAAGATGAGATTATTGGAAAGTTATAAGGTGTGATGCCTTTGCCTCCTTGTTTGTTCTTCTCCGAGAAGGAGATGCCCATGGGCCCTGGATGGCATTCAGCTTTCTCACCACACGGATAGAAGGATTTGGACTCTCTCTAATTCTGGGAATTTCACTGTTAAATCCGCTTATGATCATTTACGACCGCAGGGCGTCATCTGGAATAACTTGAGCTTCATCTGGAACATATCGTTTAACCGGCGTGCATCCATTTTCTCTTGGAGGCTTTTGTATAGAGCCATCCCTGTGGACTCCAGAGTTTCGGATTGCGGGATCTCAATGGCCTCCTGCTGCAGCTGCTGTAGAGATCCTCGTGTAGAGGATCTAAACCACCTCTTCATGGAGAGCGACCTGTCCTTCGATATGTGGAATTGGGCTTCCCCTCTATTGGGTGCAGGCTCTGGCACTCAGCCGCATATTACCCGGCGCCTTTGGAGCATCCTTAGCCAGCATAACCCTTCCAACCCGCATGGTTTCACCGCCATCTATGCTTCCATCCTTATTATTTGGCACATATGGAAAGCCAGATGCCACAGGCACTTCCAGGACCAGTGTATATGCAGCACTTATCTTATTCGCACCATCCACTCTACTATTAGTGATGCTCTTGGCTCGAAAATCTTCAAGCATACCTGTAGTTCACAGCAACTCCAGCTTCTCTCAGATTTTGGATTCACGCACAGGACCTCTCCAACCACCATAAAACTTGTCAGATGGATACCTCCAGGCCAAGGTTTAGTTCTTAATGTGGATGGTGCAAGCAAAGGCAACTCGGGCCTTTGCGGTGGGGGAGGGTGTGTCAGGGATAACAATAGCAACTTCATTCTGGCTTTCATGCACTACTATGGTGTAGGTACCAGCTTGATGGCCGAAACGCGAGCGATGTGTGATGACATTCATCTTGCCATCGAGCATAACATCTGCATTTCAGAGATTTGGACTGATTCTGCTACTTTAGCTTCAACCATTTTGGCGGGCTCCGCACCTTCATGGGTCTGTCTACCATGGTGGTGAGAGATTCATGACACGGTTCACCAACTGGGAATCAATGTGACCAACGTCTACAGAGAATCCAACCAAGTTGCTGACGCCCTTGCCTCTTCTGCTTGCTATAACAATGAAAATGTAGTTTATTATTCTCCCAAAGACCTCCCAAGCAATTGTTTCGGCCCTCTTGTTGCTGACAGAATGGGCCTTGTCTCCTTGCGGATCACTTAGCTTTTTTCTTACTTGGCCTTTCGGGCGCTTTCTTGCTGTACTCTTATGGGAATGCCCCGGTGACTATGTACATCAATTTTTTACTCAATAAAATTATCTTGGGTTGCCGTGGTCACCTGGAGGAGTAAGCCCACTTCTTTTTTCTGGAGGGGAGTGCACTCGACCGGTTGTGACTATGCAGCCTTTCTATTTTATAAAAAAAAAGGAGATGCCCATGGGTGAGAAGCCCCCCGGATGAGATGCCCTTTCTATCCCACCTTTTCTATCCACCGTACCACATCCACCCCCACCTGTGCTCCCTTGCTCCCCACTATACAAATTGCAGGATTCATCATCCTTGCTCAATCACCTTCCGCAAGCCAATCACCCCTCTCCCCTCCCTTTTGGTAGGCTGGCCCCATCACCCTGCTTTCCTCAACACACCCACCTCTCTCTCACTAGCTGCAACAGCCCGAGCAGAACGCCAGGATGCTGGTCCCCGCCATCTTCATCAGTCCACCGCGGCCCCCTGTGAGCCCCACACTTGCCGTCGCCATCACCGCAACCCCGCACCAGTGATGTTCGCAGTGAGCTCGGGGATAGCAGAACATGGTTAGCCCTACTTGCCGTGCAATCCCATCCAGGTCCGCATGCGTCAGTGTCTGTTATGGTCACGAAACAAGGAATACATCACTTGGCCAAACATGATCTCAACCTGATCAACCGTGGCTGGTATCCAGACAGTGCATCATATATAGATATACATGTTTTGTTGAAGTTCATGAAGCCCACATCACGGGAGAATGTTGATTTGCATGTCTTCCCAAAGAAAGATAGCCGTGTGCTAGCGGATCATTGAAGCCACCTGCATGCTGTGAAGGTCGAACCCATCTATTTACGCAAAGTCAGAGTCTCCCAAGCCCGACGATCCACTAAAGTATGTAGGGAAGGACAATGACCAATTGCCCTCAAATCCAAAAGAAGTTGAGGACTTACGCCGAGCCCAGGGAGCTAACCCACTAATAGCATTTACTTTTGATGAGCTGAAGACAATTACATGCAATTTCAAGCAAGACAATGTCTTGGGTGGGGAGGGTTTGGAAGTGTCTACAAAGGATTCATATCTGAAGATTTAAGAGAGGGGATCAGACCTCTTTACGCTGCTGTCAAGGTTCATGAGGGTGATAGGGGTTTCCAGGGCCACAGGGAATGGCTGATTGAGGTGATCTACCTGGGGCAACTTTCACATCCAAATCTGGTGAAACTGATTGGGTATTGCTGTGAAGATGACCAACGTGTGCTGATTTATGAGTACATGTCACGAGGTAGTGTGGAGAGCAATCTCTTTTCAAAACTGGTTCCCCTCCCATGGTCTATCCCAATGCTCAACAAGAGGAAGAAACTGCTGAACATAATAGATCCTAGGCTAGAAGGAGATTACCCGATCAAAGGTGTTCGCAAGGCTGCAATGCTAGCATACCATTGCTTGAACCGTAACCCAAAGGCGAGGCCTCTAATGAGGGACATTGTTGACTCTCTTGAACCCCTTCAGATGCCTGCGGAAGTTCAGAGTAACTTTTAGTCATGGGTTGATGCTGTTTATCTCTCGTAGCACACATCAAGAAAAGAAGGAGAAGTTATTTTTGTGAAAGGTATAAAAATAAAAAAAATAATAAGAAAAAAAATAGAAAATGAAGTGAGAAAAGAATAAAATCATAAGATTCAGGATTTTGTCCCACATCAGTTTGGTATTAAAGCAAGTTACCCACTTGTTCTCACAAGTTCGGTCCTTGGCTAAGTCCGCCCCGCCGTGAAGGGAGAATTTGACACTTTGGGTGCATCGTCCTTGAGATGGGGACAGGTGCAAGACCCCACTTGAAGCTCCAGGTCCATCCTCCTCTGTAATCCGTCTTCGCCTCCATCGACGCCGCTACTCCTCCAAGCAAAGGCCCTAGGTTCGAGGTCGAACCTCCTCCAAGCAGAGGGGTTTGACGAGGATCGTAAGCAGCATGGATATTTACCAAATTATGTTTATTTTGAGTATTTTCTTTTATAGGTAACATTCGTAGGTTTAGGTGTGCTTTGAAGATATGTCACCATCATATAATAAGCATGTTAGTGTCTTAAGTCTTCCCACGTGAATTATGAGAGTTGTTATGTGTTAGGTGAGTGACCATTTACCCATGTTCAGACTTTAATGAGAGATCATTTGGTCTTTCATAAGGTCTATATAAGTGTATGTAATTCCATGTTAAAGGAGGAATGAAGTTAAGATGAGATTATTGGAAAGTTAGAAGGTGTGATGTTTTTGCATCCTTGTTTGTTCTTCTCCGAGAAGGAGATGCCCATGGGTGGGAAGCCCCCCGGGTGAGATGCCCGGGGTGAGATGCCCTTTCTATCCCACCTTTTCTATCCACCGTACCACATCCACCCCCACCTGTACTCCCTTGCTCCCCACTATACAAATTGTAGGATTCATCATCCTTGCTCATTCACCTTCCGCAAGCCAATCACCCCTCTCCCCTCTCTTTTGGCAGGCTGGCCCCATCACCCTGTTTTCCGGAACACACCCACCTCTCTCTCACTAGCTACAACAGCCCGAGCAGAATGCCAGGACGCTGGTCCCCGCCATCTTCATCAGTCCGCCACGGCCCCCCCTGCGAGCCCCACACTCACCGCCGCCGTCGCCGCAACCCTGCACCAGTGATGTTCACAGCAAGCTCGGGGACAACAGATCAGGGTTAGCCCTACTCGCCGTGCAATCCCATCCAGGTCCGCATGAGTCAGTGTCTGTTGTGGTCACGAAACAAGGAATACATCACTTGGCCAAACATGATCTCAACCTGATCAGCCGTGGCTGGTATCCAGACAATGCATCATATATAGATATACATGTTTTGTTGAAGTGCATGAAGCCCACATAACGGAAGAATGTTGATTTGCCTGTCTTCCCAAAGAAAGATAGCCGTGTGGTAGCGGATAATTGAAGCCACCTGCATGCTGTGAATGTCGAACCCATCTATTTACGCAAAGGCGGAGTCTCCCAAGCTCGACAATCCACTAAAGTATGTAGGGAAGGACGATGACCAATTTCCCTCAAATCCAAAAGAAGTTGAGGACTTGCGCCGAGCCCAGGGAGCTAACCCACTAATCGCATTTACTTTTGATGTGCTGAAGACAATTACATGCAATTTCAGGCAAGACAATATCTTGGGTGGGGAGGGTTTGGAAGTGTCTACAAAGGATTCATATTTGAAGATTTAAGAGAGGGATCCAACCTCTTTATGTTGCTGTCAAGGTTCATGAGGGTGATAGGAGTTTCCAGGGCCACAGGGAATGGCTGACTGAGGTGATCTACCTGGGGCAACTTTCACATCCAAATCTGGTGAAACTGATTGGGTATTACTGTGAAGATGACCAATGTGTGCTGATTTATGAGTACATGTCACGAGGCAGTGTGGAGAGCAATATCTTTTCAAAACTAGTTCCCCTCCCATGGTCTATCCCAATGCTCAATGAGAGGAAGAAACTGCTGAACATAATAGATCCCAGGATAGAAGGAGATTACCTGATCAAAGGTGTTCGCAAGGCTGCAATGCTAGCATACCATTGCTTGAACCGTAACCCAAAGGCGAGGCCTCTAATGAGGGACATTGTTGACTCTCTTGAACCCCTTTAGATGCCTGTGGAAGTTAAGAGTAACTTTTAGTCATGGGTTGATGCTGTTTATCTCTCGTACCACACATTAAGAAAAGAAGGAGAAGTTATTTTTGTGAAACGTATAAAAATATAAAAAATAATAAGAAAAAAATAGAAAATGAAGTGAGAAAAGAATAAAATCATAAGATTCGGGATTTTTTCCCACATCAGTTTGGTATCAGAGCAAGTTGCCCACTTGTTCTCACAAGTTCGGTCCTTGGCTAAGTCCGCCCCACCGTGAAGGGAGAATTTGACACTTTGGGTGCTTCGTCCTTGAGATGGGGACGGGTGCAAGACCCCACTTGAAGCTCCAGGTCCGTCCTCCTCTGCAGTCCATCTTCGCCTCCACCGACGCCGCTACTCCTCCAAGCAAAGGCCCTAGGTTTGAGGTCGAACCTCTTCCAAGCAGAGGGGTTTGATGAGGAACGTAAGCAGCATGGATATTTACCAAATTATGTTTATTTTAAGTATTTTCTTTTATAGGTCACATTCGTAGGTTTAGGTGTGCTTTGAAGATATGTCACCATCATATAATAAGTATGTTAGTGTCTTAAGTCTTCCCACGTGAATTATGAGAGTTGTTAGGTGAGTGACCATTTACCCATGTTCAGACTTTAATGAGGGATCATTTGGTCTTTCATAAGGTCTATATAAGTGTATGTAATTCCATGTTAAAGGAGGAATGAAGTTAAGATGATATTATTGGAAAGTTATAAGGTGTAATGCCTTTGCCTCCTTGTTTGTTCTTCTCCGAGAAGGAGATGCCCATGGGTGAGAAGCCCCCCGGGTGAGATGCCCTTTCTATCCCACCTTTTCTATCCACCGTACCACATCCACCCCCACCTGTGCTCCCTTGCTCCCCACTATACAAATTGCAGGATTCATCATCCTTGCTCATTCACCTTTCGTAAGCCAATCACCCCTCTCCCCTCCCTTTTGGCAGTCTGGCCCCATCACCCTACTTTCCTCAACACATCCACCTCTCTCTCACTAGCTGCAACAGCCCGAGCAGAATGCTAGGACGCTAGTCCCCGCCATCTTCATCAGTCCGCCACGCCCCCCTGCGAGCCCCACACTCACCGCCGCCGTCGCCGCAACCCTGCACCAGTGATGTTCACAGCGAGCTCGGGGACAGCAGATCAGGGTTAGCCCTACTCGCCGTGCAATCCCATCCAGGTCCGCATGAGTCAGTGTCTGTTGTGGTCACGAAACAAGGAATACATCACTTGGCCAAACATGATCTCAACCTGATCAGCCGTGGCTGGTATCCAGACAATGCATCATATATAGATATACATGTTTTGTTGAAGTGCATGAAGCCCACATAACGGAAGAATGTTGATTTGCCTGTCTTCCCAAAGAAAGATAGCCGTGTGGTAGCGGATAATTGAAGCCACCTGCATGCTATGAAGGTCGAACCCATCTATTTACGCAAAGTCGGAGTCTCCCAAGCCCGACGATCCACTAAAGTATGTAGGGAAGGACGATGACCAATTTCCCTCAAATCCAAAAGAAGTTGAGGACTTGCGCCGAGCCCAGGGAGCTAACCCACTAATCGCATTTACTTTTGATGTGCTGAAGACAATTACATGCAATTTCAGGCAAGACAATGTCTTGGGTGGGGAGGGTTTGGAAGTGTCTACAAAGGATTCATATCTGAAGATTTAAGAGAGGGGATCCAACCTCTTTATGTTGCTGTCAAGGTTCATGAGGGTGATAGGAGTTTCCAGGGCCACAGGGAATGGCTGACTGAGGTGATCTACCTGGGGCAACTTTCACATCCAAATCTGGTGAAACTGATTGGGTATTACTGTGAAGATGACCAATGTGTGCTGATTTATGAGTACATGTCACGAGGCAGTGTGGAGAGCAATATCTTTTCAAAACTAGTTCCCCTCCCATGGTCTATCCCAATGCTCAACGAGAGGAAGAAACTGCTGAACATAATAGATCCCAGGATAGAAGGAGATTACCTGATCAAAGGTGTTCGCAAGGCTGCAATGCTAGCATACCATTGCTTGAACCATAACCCAAAGGCGAGGCCTCTAATGAGGGACATTGTTGACTTTCTTGAACCCCTTCAGATGCCTGTGGAAGTTAAGAGTAACTTTTAGTCATGGGTTGATGTTGTTTATCTCTCGTACCACACATTAAGAAAAGAAGGAGAAGTTATTTTTGTGAAACGTATAAAAATAAAAAAAATAATAAGAAAAAAATAGAAAATGAAGTGAGAAAAGAATAAAATCATAAGATTCGGGATTTTTTCCCACATCAGTTTGGTATCAGAGCAAGTTGCCCACTTGTTCTCACAAGTTCGATCCTTGGCTAAGTCCGCCCCACCGTGAAGGGAGAATTTGACACTTTGGGTGCTTCGTCCTTGAGATGGGGACGGGTGCAAGACCCCACTTGAAGCTCCAGGTCCGTCCTCCTCTGCAGTCCGTCTTCGCCTCCACCGACGCCGCTACTCCTCCAAGCAAAGGCCCTAGGTTCGAAGTCGAACCTCCTCCAAGCAGAGGGGTTTGATGAGGAACGTAAGCAGCTGGATATTTACCAAATTATGTTTATTTTAAGTATTTTCTTTTATCGGTCACATTCGTAGGTTTAGGTGTGCTTTGAAGATATGTCACCATCATATAATAAGTATGTTAGTGTCTTAAGTCTTCCCACGTGAATTATGAGAGTTGTTAGGTGAGTGACCATTTACCCATGTTCAGACTTTAATGAGGGATCATTTGGTCTTTCATAAGGTCTATATAAGTGTATGTAATTCCATGTTAAAGGAGGAATGAAGTTAAGATGATATTATTGGAAAGTTATAAGGTGTAATGCCTTTGCCTCCTTGTTTGTTCTTCTCCGAGAAGGAGATGCCCATGGGTGAGAAGCCCCCCGGGTGAGATGCCCTTTCTATCCCACCTTTTCTATCCACCGTACCACATCCATCCCCACCTGTGCTCCCTTGCTCCCCACTATACAAATTGCAGGATTCATCATCCTTGCTCATTCACCTTCCGTAAGCCAATCACCCCTCTCCCCTCCCTTTTGGCAGGCTGGCCCCATCACCCTGCTTTCCTCAACACATCCACCTCTCTCTCACTAGCTGCAACAGCCCGAGCAGAATGCTAGGACGCTAGTCCCCGCCATCTTCATCAGTCCGTGCGGCCCCCTGCGAGCCCCACACTCGCCGCTGCCGTCGCCGCAACCCTGCACCAGTGATGTTCGCAGTGAGCTCGAGGACAACAGAATAGGGTTAGCCCTGCTCGCCGGGCAATCCCATCTAGGTCCGCATGAGTCAGTGTCTATTGTGGTCACCAAACGAGGAATACATCACTTGGCCAAACATGATCTCAACCTGATCAGCAGTGGCTGGTATCCAGACAGTGCATCATATATAGATATACATGTTTTGTTGAAGTTCATGAAGCCCACATCACAGAAGAATGTTGATTTGCATGTCTTACCAAAGAAAGATAGCCGTGTGCTAGAGGATCATTGAAGCCACCTACATGCTGTGAAGGTCGAACCCATCTATTTACGCAAAGTCAGAGTCTCCTAAGCCCGACAATCCACTGAAGTATGTAGGGAAGGATGATGACCAATTACCCTCAAATCCGAAAGAAGTTGAGGACTTGCGCCGAGCCCAAGGAGCTAACCCACTAATCGCATTTACTTTTGATGAGCTGAAGACAATTACATGCAATTTCAGGCAAGACAATGTCTTGCGTGGGGAGGGTTTGGAAGTGTCTACAAAGGATTCATATCTGAAGATTTAAGAGAGGGGATCCAACCTCTTTACGCTGCTGTCAAGGTTCATGATGGTGATAGGAGTTTCCAGGGCCATAGGGAATGGCTGACTGAGGTGATCTACCTGGGGCAACTTTCACATCCAAATCTGGTGAAACTGATTGGGTATTACTGTGAAGATGACCAACGTGTGCTGATTTATGAGTACATGTCATGAGGCAGTGTAGAGAGCAATCTCTTTTCAAAACTGGTTCCCCTCCCATGGTCTATCCCAATGCTCAACGAGAGGAAGAAACTGCTGAACATAATAGATCCCAGGATAGAAGGAGATTACCCGATCAAAGGTGTTCGCAAAGCTACAATGCTAGCATACCATTGCTTGAACCGTAACCCAAAGGCGAGGCCTCTAATGAGGGACATTGTTGACTCTCTTGAACCCCTTCAGATGCATGCGGATGTTCAGAGTAACTTTTAGTCATGGGCTGATGCTGTTTATCTCTCGTACCACACATCAAGAAAAGAAGGAGAAGTTATTTTTGTGAAAGGTATAAAAATAAAAAAAATAATAAGAAAAAATAGAAAATGAAGTGAGAAAAGAATAAAATCATAAGATTCGGGATTTTGTCCCGCATCAGTTTGGTATCAGGGCAAGTTGCCCACTTGTTCTCACTTGTTCGGTCCTTTGCTAAGTCCGCCCCGCCGTGGAGGGTGAATTTGAAGCTTTGGGTGCATCGTCCTTGATATGGGGATGGGTGGGAGACCCCACTTGAAGCTCTAGGTCCGTCCTCCTCTGCCGTTCGTCTTCGCCTCCACCGACGCCGCTACTCCTCCATGCAAAGGCCCTAGGTTCGAGGTCGAACCTCTTCCAAGCAGAGGGGTTTGACGAGGATCGTAAGCAGCATGGATATTTATCAAATTATGTTTATTTTGAGTGTTTTCTTTTATAGGTCACATTCGTAGGTTTAGGTGTGCTTTGAAGAAATGTCACCATCATATAATAAGTATGTTAGTGTCTTAAGTCTTCCCACGTGAATTATGAGAGTTGTTAGGTGTTAGGTGAGTGACCATTTACCCATGTTCAGACTTTAAGGAGGGATCATTTGGTCTTTCATAAGGTCTATATAAGTGTATGTAATTCCACGTTAAAGGAGGAATAGAGTTAAGATGAGATTATTGGAAAGTTATAAGGTGTGATGCCTTTGCCTCCTTGTTTGTTCTTCTCCGAGAAGGAGATGCCCATGGGTGAGAAGCCCCCCAGGTGAGATGCCCTTTCTATCCCACCTTTTCTATCCACCGTACCACATCCACCCCCATGTATGCTACCTTGCTCCACACTATACAAATTGCAGGATTCATCATCCTTGCTCATTCACCTTCCGCAAGCCAATCACCCCTCTCCCCTCCCTTTTGGCAGGCTGGCCCCATCACCCTGCTTTCCTCAACACACCCACCTCTCTCTCACTAGCTGCAACAGCCCGAGCCGAATGCCAGGACGCTGGTCCCCACCATCTTCATCAGTCCACCGCGGCCCCCTGAGAGCCCCACACTCACCGCCGCCGTCGCCGCAACCCTGCACCAGTGATGTTCGCAGCGAGCTCGGGGACAGCAGATCAGGGTTAGCCCTGCTCGCCGTGCAATCCCATCCAGGTCCGCATGAGTCAGTGTCTGTTGTGGTCACCAAACAGGGAATACATCACTTGGCCAAACAAGATCTCAACCTGATCAGCCGTGGCTGGTATCCAGACAGTGCATCATATATAGATATACATGTTTTGTTGAAGTTCATGAAGCCCACATCACGGAAGAATGTTGATTTGCATGTCTTCCCAAAGAAAGATAACAGTGTGCTAGCGGATCATTGAAGCCACCTGCATGCTGTGAAGGTCGAACCCATCTATTTACGCAAAGTCAGAGTCTCCCAAGCCCGACGATCCACTGAAGTATGTAGGGAAGGACGATGACCAATTGCCCTCAAATCCAAAAGAAGTTGAGGACTTGCGCCGAGCCCAGGGAGCTAACCCACTAATCGCATTTACTTTTGATGAGCTGAAAACAATTACATGCAATTTCAGGCAAGACAATGTCTTGGGTGGGGAGGGTTTGGAAGTGTCTACAAAGGATTCATATCTGAAGATTTAAGAGAGGGGATCCAACCTCTTTACGCTTCTGTCAAGGTTCATGATGGTGATAGGAGTTTCCAGGGCCACAGGGAATGGCTAACTGAGGTGATCTACTTGGGGCAACTTTCACATCCAAATCTGGTGAAACTTATTGGGTATTGCTGTGAAGATGACCATTGTGTGCTGATTTATGAGTACATGTCACGAGGCAGTGTGGAGAGCAATCTCTTTTCAAAACTGGTTCCCCTCCCATGGTCTATCCCAATGCTCAACAAGAGGAAGAAACTACTGAACATAATAGATCCCAGGCTAGAAGGAGATTACTCGATCAAAGGTGTTCGCAAGGCGGCAATGCTAGCATACCATTGCTTGAACCGTAACCCAAAGGCGAGGCCTCTAATGAGAGACATTGTTGACTCTCTTGAACCCCTTCAGATGCCTGCGGAAGTTCAGAGTAACTTCTAGTCATGGGTTGATGCTGTTTATCTCTAATGTTGGCCCAGATAGATGGCAGACAAGAAGGGGGGTTGAATTGTCCCCTTTGCCTAGATGGCAGATTTTAAAAACTTTCTAACCCAATTATAACAGAAGTGAAATTGACTATGTTGATTAACAAAAACTTCAGGTGAGATTAAGATATTCTCTCAATCTTTCCGATCTCACTCGGACAACCAATCCAACAAGCGATGAACGATTACTAATAACAGATAGCAGAGCTAGCGAAGTGTAGTGGTGTAGTGAAATAAAAATCAATAAGATAACCTGTGAAGGGAGATAGGAGAAATGCACAATCACACAGGCAATCATAACGATCACAGGGATTTTAAGGTGGTTCGGGATCACGATGGGCTCCCTACGTCCACCCCTCACCAAACCCGGTGAGGCTTCACTAACACGCTACCGAAGTAGCAGCACGGGGACGGACCCCAACCACACACACGCTGCTTCCGCAGTAATACACACACGAGGCCTTGCCTCAACACTCTGCCACTGCAGCACACACACATACGTTCGGGGAACGTACCCCGGACACAACCACCACACGGAGACACAGCTCCGTACACACACACACACAGATATTCTGAGTTTAACAAAATCACAGGATATACAATATTCGCTCGTAGCAGTATGTAGATGAAAATAAACTATGAAACACATAAGGAATTAAACACAAATAAGATGTAGAAATATCCCCTTGATTCTCCAATAGACGTAAGAAGATCTTTCGTAAAGCCTAGGTTGGAGGAGCTTTTATCCGCAGCTGGTTGGAGTAGTAGGTCATCCTCCTTGAGGATCCAAGGTTGTTCGTTCAAGTCCTAACTCCAATCAAGCCTGCACACATCAAGAAAAGATGAAACATTATGCTCCGAAAGTATATCTTGGTTGAAAGGGACATGACAAACAGATGAAAGCAGATGTATATATATATATATATATATGTACTCCCCTTTAATGTCCCACAACTCCTTTGAATCAGCAGGTAGGGTGCGTTGGAAATGACAAACCGGAGTGGAAGCAGCCGGACATGAAGTCCCAAATGCCCAAAACCTTAAGCTAATCTCAACCAAGAGTATAGGAATGAATGGTATAGATATCCCCTAAATCTTTACACAAACTAGGAGAATAGAGAAGGTAGCACTTAGAACAAATGAACCGAAGGTTGGATGAAGCCGGTGAAGAAGATATAGTCGCCCGAGGCTCCAGATGAAGAGGATGTAGACTGCGACCCCCAAATCTCGGCTTGGGCTCGATGGAAGACTATCCTGGCACAACTCTCCTTCACCTCCAGCAGATGGAGCACCTTCTTCTCCTGCAAGGCAAAGGGTTTTGCGTTAGAAGCTCAAGGGGATGTTCCAATCGAATGAAAGGGGGCGGCGATATATACCAAAGGGCTTGAAGCCCCAAATGACTTAATAGCCCCTTTTAGACCCCCTTCATATCACATACTTGATGTTAAGGATGCCCTAAGGCCATTAGGGTCAAAAGCAAGGACAATCGGATTCATGAACCATGGGTTCGCATTAAGATCCGGAAGCCCGTTCGAAAAACCCAGAAAAAGTGTCGACCTCTAGGGTCGACCTTCGTGCAGACTAGTTCTGCAAAAAACAAAACCCGGTGAAAAAGTATCGACCCCATGGGTCGACCTTTTTTCATGACAGTTCTGTTTGAAGAGAAAACAGAACTCAGGACAAAAAAGTGTCGACCCTTTGGGTCGACCTTTTTTTTTCGGGTGTTCTGTTTTGATTAAAATGACATACCACAAATGAAAGTGTCGACCCCATGGGTCGACAATTTTCCTGACATGGAAAAGCTCAATTAAAACACACTTGAAATACCACACTACAATCATTCAAAGTTCAAGTTTCAATCACTTGAGCACATATGAAATGGATACCCATATACAAGCCTAATTTCAACACAAATTCAATCCATTCACATTGAAGTTCAAATATCCATGAGTTCTTACTATTCCCTGGATTTATATGCATGAAAAGCTCCAATATCAACTCCCTATCACTTAGAAAATTTAGCCTGAACACAAAGCATGAGTACACGGCCATTTCATGTTTTTATGAGCATTCCTGAGTAGTTTACCTTCATTCATGTGAGATTCATCGACAGTTATTTGATCATGGATTTCAACACACAAAAGCTCATCAAGATCCATTGAAACAAAAAGAATAAAATGCAAGTGTAGAAACATACCATCCACCCAATTAGTTGAGAACATATGAACCTGCACTTTGTATAAAACACAGATTTAGTTTTCGGTCAATGCAATCGACAAGAATGATTACCTTCCCATATGACATATGCATAACTCCTTCAACCTTAACCACTTTGATATCCTATCAATTCACACATGAATTTGCAAATTCAGTCCAACTCAATATGAGTAGAATCTACACAGTCAACATACATGAACAACCATTTGCAATTCAAATCATTGATTTAATCTAAAACCTGAAGTCAAAACTGAATTTAGTCATGTTACACACTAAGTGCAAGCGACTCTTGAATTCATCGTTTAGTCTCACAATTTCAAGTTCAGTCCTAACATTGAAAGTTCACCGCAATGAAATCCAATTTAGCAATATTAAATTTCAGTCCACGACAGATAAAAACAATACAGTTTAGGACATTCAGGATCAGTCCAAAACAGAAAGCAATACTCAAAAAACTGGGGGTCGACCCATCCCAAGGAGACCATAAAAACTGCCTTAGCAGTCCAATGTAGGTAATTCAAGTTCAGTCTATTTATCCAATGATCTGAGAGCATTATAGATTCAGGAGTTTAAGTCCATTCAAAATAGCATGAAAAAACATATCATTAAGATCCACATGGATTACAAGTTCAGTCCAGAGGAAACTGAACCTTCTCAACATAAAACTCACAATGTCATGCATTTATGTCAGTTCATTAAAAACCCATATAGGATATGCAAGGAAGCACCAATAATCCAGAGCTACCAAAACACAATGCTTTCACAAGTTAGTTCCAAAGTCTCATGCCCAACATGCATGAGGCAACATCAGAGTTGTATTCATGAAGGACCATTGAAATTCAACCTGCAAAACAAGATATCATCATGTTAGCTTGTTTATCATGAAGATGTCATTAGACATAAAACACACAATATATTGGAGTCATCAAAACCATTGTCAAAGACAACGAGGGGGCGCACAGAACCCAACAATCTCCCCCTTTTTGATGATGACAATATATTATGACAATTCAAAGTTCTCTCCCCCTTTGGCATTATAAAAAAATGGGGGACTGAAAAGCAACTAGGACGCTTCTAATAATGAATAAGACATGAGCGCACGAACCCAGCAATTAACCTCCCATGAAGGGAAGGTGTATAAACTAAGAAGTAAGTAAAGGTTTGGAATTTGATGTGCAATCAGCAGATGTGTGAAAGAAGTGTAAATGCTCAATTTTTGTAATTTTTGCTATATGTGTAACTAATTATGCACAAGTAGTATAAAGAAACTATATGCAAAAGTGAAACCTAAGTATGCACAAAATGTATAGTGCTAAAAAGCACGTTATTTTCCCCATATTGTCAAGTACCAAAAACCAATTGACAATGGGTTATTTAACCTACTATATACAAGTATATCCTAAAGATGCAGATTATGGACTTAAGTATGATATGATCAAACGGATTGAGCAGTCAGGCATTCAATCATGCATAATTAAATATAGACTCATACAAGTCCCTTCGGGATGGGTGTAAGGATAATGCAATCGATTGTAGAACATGATGTGCATGTACAATACTAAGAAGGTCGTGCTTACATAAATAAAGTACTACATTAACCATGAGAGATGACTGATTCATAGAGGACATTCAAACAAACAAACCCAAGGTGCATATGTGAAGATTGAGCAATGAAGTTCAAGTCAATATGGAAAATCAGATTTTCTAAAGAACACTAAAAAGAACTTCTCATCCATACACTTTTATACACAATGCTCGAATATTGGTAGCTACGTATGACCCCAATTTTTTAATTGCTAAAAATGGTGTGACTAACCTTTTGACACGAGTCATGTCCTTTGTTTCAGGGGCAATTCTCGGTTACTCAGTTGCGTCACTTTTTATGATGTGGATGAGACACTTTTCGATGCGAGTTGTACCCTTTGTCTTAGGGGCACTTCCCGGCTACTCGGTGGAAAATCACACTTATTTTCATATGGATTAGTTTCTCCTTTCGACGCGAGTTTCCTCCTTTATTTCAGGGGGGATTCCCAGCTACTCGGATCCACGTTCCACTTATACAACTTTTGATGGGGTGAACAACTTTTTTCTCACGAGACATGTGATTTCTATGTAGAGAATCAATAGCTCTCTAAGGTGTAGAGTAGAAAATAGTAATCCTTATTAGATTGAATCATTATCTCAAAAAGGTGCATTTTGTGTGGGTGGTTGTATTGAATGTAAAAGATGAATTAGTCTCAACATAGTAATGTCTCCCCCTAAATGTATGCACGGTTATAAAAAAAATCTCCCCCTTAATATATGCCATATAACAAACATGTCTAAATCAATGCAATTTCATTTAGCAAGAGATGAGTCATAGAAGGAGTCAAAAAGTGGTTGTATATTATATACATTCAAACAAGCACTGAACTGAAGTTTTCAAGTATGTTGATTACCGGTACGTGGCGGAGAACGTAGGTCCGAAGACCACCATCACGCGTGAAGAAAGTTTCCAGTTGGACATAATCCAACCTTCCACAATCATCATTTGATATACCGGATAATCATGGCATTCAAGCATAAAAGTATACAATGATATGCATGTGTATGCATATAACTTGAAAAGCTAATTGAAAAATTATTCATATTCACAAGTATGTAAAGATGTGTATGATATGTGCAATGAGTATCATGAAGCTAAGTATGTATTCTATGTATGCACATGTGAGTTGTTATTTGCAAAAAGTAAGTAAGAGTATGAAGGACTCTATGCACAGTGTAAAGCGTTCAAAAGCAAATTTTTATTTGCTAAGCAAAAGTGAAGGTGTGTATGAAAACTAACTATGTATATCCAAGGTGAAGCATTCAAAACCAAATTTATTCACAAGATGTTCAACAAAAATCATTCAAGTCAACTACTCATCAAAATTGAAGGATCTCAACATTTCAGAAGTTGACAAGAGTCAGTGAAACAGAAATGTAACTTTTTAATTACAAACTTTTTCTTCAAATAGAAATTTTACCTTTTCAGATTTGTCAAGGAAAACCTAGGTGAAACAAACTTCAAAACAAACTATTTTGTTTCTCACCTTGAGAGTCCTTTATTTGTTGATGTTTCTTGACCTCAAGGCGACCCTGCAAAATAGATTCTCATTTCGAAGATTTGGATACCCAAGCCATCTTGGGTCCCGAGGGATTAGTTCCCACATGAACAAAAGTTTTCTTTTTATTTATCCTCTCATACCATTCATCATCGGCCCTCGTCATGGAGCAGTCATCCATTGAGTGTCCATTTAGGCCACATTAATAACAATGAGATGATTTTCTTTTCATGGAGAGCTTTTCATCATTTTTTATTAAAGAACAATTGTTCATCTTGTGTCCAAAGCCACCACAGTAATGACAGGAAATATTTTTTTTGATGGACCAAGCATCATCATTTTTTTTGTAAAGCAATTTTCTATAACGTGGTCATGCAAACCACAGTAGTAACAATGAATATTGAAGTTTTTCTTCATAGGCTTTTCAAGATTTTTAGACTCATCAGCAGTTTTCATTTGTAACTTCATTGCTTCATTGTCGTCAAATTCTTTCAAAAAGCAGTCATACATGTCATGACCGAATTTACCACAGTAATAGCATGAAACATTTTTCCTTTTATTTGTTGCATGATCATGTTTAACAGATGAAATTTTTTCACGCACACAAGAGCATTCAACAACATCTTTTTACTTTTCAATTAGTTTATCACACGAATGCAATGATTCATTTAAACTCTCGATTTCATTTTGTAGATTCAAAATTTGCAAGTGCGAGTTAGCAACCTCTTGTTCACATGAAGCAACTTTCTCATTTAACAGAAAATTAACAGTTTTGTGACTTTCAATTTCTTGTTCAAGAGTTATCAAGTTGTCACAATCACTAGTGATTACACATTTTCCTTTATCAAGTTTTTCAAGACTTTTCAATTTGCTTTCAAGCAATAAAATTTGAGTCAACAATGCACTATTTTCATTTTGGAGTTTTTCAAATGAATTTTTATTCATAGAAGTGTGTTCAAGTTCTTTCATTTGAAAACTCGCATTTTCACCAACCATTCTACCCACTGTTTCATTGTTTTCAAATTTGTTATTCAAATTTCTGAAGCTTTCTATTTCCTTTCTCAGTTCTTTCAACTTTTCAGATTTGTCAGCATTCAAAGTAGCTTTTCCTTTTTTCAAAAGAAGCAGTTTTTCAGCTGTAGCGAAATTCAACATTTTCAGCTTTTCATTGTCTTCTTTTATTTGTTGAAGTTCCAAAATTTCAGCCTTTAAAGATTTATTTTCAGATTTCAGATTTTCAATGATTTCTTTGGGTTCTTCTTCAATAAGCATGTGAGATTCAACAAGTTTTTCAAACTTAATACATTTCCCACATGAAGAGTTGTCATGTTTCTTTTTCAACCTTTTGTTTTCAGATTTTAATACCTTATATCTATCAAACAGTTCATCATAGGCATTTAACAATTCATCATAGTTCAACTCATCATTATCTTCAGAATCAGAGTTAGAATTTACCTTTGAGCTTCCGTTGCTTTGCCTATCACTATTGCTTGCTGCGAGGCACTCATTATTTTGACTTTCTTCTTGGGCTTCCTTTAGCCCATCTCAAATTTCTTTGGCAGATCTGCAATTAGAAATAAATGAAAATTCCTTAATGCAAACAGCAGCTTTAAGAACATTCAAAACATAGATATTATCAGAATTCATTCTTTTATGCTCATCGGTCCATTTTAGCTCATTCTTGGGCAAAACATGTGGACCACGAGTAATAAGACTCATAAGCTTCAGATTAGTGTTAGAAATCCAAACACAAAATTTTTCAAGCCATGCAGCGTAATCAAAACCATCAAAGACAGGAATAACATTTAAACTAGCCATCATGAAATGATCTTTACTCTAAGATCGCAAGGTCAACTAAAAAATCAAAGACGAGGCTCTGATACCAATTGTTGGCCCAGATAGATGGCGGACAAGAAGGGGGGTTGAATTGTCCCCTTTGCCTAGATGGCAGATTTCAAAAACTTTCTAACCCAATTATAACAGAAGTGAAATTGACTATGTTGATTAACAAAAACTTCAGGTGAGATTAAGATATTCTCTCAATCTTTCCGATCTCACTCGGACAACCAATCCAACAAGCGATGAACTAATACTAATAACAGATAGCAGAGCTAGCGAAGTGTAGTGGTGTAGTGAAATAAAAATCAATAAGATAACCTGTGAAGGGAGATAGGAGAAATGCACAATCACACAGGCAATCACAACGAACACAGGGATTTTAAGGTGGTTCGGGACCACGACGGGCTCCCTACGTCCACCCCTCACCAAACTCGGTGAGGCTTCACTAACACGCTACCGAAGTAGCAGCACGAGGACGAACCCCAACCATACACACGCTGCTTCCGCAGTAATACCCACACGAGGCCTTGCCTCAACACGCTGCCACTGTAGCACACACACGCGTTCGGGGAACGTACCTCGGACACAACAACCACACAGAGACATAGCTCCGTACACACACACAGATATTCTGAGTTTAACAAAATCACAGTATATATAATATTCGCTCGCAGCAGATGTAGATGAAAATAAACTATGAAACACACAAGGAATTAAACACAAATAAGATGTAGAAATATCCCCTTGATTCTCCAATAGACATAAGAAGATCTTTCGTGAAGCCTAGGTTGGAGGAGCTTTTATCCGCAGCTGGTTGGAGTAGTAGGTCATCCTCCTTGAGGATCCAAGGTTGTTCGTTCAAGTCCTAGCTCCAATCAAGCCTGCACACATCAAGAAAAGATGAAACATTATGCTCCGAAAGTATATCTTGGTTGAAAGGGACATGACAAACAGATGAAAGCAGATATATATATATATATATATATATATATATATATATATATATATATATCTGTGTGTGTGTGTGTGTGTGTGTGTGTGTGTGTGTGTGTGTACTCCCCTTTAATCTCCCACAACTCCTTTGAATCAGCAGGTAGGGTGCGTTGGAAATGACAAACCGGAGTGGAAGCAGCCGGACATGAAGTCCCAAATGCCCAAAACCTTAAGCTAATCTCAACCAAGAGTATAGGAATGAATGGTATAGATATCCCCTAAATCTTTACACAAACTAGGAGAATAGAGAAGGTAGCACTTAGAACAAATGAACCGAAGGTTGGATGAAGCCGGTGTAGAAGATATAGTCGCCCGAGGCTCCGGATGAAGAGGATGTAGACCACGACCCCCAAATCTCGGCTTGGGCTCGATGGAAGACTGTCCTGGCACAACTCTCCTTCACCTCCAGCAGATGGAGCACCTTCTTCTCCTGCAAGGCAAAGGGTTTCACGTTAGAAGCTCAAGGGGGTGTTCCAATCGAATGAAAAGGGGCGGCGATATATACCAAAGGGCTTGAAGCCCCAAATGACTTAATAGCCCCTTTTAGACCCCCTTCATATAACATACTCGATGGTAAGGATGCCCTAAGGCCATTAGGGTCAAAAGCCAAGACAATCTGATTCATGAACCATGGGTTCGCATTAAGATCCGGAAGCCCGTTCGAAAAACCCAGAAAAAGTGTCGACCTCTAGGGTCGACCTTCGTGCAGACTAGTTCTGCAAAAAACAAAACCCGGTGAAAAAGTGTCGACCCCATGGGTCGACCTTTTTTCACGACAGTTCTGTTTGAAGAGAAAACAGAACTCAGGACAAAAAAGTGTCGACCCTTTGGGTCGACCCTTTTTTTTCGGGTGTTCTGTTTTGATTAAAATGACATACCACAAATGAAAGTGTCGACTCCATGGGTCGACACTTTTCCTGACATGGAAAAGCTCGATTAAAACACACTTGAAATACCACACTACAATCATTCAAAGCTCAAGTTTCAATCACTTGAGCACATATGACATGAATACCCATATACAAGCCTAATTTCAACACAAATTCAATCCATTCACATTGAAGTTCAAATATCCATGAGTTCTTACTATTCCCTTGATTTATATGCATGAAAAGCTCCAATATCAACTCCCTATCACTTAGAAAATTTAGCCTGAACACAAAGCATGAGTACACGACCATTTCATGTTTGTATGAGCATTCCTGACTAGTTTACCTTCATTCATGTGAGATTCATTGACAGTTATTTGATCATGGATTTCAACACACAAAAGCTCATCAAGATCCATTGAAACAAAAAGGATAAAATGCAAGTGTAGAAACATACCATCCACCCAATTAGTTGAGAACATATGAACCTGCACTTTGTATAAAACACAGATTTAGTTTTCGGTCAATGCAATCGACAAGAATGATTACCTTCCCATATGACATATGCATAACTCCTTCAACCTTAACCACTTTGATATCCTATCAATTCACACATGAATTTGCAAATTCAGTCCAACTCAATATGAGTAGAATCTACACAGTCAACATACATGAACAGCCATTTGCAATTCAAATCATTGATTTAATCTAAAACCTGAAGTCAAAATTGAATTTAGTCATGTTAAACACTAAGTGCAAGCGACTCTTGAATTCATCGTTTAGTCTCACAATTTCAAGTTCAGTCCTAACATTGAAAGTTCACCGCAATGAAATCTAATTTAGCAATATTAAATTTCAGTCCAAGGCAGATAAAAACAATACAGTTCAGGACATTCAGGATCAGTCCAAAACAAAAAGCAATGCTCAAAAAACCAGGGGTCGACCCATCCCAGGGAGACCATAAAAACTGCCTTAGTAGTCCAATGTAGGTAATTCAAGTTTAGTCTATTTATCCAATGATCTGAGAGCATTATAGATTCAGGAGTTTAAGTCCATTCAAAATAGCATGAAAAAACATATCATTAAGATCCACATGGATTACAAGTTCAGTCCAGAGGAAACTGAACCTTCTCAACATAAAACTCACAATGTCAAGCATTCATGTCAGTTCATTAAAAACCCACATAGGATATTCAAGGAAGCACCAATAATCCAGAGCTACCAAAACACAATGCTTTCACAAGTTACTTCCAAAGTCTCATGCCCAACATGCATGAGGCAACATCAGAGTTGTCTTCATGAAGGACCATTGAAATTCAACCTGCAAAATAAGATATCATCATGTTAGCTTGTTTATCATGAAGATGCCATTAGACATAAAACACACAATATATTAGAGTCATCAAAAGCATTGTCAAAGACAATGAGGGGGCACACAGAACCCAACATCTCATACCACACATCAAGAAAAGAAGGAGAAGTTATTTTTATGAAAGGTATAAAAATAAAAAAATAATAAGGAAAAAAAATAGAAAATGAAGTGAGAAAAGAATAAAATCATAAGATTTGGGATTTTGTCCCGCATCAACTGGTCCCCTTGAAAATGATCATGTAACCTCCCTTGAAAACACTCAGGTAACCTACGGGTTCCGTAGAGGCGAGCACTGCTCCCCTTGAAAATGATCAGGTAACCTACGGGTTCCCTAGAGGTGAGCACTACTCCCCTTGAAAATGATCAGGTAACCTACGGGTTCCCTAGAGACGGGCACCGCTTCCCTTGGAAACACTCAGGTAACCTACGAATTCTCTAGAGGTGAGCACTGCTCCCTTTGAAAACGATCAGGTAACCTACGGGTTCCCTAGAGGTGAGCACCGCTCCCCTTGGAAATGATGGCAGCAAGTAAACAGAAGACACAAACACTGCAAAGCATGCACACGGAAAAGACACCCAAGGGCACATAAGAGTCTTCCATCAAAAGGTACATATCGACATGGACCCAAACTAGAGAATGTTATTTCTTAAGTCAGAATACAAGCTGCCAAAATCCAAAAGCAGCCAGAATACAAGCTGCCAAAATCCCAAAAATTGCTCTCACACAGCCGTCATGCGAGCATACTAATAAATGAGACCACGGAAGCACGATCCCATCCCCAGCTCCTCGTAGTGGTAGCAGACAACCGCTCCACGGCCTACTTGTTCGGAGGTAGCGGATCAAGAGTGGAAGTCACTTATGCCAAAGAAGAGGGCTAAACTCTCCATGCCAGAAGACCACACCTAGCATCCCTTTTGATCCGCAGAAGTAGACCAACTAGAGACACCGGTGGAGAAGAGGCATGCACCAGGATGGAAGATCAGACAACCCGTCCACCCCCGGTTGACGGGGGGGGGGCAGTGGAGCAACAAAGCCCACCCATGACGAAGGCCGACGTAGCACGCTGGCCATGCCTGCAAATTGGCAAGCAAGGCCGACTGCCCTACCTACCGTCATCTTCGGGCAGAGAAACGCTCCCCTTAGCTCGGGAAGGTACCTCGTCACGCACCTACAGGCCAAGAAGCACGAAGGAAAGCTGTTACAACCATGCAGTAAGAAGAAGAGAGGATTTTATTCAGAAGCAGAGGGGATAAATACAAAGATATCTCCCATCCCCTTAAGGATGAAACCTGTCTGGATCAAGAAGTAGAACCCCCCTACCAGCATACAAGCGATTAACCTTATCCAAGGCCTCCCGCCAGCCGTCTAAGTACTCGGTCCAGTATTGCTCAGAGATGGGACCATTCGCTCCCGGCTCTGGCCACGGACGCCACGGAGCCAGCGGGGGCTCCCTCCGGAGGATCAAGGGTTGGCGACGAGCCTGCAAAGATTCGTCGTCCGACGAGGTACCAGACTCTCCTGATGACATGCCGTGAAAGAACTCTCTCCTAAAAACTCGACGATTTGGGGATGGTCGTAAGGTCATCGTGAAAGTCGCTATTTATAAGAAGAAGCGAAGTCCCCAGAAGAGTGAAGACTCCTACCGCCTTTTCAAATCCGCAGAAACCGAAGCGACGAATCCCAAAAGTCATGCCCTTCCAGGGTAATCCTCGAAGGCGCCGTTCCGTATCCCCAGGGGATTACATAGCCACCAGAAGGTAGGGAGATATACAGAAGAGATTTTGGAGTTTACAAAAAAGAGGAAAGTCTTCTATTCAAAAGGCCAAAAAGCTTACAGGGGAAAGGCAACCGCCACAACAAAGACAGAAAGGAATTTGAAAGAAATGGCTAGGGGCACCCTCCTAAGGGTTCGCCCTGTCAACACAGTCACGTGATCCGCCTCCCTGGGCTCGCGTGAGGCACCGGCTCCGGAGGAAGGTAAGTCCTCGGCTGGACCCACCGCGTGTTCCTCCACAACTAGGACGTCTGCGGGTGCCCGCTCGTCAGTGCTCGGCCTCGGCGCCTGCTCCTCGGTCCTAGCCACCTCGTCGCCAAGCTCCTCCTCTCCGTTACTGGCTCCGGGCCACAAGGTGTCGATGGAGGATAGAGAGATGGTATCGAGGAGCCAAGCCTTCTAGCTATGGCCACGACGGTAACGCTCCAGCCCTCCTGGAAGCCACGATCGCCTGCCGGTCCAAAGAACTCCAAAGCCACCATGATCAACTCATCCCGGTAGGCCGAAGAGGAGCGAAAATTCTCCACTGCCTCCTCGCCAACAGTGGACATCGATGAGCGCAACTCAGCAAGCTACACCTTCACCTCCTCCGCTCGGGCTTCAACAACTGGGACCTACACTGCCAACTCAGCTATGCGGGCTCCAGCCGTCTCGGATTGAACACGAAAGAAGTCGCGATCCCGTTCCATCCCGGCGAGGATAAGCCCCAGCTGATGCAATTTGTCGTGGAGCTCAGAGTTTTCAGCCTCAAACATCTTTAGGCACCATTCCAACACCTCAAAGTTGGCCGACAGCTCCACCTGAATGGTTTGATTGGCCTCCAGCTCTCGGCCAAGACCACCGAAGTGGTGCCTCCACAAGCCGAAGGCCCTAATGACCGAGCACGCGCTCCTCGCGACCAAGTCTGTTAACTCTTCCTCGACCCCCGAACCAAACACTTCAGAGCGCTCGTGCCACCGAACACTCTTGCTCATAAGGTCCATGACCGTCGCAATTCCTGCCTACCCGGACGTAGCATCCTCAGGCGGCAAGAACTGAGCACGCGAGGGGACCTCCGGCGGCGGAGGATGAACGTTGTCATCAGCAATGGGGGCTTTGCCTTTATCGCGCCCCTATCCCATAGGGGCAGGCATGGGGGAAGGGATTACCGACTCTCCAGCCGGCGGCGGTGGCAGAACCTCAAGTGGAGGTACCTTGGACGACGGCATCGGCGGAGCCCGACTGCGAGCCGGAGCAGAAACTCTACCCCTCTTCATCGAGCGACGCTGGCTGTCCAGTGTCACCAGCTCATCCACCATTAGCGAAGCACGGTCACCACCAGCCATGGTGGACTCTCCCTCAGCAATGCTAGCGGCTCCATCGAAGATATCTCTCTGGGCACTGGACCCGCCGCTGGCCGTAGAAGCTACCGTCGAGCTCACCAGGGGGATAGCCACGGGGATCAGATACTACAGCCTCCCTAGAGCGAACGCCACCTCGGCCTAGGGGGCAACGATTGTCACTTTGTCGGCCCCCGGCTCGACACGGTCCGCAGGGCCAGGGGCACACCGCGGCAGCTGTACGACCTCGTAGCGCCACGACGGTACTTCTGGCGCCCCTGGAATCAAGCCAAAATATGGTCAGTCCAGTTCGCCTCCAACACAACTGGACGGGGATTCAAGGTCGGTACCCTATGGTAATGGGGGACTCAACCCCAATTCCCAGAGCACCCCCGGAGTCAGAACGAAGTCGGCATTGGCAAGAGAAAACTTGAGGATAGCGTTTATCTTATTGGACTCCTCTGCGGTGGCCAGAGGCTTCATGATGAGGGCATCTCACAGCGCTCTCTTTGGTTCGGATCGCCTGTATCACTTTGAGGATGTCTGGCTATAATGATCGCATTGAGGTCTTATTTATGTATTTTCTTTATTGAGTAACGTGGTCATGAGTCCAATTTCCCTTGTTTTCTATTAATTGGGCTTTTGTATCCTAGTTTGGGCCCATGTTGGTTGTTTAGGATAGCTTTGGTCTTTTGTGTAAATGCTAAGGGCATTTCGGTCATGTAAATAGTTGGGTGCCTATAAATAGGACCCAACCCCCTCCCATTTGTAAGACTTGATGCTTGAGAGATTGAAGTCCATTTTGAGTTAATCCTCCCTCCCCCTAGTTGGAGTGTGACTCTCCTCTCTCTCTCTCTTTCTCTCTCTCTCCTCTCTCTCTCTCTCTCTACTCCCCTTTCCCAAGATGAATTCAAATTCGAATATCCCTCCACTCCCCTCTCCCAAGACGAATTTAAATTCGAATCTCCCTCCACTCCCACTTCCCAAGACGAATTTAAATTCGATTCTCCCTCCACTCTCACTTCCCAAGACACTTTTCCTCTTCCTAAGGTCTCCTCCACCCTTCACTAGGCACCCTTCTCTCTTCCCAAGGTCTCCGCCACCCTTCCCTAGGCACCCACTAACTCCCCTCCCCATCCCCAACTCAAAATTCAAATTTGTATCTCCCTCTATTCCCACTCCCCAAGACCCCTTCCCACTTCCCAAGAGAACCCTCCCTCTTCCCAAGGCATCCTCACCCTTCCCTAGACACCAATTAAATCCCCTCCCTATCTCCAATTCAAATTTGAATTTCATCTCCCACACCCCAAGATAGAACCCACCAATTCCCCCCATTCCCCCCCTCTCTAGTGCACCCCCAGCCCAGCCCCCTTTCCAGCAACTCTAGCCCGCTCCACACCCTCCACACATCCCCCTCTGGTCCCCCCTCCACCCCCTTCACCATTTGGCATCATCCCTTCACCCCCTTCTCTTGTCCTCTTGGAGATACACCGGAGGCCTGTTCGCAGCTGTGGACCTACAGAGAACCAGTCACTTGCAGCTCCAGCCACGATGTCATATCGGCATTTCTGAAAGCCAAAGAGGTAATGTTGGAAGCATCTCCCTGTCTTCTTCACAACGGCAGCGGTCTTGTCCCGTTCTGAGCTCGTGGCTACCCGGGAGAGCCGATCTCCCCCGACTGCACGTCTTCCTCCAGACTGCCAACCTGAAGCTGCTTGCAGAAGCTCCCACAGCCGGCCATCTAAGGATTTAGAGGCGGGGCTTGGCCAAGAATTTCTACGATGAGTCACCTTCCAGTAACAAGAAGCAGCTTCCCGATTGGACCCCGGACAAGTGAGTTCTTAATTTCCTCCCCAGGGTGCGCAGTTTTGTCCCCTCTGGGACTGAACCGACCTCTGTCCACTGTTCGGGCTTTTCCAATCTACTCCGACTTCCTATGGCATCCCCGCGGGTCCCTTTTCGAAGAGGACTCGACAACGGATCCAACGACTTTAACGACGCCTGAATCAGAGCTCAGCAGCGCCCGAGGTGACCTTGTCTTCCTACTGTAGTGGTGCTGAAGCAGCCAGAACCAGAGCAGTCTGGCCCTATTCCATGTCCTACCCCGCCCAGCAACATCATTAGGGGAATTCAAGAAAATTCAGGCATCCTCCTGGGTAAAGTATGAGACTTTTGGCACTGGTTTCAGGCCATTTGGAGTTCTGTGGCGACTGTGGCGGTGACATCTTCGACTGTCTATCCGGTGGTCCCAAAAGCTGGCAGCATCGGCGGAACTCGGCATGACGATTTCAAGCTTCACTTCCCCTCCCCGCCTGGCCGGCTTACAGCCCCTCCCTGTGTGGAGGTAGTATTTGGTTGTAAATATCCTAACCCCCACCCCGAGATCACCCCTCCTGCAAGAGGAGTAGTGTTGTAACCCACTTATTTTCAGGTCAAGCGCCATGGCCACGACGTGCGGGCGTATGCCCACGCTTCCCGGCGTGCCCTCGTCTCCGGTCGGGATCGATGTTTTCACACCGGTCAGGTAAGCATCTGATACCCCCTTGTCTGGTTGCAATCTTTGCTTATTTAGTATAGTCTTTACTTGCCGTTGGTCGGTGAGACGAGAGCCCGGACTCGCACACCACCTTAAGTGTGCCCACCGCGGACCGTGCGTGAGTACCCGCCAACCCATGCCCTGGCGTGCCAGCCGCCCACAAAGTTGGGAACCCCAGGCCCTTTGGGGTCAGCCTAAGCCTCTAGGTCTTTAGAATCAATTGGGTCCCACCTCGGACCCTCGCCATCATCCCCCGGTCACCATCGGGAGATCGTGTGAGCCGTGCGAGTGAGCCACTAGCGTGAGTCCGACTTCTACTTTGTATGCTTGCGGGTCTAGGTCTTTGGTTCAATAAGTCATCCCTTATCACCCTTGGGATGTGCCACATCAACTTCGCCAATCAATGCCCCACCAAGGGAGCATCTAGCTTGCTCATTGCGGAGGCTAATCTCCTACCCCAAGCTGGAGTTGAAGAAGAGGTTGAGGTGTATGAGGCCTCTTCCGACTGGGAGGAAGAATATGAGACCCACTACATGGAGGCCAATCAAGAACAACCTCCCCCACCCACCGACCCTCACTTGGAGTGGTTAAGTGTACCCTCACTCAAGCCCAAGAACATGATTGGAGAAGAAACACCATCTTCCATACCTACATCCGGATAGGGAGTCATGCTAGGAAGGTCATCTTGGACAACGGGAGTAGTGTGAATGTGGTGTCCCCCGACACCGTCAAACTTCTAGGCCTCACCATTTCCTCACACCCAAAACCTTATCGGGTAGCTTGGATTGATGCTACATCCATACCCGTTAGCACTCGTTGCCTTGTCCCCATCACATTTCAATCCTACCAAGACCAAGTTTGGTGTGACATTCTACCAATGGAAGTAGAGAGCATACTCCTAGGGCGGCCTTGGATCTATGATGTAGACGCCACCTTCCTCGAGAGGCCGAACACTTGTATTTTCACCCATGAGGGAAAGAGAATCCAACTCAACCCTTCACCACCCCGCTCCCTCCCCAAGAAGACACCTCCTCCCCTAGAGGAATCTTCAACCCCTCCCTCTACCCCATACCCCACCCCATCAAATCCTAGTGCTAGTTTGACCATTGGGACTACTAGGAGCCTACACCTCATCACTAGGAAAGAACTTAAGGAAGAAGTCAACCAAGGGGGACAAGTGTGTGCCATTGTCATTTGCCTTGGGGAATCCACCCCAACCGACCCACAGCCAATAGAAATCCAACAACTCCTTGAGGACTTCCATGATGTGTTCCCCGATGAGCTTCCGGATAAGCTACCACCCATGCGCGATGTGCAACATGCCATCGAATTTGTGCCCGGAGCTACCTTACCCAACCTCCCCCACTACCACCTCAACCCCACCGAGCATGTCGAGCTTAGGAGGCAAATTGAAGAGCTCATCAGGAAGGGCTTCCTCCGCATTAGCAAGAGCCCATGTGCCGTCCCGACCCTTCTCACACCCAAAAAGGATGGAACTTGGCGCATGTGTGTAGATAGCCGAGCCATCAACAAGATAATGGTCAAGTATAGGTTCCCAATCCCTCGGCTAGATGACATGTTAGAGATGCTTGCTGGAGCCACCATCTTCTGCAAGATTGACCTCAAGAGTGGCTATCACCAAGTTCGCATTAGGCCCGGAGATGAGTGGAAGACCGCCTTTAAGACCAAGGACAGTCTCTATGAGTGGCTTGTGATGCCCTTTGGCCTTTCCTATGCACCAAGCACCTTCATGTGCCTCATGACCGAGGCTCTCCGGCCCTTCATTGGCATCTTCCTTGTCATCTACTTTGATGACATTCTCATATATAGCCAGTCCAAGGAAGCCCACCTCGATCACCTCAAACAAGTGTGCACCGTTCTTAGGAAAGAGAGCCTCTTTCCCAACCCCGGGAAGTGAAATTTCTTGACCAATCAACTAGCCTTCCTAGGATTTATTGTCTTATCCCAAGGAGTATCCATGGACCCCGAGAAGGTCCAAACCATTCTTGAGTGGCCCGAGCCCAAGACCCTCTATGAGACCTGAAGCTTTCACGGGCTAGCCACTTTCTATAGGAGATTCATTCGTGGGTTTAGCACTATCACCGCTCCTATCAGGGATTGCCTCAAGAATGGCACTTTTGTGTGGACTAGGGCAGCCTCCAAAGCATTCCTAGAGCTCAAGGAAAAGATGACCCAAGTCCCGGTCCTTTGCCTACCCAACTTCTCTAAAGTCTTCGAGGTCACTTGTGATGCATCCGGGGTAGGGATTGGAGGCATTCTTAGCCAAGAGGGTCACCCAGTAGCCTATTTTAGTGAGAAACTTTGTGAGGCTAGGACTAGGTACTCCACATATGACAAAGAGCTTTATGCCGTGGTTCAATCCGAACGGCATTGGAGGCATTATCTCCTACCCAAGGAGTTTGTGATCTTCTCGGACCACGAGGCCTTGAAGTACCTCAATACCCAACAAAAGATCAATGCCCGTCATGCCCGTTGGGTAGAATACATTCATGCCTATACCTTTGTCCTCAAATACAAGATGGATAGTGAGAATCGCACCGCCGATGCGCTGAGTAGGCGGGTAGCCTTGCTTTCCACTGTCCAGGTGGAAGTCACGGGATTTGAGAGAATCAAAGGGGAATATCCAAATTGCCCCGACTTTGGGAGTCACTACAACACCCTCTCCACTCAACCCCATAGGGAACATGAGGGATTCATACTCCAAGAGGGATATCTTTTCAAGGGAGCTAGGCTATGCATACCCTGAACTTCACTTCGGGACTTCTTAGTTTAGGAGTTGCACAGTGGTGGCCTAGCTGGTCACTTTGGGGTCCAAAAGACCATAGAGCTAGTTGAGAGGCAATTCCATTGGCCCAGTCTCAAGAAGGATGTGGCCAACATTGTGGGACAGTGTCGCATTTGTGCCTCGGCCAAGCAAGTGAGACAAAACACTGGGCTTTACACACCCCTTCCCATCCCAGACCGACCGTGGGAGGACTTGAGCATGGACTTTATCCTTGGCCTGCCTAGGACCTTGCGCAAACATGATTCAATCTTTGTAGTTGTTGATAGGTTCTCTAAGATGGCCCACTTTATCCCATGCTCCAAGACTTCGGATGCTTCTAGGGTCGCCCGTTTATTCTTTGATGAGACAGTCCGACTCCATGGATTACCTAAGACCATTGTGTCCTACCGAGATGTGAAGTTCACCAGTTACTTTTGGAAAACCCTCTGGCATCTGATGGGAACCCTCCTCAAATTCTCCACTGCTTACCACCCTCAAATCGACGGCCAAACTGAGGTCGTCAACCGAAGTCTTGGGAATTTGCTCCGTTGCCTAGTTGGGGACCACCCCGGGAATTGGGATCTCCTCTTGCCCCAGGCCGAGTTTGCATATAATGATTCCGTCAATAGGTCCATAGGTAAGAGTCCATTTGAGGTCGTGCATGGTTATAGGCCTAGAAAGCCTTCAGATCTTATTCCCCTTCCCCCACATGCTAGAGTGTCAGTCTCAGCTGAGTCCTTTGCATAGCATATCAAAGAGTTGCATGATGACATCCGCAAGCATATAGGGAAAAGCAATGAGGCTTACAAAAGGCAAGCAGATGCTCGACGACGTCACTATGAGTTCCAAGTGGGAGACTCGGTGATGGTGAGGACGGAGAGGCTCCTTCCGGGGCCTGTCTCCAAGTTGAGGGCACGAGGTTCGGGACCCTTTCAAGTTCTGAAACGACTTGGCAGTAACGCTTATGAGTTGAACCTACCTGAGAGTTTTGGGGTACACCCTACCTTCAACGTGGTAGACCTGGTACCCTACAAGGGCCCCGCGGTGGGACCCAGAAAGGAGCTTGAGCCTTTACCCCCCCTTGAGAGAGACACCCACGGTGGGACACCACTTCCTAGCTTGAGAGGCTGACGTGAGAAGGTAGAGACAATACTGGATGAGCAGAGTACCATTACCGAGCACAAGGTGTATCAGCGCTACCTGGTGAGGTGGAAGAATCATCCCCCAACAGAGGACACTTGGGTGAGCTAGGAGGATCTGCTGAGCCTTGACCCAGACATTTTGGAGCGCTACCACATCCAGGCGGACTCATACTCGACGGGGTCGAGTTATCCCCACCCCGGGAGATTTGATGAGGGCATCTCACAGCGCTCTCTTTGGCTCGGATCGCCTGCATCACTTTGAGGATGTCCGGCTATAATGATCGCATGTTATCTTCATTTCTTTGAGGTATTATTTATGTATTTTCTTTATTGAGTCACGTGGTCATGAGTCCAATTTCCCTTGTTTTGTATTAATTGAACTTTTGTATCCTAGTTTGGGCCCATGTTGGTTGTTTAGGATAGCTTTGGTCTTTTGTGTAAATGCTAAGGGCATTTCGGTCATGTAAAGAGTTGGGTGCCTATAAATAGGACCCAACCCCCTCCCATTTGTAAGACTTGATGCTTGAGAGATTGAAGTCCATTTTGAGTGAATCCTCCCTCCCCCTAGTTGGAGTGTGACTCTCCTCTCTCTCTCTTCCTCTCTCTCTCTCTCCGCTCTCTCTCTCTCTCTCTCTCTCTACTCCCCTCTCCCAAGACGAATTCAAATTCGAATATCCCTCCACTCCCCTCTCCCAAGACGAATTTAAATTTGAATCTCCCTCCACTCCCACTTCCCAAGATGAATTTAAATTCGATTCTCCCTCCACTCTCACTTCCCAAGACACTTTCCCTCTTCCCAAGGTCTCCTTCACCCTTAGGCACCCTTCTCTCTTCCCAAGGTCTCCTCCACCCTTCCCTAGGCACCCACTAACTCCCCTCCCCATCCCCAACTCAAAATTCAAATTTGTATCTCCCTCTATTCCCACTCCCCAAGACCCCTTCCCACTTCCCAAGAGAACCCTCCCTCTTCCCAAGGCATCCTCACCCTTCCCTAGACACCAATTAAATCCCCTCCCTATCTCCAATTCAAATTTGAATTTCACCTCCCACACCCCAAGATAGAACCCACCAATTCCCCCCATTCCCCCCCTCTCTAGTGCACCCCCAGCCTAGCCCCCTGTCCAGCAACTCTAGCCCGCTCCACACCCTCTACACATCCCCCTCTGGTCCCCCCTCCACCCCCTTCACCATTTGGCATCGTCCCTTCACCCCCTTCTCTTGTCCTCTTGGAGATACACCGAAGGCCTGTTCGCAGCTATGGACCTACAGAGAACCAGTCACTTGCAGCTCCAGCCACGATGTCATATCGGCATTTCTGAAAGCCAAAGAGGTAATGTTGGAAGCATCTCCCTGTCTTCTTCACAACGGCGGTGGTCTTGTCCCGTTCTGAGCTTGTGGCTACCCGGGAGAGCCGATCTCCCCCGACTGCACATCTTCCTCCAGACTGCCAACCTAAAGCTGCTTGCAGAAGCTCCCACAGCCGGCCATCTAAGTATTTAGAGGCGGGTCTTGGCCGAGATCTTCTACGATGAGTCGCGTTCCAGCACCAAGAAGCGGCTTCCCGATTGGACCCCGGACAAGTGAGTTCTTAATTTCCTCCCCAGGGTGCGCAGTTTTGTCCCCTCTGGGACTGAACCGACCTCTGTCCACTGTTCGGGCTTTTCCAATCTACTCCGACTTTCTATGGCATCCCCGCAGGTCCCGTTTCGAAGAGGACTCGACAACGGATCCAAAGACTTTAGCCACGCCTGAATCAGAGCCCAGCAGCGCCTGAGGTGACCTTGTCTTCCTACTGCAGTGGTGCTAAAGCAGCCAGTACCAGAGCAGTCTGGCCCTATTCCATGTCCTACCTCGCCCAGCAACGTCATCAGGGGAATTCAAGAAAATTAACGCGTCCTCCTGGGTAAAGTATGAGACTTTCGGCACTGGTTTCAGCCCGTTTGGAGTTCGGTCGCGACTGTGGCTGCGACATCTTCGACTATCTATCCGGTGGTCCCAGAAGCTGGCAGCATCGGAGGAACTCGGCATGACGATTTCTAGCTTCACTTCCCCTCCCCGCCTGGCCGACTTATAGCCCCTCCCTGTGTGGAGGTAGTATTTGGTTTTAAATCTCCTAACCCCCACCCTGAGATCCCCCCTCCTGCGAGAGGAGTAGTGTTGTAACCCACTTATTTTCAAGTCAAGCACCATCGTCGCGGCGTGCGGTCGTATGCCCACGCTTCCCGGCGCACCCTCGTCTCCGATCGGGATCGGTGTTTTCACACCGGTCAGGTGAGCATCTGATACCCCCTTGTCTGGTTGCAATCTTTGCATATTTAGTATAGTCTTTACTTACCGTCGGTCGGTGAGACGAGAGCCCGGACTTGCACACCACCTTAAGTGTGGTCACCGCGGACCTTGCGTGAGTGCCCGCCAACCCACGCCCCGGCGTGCCAGCCGCCCACAAAATTGGGAACCCCAGGCCCTTAGGGGTCAACCTAAGCCTGCTAGGTCTTTAGAATCGATTGGGTCTCTCCTCGGACCCTGGCCATCATCCCCCGGTCACCATCGGGAGATCGTGTGCGCCGTGCGAGTGAGCCGCTAGCGTGAGTCCGACTTCTACTTTGCATGCTTGCGGGTCTAGATCTTAGGTTCAACAAGTCATCCCTTATCACCCTTAGGCTGTGCAACATCACTTCCTATCGGCCCAGACAGGGCAGAAGCCTCTCTGCCACCGACTGCCGGTGGAGTTGCGATCACTTGACTTGGTGATATACACATAACACTGCGCCCAGCCCTATTGGTATTCAGTGGCTAACTAAATTTTTTAATAAAATTTTAAAGCAACGGAGAATGCCAGAAGTTTGGAGAAAAAGTGTTGTAGTTCCTTTCTATAAAAATAAAGGAGATATTCAAAGTTGTAATAATTATCGTGGGATTAAGCTTATGAGTCATACTATGAAACTTTGGGAAAGAGTAATTGATAAACGCCTCCGTGGTATGACTACTGTGTCGGAAAATCAGTTTGGTTTTATGCCAAATAGATCTACTACAGAAGCTATTTTCTTGCTACGGCAGCTAATGGAGAAGTATAGAGAGATGAGAAAAGATTTGTATATAGTTTTTCTTGATTTAGAGAAGGCGTATGATCGAGTACCGAGAGAATTGATTTGGTGGACATTAAGAAAGAAAGGAATCTCTCAAGGATATGTTGATTTGATTAAGGATATGTACGACGGTGCTATTACTAGTGTTCGAACTATTGCTGGGGAGACTGGTGAATTTCCCGTTTCTATAGGTTTGCATCAAGGTTCTGCACTAAGTCCGTATCTCTTTGCCTTAGTTATGGATGAAGTAACTAAACAATTGCATGAGGATATCCCTTGGTGTATGCTATTTGCAGACGATATTGTTTTAATTGATGAGAGTATTGATGCTCTAAATGCTAAGTTAGAGCGTTGGAGACTTGCCTTGGAGTCTAAAGGTTTTAAAATTAGTAGGAGCAAGTCAGAATTTATGCACTGTAATTTTAGTAATGGGAGAGTGGTTCAGGAAGACATGGTTCTAATTGATGGACATAACATTCCGAAGAGTAGTAGCTTTCGATACTTAGGGTCTATCATACAAGAGAATGGGGAGATTTATGATGACGTTACACATAGGATTAAGGCAGGCTGGTTAAGATGGAGAAGTGCTTCAGGTGTCCTTTGTGATCGTCGTATGCCTGTGAAATTCAAAGGGAGGTTTTATAGAACGGCTGTGAGACCTGCTCTGTTATATGGTACCGAGTGTTGGGCAGTACGAAAGGAACACATCCACAAAATGTGTGTAGCAGAGATGAGGATGTTGAGATGGATGTGTGGCAAGACTAAGAAAGACAAGATTAGGGATGAGCGCATCCATAAGGACTTAGGGATAGCTCCAATTGATAGTAAAATGAGAGAAAATAGACTCAGGTGGTTTGGACATGTGTTTCGTCGCCCTAACTCAGCGCCGGTTAAAAGATGTGATCAAATCTTAGTGGATGCTAGCAAAAGAGCTCGAGGAAGGCTTAAAATGAGATGGTGCGATGTTATTAGGAAGGACATTAGTTCCTTGAGTTTAAATATGAATATTGCACTTGATAGAAATCTTTGGCGGAACAGGATTCATGTAGCCGACCCCAATTAATTGGGATAAGGCTCTGATGATGATGATGATGATGACTGCGCCCAGCCCTAGAGGTTAGACGCCGTAGCGGAAACTTGGGCGATATTGCGGCCAGACCGAGCCTTGAAGTACGCATAGGTCGTATCGGCCGGACATCACTAAAGACTGTAGAACTACCGGAAGAGGTGGACACTGGGCTCCACCGACGCCATCTGACACGGGAAGACAAACCCACATAGGACGTGGTAAGAATTCGGGGACATCTCCCCTGGATGCTAACCATAATGATGGAGGACAGACACTGTGACGACCCAAGATCCGGATACCGGGAAGAACCCGATACCATTCGAATCCTGGCCCGCCGCCCACAAGCCAAGAGGGCTCGGAAGAGCTAAAAGGAGTGTGGAGGTACAAAGAAATAGGAAATAAGGCAGGACAATTCAACAATTAATGGAAATAAATAACTACTACAATAGAGTCTAGTCCAATAGAAAGTACAGTCTAAAGTAGTAAAACGTATCACATGCCAAGTGAACACTCGGCCCGGCGAGCTAGCAACTGAGAACCTCTGAACAGCACCCTCGAACCTCGAGGAAGAATCATCGTACCTGAAAAGCAGGAGTGAGCCTCCTGCCACTGTCTCAGTAGGGATCCCGCGGAACCCCAACTGAGAACAACGGCGGTCCGGAAAGTAGTAACTACAAGAACAACAGTAGCAGCAGGAACAGTAAACACGATGGCCGGTCGAAACTCGGCACTACAACTACTCCTACTATATCGGTCAAGCAGAAAGAGAAATCCTGATCTCACCATCGGGAACCGGACCACACTAATACTACTCACTGAGGTAAAACCCACGGCAACTCCGCTGTAGAGGCATGTCTCCCAGGACAAGGCCAACCTGGGCACGCTGCCCAAGGTACGACCCCGACCACCTGGTCACGGATACTAAGCCGACAAGACGCAACCTCGGTAAAGCCACTAGCACCCTGGCTACTACCTTGAAAACACCGAAAGGTCCTGAAAATCACGTCTCGCAGACGGGAAACGGAACTCGGAAATAGGAGAGTCACGTCTCACGTGACAGGAGTACCTGCCCACCAGAAGCAAGGCCGGATGCATCCACTGACGTCTTAGACCGTGCATCAGGTGTCTCCCTCCGGCCCAGCGGGAATTGAGACACCGTACAAGTAACCATAGAACAAGTAACTAGCTGTGGTCACGCTCGTCAGCGCGGGTCCAACCGCCCCCAACCACGTGTGCACACACAGACCATGCGTCCCAGGTTTGGCCCTCTGACTGGTTTTCCCCTCAGCCGGACTCTGGCTGCAAGACGTGGGGCCCAACCGAAACTAGTCTAAAAACCGTCTCTCGGGATAGCCTCGCCACCACTCCCTGGTGGGACCACTCGCGAGTCGGAAGGCTACGACTAGTGGGGAGTCACTGATGTGACCACTCTCCGAAGAGAAACTCCGAGAACCACACACGCAGCCTGCGTGAAAGTCGAGAAGGACCAAGTGGCGACGAGTCACTCGACTCTGGACGGTCCTCTAGACTCACTAAATCCAATGGTCCTTGAGTCACAAGATCGGGGTCAAGATCGTCATACGCAATGACACAATGCCGTTAATCTAGCCTAATCCGTAGGTCTAAAACCACGGTAGCACGAATATCGAGGTAGCTCACGAGCTACCGAGACCATCCCCTAAAAAGGGAACTCGAGGGACCTCTAGCCCCAGGCTGGATGATCGAACTCACAGTCCAAGGCCACACACATGGTCCACGCGGAAAGCACAGAAGCATGATTCCCAAGGCAGCGCACAAGCCGCCACGCCGATTCCCCATCCTAGGGAAAAGCGGGAAACATCCAGCCCCCAGGCTGAATGGCTAGACTCGCAGTCCAAGGCCAAACACATGGCCCACTCGGGAATCATCTTCTAGGAAAACCCACGACATGCGGGGGAACCCCACCGCACTCACACCGATACATGGTGACTCAATCGAGCGTAACACAAAGCCCGGAACACACACCTACGGGCACGCTACTTGAGGTAACACGGTACCTCTAGACACCCCAGAAACACAGACACGGAACTCACGGGGTGTCCGGGATACTCACGAGGCCGAAGGTCGACCACTGGGTCACAACCAGGTCGACCGGAGACCAACACAATGCGAACCCGACATCGCAGCATGGAAATCATCTGGCAGTATAACCCTAGACCGCCACGATGGCTAGCGGTCTAACCCTAGGCCGCTAAAGCAAGGCTAGCGGTCTAAACCTGGACCGCCACACCCTGAAATCACGGACCCATAGCGGTCTACCCTTTGACCGCGAAACAGAGCCTAGCGGCCTAATACTGCACTACCAACGGCCCTGGCGGTCTATCATACGACCGCGAGGTCCAAACCGATATACACAGGGTTGTAGCGGTCTATCTCTGGCCCGCTAAACCCTCGAAACATACGAAGCTCAAGCGGTCTTAGTGGTCTAACCCTGGACCGCCAAGGACCCTGGCAGTCTATCGCGTGATCGCCAGCCTTGAACCGACACAGGGAGACCCCTAGCGGTCTACCCTTGGTCCGCTTGGAGCCCTTAGCGGTCTCTGGAACGACCGCTAAGGCATCCCGAACCCAAAACGGCGGGAAAACGGTGAGAAACTCATTCTACGCCCCAATCACCATCGAGTGATGGGGAAACAAAGGGGAATCCATCCCCAAGCCTCCTAGCATGTATCTATGCCCTTAGATCGGTCAAAAACCTCACGAAACGGGAGATTCGGCTCACACCCCCAAAACATGGATTTTTCCCAAAATGCAAAAATAGGCCCTCTCGGCTCACCTCGGCCTACAAAACTCGCAGGAAAGGAAGAGCATCAGCTGGGGGTCCATCTCCCTACCTCCACCGAAGATTTCACGCGCCGTGGAGGCCGATCCACGAAGAAAACACCGCAAAACCCTCGCCGTTCCACGAACTCACACCCGAGCTTCCACGCGCCACCGACCCTCGATCCTCGACCCGTTCCTAGTTCCTTGCCTCCCGCCATCACCGCCTCGCCCTCCTCCGCCACGGTCGGCCGCCCGGGGAGAGGGGGAGAGAGAGATGAGAGAGAGTGAGAAAGAGAGAATGGGGAGAGAGAGAGGTTAAAGGGTTAATATATATAGAAAAACCCCAAAATTCCAGAAATTCAGAAAAACACTAAAAATTACCTCCGCGATCCTCGGGAGGAGCACAACGCGTCGGTACTGTCCCGGAGTAGGAGAACGTCACGGTTTGCCCTGCATAGAGTTCCGAAGGTGCATCGGGGAAAAGTACGTGTAAAGCATAAAATACACACCGAGACCCACAAAAATGATCCGAAAAATATCTGAAAAGTCCAGGGCATTACAGCCCTCCCCCCTTAAAGAAATTTCATCCTTGAAATTCAAGACTAGCACCAAGTCACAGGGGAAGAACACCTTAACCAACTGATAATGTTGTCACAGCCCCAGCACAGAAAACCTTGATTCTTTCGAAGACACGGATCCTGGGGGACACAGCCAGACTACAATCACGAAGAACGCCTCGCTCTGCACGCCGCACACACCGGCCATCAGAGCAGGCATACATCACGGGACACAGTCCGGCATCACCTCAGTCACAACGCGAGAACCAATCATGTCACCGTTGCCTCAGTCTCGCTCACCGAGGAGACACAGTCATCGTCACGAGAAATAGCTATCGATCCATCCAATGGTCAGTAGACAAATCACACATCAGCTTCACATCCAGCTGACAGATCCACACCCTTCTCCAGGGAACAACCAATATAGAGCCTCCATCAGCTCACAACAACATCTTTTGTCTGTGAAAGACCACACGCTGGTCAACAGCTGCTCATCAACGGGAAAGCTCCATCGGCCCAACGGGCACGATCCAACTCACAACAGGCCATCTGCTGACTCACACAGATAATTACCACATCACAAGCTGAACTTCTCTCGGACATTGCATCCGATCTCAAGCATCGTGCCAACTCTACCCTTACAGGGGAGCACGATGAAACCAACGACAAGACTCAGGAGTCTTCGATCATCACCTCTCTCGACTCAGACTTACAGGGAAATCCTCCCATGCTAGTCACAAACCAAGGACCACCATTGGTGCGGACACCAGAGCGATCGAGAAGCACGGACCGACGAGCCGTCGGTACCGTACACGGAGCACCACTCGAGCTACATCGGCTTCCATCTGGCTCGGAGACAGTCTGGAGTCTCCGCTCTGAGTCCTCATATTTATAGTATTTATGGGGATTTTATTTGTGTGTAATGTGTGTTTATTTGGTTTTATTTGGATGTAATTCGGATTGTAATAGGGGTTTATTTGTAATTTGGGACCACCTGAGTCCCACGGGCCCCCCATCCCTTCTCCCATTGATCCACCTCAGCTCTTGGGCCCATGTGGGGTCAGTCAACCCTCCAAGGTGGGCTTCTAGAAGGGTTGGACCAAGGGAGGATAAAGGGTAACAAAATTCAAATTTTGGAACACATAAGTCAAAGGGGTGCCCCATGTATAATAGAGTTTATTAGGATTAAAATCTTATTTTATTTGTTCCAAACCATATGGGAGAAATAAATTGTGGACTCCCTCTTTTACCCCCCACCAATCCTAGATCTAGGGATAGAACTAGTCTTTTGTATTTTCTATAAGAGACTTGTATTTTCATTTTGAGTGGAATTAATGCATACATTTTATGAGAAAATTTCTTGGAGCCCCAGCCTTATGCGACCTCCCCCTCCTCTCTCCCCCTTCTGCAGCTGAGATGGCTGTATTATGAGGTGAGACACCTCGGTATCCGTTCTTGAAGCTCGCCGCCGCCGCCGTCGCACCGCCGCCGTCGTCGCCGGAGTTCTGTCCACCCAGGACAGACCCTTCTTCCCCGAATTCTTTCTCCCATCCTCGAAATCTTTTGGAGTCCAAATCTTCAGGGTGAGTTCCAGAGGTCACTCCCACGTCTCAGAAAATTTGGTTTGGCTTCTAGTTTTCATTTTCCATTTTTCCATTTTCGTTCATCTCCTCCTTCAAGATCTGTCAGCTTTCAGTCTAGATTCACAATAGCTCTGAGTTTTCCCACTTCGGACGTCTTCTTGATTTTTTCTTGAGCCCCAAATTTTACTGGAGGTTCTTTCCACCATCCCATCATCCACAAATTTTGGTGGAATTTCTAAAGGCCTTCACCTATTTTTTAAAAATCACTTTCAGATCCCACTCAGTTCTGTCTGCCTCTGTCCAGATCCGACCACCCCGTCGTATAAAATATCTTTCCCCATCCAAATCTCAACAAAACCTTACATAAAAAATATTCCCATTTTCCTCCCTCTCACCTCTAGAAATTTCATGAAGCACTCATCTTCTGATTCGAAAGTCTATCTTGCGGTCAACAGCAGTTCTCAGAAAACTCTTCTACTACCCTGAGATTTCGGGCCCTGTTCAACAGCAACTTGAAAAATCGACTAAGGCCAGATCCGTGAAGCTCAAATTTTTCTCTCTGGCCCTAGATCGAAGTACTTCAAAAGAGCTTTCCAACAATACCTCTTGCGCATCGATCCGACATCGGGAGTGATCGCAGCAGCAGATCTCGCCGGATCACGCGCTATAAAACAAAAGTAACAGGTCCGTGGGCAGCAACTCCAAGACTTAGAGATCGGAGCCGATCGGCCTCCGACCGGTGTCCCAGCCAGGCAGCCGTCCAGGGAAGCGCACCACCAGAGGTCGCCATCACAGTCGGACCCACTCCGTCAGGTCCAGAGGATGGGGCAACACGTGGGCCCCACGAACCCGTAGATCACGCCATCCGGACAGCGCTAAAACGCGGGTTTCGGCGCCGACTGACGACATCAAGATGCTGCCCGTCAACCCAATTCTCGCTACTCCAGGGCCCCACATGTGACCGATTACCTCCCTGCGTGGAGTGGGTCAAATCTTTGTACCGCAGTGTATTTGTTTAACCGGGAGTACAGGATTGGCCGGGGTTGTCTTCCCCACACCGGGAGCGTTAGGTAACGATCTCAATTTCTTGACATTTACTTGCTTAGCTAGCATTTGGTCGTGTGCCACTGCTGAGTGCGATAGGAACCTAGCCCGTGAGTCCATGTCATCGCTGTTTCGGGAGAGTGACCCGTCCCGTGACTCGATCCGAGCACGGAAGTGAGTCGACCACCCTTGACTCTGCCGGTTTCTCAACCGCGCGGATCCGCATTTCCCATCGCTTGGGATGACGAGTGAACTTGCATTTCTGTTAACGACGTATAACCCATAGGAACTCTTAGTGTCGGGCCAAAGTGTCTTCATTGTTGTATGTTGCTGGTCGCGTCCACATTTAGAGTCCGAGGTCCGCATCACTTAGAGTCAGTCCCCGTGTCCGTCCCGCATCAGTTTGGTATCAGAGCGCCAGTTGAGTCTAGGGTAGTCATTTGTAAAACTCCAAACACAAAAAAGAGTCGTTGTCTAAGTCGGTCTAAGGTTGTATTGCATACCTTTACTCGGTATATCAAAAGGCATTGCCCGAATGTTAGGTTATGCCTATCGGGAAGGTAGCAGTCTTGTGTGAGTGATCTTCAGATCGATTAACTCCGCCACGTACCGAGTCTTGGTTAAGTCTAGGGTCCTTAGTGTGCATTAGTTAGTGCATTCCAACCTTGCATAGCCGGTCTAGTGTCTTGTCCAACTGTCGGCACGTCTAGCATGTAGTTCCCCCCTATTTCCCATGGATTCCCCATCACCCGGGCAATATGGCCGTTGGTCCACCCATGGGCTTGGCAACCACCCTCTCCACTTCCGTAGGCCCGAAGCCTCGAATTTTTATGGCTCCAATGACCCAGGTGACTACCTCAAGTGGGAGGCCGCCATGGACAAATATTTTGAATGTTACACCATGTCCGATGCCATGCAAGTCAGTTTTGGCCAAGAGAGGCTTGTCCACAAAGCCGCCTGGGAATGGGAGAGCATTGAGCGCATGAGAGAGGTTAGGAGGCAAAGGCCCATCGAGTCGTGGCATGAGATGAAGGGCGAACTTAGGAAGGTCTACCTACCCGACCCGGTCACCTCCAACCGACCACACCCAACCACCTCCACCCAAGTGGGCCATAATCGGAGGCAAAGCGCCGCGCATGTAGAAGAGCCTAGGTCCATGACTAAGCCAAGTTCATATGGGAGAGTCCATCACATCACTCCTACTCCAAACCCCACCATTGCCGAACTCTTTCAAATCATTTTGGATAGAGTGGATAGGAGGTGTGATTATATCGAGTCCCTGGTTTCCCCTTGCCTACCTCCTAGATAGAATGGAACCAAGCACGAGCCTAAGGAGGTAGCAACCGGTAGCCCCAACCCGATGCCATCTAAGGTGCCACCACAAGGCCCTCTCCCCATCATGATGGGTCAAGATCGACTTACCAGGGAGCGTAGTGAGTCACGACAGCAGTGTTATCACTGCCAGGGGTTTGGCCACTTTGCCGGACAGTGTCCCACTAGGACGTCTCTAGCCCTAGGGGACAAAAGGGTTGGAGAAGCTTCACTCTCCGATCTTTATTCGGAGTCACCTCAGCCACTGCTACCCGTGTTTCTAACGGGAAAGCTTCTCATAGCCGAGCCACTCCTTAGCTGGCTCAAGAATGGCCTGGCCCCATCTCCCTTCCCATCCATGGACCCTATCCTACCTCTAGTGCCAATCAATTCATTTCGCACCACTTTCCGGTCTAGTCACTATGTGGATACATTGGATGACCTTCTTAAAGGGTTAGACCGGCAATTGACATTTACGCACTTGTTGGCTCCAAGCTTCGACCGACCCACATGTCGTAGTTTCACTCATCCCACCTTAGGGTCCATCACCTCCGTGTACACCGTGTGTCATGTTACCACGGAGGTTCTCCTACTCCTTCCGTTACCGGCCAAGCCTAACTTCATACCATTTACCCCAAGGGAGGAACCCTACATCCTATATAAGATCACCGTCCATGAAGGTGACCATCTACACCTTCAAGATTTCCAAATGTGGGACCATGACTTATGGAGGTCCAATTCAAGGGGTCATACCTTCTTTGATCCTTTCGATCCCTTCCCTACTGACCCACCTTATCCATTCCATCTCATTAGGGAAGCCACCTATCACACCCCTACCCCGCAGGCTAGTCCATCTATACTCCGCATGGAATCCATTCATCGGGGTAAGGAAGAAGGTGAATTCGGTTCTCTTGGTCCTCCCACATCCAAGCCCAACGTACGTGATTGGTGCATCGTAGGATGTCTAGGAGTTTCCCATGACGTCAACCTCCGGTTACGTCAAGTGTATGCATGGCACACATTCGGGTGTCCTGGTCCACCCTTGCATGTGTCTGGGTCGGACTAACCGTAGGGTTGTTTAGGGTCGTGTATGCATCCGTGTGTTTTTCTTTTTGCTAAGCATGTTAGGAGTCTGCATGACGACGTCCATCATCACATTGAGGCCAGCAATGCACGGTATAAGGAGCTAGCCGATGCCCATTGACACCACCGTGAGTTCCAAGAGGGTGAATATATCATGATCAGGGTAAGACCTGAACGGTTTCCCTTGGAACCGTAAAGAAATTGCAAGCTCACGGAGCCAGTCCATTTAGAGTGTTGAATCGCGTTGGATCCAATGCGTATGTTGTGGACTTGCCCGAGGAATATGGTATAAGCTCAACTTTCAATGTGTCGGATCTAGTTACATATAGGGACCCAGCGGTGATCCCTAGTGAGAAGCCATCTCCTCCCATTGAGAGTGATCCCACACTTGAGTGTCCACCACCAGCCCCATTTTCACGGCAGCGAGAGCATATAGATCATATACTGGATGAGCAGGTGACGGTTACCAGGAGTGGAACCTACCCGAACTACCTAGTGCGATGGAGAGGGCGACCCACCACCGAGGATACTTGGATCACCCGTGGAGAGTTGCAGAGGCCTGATCCGGATCTACTGGAGCGCTACCAAAGCGATGCAGACCCTTACTCGACAGGGTCGGGTTTCTCTCACCCGGGGAGAATTGGTGCAGACACCAGAGCGATGGAGAAGCACGAACCGGCGAGCCGTCGGTACCGTACGCGGAGCACCACTCGAGCTACATCGGCTTCCATCTGGCTCGGAGACAGTCTCGAGTCTTCGCTCTGAGTCCTCATATTTATAGTATTTATGGGGATTTTATTTATGTGTAATGTGTGTTTATTTGGTTTTATTTGGATGTAATTCAGATTGTAATAGGGGTTTATTTGTAATTTGGGACCACCTGGGTCCCACGAGCCCCCCATCCCTTCTCCCATTGATCCACCTCAGCTCTTGGGCCCATGTGGGGTCAGTCAACCCTCCAAGGTGGGCTTCTAGAAGGGTTGGACCAAGGGGGGACAAAGGGTAACAAAATTCAAATTTTGGAACACATAAGTCAAGGGGGTGCCCCATGTATAATATAATTTATTAGGATTGAAATCTTATTTTATTTGTTCCAAACCACATGGGAGAAATAAATTGTGGACTCCCTCTTTTACCCCACACCAATCCTAGATCTAGGGATAGAACTAGTCTTTTGTATTTTCTATAAGAGACTTGTATTTTCATTTTGAGTGGAATTAATGCATACATTTTATGAGAAAATTTCTTGGAGCCCCAGCCTTATGCGACCTCCCCCTCCTCTCTCCCCCTTCTGCAACTGAGATGGCTGTATTCTGAGGTGAGACGCCTCCGGTATCCGTTCTTGAAGCTCACCGCCGCCGTCGCATCGCCACCGTCGTCGCCGGAGTTCTATCCACCCAGGACATACCCTTCTTCCCCGAATTCTTTCTCCCATCCTTGAAATCTTTTGGAGTCCAAATCTTCAGGGTGAGTTCCAGAGGTCACTCCCACATCCCATAAAATCTAGTTTTCATTTTCCATTTTTCCATTTTCGTTCATCTCCTCCTTCCAGATCTGTCAGCTTTCAGTCCAGATTCATAGTAGCTCTGAGTTTTCCTACTTCGGACCTCTTCTTGATTTTTTCTTGAGCCCCCAATTTTACTGGAGGTTCTTTTCACCATCCCCATCATCCACGAATTGTCTTGGAATTTCTAAAGGCCTTCACCTAATTTTTAAAAATCACTTTCAGATCCCACTCAGTTCTGTCTGCCTCTTTCCAGATCCGACCACCCTGCCGTATAAAATATCTTTACCTATCCAAATCTCAACAAAACCTTACATAAAAAATATTACCGTTTTCCTCTCTCTCACCTATAGAACTTTCATGAAGAACTCATCTTCTGATTCAGAAGTCCACCCTGCGGTCAACAGCAGTTCTTAGGAAACTCCTCTGCTGCCCTGAGTTTTCGGGCCCTGTCCAACAGCAACTTGAAAAATCGAGTAAAGCCAGATCCGTGAAGCTCAAAATTTTCTCTCTGGCCCTAGATCGAAGTACTTTGAAAGAGCTTTCCAACAATACCTCTTGCGCGTCGATCCGACATCGAGAGTGATCGCAACAACAGATCTCATCGGATCGCGCGCTATAAAACAGAAGCAACAGATCCGTGGGCAGCAACTCCAAGACTTGGAGATCAGAGCCGATCGGCCTCCGACTGGTGTCCCAGCCCCGCCGCCATCCAGGGAAGCGAACCACCAGAGGTCACCATCATAGTGGGACCCACACCATCAGGTCCAGAGGATGGGGCAGCGCGTGGGCCCCACGAACCCGTAGATCGCGCCATCAGGACAGCGCTAAAACGCGGGTTTTGGCATCGACGGACGACATCAAGATGCTGCCCGTCAACCCAATTCCCGCTACTCCCAGGCCCCACATGTGACCTATTACCTCCCTGCGTGGAGTGGGTCAAATCTTTGTACCGCAGTGTATTTGTTTAACCGGGAGTACAGGATTGGCCGGGGTTGTCTTCCCCATGCCGGGAGCGTGGAGGTAACGATCTCGACTTCTTGACATTTACTTGCTTAGCTAGCATATGGTCGTGTGCCGCTGCTGAGTGCGATAGGAACCTATCCCGTGAGTCCATGTCACCGCTGTGAGCGTGAGTGTGACTCGTCCCGTGACTCGATCCGAGCACGGAAGTGAGTCGACCACCCTTGACTCTGCTGGTTTCTCAACCGCGCTGATCCGCGTTTACCCTCGCTTGGGACAACAAGTGAGCTTACGTTTCTATTAGCGACGTATAGCCCATAGGAACTCTTAGTGTCGGGCGAAAGTGTCTCCATTGTTGTATGTTGCTGGTCGCGTCCGCATTTAGAGTCCGAGGTCCGCATCACTTAGAGTCGGTCCCCGTGTCCGTCCCGTATCAACCATTCTGACGCCAATCTCTATCCAAAGGCCTCAGCCCATAGGCGTCACTCTTCCGTCTTGTCTCATCAAATCCTATCTCAATTAATCCAAGTGGACACCTGCCAATCCCGATTCCGCCCTCACCACAGAGCCACGGGACACCACCTGAACAACTTATGGCACACATCTCTAGGGGAGGAAAGTGCCATCCAAAATTACGGCAACCTAGTCGCCAACACCACGACCAATGCACTCTGGGTCCCCAGTCGATTATATATCTCACCGTCGCAATCTGACACTACCATATAACCAATATACGCTGCTGTGGTCGATCACACAGTTAGGCTCACCAGCCACTCACAGCTGCCAACTGGGACCCATAATCTGTCAGAGATCACTTCTCCAAAAATGATCTCATCCGTGGACACAACTGGCAACACAAGCCGAGCACCAAGCCACTGACTCTGACCAACACGTTCTCGACCTCCGTCAGGCGACATCCTCAACAACCCCATCCGGGCTCACATCGACGCCTGACACGGCTTCCATCACAGGAACATGGTACTCATGCGGCATACTTGCCAACATTTTTTTTCCCCAACACTCCATCCTGCCAGTGCCAAGAATCACAATACCTCGAGCAACGGCACGGCAACAACACGTCTCGCATAGAGGAACCAATCCTCACATGGTCAATGCAAACTCAGGAATCCGCCCGTAGCAACCAACGCTACGATCCTGAACTTGTGGGTTATGGGTCCACCAGGCTTCTGCTGTGAACTCTGATCCACGCGCACAGCCAAACACAGCAACTCGGGACTCGCCATACCGACAATCCACAACTCGGCTGGTCAACCTCAGGAAACAGGGTGAGGAAAGCTTCATTACCTCGAACCCCAAGCACAGATTCTCTCTCAAATCCGGCAATCCTCTGCAACTCTGCAGGTTCCGAACTACCACGCATCGGAAAGTTCCAGCACCAGCCAAGAATTCGAACACCAATCAACCAGCACTCATCCTTTCGGAACAGCGCCAGCACCCTCACACAGCAAGGGAATCGGGCACGACTTCTCACAGGCAACCGCCTTGCCAAAATAGGGAACACGTCTCGCACGGACTTCATGGCACACAGAGGCCAACCAATCCGAACACACGATGCAAGACGACGAACCTTAGCCAAACACAATCTCTTCCAACCAAGGAAAAACTATACCTTTGACCAACGGAAGGATGTCCACGTGCGACCTAACCTCAAACCTCGCACATGCTGGGAACAGCACCTTCCAGCACCAAGAAAACCATCGCTTCCATCAGGTCAGCGCCTCCGACACACTCGATGAGTGTTACGTCAGACCACAATCACAGTATCTCTCGATGCACCACCGCTGTAATTCTGCGACTGCAACACGCCACGCCAAGAGCTGCAACACGAGCCATAATCGACAACTGCCGATGCTCATCCTTGAGTCTCGAAACCACCGCGGAACCTTCACATCTCAACCTAAATCCAGGGCGAACACAACCCATTCGTACATAAGAGCGCAAGAGCAAGACTTACTGGGACACCACAGCCGAATCCTGCCTCGAAATCCGCAAGAATGATCAGGAACAACACGTCATTTCTGACGCCATAGAGCATGACAAGGACATCGGGCTCAACAAATCAGTAGCTCAACAGAAGATCCTCCGCTCATCCGAGTGCACCTCTCAACCAGAGCACCTGCTCCGACACCTCAAACCACAACCTTAACACCTCAAGGGCTTACTAACCTCAAACTGGAGTGGCCAGACTCAACAATAGCTCCTTCCGAGCACGCTTACGGCCACTTAATCACGAACAATCCTCGCCAGTCACCTGACATCGCGGCAAACGCCTTGAACGCAGCACCACAAACTCACGCCTGCCAGCAACCTCTGCCCAACGCTAGAAAACCGGGATCACCACCGATGAGGGAGAAGCTCTCAACCTTGATCCTTAGATCCCACGCCGGCACAAAAGCCGCGAACAGCAACCGCCTTCATAGCGCCACGCAGCGCACTCAAGCTCTCAAGCAAAACATCAAGCGGAAAACAAACACAAACACTACAAGAAAAGGCGCAATTTCAGACGGGCGCTTTCCGTCGAAAATCCGTGTGAAATCCCGTCATAAAACATGTTTGTAACGGAATTCCAACAGATTTCCAAGGGAACTTGGCCGTCACATATTCTTGGTCAGAAATTTCACACAAAGCGATGATCCGTCAGAATTTCCGTGTGAAATTTCTGACGACCAATTTTCTATTAGAATTTCAGTAGGAAATTTCACACAGAATATCTGTCACAAAATCCATCTGAACTAGAAGTGCGTGATAATATCTGTGTGAATATTAGTGTGAAATTCACACGAATATTCCGTCAGAAATATATCAGTTACAAATAGCGTCTGTAAGCTCTGCGTGAAATGCGTATGAAATTTGTGACAGATTGTTAGAAATCGCGTATGAAATTTATGACGGATCGGTTAGAAATATTATAATTTCGTATGAAATTTGTGACGGATCCGTCAGAAATTTCGTGTGAAATAGTTCAGTTATTTTTTTAAAAAACTTAAATTATTATTATTAAACCTATTAAAAATACATAAAATTACATAAATCAACTCCCCTGCTGACCAAACTAAAAAAACTCAAACTCAACACATTTCACAAATCAAACTAAAACTCAAACTCAACAACACATTTCACACAAATCAAACTCAAACTCAAACTCAAACTCAAACTCAAACTCAACACATTTCAAACAAATCCTCCACTTCTGCTCAAACACGTACATAAAATTAAACATAATAAAATAAACTCCCCTGCTGATCACCAACATACAGAAAATTAAACACAATAAAATAAACTCAAGAAATATCCTCCATCTGCTCATCCTCCATCTGCTCATCTCCTATGACGCCGCCCGCAGAAGGATGCCCCTACAATAAAAAAATAATCATATAACATTCATTCAAAATATAAAAAAATTAGTGCGAATATTTAATTAAATTGCATAAATTAAAAAATCAAACCTGCTCTCCTATGTCGCCGCCCGCAGAATGATGCCCCTACAATAAAAAAATAATCATAATTCATTCAAAATATAAAAAAATTAGTGTGAATATTTGATTAAATTGCATAAATAAAAAATCAAACCTGCCCTCCTATGTCGCCGCTTGCAGAAGGATGCTCCTACAATAAAAAAATAATCGAACATAATCAAATATAACATTCATTCACAGACTGAAAAAAATTAGTGTAAATATTTGATTAGACTGCATAAATTAAAAAATCAAACATAATCAAAACGATAACTGCATAGATTATCTAGCTGTGATCAGTAATTTAAATTAATTACAAGAAGAGATTCTAAGCGTCGAACCGATCCGAAGTGAATCCCTAAGTTTTGACAAGTCACATTCATCTCTCAAGTTGTGTTGCAACGATCGAGACGCTGATCCGACATATATTTCAAAGGTTAGATCCCAGAACCCAACTTTTTTAACTTTTAACTAATTACATTTACAAAATACACTTTTGAGTGCCGGGCCCAAACCGAGAATCCTATTTAGATTCCGCCAGTTCTCACAAGTCAATTTTATCTCTCAAGTCGTGTTGGAATGATCAGCACGTCGATCAGAGCCATATTTTATATGTTGGACCTCTGAGGTCGACTTCTTCAATTTTAAACTAAGTGGATTTGAAGAATCCACTTCTGAGCACTGGGCTCAAGCCGGGTATTTGATTTGGATTCCTCCAGTTCTCACAAGTCACTTTCATCTCCTAGGTCGTGTGGGAATGATCGGCACGCCGATCAAAGCCATATTTTATATTTTGTGTTGCATTCCCTAGTTCATGTTTGGTTTCAATGATATCAAAACGATTGTGTTTATGTGTGTATGTGGTTTATTGAGCAACATGTGTTATATCTTGAGAATATTATATTTATGTTAGTTTGTAGGAACACAACTTCATGATTCATGTTTGGAACTCAAAGGAGTGCATCAATGAAGATCTTATTGAAAAAGGGAGTTTAACTCTGTTCATGTTTGAAAGTTATATGAATGATTTGTATTTAAGAATCTCATGCCTTGAATATTTTGATTTGCAGGATCAAAATCTATGATTCATGTTTGGAACTCAAAGGAGTGTATCAATAAAGATCTTATTGAAAAAGGGAGTTGACTCACTCATTGCTTTGCGTTGACTCTTCTATATTTCATGTATATCATCAAACAACTTTTCACAGTCTTGGTTGGGAATCTTCATGTATTTCCTACATGAGGTTTGATGGTCATACATGTTATTCAAATGCATGGGATATGTTGTTAACTTTTGGTTGAGACGTCTTGGAGGATCCCCTATTTATATCAATGCTTCTCGTGAGTTTTTAATCAACAAGAATGCCATTTGAATGAATGTGGTTCTATGATATTATGTATGCTTTGCATTGGCATGATTGTTAACACTTGTGTAATGAAGCATCTTGATGTTGAAGATTTGGTTGATTCAAGAATGTGATTGAATGGTTGAGCTTCCATGTTATTATATTTGATTGAATGATAGATTCATGCTTATCATTACAAAACTTTGCCATTTGGTCAAATGTATTTTTGCTAAGTGATTTGAGAAGCAAAACGCATGGTTGAATAGGTTCAATGACGTATTTCATTGTGAACATGTTCATAGTGTTAATGCATAACTCATATATTTTGATTCTCAACTAACCTCTTGGTTTATCATGTTTTTCAGGATGCAAAATTATTGTTGATCTTCATGGGATTATGGTAACATTTAATCAATTGTTTCCCTTTGGTTTGATGGTGGTTTTAGTTGTTTTTCAAACTCAAACTATCTTACAGTCTTCACCATTTTCAATCCAACCATTGGATCTCCCCTCTAAAACTTTTATGTTGTAGCTCTGGGAGTCCTCTTTCCAACGCCTCCAGTCTCGCTTCGATCGGAGTTCGGAGCTAGGAGAATTAATTCCTGCCGCCGAAGCGCGCAGAGCTATTTTTGTGTACCCTACCTGAAAGGGTCGACCCTTGGGGTCGACCCCCACTGAAAGGGTCGACCCCTTTAAACCTGGCTTTTTTTTGCCCCGACAACAACCTAGTTGCCAAGGGTCGACCCCAGGGGTCGACCCCCACTGAAAGGGTCGACCCCTGTAATAGAGGGCCTCTTTTTGTGTATTCCAGCAACCTGGTTGCCGAGGGTCGACCCCTTCCGGACGGGACTTACGAAAGTGTTTTAAACTTATTGTAAACCCTATTAAACCATTCTAAAATATACCCTAATGGTTCCTAATCATGTTAGGGTGTTTTAAACTCATTTTAGAAGGGGTATATGGGTCATTTGGTTTATCTCCTATATATATCAATGTGTTGCTCCGAATTTCAGAAGTGATTAACCCTAATGCTCATTTGTTCTTTCGTATAGGTGAAGAAAATGGGGAAAACGTGGTGGAGCTCTTCCAAGGAGGATATCATCTACATCCGTGAAGATCTGGAGCTCGTGGAAGAAGAAGAAAAGGAGCGGATCGAAGAGAGGATCAAGAGGACGTAAGAATCATCGTCATCCGGCTACCCTCCAACTCGTGGTTCAAGGAACATCATCAACCGGCCTTGGAAAACAAAGGGGGATCATTTCTATGTCTTCTATCAGTTCTTTGTGATATGTTCTATGATCTATATTTTGGGTTTGAGCATGCTTGAGTATTTGTGTTTATTTTCTGAACAATAGAGATACTCGTGTGTGTGACCGTTTGTGTATACGGTCGTGTTTGATCGCCTTCGTGTGATCGTGTTTGTGTTATTGTGCTGCGATTGTTGCAGCGTGTGTGTGTGTATGTTGTGATCCGGTCGTCGGATCGTGTGTGTGTGTGTTTGTGATCCAGTCGTCGGATCGTGTGGGAGACTTCGTCTCCGTATCCGTGTGTGTTTGGAGCGTCGTCTCCGTGTTGGGGATTTTTCCCCAAGTGAAGCCTCACCGGGTTTGGTGAGGGGTGGACGTAGGGAGCCCGTCGTGGTCCCGAACCACCTTAAAAATCTCAGTGTCCTATGGTTTGCATTGTGGTTTGCCTTGTTATGTTTAATAGCTTAATGTGTTTATCTAATCGTGTGTGAACGGTGAGATTGAGAGAATTCAATCATCGTGTTTGAGTGTAATCTTGAATCTCGTCAAGGTTGTTAATTCCGCTGTGCGCTTGTTTATGTTTTTAATCGGTCATAGTTTTTAGTAGTAGGATCTATTCACCCCCCCTCTAGATCCGTGTTCCTGCACTACGGGACCCAACAATTGGTATTAGAGCAAGGCTCTGCTGTCCCTAGATCTCACGATCTACAGAGTGATCCTAGTGCATTCTACAATCATGAATTTTTCTGTTGAGCACGTGTCGATGAATTGCCTTCATATTCTTAATGGTTCTGATGTTACTTCATGGATAGGTAAAATATGTGGACTAATCAATTCAATTAATCTTAATCTTTGGAAGTTGATTTATGATGGTCCTCACATATTGCCTCTAGATAAGACCAAGTGGTCTAGTCAAGATAAATTGAAAAACCATGAAAATGTTATTGTCTTAAATTTATTGAAAGGAGCCATTGATACTCATATGTTTCCATTTGTTTCTTCTTGTAGAACGGCCAAGGAGCTCATGGATCAGTTGATCAAAGCTCAAGAGATGGAAGGACAAAATTGTCTCATGGCCGACAATGATGATCAACTCAATGAAGAAAACTATGATGAGGTAAATTCTGAATCCGAAGAACTCTCTATTGAGGAATGGCAAATGGCATATGCTACAGTGTATGATAAATGCAAGAAACTCAAATCTGAAAATAAAATCTTGAAAAGGAAGATTAATGAGAATGTGCATGATAATCCTTCCTGTGAAAATTACAAAACTTTGGAGTCAAAGATTGAGAACCTAGAATATGAAAAAGAACTTCTAGAATCCAAAGTTGAATTATTTTCAGATGATATGTCTTGTATGAATGAGGAGCTTGAGATGTTTAGAAAATCTAATACTGCTCTTGAAATTGATACTGATTCTCATGATTTGCTTGATGAAAATAAACACTTGTTGTCTAAGATTTCATTGCTTGAAGAAACACAAAAACATCTTAAAAGCAAGCTAGCATCTCTTTCTAATGATGATAAAATGTTTGATAAATTGCTTGACAATGAAATTGACAACAAGAGGATCATGATTGAAAATGAGGAGCTCAAAAAGCATAATGGTGCTATGCTAATTCAGATTTCTCTACTTGAAAGTAGGTTGAAAAGCTCTGATAAACTTGAAAAACAAAATGCTTTGTTGAAATCTGAAAATGAACAAATGCTAGCTAGGATTTCAAAACTTGTTGAAACTGAGAAAGTCCTTGAGAAATTGACTGAAAAACTACATTCCATAAATGTTGAAAACAAAGAACTCAAGGATGAAAATGAAAGCTTCAAATCTGTGAATTGCTTGTTGAATGAGAAAGTTTGTGCATGTGAAGAAGAAATCACGAGTGCCAAATTACATGTTTCTGCTCTTGAAGAAGAAGCGTAAAGCTTAAAAGATGATTTGTCTAGATTTGTCAAAGGAAAGGAAAATTTGGATAAAATGTTGGGTGTTAAGGTGAACTTTCAAAAAGAAGGTCTTGGATACACCCCGGTCAACAAAAAGTCCTTTGAATCCAAATTGAAAACTTCATTTGTTCATGCATCTGATATTCCAAGCACTTCCAAAGTACCACCTCCAATTGCACAAATGAAGAATTCTGAAAATAGATTTGAGAAAATGAAGAATGTCAAACCAACCATGTCAAATGGATTTCAAAAATCGAAGTTCAATATTGAATGCTTCTATTGTGGTGTGTTTGGACATGTGATGGATGATTGTGTTGTCATGAAAGAGGATAACAAATTTGCATGCAAAGAGAAAAATGTTTTCAAATCACAAAGAAATAGTTCTTGCTTTCATTGTGATAAGTTAGGCCACACGATGAAAAATTATTTTTCAAAACAGAAAGACGAACAAAATACTTTCAAGGAAAAGAGAAATGTTTCTTGTTTCTATTGTCACAAACTTGGCCATGTCATGGATGATTGCTTTGTGAAGAAATATGATGATTATCGTGCCATGAATGCTAAGGTTAACTTCCAAAGAAAATTCAGAAATGAACATGCTTCCCATGCTAAAAGGTTTACATCCCAAAAGAAAAATTCATTCACGAACACTCATGCAAACAATAAAAAATCATTCCGTAAACCCACAACTCCTTGTTGCATTCATTGTGGGAAGTACGGGCATGTTATGAAAGAGTGTTGGTTTTTGAAAACAGAAAATCTCCATACTTCTAGAATGCATGCTAGGTCTAATTTTGTTAAATCTAGACCTTTTGAAAACAGAAGATGGAATGGATTTAAAAATTCCTTTACTCCTAAAAGGAAGCCTTTTGGTAAAACTATTTTTCCTCAATGCCTTTATTGTGGAAACCATGGACATGCCATTGAGGATTGCAGGATCATGAAGAATGATGATATTGTGGCAACGAAAAAGAAGAAAGTGGTTGGTGGCAATGCTACTAACATCAAGGTACCCAAAAAGGCTTGGGTGCCCAAATCCGTTGAATGAATTGGCTTTGATGCAAGTATGCCTTGAGGTAAATAAAGAGTGAAAGAGGTTCCAATAAAAAGGAACAAGGCACACTCACTTGGTAAAATCCCAACTTTGCTCTTTCATTGTCAAATTTGATGGTTTTGATGACTTGGGATGATATTTTAGTGTGTTCTCATATTATGCTCTAATTTCTTCACAAGCCACATATGTCTTCAATGGATGAGTATTTGGTATATCAAATGGTGGTTAGAGAAGGTTGGACTACGTTCAACTGGATACTTCCACTAAGTGTGATGGTGGTTTTCGGACCTATGTTCTCCGCCTAGTACCAAAATTCAGAAGTTGAATTATATGGCTTATAAGGAACCTTATGTTGTGAATGAAATCAATTTGCCTTTGATTTGAATAGCTTTCAAATTGAATCTGAAAAATTCTCTTATTTCATAAGGCAAAATTCTCTGAACTATGGACTTGCTTGATCAAATGCAACAATTGATATTGAATGTTGACCATGGCTCAGTTTAAAGCTCATTGACCATATGTGATTGATTCGCCAAATTGATAAGTTGTTTGACATGTTCAGAAATCTACTCTTGATAATGGTTGTTCAAACACTTATCTTGCTCATTTGCTAAATTTTGTGTGAAATATGTTGGAAACTCGGTTATTTGTATATTCACACATGCGGGGCGTATCATGTTCAAACTGAAGCTTATGTCTCATGAAATATTATCTTTGAATGATCATGGTTGAACATTTGGGTTCTAAGGGATATGACTTTTCATGATGAAATCTGAAATAAAATGCTCATGTTTCAGTGCCAAAATTATTGAAAATCCATCTCATGCATTCACCTGATTCATGCTTTTCTTATATGCTCAAGTCATTACAAAAAAACTGAAAACTTACATAAAAAGAATACATTGGCATCTTTGCATATCATTCATATACTATGCATATAAAATGACAAAAAGATGCATATTGCATCTTCATGCATAGAGAGCATATGCATAAATTTCATGATAACCGCATATCTTGACTTATGAATGCTTGCATGAATACTTCCATAAATCCTTGCATGCGTGTATGTATTTATCTTATAAAATCATTCTTGGAAAATTTATAAGACCTCACCTCCTTGTTAAATAACTTTGCAGTGATTTTATTCATATGTGATACATGTCATATATTAAGGGGGAGGATTTATTTCCGACCGTACATACATTTAGGGGGAGTCATAGCCGTGTCTTGTCGAATTCATTTTATATATGTAAAATAAAAATTTACCCTCACACTCTTGCACATAATGAATTCAATGACTTTCATTGATAAGGATTTAAGAAATTCCTTCCAACACTTTAAAGGGAACTTGAATCTCTACATCGACATTAAAGAGTAATCGTGAGGAAAAAACTGCCTACCCCACAAAAATTCAATAAGTGGCATGTGGATCCGAGTAACCGGGAATCCCCCCTGAAACAAAGGAGGAAACTCGCGTCAAAAAGAGAAACAAAAATCCATATGTGTGACGAATCCAAGTACCGGGAATCCCCATTGAGACATATGAGGAAACTCGTGCCGAAAGGTGAAGTCTATTAAAAGAAACAAAATCGGGGTTGTGCGAAGCTACCGAAAGTCGAGAATCTAAAGTGAAAGTGTAGAGAGGAGATTACCTTCTAGTGTTCTTTAGAAAATCTGAAAATCCATATATTTTGAAGCTCATTAGTCATTGCCTCACATTTCACATGGGTATTTTTATGATATATGTATCTTATGAATTTACCTACATTCATGGTTTATGTAGTACTCCTAGTTGTGTTTGCATAAATCTCTTAGTTATGCTTCATGTCTTACATTCTTGAATTTGAATCACATGCTCTTTTCTTAACCCGTGCCTCATTAAGGGGGAGTTACTATATGTAATATTTGTGTGCATGACGATTGTGCTTGTGTGCTTGTATGTTCATGCATTCCCATTGAGTCTAATTCTCAGCATAAACCTTGCATTTGAAGGATAGAAGTTATCATGTGCATAGCTTCATATCTTGCATGATTAGCATTCACAAAATGCATATTCAGTGCTAATTTCCATATTTACATATTTAACATTTTTAGCATGCATATAGGTCAATCATGATATCATCTTGATCAAATCCATATTTTTCAACAATTGGCACAATTCATTCTGAAATGCATATTCTGAACACTTCATGTTGCATAAATGTCAAAATGAGTTCAACCACCAATTGGTATCATGATCAACAACTGCTATCTTTGAGGCTCTCTCTCTTCGAGAATTGAAATTGCCTATGTTTGTGCCTCTATCTTGATCAACGCTTGGTTTCATATATTTGAGCCCCTACTTAACATCAATTGGCCCTTAAATTGGAAACTCATCTCCTTTGCCCTAACATGTTCATTTCATATCCCATTACCCCCTATCTTTTTGTAGATGACAAAAAGGGGGAGAATGCTTGGTATGTGTGTGCTCAATGCTCAATGCCTTATACTTGTTGTTGTCTTGAGGAGCATGGAAGAATTGGTATATGCTCAATGTTTGCCCATGTTTGCAAAATCTGAATTATCACACACATCGTTTTGTCATCATCAAAAAGGGGGAGATTGTTGCATTCCCTAGTTCATGTTTACTTTCAATGATATCAAAACGATTGTGTTTGTGTGTGTATGTGGTTTATTGAGCAACATGTGTTATATCTTGAGAATATTATATTTATGTTGGTTTGTAGGAACACAACTTCATGATTCATGTTTGGAACTCAAAGGAGTGCATCAATGAAGATCTTATTGAAAAGGGGAGTTTAACTCTGTTCATGTTTGAAAGTTATATGAATGATTTGTATTTAAGAATCTCATGCCTTGAATATTTTGATTTGCAGGATCAAAATCCATGATTCATGTTTGGAACTCAAAGGAGTGCATCAATGAAGATCTTATTGAAAAAGGGAGTTGACTCACTCATTGCTTTGCGTTGACTCTTCTATATTTCATGTATATCATCAAACAACTTTTCACAGTCTTGGTTGGGAATCCTCATGCATTTCCTACATGAGGTTTGATGGTCATACATGTTATTCAAATGCATGGGATATGTTGTTAACTTTTGGTTGAGACGTCTTGGAGGATCCCCTATTTATATCAATGCTTCTCGTGAGTTTTTAATCAACAAGAATGCCATTTGAATGAATGTGGTTCTATGATATTATGTATGCTTTGCATTGGCATGATTGTTAACACTTGTGTAATGAAGCATCTTGATGTTGAAGATTTGGTTGATTCAAGAATGTGATTGAATGGTTGAGCTTCCATGTTATTATATTTGATTGAATGATAGATTCATGCTTATCATTACAAAACTTTGTCATTTGGTCAAATGTATTTTTGCTAAGTGATTTGAGAAGCAAAACGCATGGTTGAATAGGTTCAATGACGTATTTCATTGTGAACATGTTCATAGTGTTAATGCATAACTCATATATTTTGATTCTCAACTAACCTCTTGGTTTATCATATTTTTCAGGATGTAAAATCATTGTTGATCTTCATGGGATTATGGTAACATTTAATCAATTGTTTCCCTTTGGTTTGATGGTTGTTTTAGTTATTTTTTAAACTCAAACTATCTTACAGTCTTCACCATTTTCAATCCAACCATTGGATCTCCCCTCTAAAAATTTTATGTTGTAGCTCTGGGAGTCCTCTTTCCAACGCCTCCAGTCTCGCTTCGATCGGAGTTCGGAGCTAGGAGAATTAATTCCTGCCGCCGAAGCGCGCAGAGCTGTTTTTGTGTACCCTGCCTGAAAGGGTCGACCCATGGGGTCGACCCCTTTAAACCTAGCTTTTTTTTTTGGCCCCGACAGCAACCTAGTTGCCAAGGGTCGACCCCAGGGGTCGACCCCCACTGAAAGGGTCGACCCCAAGGGTCGACCCCTGTAACAGAGGGCCTCTTTTTGTGTATTCCAGCAACCTGGTTGCCGAGGGTCGACCCCTTCCGGACGGGACTTACGAAAGTGTTTTAAACTTATTGTAAACCCTATTAAACCATTCTAAAATATACCCTAATTGTTCCTAATCATGTTTGGGTGTTTTAAACTCATTTTAGAAGGGGTATATGGGTCATTTGGTTTGTCTCCTATATATATCAATGTGTTGCTCCAAATTTCAGAATTGATTAACCCTAATGCTCATTTGTTCTTTCGTATAGGTGAAGAAAAGGGGGAAAACATGGTGGAGCTCTTCCAAGGAGGATATCATCTACATCCGTGAAGATCTGGAGCTCGTGGAAGAAGAAGAAAAGGAGCAGATCGAAGAGAGGATCAAGAGGACGTAAGAATCATCGTCATCTGGCTACCCTCCAACTCGTGGTTCAAGGAACATCATCAACCGGCCTTGGAAAACAAAGGGGGATCATTTCTATCTTCTATCAGTTCTTTGTGATATGTTCCATGATCTATATTTTGGGTTTGAGCATGCTTGAGTATTTGTGTTTATTTTCTGAACAATAGAGATACTCGTGTGTGCGACCATTTGTGTATACGATCGTGTTTGATCGCCTTCGTGTGATCGTGTTTGTGTTATTGTGCTGCGATTGTTGCAGCGTGTGTGTGTGTGTTGTGATCCGGTCGTCAGATCGTGTGTGTGTTGTGATCCGGTCATCGGATTGTGTGTGTCTGTGTTTGTGATCCGGTCGTCGGATCGTGTGGGAGACTTCGTCTCCGTATCCGTGTGTGTTTGGAGCGTCGTCTCCCTGTTGGGGATTTTTCCCCAAGTGAAGCCTCACCGGGTTTGGTGAGGGGTGGACGTAGGGAGCCCGTCGTGGTCCCGAACCACCTTAAAAATCTCAGTGTCCTATGGTTTGCATTGTGGTTTGCCTTGTTATGTTTAATAGCTTAATGTGTTTATCCTAATCGTGTGTGAACGGTGAGATTGAGAGAATTCAATCATCTTGTTTGAGTGTAATCTTCAATCTCGTCAAGGTTGTTAATTCCGCTGTGTGCTTGTTTATGTTTGTAATCGGTCATAGTTTTTAGTAGTAGGATCTATTCACCCTCCCTCTAGATCCGTGTTCCTGCACTACGGGACCCAACATTTTGGACTCCCGAACCCAGCCTTTTCAGTTATAAACTAAGTGCATTTGAACAATGGACTTTGGAGCGCCGGACTCAAACTAGGTATCCGATTTCGATTCCGCCAACTCTCCCAAGTCAATTTTACCTCCCAAGTCGTGTTGGAATGATCAGCACGTCGATCAGAGTGATATTTTAGATTTTGGACCTCTGAACCCAACTTCTTGATTTTTTTAACACTGATGGCTTATACAAGCATCATAATTTTATATACACCTTAAGCTATATTGCTATGGAATTGATTGTTTTGTTTTCCAAGCTTTCACAGTACCTCGAAATCTCTTATTTGGAATTTGTACTGCTTCCATTTTTTAATCAATGTACCTTTTCCCCTCACTTTGTATTGTGCAAAGAGAGTTGTTGTCATAAGAGCATCTGATGACTTTTGGCCTAAAAGATCCACCATCCCACACAATTCACATAGCATCTGTTGCATACAACATTGTTCTCCTGGGAGAGTTTATGCAGCCTGATTGGGACATGTTCTATGTACACCAAAATTATTTTGTTTTCATGAATTATAAAAGAATCAATCCTTTAAGACTTAAATTGATCTTTTTTGTCATCTATCAGAGCCTTCATCCTATTGCTGAGTTCCATGGAGTAGCTGTGCAAATTATGTGAGGTTGCACATAATAAGTTGTGTCTGTCTACAATTTTCACACTGTTTTGGTGGGGACAATTGTCTCATTAAGCAACATTATGACAAATGCATTGACAAACTAGGTAATCATGATTTCAATTTACTGAAGAAGCTTGTTGTTCGTGATGGATCTATATTGAGAGGTAAACTTCCAGGCAAACCAACAAGGGACTGCTTGTTTTCAGACCCTGCTAGGGATGAAAAGAGGTATCAGTCATCAAGGCGTGCACTGTGCATGCATTGAAGTCACTTATGTATACTCATCAGCTTGTTCTGTCATTTCAGTCACCTAAAGATTTGGAATTTGAATGATTATTCAGTTAAAACTCTCTTTCCATACAAATCATGTTGGAACGATCGGCACGCCGATCAGAGACATATTTTAGATTTTGGAACCCCGAACCCACCTTCATGAAGATGTAAACTAAGTACATTTGAACAATGGATTTCGTAGTGCCGTGCTCAAATCGGGTATCCGATTTGGATTCCGTCACCTCCCCCAAGTCAATTTTACCTCCCAAGTCGTGTTGGAATGATCGGCACGCCGATCAGAGCGATATTTTGGATTTTGGACCTCTGAGGTAGTCTTCTTCAATTTTAAACTAAGTGGATTTGAAGAATCCACTTCTGAGCACCGGGCTCAAGTCGGGTATCCGATTTGAATTCCGTTAGTTCTCACAAGTCACTTTCATCTCCCAAGTCGTGTTGGAATGATCGGCACGCCGATCAGAGCCATATTTTATATTTTAGACTCCCGAACCCACCTTCATGAAGATGTAAACTAAGTGCATTTGAACAACCCTAGATAGTGCTCCCGGACCGGATGGCTTCACCGGGCACTTTTTCCATGCTTGATGGGATTTCATTGGGAAGGATGTAGTGGCGGCTGTCCAAGCCTTCTTTTGTAGCCACCTTGTTCCATGCAATTTCACTTGCTCCCTCATTGCATTAATTCCCAAGGTGGACTCCCCAAAGTATTGTGTGGACTTCCGTCCTATTAGTCTATGCAACTTCAGCTATAAGGTCATCTCCCGTGTTCTCAGTGACCGGTTGGCCGGTCTCCTTCCTATGTTGATTTCGAGGAACAAGGGGCATTTGTGAAGGGATGGTCCATTGTTCAAAACATCTCCTTGGCCGGGGAGATGGTGCAACACCTACGCCATAAAGGAAGAGGAAGAAATGTCATATTCAAGCTCGACATGGCCAAGGCTTATGACCGGATGGAATGTGACTTCTTATTGGCGGTGTGGGGCAAATTTGGGTTTGATCTTTCCGTTATATCCCTCATTGAGCCTCTTATCACTAACTACTGGTTTTCTGTCCTCTTCAATGGGAATTCTCATGGTTTCTTCAAATCCTCAAGAGGCCTCCGCCAAGGGGACCCCATTGCTTCCGCCCTCTTTTTCTTGGCGGAGGAGGCACTTAGCCGTGGGCTAACCTTTATGCCATGCAAATTGCTATGAGAACAAAGGTTTTATGGGAAGCCATATCCTCTCCATCATTGTGGGCCACCTTCTTCCAGGCCAAGCACTTGAAATCTGAACACTTCTCCCTGGCCACTTTCAGTCATTGTATTGCTGCGGACAGAGTTCTTTGGCAGTAGGCCGCAAGCACCATTTATGCTCATCATCGGGTACTCATCTCCCCACTTGATGCTCATGCATGCTTCTGGCTGGATAAGTGGACAGGTGGCGCTCCTTTGATGACATTTTTACCCCCACATGTATGGGCTGCCATGAGGGACAAATCATGCTCAGTCCACCAAGCAATTTCAGCCCCCTCGGGTGCTACTTTCCTGGCCACTGCTCAATACTGCCCACCTATCTTCTACCGGACATCATGACAATTGGGTGTGGACCCCCTCTTCAGATGGCCTATTCTCCTCCAAAAGCGTTCGTCTTATCCTTTCTCCTACTGCCACCCAGCCAAGGACCTAGCCGAGCACCACTTCAGTTTCCGCTGCCATCTTTGGATACTTGGGCAACCTTCAGCTCTCCTCCGTGGCTGGGAGCCTTTCTCGCTGCATCTTCATGACCGCTTTATGGGAAATTTGGCTCAGCCGGAACCGTGCGAGGTTTGATAGACAGCCCATGGAGTCTCGCTTTGTCCTTCGCCGGGTTATGCTAGCTGTCCGCTCTCTTGCCGTTCTTCACCGGTTCAAGGGATGAGGCATCAATAATACCCAGCGTAATTGGCTGACCTCATGGGGGTTTCTCCTACTTTGGTGCAGCAAGGTCTTCCACGGATCATTCGGTGGCTACCCCCGCATCCAGGCAGGCTGAAACTTAATGTTGATGGCGCGTTCAAGCGTGATATTGGCGTTGCCGGATGAGGTGCTGTTCTTCGGGATTCTCTAGGCCAACTTGTCTTTGCATTTGTTGCTCCATACCACAATGTTACCTCCAGCCTTATAGCCGAAGCCCTCGCTCTCCGAGACGGTCTCTCTCTTTGTCTTGAGCGGGTGGTCCCTACGGTGGGAGGAATAGGGCGGATGACTAGCTCGGGTCGGCAATGTGAAGATGCAAAAAATGCTTATGATCAATGCATTTTTTATTTTTTTTTATGGTTATGAGTACAGTGAACCTCCTTTACATATCACAATTTGGCCATCAGATTTTGACCTGCTTGTCCTTGAACGAAGTAGAATAATGCCATGCTCAGATATAATGCAAGCTGTCAGGCTTTTGTTACTCATCTTTTCTCATCTGTTGGCGAAGTCATCCTCAAAGCGTGAATAGCTTAATTCTGTTGTGTAAATATAGAAGAATTTGTTTTGTTGACTAGGCACCATTTCTATTCCATTCTTTGACATTGATATCTTTTTCATTCAGCTACTTGATTGCCTCCATGGGACTCCAAGTGCTGTAGAGCATGGGACTTGCATGTCTTGATGTCTATGCATTAAGAATTAAGAGAGATCTTCATAACCCAGTTTCAGTGAGCTTGTTTTTGGTTGGTGATTGGGTAATTGTTTCACCCCTTATACCTTACATGAAAGTGACTTTCATTTATATGCACTTCATGGTTAGGTTGTTTCAATAAAATCGTTCCAAGTTGAAATAAATGGGTCATTGAAAGTGAGCTTGAGATTCCTTCCAAGTTTACCAATGGACTTTGGTGTTGTTTTCCACATGAATACCTTGCTCAATAAAATCCATAGGCCAATTAAAGGCTCCTGGCATACAGCAAACCTGCTATGTGTTACACCCAAAATGTTCTTTCAGTTATCAATAACAATTAACAAATTCCTATTCCTTCACACTAAGATTGAATGCCATAGTTGCATTGACTTGCGCCCCTCCCAACACTTTACACCTACTCAAGCTCCTTCTTGGCCACCCAGAAATCACTTACACAACAAGTCCAAAGCACAAATACCATTTTTCATGGCCTGAATTGGGTTCACTCATTCTGTGGCTGTGTGGTGTCCCCACATCCCATGCCATTATGCCAAGCCAAATGTAGGCTAGCTTTCAACCTCATCAATAACACTTCCTAATTCTGTAGGACTAAGAGAACATCTGGCCTTAGCCCTTGGCACCTTGCATGAACAAAAAACATACTTGGACTTATGGAAGGATCTGGGACACAAAGGCAAATAGTTGGCATGGAAAGGCTGTCACCATACAACAAATGCTTTAAAGCACTTAGAGGAGAGGAGTGGGCCTGGCCAAGTGGTGGACCATGTATGATACTAGGCTCGATATCTCTATAACAGACACTAGCATTGAACACTGATGCTCAAACTTGGATGATTTGCAAATGGGAGGATATGGTCATAAGCTACCCTCCCTAGGATCATACCATTCAATCCCCATCTAATAGCCAAGAATTCTCTAGAATAGGTTGATGCCTCTAAAAAGCATGATTGAGGTCCTGAAAGGTGTGAAATACAATAAAACCCAAAAGTTATACACATGGATATGATGGTATATGAAATACTAAATTGGGTCTTCAAGATGACCATACACATGTCATGACATCCTTCATCACAGGTTCTTGACTACAGATGATGACAAGTTAAAGACTGCTGTCTACATTAAGTGGAACCTGAAAAATGCATTTCCTTCAAAACTAAGTTGCTTATAAAAACTAACTTAATTGTGATTATAACTTGTTTATAATTGAGTAATTCTGTCAAAAAAAAAATATAATAAATGCTCACTTGATGGACCTGTGCTGTGGTGGTGGATCCACGCGGGAGAATTCCCGCCTGGGAGAGGAGGCCAGTGAGGGTCTGCAACATGGTTGCTTGCTGGGTAGATATCTCATCTCAGATATGCCGCTGCAACTGTCACTCCCAATAATCTTCCATCGCCGATTGGACGATGTCTCTGACATCGACGGCAGAAGTACTGGGGGCAGGTGAAGGTGTAGTAAAGGCACTGCTACTAGTTTGGGCAGATCCTGAACTCGCACACGATGATATCACCGCGCTAGAGTCTAGGCTCTCCCCAAAACCATATAGCCGGCCTTTCTTCGGTACGCCAGCTGCTGCCACTCATTCCGCCGGATCGAACTTCGGCTGCTGCACGACTCCTTCCCCGTACTTCTCTGTCACAGCTTTGGCATATATTTCCTACAAATTGAATAAAATAAATAGTCAATTTCATATGAATCAATCCGATTTGAATGAACAGTAGAAGTTGCATATGTAGATAAACTTACCGATACTGACTGAGCTCTCTCACTCACAAATGAATCTGTCCCCTTCTTTCTGTGTGTTCTGTCGAACACCTCGAGGAACGATGGAGATCGATTAAGTTCCACAGCCTGTTATACAATTCATAGTAAAACGTTGTCATATATATTAATAAAATGTACAAGGATATAAATTGAAACATTACTTACCATTTTTTTTATGTGCCGCGAAAGAGACGGACCCACTCGTATGCTTATTTGCGCCCGGTTGTGACGCCCGGTTTGCTTTGGCTTTTTGGGACTTTTCTATCCACTTGGGGTCGGCAAATTTGTCACACAGTATGTCCCAATCCTCCTTCCTCAACCATAGAGGGCGGTGCTCCTTCAACAGCTCTCGGTCTTCACTCCTACCAGTCATTTTTTTAGCGTGCTCTCGGGCCTCATGTAATTTCCTTTTGTAATTACAAAGCATACTAAACTCCCAGGCACGACGACATCTCAACGCGTCATTGCCACACGTGAATTTAAAAGTCCGCTGTAAATAAATTTAGTTTCACACTTAATATATATACTCTTCTAAATTGAGTTTGGAAAATACTTAAATCAAATGACGTAATTACTTACTAAGAACATGTCGAACAATCTATTGCGGATGGCCACCGAATATTTTTTGAAAGACTCTACTGGCCCAGGCACATGTGCCAGTACTAGTTTTATCCCATGATGGACAGCTTGGTAAGGTTCTACTTTAGCACTGTAATTGTAAATGTCAAAATATTCATATTAGACCCATGATGGCTAAATAATGAATGTAATAACCTTATAAGATTACTCGGAGACCCAGCACGAGCGACGTCCATTATGGGTCGTGCCTCCCTCGGCCCGACTACCAGCATCGTCAAATGGCTGATTGGTGGGGGTGTGCCCTGTATAAGTGAGAGGTGGTGGGAGGGCACTAGAACCTGTAAGAATTAATTTCACAACTAAAACAAAAATTTTACTGAAATTTATAAAATACATACCTGCAGTTGGAGGTGGTGGGGTTGGCACATGTAAAACTGATGGGAGGGCGCTAGGACCTGTAAGAATTAAATTTCATAACTAAAACGAATATTTTACTTAAACTTAAAATATACATAATTGGAAAAATACTGGGCGGGAGGGTGGTGTGACCTGTAAGATTTCGGAAACATACCTGCAGCGGGAGGTGGTGGGGATGGCGCATGTACGACTGGTGGGAGGGTGGTGTGACCTGTAAGATTTAATTCTCATCAGTAAAACAACTATTTTACAGTAAATTAAAATATATATACCTGCAGCCGGAGGTGGTGGGGGTGGCGTTTGTATAATTGGTGGGAGGGCAATGGGACCTATAAGAATTAAATTCCATAAGTAAAATGAATATTTTGCAGCAAATTAAAATAGTCATACCTATGCTGGGAGGTAGTCGGGGTGGCGTCTGTATAACTGATGGGGGGGCACTGGGACCACTAAGAATTAAATTCCATAAGTAAAATGAATATTTTACAGCTGAAAATTAAAATATACATACATGTGCTGGCAGGTGGTCGGAGTGGCGTCTGTATAACTGATGGGGGGGCACTGGGACCTGTAAGAATTAAATTCCATAAGTAAAACGAATATTTTGCAGCAAATTAAAATAGTCATACTTGTGTTGGGAGGTGGTCGGGGTGGCGCATGTATAACTGATGGGGGGGCACTGGGACCTGTAAGAATTAAATTCCATAAGTAAAATGAATATTTTGCAGCTGAAAATTATAATATACATACCTGTGCTGGGAGGTGGTCGGGGTGGCATCTATATAACTGATGGGGGGGCACTGGGACCTGTAAGAATTAAATTTTATAAGTAAAATGAATATTTTACAGCTGAAAATTAAAATATACATACCTGCAGCGGGAGGTGGTCGGGGTGGCACATGTACAACTGGTCGTGAGCCGACACTTGGACTTAAAAGAAATAAACCCGAATTTAGTAAATAATTAAATTGGTTATATAGCTAACTATCTTAATAGATATACCTGTGCCGGAAGAGGACACCAAAGGGGAAGATGTAGAGCCCTCCCCCTTCTCCTCCCACTCCCAGTACGACCTCCTCGGACCATTTCTTTAAGACTAGCAAAATAATTAATACATATTAATCAACAATTATATAGGGCTAGACATATGTTATTAAAATTTATGCAAAAAAGTAAGAATATCTTACTTAATTATCAAAACATGCCTCCCTCATGCTGATGACATATCTAACTCATCATCAGTCATCCATAATAGCCTCATCAGATTCTAACTCTTCCTCTTCATCCGATTCCTCCTCCCCTCTAACATCAACATTTAGCTCCGTCAGATCGACTTCCACTCCATCTCCATTACATAATGACAGTGGCTCATCAGATTCATCCAGATCAATATGCGTGGAACCGACAACGCTAGCTTCGTCTGATTGAAAATATTCAGCACTGACAACCTCTGAGACATTTTCACTCATATTTAGCTCATAAGTGGGAAAGAGTTTTGGTTTAACCCTGTAAACTGCCCACTAATCTTTATTCTTAGATGATGGATAGCTTGAATAATACACTTGCTGGGCTTGTGCGGCTATAATGAACGGTTCATAGGTATTAAGTTTAGACTTATGTTTGACATCGACAATCCCATAAGTTGTGTCATGTCGAACAGAATTAGGATCAAAGCAATGACACTTAAATAGGTATACATGATTGTCTCATCCCAAATACTGAAGCTCTAACACTTCCTCAATAATAACATAGTAGTCCAATTCCACTTCATTATATACACTTCCTTTAACAGATACGCCGCTATTCATCGTAGACTTACTTCTTCCATAATCCCAAGTATGAAATCTGTATCCATTCACAATATATCCTGGATAGGCATGTGTAAATTTTGAGGGGCCATAACTTATCTCTTGTACTTTTTGATCAGTAATGAGACATTGTGAAACCTAGATTAAAAATTAGATTAGTTACAATAATAACTGATCTCTAAACAAAAGTAAATACAAACATATAAATTCAATGTTTGAGACTAACTCAATTTCTCAGCCATTTGGCAAAAAACTTCTCACGTTCTTTTTCAATCTCCATGTCTTGGATATTTGGACATTTTTGTGCTAATTCTGAATCAAATTGTCTGCAATACAAATACACTATTGCTTTAAATGAACTGCAGAAGAAGGATGAATAACCTATGGACATGCTGGAAATGTGAGTTAAGAACTTACTCAACATAAGGTTCAATCTCGATACAATTCATAAGAATATATATCTCAGCGGCGTACAACTCTCTATCTTCGAGCATGCGAGTCGAGCAACATCCGAACGCACGTCCAGGATGCTTAAATATAGAGAGCCGATGGGACGAATCATCCACTCCCCCATCATCATTACGTGGAGGTCGAGTATGATGAGTTAGAATCTCTTGCTCAAAGTACATGGAACAGAAGTTCAAAATTTCTTCAAGAATATATGCCTCAGCAATCGAACCCTCCACCTTCGCCTTGTTGCGAACTTTCATTTTTAATTCATGCATGCACCTACAACAACAAGTCAGATGGCAATGTCATGTACCGACCATGCACGACATGTAACTTAAAAAATATTCTCACATACCTCTCAAATGGATACATCCATCGAAATTGTACTGGCCCTCCGACAATAGCCTCGTATGGCAAGTGGACGACCAGGTGCTACATCGAATCAAAGAATGCCGGGGGAAATATCTTTCCTAACTTACAAACGGTTGTGATCACATTTTCTTCAATAGTTTGTACATCCCGAACTCTGAGTTCTGATGCACATAAAACTTTGAAAAAGTGGCTCAACTTGGCCAGTGCTCCCCATATAGGCTTTGGCAAGAAATCACGAAATGTAATGGGCAATAGCCTCTCCATGAACACATGACAGTCGTGACTTTTCATACCATATATTTTCCCTCATTAACATTCACACAGCGGGCTATGTTGGATGCATATCCATCTAGGAATCTCAATTGTTTCAACCACTGGCACACTATCTTCATCTGTGTATCATTAAGCACACAAGTTGCTTTAGGCTGCACAGTTTTCCCACTTACGTTCTGTAGTTCCAGTTCTGGACGCTTACAAATCATCTTTAAGTCCATACGCGCTTTGACATTGTCCTTTGTTTTGCCTTTGACATTCATGATTGTATTGAACACATTATCAAAAACATTCTTCTCGATATGCATGACATCCAGATTGTGCCGTACAAGCAGAGTTGACCAATAAGGCAATTCCCAAAAAAATGCTTCTCTTGTTCTAGTTGTGATCCTTTCCAAAGCCAGGGAGATGTCGTGAGCTACCTCCCAATTGTACTACATCTGGTAAATTTTGCACCCGTGTCACCATATGTCGGCCCGACACCCGTTGCAAGTCAGCTTCATCCATTTCAACAGTAATTTTTTTAAACGAATCTTTCTGCCTACGAAAAGGATGGCTACTTGGTAACAACCGCCGATGGCAATCAAACCAACATGGTTTCCCACCATGTTTCAATACAAATGATTTGGTATCTTCCATATAGTAAGGACATGCTAACCTCCCATGTGTGCTCCAACCAGATAACATTCCATATGCAGGGAAGTCACTTGTTGTCCACATCAGTGCAGCCTTCATAATAAAATTTTACTTCCTACATGCATCATAAGTAACAACTCCATCAGTCCATAAAAATTTGAGCTCATCAATCAACGGCATAAGGTATATGTTCAAATTTTTTTTGGGACTTTTTGGACCAGGAATTATTAAGGACAAAAATATATTTTTGCGCTTCATGCACATGTCCGGCAGAAGGTTGTACGGTGTCATGAACACTAACCAACAAGAATAGGATGCAACTGAACCACCGAATGGATTGAAACTATATGTGCATAAACCCAGCCTAACATTACGTGGCTCCTTTGAGAAAGCAAGATGAGTATGACTGAAGTGGGTTCAAGCTTCACCATCGGCAGGATGACTTATTATATCATCAGCACGGCGTACTCTTTCGGTGTGCCATGTCATATGTCGAGCCGTCTTTAAGGACATATACAGCCGCTGCAGCCTAGGCAGAAGATGGAAGTATCGCAATGCCTTCTAAGGTACATCTTTTCGCTTTGAATTGACCCCGACCTTAGGTTTGAATCTGTCATGGCCACAAATAGAAAATAATATCTTATCTACATCGTCTTTGTAATATAACATACAATGATTCGGGCATGCATCAATTTTCATATATCCAAGCCCTAGCTCATTGACCATCTTTTTTGCACGATAAAACATTTCTGGCAACTTCTCGTCTCGAGGTAACATGCTCTTGATCAAGAGGAGGAGACGGTCAAAACAAGTCCCACTGATGTGAAATTCTGATTTCAAGTTCAACAATTGTGACACTGTAGACAACCGAGTGTGATTTTCACAACCATCCCAAAGTGGCTCATCAACATCCCTAAGAAGTTGATAAAATCTTCCGGCTGAGGTATTCGGCGGTTCTTCCGTGTATGCTTGTTCCTCATGAACATTAAAACTAGGACCAGCAGCATCTACAACCATATCCACGTACCCACTTGTGCCTGCAATGTTGTCGGCCGCATACCTCAAGAATTCCTCACCATGGCACGTCCACTTCGTATAACCATCCACAAACCCTTTCGTGTACAAATGATGTTGCACATCCCATGGTGAATGCCACCTCAAATTTCTACAACTTGAACAAGGGCATCGAATGTGACCGTCCGAGTCCCTTGCTGCATTGGGATTCCCCAATGTAAATTGAATGAAACTCTCAACTTCATACTTAAAGTCAGCCGACACCACCCGGTCAACTATTCTACGATACATCCATGAATGATCTGTAAATATTTTTTCTGCACCCAATAAATGTTAATACACATCCTAACTTTGAAATCATTACTCCCAAAAATAAACCCGACCCTTTCCTCACATCGTTCGCCATTGACCATTTGCATTTGAAAGAGGACTATTAATTAGATTTTCACTTGTTAACACATCCATGAAGGTTTGATCGCACAATCACTCACTATATGTGTTGCACGATTTGCTGAAAATTTCGGTAGCATCTCCCTACAGTTCTCCGATATACCAAAAATATTTATTGATTTTGACATTTTCTTAAACACTTACAAGTAAGTGGTTAAGAAAACACTTCAAAATCAATAATGGTATATCAGAGAAGAGTGAGGAGACGCAACCGAAATTCTCAACAAACCATACAAACACATATAGTAAATGATTGCCTAAGTGCGATCAAACATTCACAGACTGTCCAAACAGGACAATTCAAGACTTTGAGGTAGATATATACATTGTCATAAAAAAATGAGAACATACATATCAATCCCAAAGTCTTGAATGGGAATGTTCATTGATACGGTTTTAACACGCTCTCCTGAGGTGCGTGCAATGTTAGGTCGCACCCACGCACCTCAGTTCACAGGAAATATCCAATGTATATATATAACAAAACATTAAATAGGTCCACAATTTATCATTATGCATACATCAAATTAAATAACATCCATTCCACAAAAAATATTCAAATTCATAACATCAAAGTTAAATAATCCACATTTTTGAGTCAAAACAATATCAAATTTCTGTTAAATCAGATTTAAAAACACATTTCTTTGCAATTAAAATCCACAAAGTTTAAAATCACAAGCAGAAATATTGGGATTCGACGTAACCATTCTAGTTTATACTCAGAATCTCATATTCGAATTACTCCAACTAAATCGGGGAAGGGTTCTAACGGTCTTTCAAAATTAAAAGCTGGGAAGGACTCATCGCAAGTGGGACTTTTATAATCTCATATTCGAATTAGTTTATATGATAATAAAGACTTTTTTTACCCTCTTAACAGTGTTTCTAGAAGCCTTTGGGGTCTATTGTGAAGGAGAGTTTAAATGGAGATGCGGGTAACTAATACTTGTTACCTGATTCAAAAAATGCACTGGTGTCATATCCATGAGTCTAGCAAAATCTTTATATCCTGTTAGTAATGGAACTATCTCCCTTTACCTGTTCTTTCAGACAGTTTGTAACTAGTATCTTCTTTTGTCAACATGCTGGCAGATGCCTATTTTTTAATGACCTTTACGATTGATACGCTGCCATGCTGATGGTATTGTAGTCGTAACTCTTCTGGGGTCAAAAAATGGACTAATGGGATCCAGCTCTCTATTGCTTATAAATAATGATAATGATAGTTTTTTTTTGACTACTGTAACACATGGATTACTTTTATTCTATAAGCCCTGAAGCTACAGGTTATGGACTAGCATGTTTTTGAAAATTGTGTAGGTACCCATACATGGCTGTTGTTCTCAATTTCAGTAAATCGTGGATTTTATACTGTTTTGCTTCAGCTCTATGCAGCTACGAAGGATGAACTAGAACATATAAAACCATTGGCCAAGTTTATTATGTTTAAATCATTCGTATTCTTCACTTGGTGGCAGGGGGTAGCTATATATTGCCATCTTATATTCTTTCGGTCTGTTCAAAAGCCCTATAGCTCAAGGCTTACAATTCAAATCAAGTGTGCAGGACTTCATTATTTATATAGAGGTATTTTAATTTTTTAGTCCTATTTACCTTCATAGGCCACTCAGTCAATTCTATGTATTTTCAATATATTGCTCTTTGCTTTATTTAACATGATTAAGTGCATGTGTTTTAACTGAAAAGCAAATAGAACAGCTGGTGGTAGATGTTAATGCTTTTTATTCTCTCCATCTTCTCACTCTGTTCATATGATATCTCAAAAACACTTGAAGATTCATATCATAATTCAGCTATCTTCTCTAGATTTACATATCATATTACTGCAGGTGTGTTGGTCTCTGCTATTCAAGAATTTTTCAGATTTCGTAATATGATGCCTAGGTTCTTGACTGCTTCTCTTATTGCTTTAATTCCCAGAGTTAGCACTGCTATAGACATATCAGACTATAGACCTATTAGTACCGATACGTGCTCGCAGGATTAGCTACCATGTGAATCCTTCCACACCAGGCTCCCACTCCCTCCCATGTCATCATACGATCTCGGCCGTCCATCGCCTACTGGACGAGTGAGGGGGATAATTTAAAGCAGAGCATTCATATGATTTACACCCCACGGAGGATAATTTAAAAACTCTAGAGGAGGCTAAATCTCTACAATCTGATAGACTACTTCAGGAAGAATGTTTTTGGAGACAGAAGTCTGGAATTAGATGGCTCCTTGAGGGGGACAGAAATACCATATTCTTTCACACATCTACTATGGCTAAGAGACATAAACTTTGCATTACTCAGCTTCAAAATTCTGTTGGAATTCTAACCTCAGATCATGAGGAAATGAAAGAAATTGCTGCATCTCACTTCCAAAAAGCCTTTACATCTCAGGACCATTTTATAGAAGATTCCTCTTTGAATTGCATTCCTTCCTTGGTTACTTAGGAAGATTATGATATGCTTTGTGCAATTCCTTCTGAAGTTGAAATCAAGGATGCAATCTTCAATCTTTCTTTAGATAGTGCCCCTGGGCCCGATGGGTTCACATGTGCCTTTTATCAAAAGGCATGGCCAATCATTGCTGGTTTGGTTGTTAGTGCTGTTCAGGAGGCATTTAGTTCCCAGCAGGCTTTCCCACGAAGTGTGACTTCTACTCTAATTGCTCTTATTCCTAAAAAGTCCAATGCTGCTGACATCTCAGATTTCAGGCCAATTAGTTTGTGCAATTTCTTTTACAAGATTATTTCATCCATTGTTAACAAAAGGCTGGCACATATTCTTCCTAAGATTATTTCTATGGATTAGACTGCCTTTGTGAAGGGTAGACACATTGCGAAAAACATTGCACTGGCACAAGACCTGACTCAAGATTTGGGCAGAAAAACATTGCACTGGCACAATTCTTTCTATTCTTCTCCATAATGTTTGTTCCTGACTATCAAGTCTTCAAAGTCATTTACCCAGCAATGCCTAATTAATGATGTCTATGGGACCAAACCCACTCCTCCCTTCTCCTTACTTCTACATACATATACTTCCAACCCACCAAATTTAATCCTATTCCTGAGTGTTATTCCCTTTCCAAAAAAAATGATGCTCTAATAGGTTCCAAAGCTTTACAAATTATACTGGGAATTTTCAAAATAGACATGTAGTAATTGGGAAAACATGATAGCACAATTTTTGCCATGACCCATCTATCTACCTCCAGCTGACAATAGTCTTCCTTTCCACTCTTCTAATCTACTCTGAAAACTGTGAACCCTTCTTATATTACCAGCATGCAAAGCTAATTCCATATAATTAATGGGAAATGTAGTCCACTGTGCCCCCATAACCTCAGCAGTAAACTTCCTCTTTCCCTCTAGCACAAACATACCTGCTAAATTACTCCTAGTGAAATTCACTTTCAATCCTATAGTGGCTTCCAATAACTTGATCAACAATTTCAGATTAAATATATTTTCTTCCTTAGTAGCAGAGAAAAGAATAATACCATTCGCATATTGGAGGTGTCTCCGATGTTCCTCATTTATTCCAAATTGGAAACCCTCTATCAGACCAGCGACAATAGCCTTCTTCCACATCATACTGATAAGCTGCCCTACCAAAACAAAGAGAAGGAAAGAAAGAGGATCCCCCCATCTAATAACCCTTGAGCTTGCGAACAAGCCAAAAGGGATACCATTAAATTAGAATGGAAAACCTAGCAGATTCCATACAACTCTTTACCCATCCAATCCACTTCTTATAAAAGCCCATATGCCGCACAATAGTGAATAAACAACTCCAATTTGTCCTGTCATATCCATTTTCAAGATCAATCTTGAAGACTATACCCTCTCTTCTTGTAACTTTCTAATGAAAAATACATTCATGTACTGCCAGAATATATCTACCCTGACTGAATGCTGATTTAGTTTCATCAACAAGCTTACCAACCACCTGTTTCAACCTGAGCAAATGCTTTGGTTATAATTTTGCAGCTACCATTCAACAAAGAAACATGTCAGTAATCTTAGAGCAGATCAGCATTTTCTTTCTTACGTATAAGAACTACAAATGTTGAATTTAAGCTCTTAATCATCCAAGGTTTCTCCTGAAATTCTCTCATTGCTGCCATAAGAGCAACCTTGATGACATCCTAGAAATGATGGTAGAACCCCATTGAAAGCATGGTATTCAAAACCGCCCGATACGTACCGAAACCGGCCCCTGCGGTCTAGTTATGCCTGTTTTATATTGGTACCGGCTAATACCATTTAAAAAATAAAAAAAAAAAGAAAACCAGGTGAACCAGGTGGTTCCAGCCAGTTCACCCATCGGGACCATCCGATAACTCATTGGCATCCCTCTCACGGGCTGCACTGTGTGACAGCTCGTGAGTGAGAGATCCCCCCGATGGCCACCTGCTCCCTCCTTTGCCGCCGCAAGCCCCACCACCAGCCGGCTGCCAAAATGCTACTGAAGGTAAATGTACAAATCCTTTAACTAACTCCAATTTGATGCTTAGGTCCTACTGAAGATAAATGTTTGTTTTATTGCCATCTATATACTTGTGAGACATTGGCAACTACAATGGTTGACACATAGAAAACTGGCATATACACATGTTATATAGTTAGAAGATCAACAAATGCACATTTGTTTCTAAAGAGTCTAAAAAACATACAAAGAGAAACCTGAAATATTTGGAATACAGACCATGATGAAAATGAGACACATCATTGGCAAACACCGATCATCTCCTTAAAGCATAAAAATAATAATTGTTCCTTGTCAAATGCATTCTGAACATGAATGAGAAAATTATTCCAAGAAGCTACATGGCCATATTACTTCAGATTCTGATGTTCACCAATAAAACCACCTATGAAGGCACCCTCCACTTATCATAATTTAATATTTTGTCTGATTTGAATTTCCTTAATTTTTATGAAGGCTCGGGAGGGGAACCGACCCTCTACTTCTGGATCAGTCGTGCCACGCTGAGAGAGGGAGAGGACCGGAGAGGGTCGCTGAGAGAGGGAGAGGGATGGAGAGGGCCTGAGAGGAAGAGTGGGAGAGGGTCGGTGAAATGGGTCTGGTTGCTGGTGAGAGGGAGAGGGCGCACCGATGTGAGAGGCATGGTGAGAGAGGGAGAGGGCTGGAGAGGGAGAGCGCCGGTGAGAGGGAGAGGGCCGATGAGAGAGGGAGAGGGCCAGAGAGGAAGACGTCGGAGAGAGATCGACGATGAGAGAGGGAGAGTGGGAGAGGGAAATGGTGAGAGAGGGAGAGGGTCGGCCGGAGAGGGTCGCTGATAGAGGGAGAGGGCCAGAGAGGGCCTGAGAGAGAGAGTGGGAGAGGGTCAGTGAAATGGGTCTGGTTGCCGGTGAGAGGGAGATGGCGCGCCGGTGAGAGATGGATGGTGAGTGTGGGAGACGGCCGGAGAGAGAGAGTGGGAGAGGGAGAGTGCCGGGGAGAGGGAGAGGGCCGGTGAGAGAGGGAGAGGGCCAGAGAGGAAGACGCCAGAGAGAGATCGACGATGAGAGAGGGAGAGTGGGAGAGGGAAACGGTGAGAGAGGGAGAGGGCCACCGGAGGGATACCTGGGCGCCGGAGGGAGAGCTACCGCCGTCGCCGATTGCCGATCGCCAGAGGGAGAGCTGCCACCGTCGCTGGTCACCGATCGCTAAGGGAGAAAGCCGGAGGGAGACAGCCAGAGGCGGGAGGGTCGGTGATGGTCTCCCGATGGCAGAGGCACGGTGAGAGGGTTGTGCGTGTGTGGAGGGAAAATAATTTTTTTTCCCACAGATTTCACACGGACTGCCCATTCGTGTGAAATTTCAGATGGTAATTCAGACCATGTATAATACCGTGTGAAATTTAAACTAAATGGCATCCGTCTGAAATACAGACGGATATTCCAATGGAAAATTTTCCGTGTGAAATTTCCATCTCTATTAGGGCATTTTCTTGTAGTGAAAACCATAAGCCAGCTGCCGACTGTACTGGACCTTATGGACTCTGATCACTGCAATGTCTCGAATTCCAATGTACATCCACAACCACCGCTCTGATACCAACTGTGACGACCTAAGATCTGGATAGCGGGAAGAACCCGATACCATTCGAATCCTAGCCCGCCGCCCACGAGCCAGGAGGGCTCGGAAGGGCTAAAAGGAGTGTGGAGGTACAATGAAATAGGAAATAAGGCAGGATAATTCAACAATTAATGGAAATAAATAACTACTACAACAGAGTCCAGTCCAACAGAAAGTATAGTCTAAAGCAGTAAAACGTACCATATGCCAAGTAAACACTCGGCCTGGCGAGCTGGCAACTAACAACCTCTGAACAGCACCCTCGAACCTCGAGGAAGAACCGTCGCACCTGAAAAGCAGGGGTGAGCCTCCTGTCACTGGCTCAGTAGGGATCCCGCGGAATCCCAACTGAGAACAACGGCGGTACGAACAGCCGTAACTACAAGAACAACAGTAGCAGCAGGAACAGTAAACACGGTGGCCGGTCAAAACTCAGCACTACAACTACTACTGTACCGGTCAAGCAGAAAGAGAAATTCTGATCTCACCATCGGGAACCAGATCACACTAACACCACTCACCGAGGTAAAACCCGCGGCAACTCCGTTGTAGAGGCCTGTCTCCCAGGACAAGGCCAACCTGGGCACGCTACCCAAAGTGTGACCCCGACTGGTCGCGGATACTATGCCGACAAAACGCAATCTCGGTAAATCCACTAGCACCCTGGCTACTACCTCAAAAACACCGGACGGTCCAGAAAACCACGTCTCGCAGACGGGAAATGGAACCCGAAAATAGGAGAGTCACGTCTCACGTGACAGGAGTACCTGCCCACCAGAAGTAAGGCCGGATGCGTCCACTGACGTCTTACACCGCGCCTCTGGTGTCTTCCTCCGGCCCAGCGGGAGTTGAGACACCGTACAAGTAACCACGGAACAAGTAACTAGCTGGGGTCACGCTCGTCAGCGCGAGTCCAACTGCCCCCAATCACGTGTGCACACACAGACCATGCGTCCCAGGTCTAGCCCTCTGACTGGTTTTCCCCTCAGCCGGACTCTGACTGCAAGACGTGGGGCCCAATGGAAACCAGTCTAAAAACTGTCTCTCGGGATAGCCTCGCCACCACTCCCTGGTGGGACCACTTGCATGTCGGAAGGCTACGACTAGTTGGGAGTCACTGATGTGACCACTCTCCGAAGAGAAACTCTGAGAATCACACATGCAGCCTATGCGAAAGTCGAGAAGGACCAAGTGGCGACGAGCCACTGGACTCCGTCGTAGTAGTTGTTAATTTATTTCTGTTAATTGTTGAATTGTCCTACCTTATTTCCGATTTCTTTGTACCTCCACACTCCTTTTAGCTCTTCCGAGCCCTCCCGGCTCATGGTCGGCGGGCCATGATTCGAATGGTATCGGACTTCTCCCGATATTCGAATCTTGCGTCGTCACAGACACAATGAAAGGGGGAACAGGCAGACGAAAGCCCGCTTGGAAGAACGCCACGGGAACCATGATACCACCAGGAGGCAGATTGAGTTGGTCGTCGTTAACGGTCAGGAAGAGAATGTCGAACTCAGGGGCAATCTGAAAGGCTTCCCGCAGCCCGTGGACCACCATGTACGCTACTAACGACGAGGAACGGGGTCGACTTGGGCCGGCTCCCGAAGTGCTCGGGGCGCTGCCACGGCCAGGGTCCACTTCTGTGACAGAAGATGTGGGACTAATGAGAATGGCTCTCCTACGAGGAGGCATGACTACGAGGGCTTGAAAACGTAAAGGGGGAAGAAAACCCTCACCAGGCGAAGGAAGAAGATGCCTATGACGAGCATGGCAACCGACGGGATGTGGATGGAGGATTTGGGGATGCCCCACGATGACCCTTATAAACCACTCATGACAGACCGGTGCCTCCAAGCTGAGAGGCACGTGAAAAGGTGCCCGTCACTGTCTTGGTACGGTCATCAACACCAGACGCCTGTTCGGAGCCCACGCTCCCAGACAAAACATGACCTATGTCAGGATTACAATAGTGGCGCCTGCCACCACCGGAGGCGCCTTGCGCGCCAAGCATGCCGCCAGACCCATCGATGCCCGCGCTACAAGGAGATCGACTTCGAATCCCACACTCTAATCGACCCTCTCCTGCTCGACTCTCAGCCCCCTGCAGAGTGCTCGACAACTGAGAGTAGGGGGGAAGTGAGGAGGGTAAAATTGGCCCGGCCCATGACTGGCCCAACAACTGAAGGGCCCAAATCGGCCCCTCATCCACAACACGCCCAAGGGGTGCTCTGCAGTCGCGGCCCATTAGGATTCAACATCAGATTTGACAGCACAGGAAAGTTACAGCCCAGGCGCGATGATCGCCGGAGACCCTCCAACGACCGACCGTTACCTCCCACGACGTCGGCCTTGACCCCACAATGGGCGAGCACGCCCCACAGGCGCCGTTGGACTCACCCAGGGATCAGCCGACGCCGGGGTAATCGCCCTCCAACGGGAAACTCCCTCCAAAATCGCTAGAGACTTTACTCCACTACGCACGCCCTTCCACACTAAGGGAGAGGGCTCGTTCTCTAGGACAACCCCCTATAAAAAGGACATCGACAGAGAAGAGAAGCACGGAGGTTCATTCTGCCAAATCGCTACCCAAGAGCACAAAGCTACTAGTCTACTCACGGAAAGAGAGAGGTCACAATCAGAGAGAAATGCCCTCCTGCACGATCTTACCACCCAGCGAGCACTCTCCGAGTGGACGCTGGGAGCGGCGAGCACTCGTTTGGAGGATCTCCAGGGCTCCTCGATCTCCTTCCTCGACCTCTATCTTAACCTCTCTCTCTCGCTCTTCTCTACTCTCTACTAGTCCGTTGCTGACTTAAACATCGGAGGGTTGTCCCATGGGGTAATACCCGGGACTCCTTTTACGCCCTTTTGGCTTCTGGTGTGTGCAGACTTCCACGGGTGCCGGACGATTTCCCCACTCAATAAATAGAGAAGGTGATACGTGGCATAGAAACTAGATTTCAGCCTCTACAAAACTTATAGAAGTCAATGTGTACAACTAAACAAATATGACTACCTCCGGTGCGAATACATGATGAGTTGTAATTGGCTCAACAATTTGGAAGACTTGAAAAATTATGTAATAGACCGGAGGACACATAACTAAATCGAAGGAAAAAAATGAATAATTCTAAGTAAATCGGAGGAAAAAAATTGGACAATTCTAACCGAACTAGAGTACATATAAGTGAACCAGAGGAAAAAAGCTGGACAATTTTAACTGAGTCGAAGGAAAAAAACTAGACAATTCTAATTGAATCTAAACTAAACTGGAGAAAAAATCAGACAATTCTAAATGAATCAGAAGAAAAAATCGAGTAATTTTAATTGAATCGAAAGACACATAACTGAATTGAAATAAAAAATTAGATAATTTTAACTAAATCAGATTAAAAATAAATAATTTTAATTAAATTAGAAGATAAATAAAAAATTATAATAGTACATATTTAGCTTGATATCTCTCCAATCTCTTACCTCGAACTATGTTAGTATAAGATTACAACGACGGTGATTCACTACCATTTTGCCTCACTTTTATTAAAAGTACGGGGAGAGAGAGAGAGAGAGTGGAGGGTGGGCATTGGCGACGATCTATGCAGCAACCCGTTGGAGGGAGTGCAGTAGTGCACCGACGTTCAGCCCGTTGGAGAGAGAGAGAGAGAGGGGGGGGAGGGCGCCGACGACGATCTGTGCAGCAGCTCGTTCGGGGGAGCGCACCGCCAGTCCATCTGTGTACTGACGTCCAGCTCCACCGGCGTCGAGCTTGTTGGAGAGAGAGAGAGAGAGCAGGGGAGCGACGGGGAGAGGGGGTGGAGAGCGAGAGAGGGCAACGACCGGCGACGGCCTGAATGCTGTCAGCCTGCCCCACCCTATATCGCCACCGGGCACCCCCTTCTGTTGCTTCCTCTTTTCCCCTCCCTTTTCTTCCTCCTTCACAACCGCAGCGTTGCTGCCAGTGGCCCTCCCTGCTCTGCCCTCTGCGCTGCTGGATCTGCAACATCACCGCGCCCTACTGTTGATACCATTATTGCGTTGGACGGGAAGGCCTGCTCGATCGGCTACTGCAATGTCAAATGCAAAACAATTTGATGTTTGATACATCTAGACGAAATACTATCTCCAAATGCTGATTGAAACATTTGTGATTTCAAGGTTGTACACATGATTCTATCATGGTGTGGGTCACGACATGACCAATTATTTATCAATTATTTTGCAGCAAATACAACAACTTTACATGCAGATCTTGCTCTTCATTCTTTTTTTTTTATTTTCTTTACAATCGACCCACAACTATAAAAATTGATCTCACTCCCGCTGCCGCTCGAAAAGAAGAAAATGAATTGTAAATTAGAAGTTATTGCACGCTCCACCTGTTGGATCTTGTTACAATTCCTATTTTGTTCTTCTCAGATAATTATCATATACAGTATTCTTCGTGAAACCATCTGCTCGTTTCCCTGTTTACTGTGCATCCGCCGGGAGGCAGACTTTCAGAGGACAGTTCTAGTGCGTCTTCTATTGGTATGGCTTAGCAATATGTTCCTTGTAACAAGCGATGACATGTTCCCTCTTCACTTTCATAGTTGGAAGTTGCAAGGCCCTGTGTGCGGACGGCGTGCTCGTTGTCCCTGGTGAACCCGTTAACGGCGAGGGTATATATAGTGGCCATTGCCCTGTGTTGGAGATAAAAAAAAAACTCCAAACCCAGACTCACCGCACGGTGCCGTTTCACGAACGGTCACTTCTGTCTTTTGTTTGTTTTTTTTATTTACCTTTACCGTAAACTCCGTTTCATGCACGAGCGGTTACACCTTTTGACTTTTACGTATTTGATTTTCGCAACTTTAAATAAGGGTGTAGGAGGATGATTAAATACCTTTTATCATTTTCACAAGTTTGAAGTATTTTCTCCCTCTTTTTCAATTGTTTTTGTGATATTGTGTTGGGATAGTGAAATCTTATCACTCCACCTCACGTACATGCCCCGCAGAGGAGGATCCGATTGTATCTTGGGGTGAATTTCTCGAGCATTCATGCACGTGAGACGGGGGATCGCCTTAAGATAGTGCTTTGCACATCTCCGGTCAACGTGTTTCTTCTTCTTTCATTTTCTACAAGAGTATGGAGTGGGCCTCGTGAATCAATCTCTACCCATTCAATTACGATTTTGGTCAGAATCGCTCAAGCAAGAGGTATTTATAAATTTAATTTCAATTATTGTTAATATAATAACTCAGAATTTCATATATATATATATATATATGTGAAAATAAATGATTAAAGATGAACATAAAATAAATTATAAATATTTTCTTTTATGTTAGAATACATATATAAACTCTAATCTCACGTGATAACGCGAACAACGAAATTCGTGACACGATTATGAGAAGACGAAGTCGTCGATATTATAGCAATATTGTAGATTCACTATAGCGACACTGTAGAAATTACTTTAATTAAGGATTAAGGGGGGTAAAATCGGCTCGGCCCATATAGGGATTTTATGCCAAACCCAATTCGACTCACGGTCCACGACGCGCCTAACGGGCCTCGACAGTCGCTACCCGCAGCGGATAGCCCAGGATGAACGGTCCTTGGATTCGTCAGCGCGAAAGGCCTTGACCCAGGCGCAATGGCCACCGGAGGACTCTCCGACGACCGACCGTTACTCCCCACGACGCTGGCCTCAATCCCACTAAGGCCGAGCACGCCCTACGGATGCCATAAGACTCGCTAGGGAACCGGCCGACTTCGGGATACCAGTCCCTCAACGGAAAACTCCCCCCACGATCGCGGGGAACGTTACTCCACTACTGGTGCCCTTCCCTGCTAAGGGATGAGCACCCCGCTCCAGGACAACCCCCTATAAAAGGGACTCCGACGGATAAGCAGAGGACACGGTGAATTCTACCAAGAAACACACAGAGCTATCAAGGAGAAATAGGCTAGAGAGAACTACACGTCCTACTACTACTAGAGAGGTCCCGACTGTCCACCTGCGAAGAGAGGACCCCTTCCGAGCACTCTTACCGCCCAGCGAGCACCCGTTGTGTAGCAACCCTGATAAAAACAAGATTTTTAAATAAATCAAATTAAAATAAAAGATACGTAAAGAGATGACAAAGAGCCTAAATGAATAAATCATTGATCAAGAGGAAAATAACGCCTTTTATCAGGGCGCTGATTCAAAAGGAAACGCCTCTGTATAAGGCGTTAATTTAAAAGGGACGCCTAGACAATAGGGCGTCAAATTTCAAACGACGGGAAAAATGAAATTAAGGAAAGGAAATGAAACGCCCTCTACGTGGGCGCGTTTACATAGGTAACGACGCTCGACAAGGCGTCAATTTAAATTCGACGCCCTCGCTTAAGACGTTAATTCAGTTCGAGTTTCGTTCGACCCAGGAGTCTATCCAGGGCAAGTTATGGATAACTACGTCGAAGGTGGAGTATGGTAAGGACTCTATCATGGAAGTATTACTTCCAATACAACTCTAACCCTATTAGGATTCCCAAAATCCTATAAATACCCTCCTGATCGACCCAGATCACTATTTGGCGATTTGAGCTATCGTTCTGTTGAAAGGAGAGGTTTTGTTCTTCTTATTGTTTCCTTCAAACCACAGGAGCATGAGGATTATAATGCTTCTTCATTTTCTTCTATCACAGATTGAGGAGCTCCTGTCTTCCTTAAAGAACGAGGGTTCTTCATTCGTGGGTAGATTACCTGTCGAGTTTTCCTATCAAACGTGAAGAACCGGTAAGTTCTTCTTCATCCTTTGACATCAACCGTATACTATAAAGGCTAATTAGTCATCTTCTCATTTTTTTTCTCTTACAGCCCAACACCCGTGAAAGGGGGAAGTTTTCCTCTATTTTTTTCTTTTGCAACGGCTGTTTCTTCTCTGTTGCTGTCTCTGCTTCTGCATTAGAAACAGAGCATCGGATTCTCATCAAGTCCTTCACGTTACTTCAACAGATCACCAGTTGAAAATCATCAGGTAGGTTTTCTCAAGAAACGTAGCCCAAATTAATTTAAGATCTTTAATAAAATCATATGTTATCCATGCATATAGTTTCATCGTGGTTTTAAGTGTTTTTCTGTAAAATTTTGAAAGAAGCGACCCTGACAAGGGCGCTAATTCTTGTTTTGACGCCCTTGCTAGTAGTCGTCAATTTCATAAAAATTGATAATTACCCATGTTTAAAATTCGATATCTATGAAACCATGAACCTAATCTAATGCATGTTCATTCTGATTGAATCCTGCTAATTTTCTGGTCCTGACTATATAAATTGTTCCTGAAAATTGATTATCTGAAATTTAGAAAACTGCTGGATTAACGACCTGAACGAGGTCGTCTTTTATTGAACTGACGCCCCAGACCAGGGCGCTAATTGAAAAGTAACGCCCCTGTCCAGGGCGCGTTTTTGTTAAAATTTCAGAATATTGAGTTTATGCAGAATAGAAATATTGAAGGAACGACTAATGTATAAGTCGTCAGATTGTGAATAAACGCCCCTATAGAAGACGTTAATTTGATAAGTAATGACTTAGATTAAGTCGTTATTTTCCTGTGACACTATTTTACAATATTACTGTGAACCGAGGGTTTCGTATATATATATATACCTATATATAGATATCGGCACTATGTTCCAGTCCGTGAATATAGTCCCACGTTTCATGATGTTTCAACGTTACCCCCTTAACTCTCATTGACATACAAGCTCTCCATTGGACATTCCGTTCCTTTGGACTAGCGAGTTAGTCATAGAGACCTCCATAAGACTCCTCGAGCCTTGGATTCCCTTAAGGCCGACTGAGCTGGTTGTACCATAAAAACCCATTACACTATTTTGCCATGTCACTCTATGGAAACATGGTATACCGGCCCTCATGTTATGCAAAGTGTGTATCATGAGAATTCTCTTAATGGGATGAGGTTATCATGCCATTTGATGATGTTCTTGTAAACCCAAGTCTATATCAACATCGTTATGGTGTTCTTGTAAACCCCAATTCTATATTCAACATGATGTTCTTGTGATCCTCAATTCTATATTAAGAATGAGGACGTCTTGCCATTGATGTGCTGTTCATGTGAACCTCAATTCTATATAAAGAATATCCATACTTGTTTGTCATGGTACCCAAGTTAGGGAACCAATTCCACCTAGTTTTATCGATAATCGTGATTGTACCGTTATTATCGTCATTCTATGTCAAGTATCATACTTTTGGACTATATTCTATCCAAGTTTATCCTACATGACTACAAGCTTTATTCTTGAAATTCCATATTGGCTATACACAAAAGTGGATGTTAAAATACATGATTAATGCCTGCGCATATAGGGCCTGATCTGGTCCTGGGAGGAGCACCCGAAAGTACTTGTGCCCATGGGAGTTGATTGATCACGGTATTGGCATTATACCGAAGTGCATGACTAGATTGATTAAACATTCCACAAATCTTGTACTTGTACTTGACTTGATATTACATGACTTGCGTGGCCCGAGAAAGGGTAATTGTATACTTGCTTGACTTGAAACAAAATAGCCAAATTCCAACGTGCCATGATGAGTTTACTTGCTTGAATATCTTGATATCTTTTGATATAAGTTCTTGAAAGTTCATAACTAGTTCTTCTTGCTATCGTATTGTTATACACTCTCTCTATCTTGTCGTTTTATGCGAGCATGCATAGCTATAGTACATTCATGAAAGATGTAATCACTTAAACCCCTTGCTAGATCTTGAGATATAATTTCCTACTGAGCGTTCGCTCACCTAGTGTTTTCCTACTTTTCAGGTAAGTCCGACGATGAGGGAACTCAAACGGATGGGGAAAATCAAGAGTGAAAGAGATAGAGCTTCTTCCGTGTTATCTAGTTTTTTTCATATTTTCTTGAGTCAACCTTGTATTTTTCCTTTGTTTTAGTTAGTACTTCAAGGGTTTGTAATAGACATATTCTTATGAAGGAATAAAGGATTGGGTTATCTTTACTTTTGCACATCTCTAATTTTAGTGTCGAATACACTAATACTATGATTGACATGATTGATATAAACTCATCACGCGTCTCCGGGTATCTTCCGCTCTCGGGGCGTGACAGTTTTTGTGGTATCAGAGCCTAGGGTATTCAATTCCTAGGAAAACCCAAGTCCAAGGATAGGTTCAAACCTTTAACCAGTGAGATTGGGTAGAACCAAGGGTTGAGTTAACTTAAAAGCCCTTAACGCGAGTATATACTAATATAGTTATTGTAATTGTAAGATAATGGCTGCCGAACGTGCTCAGTGGCGCAACATGCAGCGTACACTACAAGGCATGACTCAGGCGCTGCAACAAGTAGCACAAGGAGGTGCACAACGAGAAGGGAGTCTCCACCAAGTCTTCAAGAAAATGAACCCTCCCAAATTCATGGGTTCTACTGATCCGGACGACGTAGAGCACTGGATCAGGGAGACGGAGCGTATATTCCGTGTTATGCAGTGCACGGATCAATATAAAGTCTTACTAGCTACCTTTCAGTTAGAAAGGGATGCCCGATGCTGGTGGGAATCAATAGAAGCCACTTTAAATCAAGACCAAATTACTTGGGAGGAATTTGTTGAACATTTCAACAATAAATATTTTTCAGACCGAGTCCAAGAAAAGAAAGCTACCAAATTTGCCGCACTCAAGCAACGGTCATTATCGGTGGTGAAGTACGAGGCATAATTATCTAGATTGTCTCGGTATGCTAAGCACTTAGTTAGCACCGAGAAGATGAAAGCTAGGAGGTTCCTAAACGGGCTCAGGCCCCAATATATTACCCAGCTGGCACCAATGGATATTCAGGTCTACTCAGAGATAGTACGCCGAGCTCAATTGTTAGAAGATGCCACGGAGCTATCAGATAGAATCCGTGGGAAGGATAAGAAAGAACAAGTCACAAGTTCGGGTTCCTTTAAACCCAACTTCAAGAAAAGGCCTAGCACTGGAGGTACTTCTTCTCAAGACCAGAAATTTAAGAAGACCAAGCCCTTCTCTATCACTACTACACCTTCGAATATAATATGCAAGCATTGTGACAAGGCTGGTCATAAAGCCGAAGAGTGCTGGAGGAAACTTGGAGTATGTCTCCGTTGCGGGAGCCGTGAGCATCGGATTCCCGATTGCCCATTACTTAATGATCAAACCGGTGATGGAAAGCGCCCGGTAACCAAGAACGCTCGTCTTCACGCAATTAAGGAGACCGAAGAAGAAGAAGGCGGACTAGTAGAAGGTACACTGAAAGTTTGTTCCAAGTATGCGCATGTCTTATTTGATACGGGTGCGTCACATTCTTTTATTTCCAAGAAGTTTGCTAACCCACTACCTATGGAACCAGAATGGATGAAAATAATTTTATCTACTCCTCTCGAAAACGAAACCGATATTACTCACCATTATCAAAACTGTGAAGTCTTGGTAAAAGGAAGAAATCTTCCTATCGATCTCATATGTTTAGATCTAAAGGAGTATGATGTCATACTGGGAGCAGATTGGTTATCCAAATACCAGGCAACAGTCGATTGTCGCAATAGCAAGGTTACTTTCAAGGACTTTCCAGAACTAGTCTATTCTAGCCCTAAGAGTCGGAGCGAGTCACCTCTTATTTCGGCTCTCCGAGCTAGCAAGCTAATAAGGAAAGGATGTGTATCTTTCCTTGCATTTGTCACGATAAAGGAGGCTCAGGAAACTAAGATAGAAGATATCCCAGTTGTGCAAGAATTTCCGGATGTGTTTCCGGAAGATTTGCCTGGATTATCCCCACAAAGAGAAGTGGCCTTCACCATCGACTTAGTCCCTGGTGCTGGACCTGTTTCTAAGACACCTTATAGAATGTCCCCTGCTGAACTCAAGGAGTTAAAGGAGCAATTAATGGAACTTCTTAAGAAAGGATTCATTAGACCGAGTACTTCCCCGTGGGGAGCGCCTGTGCTATTTGTAAAGAAGAAGGATGGATCCATGAGACTATGCATCGACTATCGACAGTTGAATCATCTCACTATCAAGAACAAGTATCCACTAACGAGAATCGATGAGTTATTTGATCAAATATCTGGATCCAAGTATTTTTCAAAGATTGACCTCAGGTCAGGATATCACCAACTAAGGATCAATGATGATGACATTCATAAGACCGCATTCAGAAGTAGGTATGGCCATTATGAGTTTGTTGTTATGCCTTTTGGACTAACGAATGCCCCTGCTGCCTTAATGCAGTTAATGAATAGTATATTCAGGCCTTATTTGGATCAATTCATGGTGGTCTTTATCGATGATATATTGATTTATTCCAAGACTAAGGAAGAGCATGAGGAGCATTTAAGGATTGCATTACAAATATTAAGGACAAACCGATTATATGCCAAGCTCAGCAAGTGTGAGTTCTGGCTTGAAGAAGTAACTTTTCTCGGACATGTGATATCAAAGGATGGATTATCTGTAGATCCATCAAAGGTTGAAGCTGTAAGAAATTGGGAAAGACCAACTAATGCTAGCGAGATCCGAAGTTTCTTAGGTCTTGCTGGCTATTACAGGCGATTCATCAAAGATTTCTCTAAGATCACCGTACCACTTACGAGGTTAACTCGCAAGGAGATCCGTTACGAATGGAGTGAGGAATGTGAAAGAAGCTTCCAAACTCTTAAGGATCATCTTACTACAGCTCCTGTCTTAGCATTACCAATGGAAGGAGAGAAATTCGAGGTATACACTGATGCTTCTGGCATTGGCCTCGGATGTGTTCTAATGCAACAAGGAAAGGTTATAGCTTATTCTTATCGTCAATTGAAGAAGCATGAAGAGAACTACGCCGTCCATGACTTAGAATTGGCCGCGGTGGTATTTGCACTCAAAATATGGAGACATTATCTTTATGGAGTACAGTTTACTGTATACTCTGATCACAAGAGTCTCAAGTATCTCTTTTTACAAAAGGAACTAAATATGAGGCAAAGACGTTGGCTAGAATATCTCAAGGACTTCGACTTCAATATACAATATCATCCCGGAAAGGGTAACCATGTAGCAGATGCCCTTAGTCGAAAGCCGAGAGCACTGTTAACCAATTGTATGATTCAAGAATGGAAATTGCTGGAGCAAATCTCTGAACTCAATATAAGCATGGACACAGACTTCAAAAGTGTCACATTGTCTCACATAAGTATTCGTCCAGACCTATTATCTGAAATACAAGCACTTCAGGATAATGACCCAATATTAGTGAAAATCAAGGGCAAACTGGAAGGACAATCTGATTTCCAAATAACTTGTGAAGGAAGATTAATGTTCAGGAATAGAACTTGCATACCGGATTGTCCCAAGTTAAAGAAGAAGATCTTAGATGAAGCTCATAGATCAAGGTACATGATTCATCCAGGATCAACCAAAATGTACCAAGATGTGAAGAGGAATTTTTGGTGGCCCAACATGAAAAGGGAAATAGCAGACTATGTATCACGCTGTCTCACTTACCAACAGGTCAAGGCGGAACACCAAAAGCCTGCTGGAAAATTACATCCTCTAGATATTCCCCAATGGAAGTGGGAGAATATTAGTATAGATTTCATCATGGGATTATCTAAATCAAAAGGAGGACATGATGGAATATGGGTTATCATTGACCGATTGACTAAATCGGCGCATTTCTTGCCAATAAAGAGCCGATGGTTAGTTGATGTTTTGGCTGCATTATACATCAAGGAAATAGTCAGATTATATGGTATTCCTGTTTCAATCGTGTCTGACAGAGATCCCCGTTTTACTTCTCATTTTTTAAAGGGACTACAACATTCGTTGGGAACAAGGCTTAACTTTAGTACAGCTTTTCATCCTCAAACGGATGGTCAGACCGAGAGAACTAATCAGGTGGTTGAAGATATGCTCAGAGCTTGCATCATTGATTTCGATGGAAGTTGGCATGATCACTTGCCGTTGGTGGAATTTGCATATAATAATAGCTACCAGACAAGTATACAAATGGCACCTTTCGAAGCCTTATACGGAAGGAGTTGTCTATCACCCTTATGCTAGGATGAAGTTGGAGAAAAATAACTGCTAGGTCCAGACATGGTAAGGGTTACCACTGAAAGAATACAATTGATTCGAGAAAGACTGCAAGTTGCTCAGTCTAGGCAAAAGGCTTATGCCGACACGAGAAGGAGAGATCTTGAGTTTCAAATCGGAGATCATGTATTTCTCAAGATATCTCCGGGACGTGGCATACGGAGATTTGGTGTTAAGGGCAAGCTTACACCAAGGTTCATCGGACCTTTTGAGATATTGGAAAGAGTTGGCGAGGTTGCTTATCGCATCGCATTGCCTCCTCAATTGTCTGAAGTGCATAATGTATTCCATATATCTATGTTGAAGAAGTATGTGCACGATCCATCACATATTATTGATCATGGAGACTTAGTGATCCAGAAGGATCTCACATATGAACAGAAGCCTATGAAAATACTAGATCGTGAAGTACGTACCCTAAGGAATAAGGTTATTCCCATGCTTAAGGTACAATGGAATAAGAACTCCGAACATGAAGCTACATGGGAGACCGAGGAATACATGAGGAAGTGATTTCCAGAATTATTTTAAGGTATATACTCTACACTCTCCACTTATATATACTATTGAGATTGGGGACCAAATTCTTTTAATTGGGGGAGGGTGTAGCAACCCTGATAAAAACAAGATTTTTAAATAAATCAAATTAAAATAAAAGATAAGTAAAGAGATGACAAAGAGCCTAAATGAGTAAATCATTGATCAAGAGGAAAATAACGCCTTTTATCAGGGCGCTGATTCAAAAGGAAACGCCTCTGTATAAGGCGTTAATTTAAAAGGGACGCCTAGACAATAGGGCGTCAAATTTCAAACGACGGGAAAAATGAAATTAAGGAAGGGAAATGAAATGCCCTCTACGTGGGCGCGTTTACATAAGTAACGACGCTGGACAAGGCGTCAATTTAAATTCGACGCCCTCGCTTAAGACGTTAATTCAGTTCGAGTTTTGTTCGACCCAGGAGTCTATCCAGGGCAAGTTATGGATAACTACGTCGAAGGTGGAGTATGGTAAGGACTCTATCATGGAAGTATTACTTCCAATACACCTCTAACCCTATTAGGATTCCCAAAATCCTATAAATACCCTTCTGATCAACCCAGATCGCTATTTGGCGATTTGAGCTATTGTTCTGCTGAAAGGAGAGGTTTTGTTCTTCTTATTGTTTCCTTCAAACCACAGGAGCATGAGGATTCTAATGCTTCTTCGTTTTCTTCTATCACAGATTGAGGAGCTCCTGTCTTCCTTAAAGAACGAGGGTTCTTCATTCGTGGGTAGATTACCTGTCGAGTTTTCCTATCAAACGTGAAGAACCGGTAAGTTCTTCTTCATCCTTTGACATCAACCGTATACTATAAAGGCTAATTAGTCCTCTTCTCGTTTTTTTTCTCTTACAGCCCAACACCCGTGAAAGGGGGAAGTTTTCCTCTATTTTTTTCTTTTGCAACGGTTGTTTCTTCTCTGTTGCTGTCTCTGCTTCTACATTAGAAACAGAGCATCGGATTCTCATCAAGTCATTCACGTTACTTCAACAGATCACCAGTTGATAATCATCAGGTAGGTTTTCTCAAGAAACGTAGCCCAAATTAATTTAAGATCTTTAATAAAATCATATGTTATCCATGCATATAGTTTCATCGTGGTTTTAAGTGTTTTTCTGTAAAATTTTGAAAGAAGCGACCCTGACAAGGGCGCTAATTCTTGTTTTGACGCCCTTGCTAGTAGTCGTCAATTTCATATAAATTGATAATTACCCATGTTTAAAATTTGATATCTATGAAACCATGAACCTAATCTAATGCACGTTCATTCTGATTGAATCCTGCTAATTTTCTGGTCCTGACTATATAAATTGTTCCTGAAATTTGATTATCTGAAATTTGGAAAACTGCTGGATTAACGACCTGAACGAGGTCTTCTTTTATTGAACTGACGCCCCAGACCAGGGCGCTAATTGAAAAGTAACGCCCCTGTCCAGGGCGCGTTTTTGTTAAAATTCCAGAATATTGAGTTTATGCAGAATAGAAATATTGAAGGAACGACTAATGTATAAGTCGTCAGATTGTGAATAAACGCCCCTATAGAATGCGTTAATTTGATAAGTAATGACTTAGATTAAGTCGCTATTTTCCTGTGACACTATTTTACAATGTTACTGTGAACCGAGGGTTTCATATATATATATATATATATATATATATATATATATATATATATATATATATATATATATATATATATATATATATATATATATATATATATATATAGTCAGCATATCAGAAATCAACGCAGACAGCACCTATTGAAAAAAGTGTCGACTCTGTGAGTCGACACTTTTACTGACAGAGCAGAAAACTACATTAAATCAAAATGAAAGGCCTAAGGCCTTCAACCAAGATCAAACCCCTATAATAAAAACATGATATGGCAATAAAATGGCATGCAATGAGGGGTCTTAAAAACACAAATCAAACCAGATTTAACAAGGAATTTTAGCAACCAAAATAAGCATGATGCAACATGAGCCTCGATTCAACAAGGGACAATTAAGCAATCAAATAAACTCCAAGGCCAAAATACATGAACCGAATCCAACCAAGGCACAAGGAAATATATTCAACCATAAAGAGTTGAGATTTGACAAGGAAACGTGGGAAGCTAAAAGACCATCAACAATCTTCAAGACAGTCAAGTAGAGCATGCATGAGACTCATGCAAACCCAGTACATGAAAAACCATTTCAAACCCAATCAAGGTATAGATGATCAAATCCAGAGCCAAAGTCAAATTCAGAAGCAAAGTCTTACCATGGATCCATGACTTTGAGGACTATATGAACCTGCACTTAATGAAAATCCAACAGCATGTCAATATTGAACCAATGTAACTGAATGCTCAATCACATTGACAAAGCTTGTTCATCCTGCTTGCATATACATTGAAATGGAACTATGTATATGAATTTGATTCATATCCATTCAGCCAATTTAAAACTCAAGCTAGCAATCCAAAATTGCTTCATATATGTAAAAGCCAAAAACATTGTTCCAAACATCACCAAGAACAACCATGAACTCATGGAATAGGTTACACCTTTGAAAGCACAGATGCCATACCATTTATAAAGCTTGAACAACTGACATGAGATCCTCAATGTCTAAATGCATGAGGACACTAGAGAATCCATTTTCAACAACGGTTCAAGCAAACCTTGACCACTTTGATATCTAGTCATGCATGAACTATAAAAGTAGTCCAGGGTAAACTGAACTCTTACATTCCAATGTAAGCAATCCAAGTTCAGTTCAGCAAATCTAAATACAGTCCAAGACATTCAAGTTCAGTCCAATTAATTTAAGCACAATCAAACGCAATCTAAACTTAACTCATTCACAGGCAGTATGAGTAGACACAAATCCATTTAACAAGTTCAGTCCAAAGCATGCACTCACATGATTTAGAACCATCTTAAGCAATTTGATTATGCCATATGACAATCCACTGAGAGTCATAGTTTTCACATGAAATCACCAATGCAAGAGTCAACATCAAGGATATATACATGAAGGACCATGCTTCATAACAAGGTAAGAACCAAAGCTTAAGGAGCCAAGGGTCGACCCATGGGGTCGACCCATCCCAAGGAGAATGGAAAACTGCCTTAGCAGTCAAATGTAATCAAATGATCTAACCAACATAATATCATGCAAGAGCAGTCATAAAACCAATACCCAACAATCTTATGCACAGCACGCATGAGTCAACATCAGGAATGTATTCATGAAAGACCATTGAAATTCAACCTGCAAAACAAGATATCATCATGTTAGCTTGTTTATCATGAAGACGCCATTAAACATAAAACACACAATATATTAGAATCATCAAAACCATTGTCAAAGACAATGAGGGGGGGCACCAGAACCTCACAATCTCCCCCTTTTTGATGATGACAATATATTGTGGCTATTCAAATCTCTCTCTCCCCCTTTGGCATTATTAAAAAGAAATGGGAGACTAAGGAGTAACTGTGAAGTTGTCAAATGAGAACAAGTGAGATGCGAGCGCACGAACCCAGCAATTAACCTCCCACGAAGGGAAGGTGTGGAGACCAAAACCAAGCAGGAATTTAAAATTTTATGTGCAATTAGCAGATGTGTGAAATAAGTGCAAATGTTCAATTTTTGTAAGTTTTTGCTATTTGTGTGACTAATTATGCACAAGTAGTATAAAGAAACTATATATGTAAAATGTAAAACACAGTTATGCATAGAATGGATTATGCTTAAAAAGCACATTATTCTTCCCCAATTGTCAAGAACAAAAACCAACTGACAATGGGTTATTTAACCTGTTATTTACAAGTATAACCTATAGATGCAAACTATAGAATGAAGTATGATATGATCAAGACGGATCAAGCATTCAAGCACTTAAGCACGCATTATAAGGTATAGACTCATGCAAGTCCCTTCGGGATGGGTGCAAGGATTATGCAATCGATTATAGAATATAATGTGCATGTAGAATACTAAGAATGTCGTGCTTACATAAATAAAGTACTGCATTAACTATGAAAGATGACTGATTCATAAAGGACATTCACACAATCAAACCCAAGGTGCATATGTGAAGATTGAGCAATGAAGTTCAAGTCATTATGGAAAATTAGATTTTCTAAAGAACACTAAAAAGAACTTCTCATCCATACACTTTCATACACAATGCTCGAATATTGATAGCTACGTATGACCCCATAATTTTTTTTTAAGTACTATAAATGATGTGACTACCCTTTTGACACGAGTTATATCCTTTGTCTCAGGGACACTTCCCGATTACTCAGTTTTGTCACTTATCTTAACTGTGGATATTGTCACTTTTCGGCGCTAGTTGTACCCTTTTTTTAGGGGCACTTCTCGACTACTTGGTGGCAACTAACACTTATTTTAAATGTGGATTGGTTTCTCCTTTCGACGCGAGTTTCCTCTTTTACTTCAGGGGGGATTCTCGGTTACTCGGATCCATGATCCACTTATACAAATTTTTGGTGGGGTAAACAGCTTTTTCCTCACGAGACATGTGATTTCTATGTAGAGAATCAAAAGTCCTTAACATTGTAGAGTAGAAAAGTGTAATCCTTATTAGATTGAATCATTATCTCAAAAAGGTACATTTTGTGTGGGTGGTTGTATATAATGTAAAAGATGAATTAGTCTCATCATAGTAATGTCTCCCCCTAAATGTATGCACGGTTATAAAAAATAATCTCCTCCTTAATATATGCCATGTAACAAATATGTCTAAATCAATGTAACTTCATTTAGCAAGGGATGAGTCATAGAAGGAGTCAAAAGGTGGTTGTATTTTATATACACTCAAACATGCATTGAGATTTAATTTTCAAGCAAGTTGATTATCGATACTTGGCAGAGAACGTTGGTCCGAAGACCACCTCACGCGTAGTGAAAGCTTCCGACTGAACATAATCCAACCTTCCACTAACACCATTTCATATACCGAATAATCATGGCATTCAAGCACAGAAGTATGCAATGATATGTATGTATATGCATGTAACTTGAAAAGATGATTGAAAAATTATTCCTATTCACAAGTATGTAAAGATGTGTATGATATGTGCAAGGTGTTTCATGCAACTAAGTATGTGTTCTATGTATGCACAGGTGAGTTGTTATTTTCAAAAAATAAGTAAGAGTATGAAAGACTCTATGTACAGTGAGAAGCATTCAAAGCCAAATTTATTTGCAAATCGAAAGAGAAGGTGTGTATAAGGAACCTATGTATGTCCAAAGTGAAGCATTCAAGAACTAAATTTATTCACATGATGTGAAAAGAGAAGCATTCAAGACAGGTACTCATCAAACTCAAAAGATCTCAACATTTCAAAAGATACCAAGGTCAGTGTAGTAGAATTGCAAACATTTTCCTTCAAACATAATTTTTACCTTTTCAGATTTTTCAAGGAGAACCTAAGCAAAATGAATTTCAAAACAAACCATTTTTGTTTCTCGTCTTGAGAGTCTTTTATTTATCGACATCTTCCTTGTCCTCAAGGCGCCCCTGTAAAACAGATTCTCATTTCGAAGTTTTGGGTACCCAAGCCATCTTGGGTCCCGAGGGGTTAGTGTTAACACGAACAGATGGATTCTTGTATCTCCTAGCAAACCAATCATCATCAGTTCTCATGGTGGAACAATCATCCATTGAATGACCATTCTCACCACAATAATAGCAATAAGAAAATTTTCTTTTCATAGACCATTTTTCATCATTCTTCGTTGCAAAGTAATTATTCATCATGTGTCCATGTTCACCACAGTAGTAACACAAAAAATTCTTTTTGAGAGACCATTCATCATCATTTTTCTTTGTAATACAATGTTCAAAGACATGACCATGTAACCCACAATAGTAACAATGAGCGTTGAGGTTTTTCATTGTGGGTTTCTCATGATCTTTGGAACCACTATCATTTTTCACTCTAGATTTCAAAGCCACATCATCATCAAATTTCATTAAAAAGCAATCATACATTTTGTGGTCATATTTACCACAATAATAACATGAGACATTCATTTTCTTTCTCGATGCATGAACACGTTTAATAGTAAAGGGTTTTGCATGCATACACGAGCAATCAACGACATTTTTCTGTTTCTCATTTCCCTTGTTGCACAAACACAAAGACTCATTCAAAATTTTGATTTCATTTTCCAATGTTGAAATGTGCAATTCACAATTAGCAAGCTCTTCTTCACATAAAGCAATTTTTTCATTTAACAAGAAATTAACACTCTTGTGACTTTCAATTTCTTGTTCAAGAGCATGCAATTTGTCACAATCATCATCAATCACATATTTTCATTTTTCAACCTTTTCAAGACTTTTCAGTTTACTTTCAAGCAATGAAATTTGAATCAACAAGGCACTATTTTCATTTTGGAGTTTATCAAATGAATTTTCATTCATGGAAGTGTGTTCAGGTTCTTTCATTTGAAAACTCACATTATCATTAACCATTTTATTCATGGTTTCATTGCATTCAAATTTATCATTCACGTTCTTAAAACTTTCTATTTCATGTCTTAGCTCCCTTAACCATTCAGATTTGTCAACAGACGCGCATTTTTCCTTTTCAGGGACAAGCAATCTTTCTGACATAGCACCATTCAGTTCTTTCAGATTCTCATTATCTTCTCCCGTATGTTGAAGTTCTGAAAGCTTTCCCAATAAAGATTCATTCTCAGCTTTCATAATTGTTTCTGTATGCACATCAACATCATGCAACAAGCTTTCATTCAAGTTCTTAAGCTCGGAGCATTTTTCACATGAAGAGTTAACAACACAAGCATTTTCAATTTCAAAGCACTTAGCACATGGTGACCTAACATGCGATGAATCATAAAGTTTCTTTTTCAGTTTCCTATTTTCAGATTTTAATGCTTTGTATCTGTCAAACAGTTCATCATATGCATTCATCAACTCATCATAATTAAGTTCATCTTCTTCCTCGGAATCGGAGTTTACCTTAGAGTTTTTCTCGCTTTGGCCTTCATTTTCTTTGTTTGCCACGAGGCACTCACCATTGTCGCATCTTTCTTTTTGGGCCTCGCTTAGCCCATCCAAGACATCTTTGGCTGACCTACAAGATAAAACAAAAGGATAAATGTTAGTGTTCACTACAGCCTTAAGAGTATTCAAAACAAAAAGATTGTCAGAATCTTTTTTCTTTTGCTCATCAGTCCATTTTGACTTATCTTTTGGTAGAACATGAGGACCGTCAGTCATTAAGTTCAAAAGTCTCGGATTAGTACTAGAAATCCAAACACACAACTTTCCTAGCCATGATGTAAAATCAAAACCATCAAAGACAGGAAGCACGTTCACGCTAGCCATCATGAAACGATCTTTTCTCCTAGACCATGAGGTCCGCAAAAAAATCAGAGACTGGGCTCTGATACCAATTGTTGGCCCAGAGAGATGGCGGACAAGAAGAGGGGTTGAATTGTCCCCTTGCCAAGATGGCAGATTTTAAAAACTTTCCTAACTAAACACAGTGGAATTAAGATTAACAATGTTAATAACCAAAACTTAAGTGATATTTAAAATGTTCTCTCAAGCTTTTCGATCTCACTCGTAATAACAATGCGACTAACAGGGAAATTTTGCTCAACACAGATTACGGAGGTAGCAGTGAGTGATTGTGCAGTGAATTAAAAACCAAAATAATGTACCTGTGAATGGAGATAGAAGAAATGACAATCACACAGGCAATCACACAAGACACAGGAATTTTAAGGTGGTTCGGGACCACGAAGGGCTCCCTACGTCCACCCCTCACCCAACCGGATGAGGATTCACTACACGCTACTTTAGTAGCTGTAGATATAAATGTTTCAATCTATCCCGCCCCCTAACTAAACAATGTAACCATGCATATAAGCGTGAAAGTGCATGAAATGGAAAGGGGCGACGAAGAAGAGGAACCTAACCGTGATCGCCACCAAGGTTCTACGGCACCAAAAGGATGAAGAAAGGATGTAGACGGTGCCGTGTACCTTGAAAAATGAAGAAGAAGATGCGACCTAACGAGAAGCCGCTACAACGTGTGATCGCGCCTCAAAGGGAATGCGGGGAACCGATGTGGGTGCACCTCCTCACCTCCTAGCCGGCTAGAAAGCAAGGGCCTCACGTTCTATTGATGGTCTCCTGCAAAACAAAGCCACAAAAATAAGAGAAAACCCATTAGATCATGAAAGTGTAGCACATGCCCGAAGTGATGAAATAGCATGAAAGAATGGGGGAGAACGCACCGGGGGAGGATTTTTAACCCCTATAAATGGGTGCAAATGAAAGGTGGGAGTGTTGTTCATGCATGGGATTTGAAATCACAGAATTTGATGGAGAGAACAGAGAGAAAACCGTTGTGCAAAATGGAGAAAAATGCATAAACGTGCAGGAAACTGTGCAGAAACTAAGTGTAAAACTGTGATGAATTGTGAAAAGTAAGGGAGAGGAATAAGAAATTGGAGCAAGTATAGAGAGCCCAGAGAGATGGAAAATGAAGAAGATACTCCCCTCTTCAGGATGGGACTAATGGAGGATGAAGAGGACACCGGATGACTCCGCCCCAAGCCGACGAAGGGCGCCCCACCACACAAGTCCACGAACTTGTGATGATTTTGGTAAAAGTAGAGGCGAAGTTAGGAGGGCAAACAATGATGAAATGAAGCAAATGAGGAACCAAAATGAAGCCTATACTTCCCTCAATAGCCTGGGGTTGAAGGTTTGAGTGGACGATCCGGCATGGCTTCGCCCCAGGTCGAAGAAGAGCCCCCCGTCGCGCAGGTGAACTGGGCAGGTTTATATAGAAAAAAGGTGAAAACCTTAACTTTCTGCTGCGATTTCAGAGGATAGAGTCCACCAAATCTCGAGATCTATGGATCAATCTCGAGATAATAGATAGGATAAGAGGTAGGAACAAACGGGACTCTTTTTGGTTGAACATTGTGGAAGTTATGGCTCTTGGAAGAAGGCTCTGGAACCTAATCTGCATGGATTTTTGGTTGCACGAAATGAGTAAATCCTTAACTTGCGGCCAAGATTCCAGGAGATCCGGTCCATGAAAAGTCGTGCCCTATGGATCAAATTGAAGATAATACAAAGGGCAAGAGATAGAAATAAATGGGGGTCAATTTGGTGGAGGATTCTAGAAGATAGAGCCCTAACAAAGAGGCCTCGTTGCACAGGTTCGACCTTAGAATCCACGGCGAAGAAGACGGAGTTTAGGAACTTGTGGACTCTCTGTTAGTTGGACGGTCGCACGATAGACCGTTTATTGAATTGGACGGTCTAGAGGTAGACCGCCTATACTTGGGGGCGATCGGGCGACTTTGGGCCAAAAAAGGGATAAACGGTCATCCACATACCGTTTTTTGACATAAACGGTCTCAAGAAGACCGTTCTTTGACATTTCAAAAATAATAAAAATAAAATTAAAAATTAAAAACATTAAAAAAAGTTACTGTTCATGGACGGTCAACTGTTGACCGTTTTACTGTTGGACGGTCACCTAATGACCGTTCAACACAAAGAACGGTCAATTGTTGACCGTTCCGCTGTCAAGCTCGCACGACTTTAGAAATTGAAGCATATCTTGAAAACGGTGTAGAAGTAGCGAAAGTGGTAGAAGAAGAAATTGTAGATAACTAAAAGATAAACAACGTTTATGAAGAAAGTAAGATGATAAAATGATTAGAAGAGAGAGAAAATGGGGCTAGAATAGAGAGAGAAAATACCGAGACATAGGTGAATAGTGCAGTCTGCCGGAAAAATATAAATAACTTGAAATCGGTGTAGAACTGGCAAATTACATAGAAGAAAGAATTGTAGGGATTTGAAAGATAAACAACTTTTATGAAGGACACATTTTGAAAAGAGAAAAGGAAGGGGGTGAAAAAGGACCGTTTTCAAGACTGCGTAGCGAAAGGGGGCTGAATGCTTGAGGGAAGCCGGCCTAAATGGGCCGTAAGTGACTTGGAAGGCCAACAAGTGATAAGATAAGCTCCAGGGCTCCATGAAATAATGATCTCCAAGGCTCAAATAGAATGGAATAATGAAATGGGCTCAAAATCCATCCAAGGAGGGCTCCAAACAATGGGTAATTCGGGACATCAAAAATGATGAACAAGAGAAACGACGTAACTTGCAGGCTAAAAACGGGTGTCAACATATGCCCCTCCTTGATGTCCGCTTTGCAAGAGAGCGAGCGAAAGCGATGCGGTGGCGAAATGGAATGGAGATAGAGCGAAAGCGACGTGAAATGGAGATGAAGTAAAGATGAAGAGGAGAGAACTGATAAGCGGGCATCAAGGTAAAAAGACACCCATCACAACCAACAAGCGATAGGAATTCTTCCGAAATTGCCGAACTAACCACCAGGACTGGATGACGCGGATGAGACATGTCTGGATAACTAAACTAACAGGAGAAAAAAAAATGACCAGCCTCATCGGGGACATAATCCACAGACGATAAGGGGGTCGGAAAGGAACATAGTGTAAAAAGCAGGAGAAATATAACTGAGATAAAATCCAGACAGGAATCACGCTGGCCAACCAGATCAAGCGGCAAGATCAAAGAAATCGCTCAAATTCAAAGTGGAATGAGAATCTCTTATCCATGTGAATTGAAGTGCAATTAACCATTACTGAGGAATAACTTTGAACGGGTCACGAGGCGTGCGTGCTCAAAATATGACATGATGCATGCTGGGCTAAAATAAAGAAATCATCAAAACGAATGCAAAGAAAGTTAAAATAGAAAGTACTCGAGAATAGTATTGCTAGACCGGAACAATTAGGGTCAAGACACTATCCGCAACCACGGCGTGCGAGATAGAACCATCGTTCCCTAATTTTCCCAACCTAACGGCCTATCCGATGATTAAACATGTGCACCTAGATCATCATCATTTTTGTTAGAGGGGAACGTCAGATCCTGGAACACGTGAATGACCAACCGGTTCTCGAGATAATATAATAATATGGATACCATATAGTAATGCAACAATGAGTAGGGATAGAAGGCCATACCTGACTTACCTGCCAAGCGAAGCGGCTTTTTTTTTCTTCTGATTTTTCAGATTTTTATGGGTTTTCAATATAAGACAACCAGCAACATGAATAAACAAGCATGAACATAACGAGACAAACAAATGAGCATAACATAACGAAGAATGAAGGAACAAACAACATATGCAAGATACGAACCAAGGCTCGAATTCCTTCCAGGGCACTACCCCTCAAAAAGATAGCCTGTTGCGCTGGGACTTTGTGTCTTTGATTTTTTGACCCATATTTATTAAGCAAGCATGCGACCGGGCTCATGACGTCTCGCGGGGAACTGTACTGCCACTCTTGCCATGCCTTTGATTTTCATATTTTTGCTATATTGATTCATCATTGATTTTGAGAGCCCTTATTGGCCAGATATTGCATGAAAGCTTATTTTTGAAGAGGGTCAAGACTGCCCCTATTTGAGACCTCTCTCGTATTGGGGAGCGTCCAGGTTGGTCATCTTATCCATCAATCTCTTGCCCCTGCACTTGGCCGAGTAGAGAAGAGAAAAGACCTTCGTACATACCCAAAGTATGGCCAAAGCAGCGACGGTGTGCCTAAGAGGAATCGACTATAACTTGCCGTGAAGTGTGTAAAACACCCATGCCTAAAGATCACCCTCAACAATCGGGGAAAGAAACTAGACTCCCAGCGCGGAGCTATCACCAGCCTAAGGATGCTGCAGAAGATAATCTTTTTTATTTGACACAAAGACTCCTAAAGCCACTCGATCATGTTAAGGAATTAACATTATAACCATGTGCAAAAAGAATAGAAATAATGGAAATGAAAGCATGTTTCTTTGCACAAAATAAAGATACCTTTGTAAATCCATGGCGTGGAAACCGGCATCCTTAAGCGATCTCGATCATCAAGCTTTAAGGAGCGCGAGTAGATTTGTATCCCTTGCTTGCCAGGATAAAGGATGAAAGGAGAGCAAAGGATTGGATTCCTCGACACAGAGGAGTGGCAGACATCATACTGGACGAAGAAGGGATAAAAAGGAAGAGAGACGAGGGCTAGAACTCCCTCGTTAAGGCATTGAGGCCCTGATAACAAGGAACCCGATACAGAATAAACAGGGATTAACTGAGATCAAGGCGGGCTAAAGCCTCGAAAATAGCAAGAAAAAGGGTGAGAACCCCGAAAGGGTGGAGAGTAGTAAGTAGAAATAGGAGAATAAGAATCATCCGACATAGTCGAAGAAGGAGAGTAGCGATCACCCGCCAGAGGCGGGGAAGAAGAAGCATAAACACCCGACCAGGTCGGGGAAGAGAAATGAAAACCACTGGACAAAGTCGGGGAAGGATCAGAAAAACCACCCGATAAGGTTGGGGAACGAGCTCAAGGAATCCTCAACAGGGTCGGGGGACAAGGATGAGAAGCGGAATACGGATGTATCTGGGGAGAAAAATTGTAGATAACTGTCAAGCTCGCACGACTTTAGAAATTGAAGCATATCTTGAAAACAGTGTAGAATTAGCAAAAGTGGTAGAAGAAGAAATTGTAGATAACTAAAAGATGAACAACTTTCATGAAGAAAGCAAGATGAGAAAATGATTATAAGAGAGTGAAAATGGGGCTAGAACAGAGAGCGAAAATACCGAGACATAGGTGAACAGTGCAGTCTTCCGGAAAAATATAAATAACTTGAAACCGGTGTAGAACTGGCCAATGACATAGAAGAAAGAATTGTAGGGATTTAAAACATGAACAACTTTTGTGAAGGACACATTTTGAAAAGAGAAAAGGAAGGGGGTGAAAAAGGACCGTTTTCAAGACTGCGTAGCGAAAGGGGGATGAATGCTTGAGGGAAGCCGGCCTAAATGGGCCGTAAGTTGACTTGGAAGGCCGACAGGTGATAAGATAAGCTCCAGGGCTCCATAAAAAAACGATCTCCAAGGCTCAAATAGAATAGAATAATGAAATGGGCTCGAAATCCATCCAAGGAAGGCTCCAAAACAATGGGTAATTCGGGACATCAAAAATGATGAACAAGAGAAACGACGTAACTTGCGGGCTAAAAAAGGGTGTCAACAGATGCCCCTCCTTGATGTCCGCTTTGCAAGGGAGCGAGCGAAAGCGATGCGGTGGTGAAATGGAATGGAGATAGAGCAAAAGTGAAAGCGACGTGAAATGGAGATGAAGTAAAGATGAAGCGGAGAGAACTGATAAGCGGGCATCAAGGCAAAAAGACACCCATCACAAACAACAAGTGATAGGAATTCTCCCGAAATCACCGAACTAACCACCAGGACTAGATGACGCGGATCAGACATGTCTGGATAACTAAACTAACAGGAGAAAAAAAAAATGACCAGCCTCATCGGGGACACAATCCAGAGACGATAAGGGGGTCGGAAAGGAACATAGTGTAAAAAGTAGGAGAAATATAACTGAGATAAAATCCAGACAGGAATCACGCTGGCCAACCAGATCAAGCGGTAAGATCAAAGAAATCGTTCAAATTCAAAGTGGAATGAGAATCTCTTATCCATGTGAATTGAAGTGCAATTAACCATTACTGAGGAACAACTTTGAACGGATCACGAGGCGTGCGTGCTCAAAATATGACATGATGCATGCTGGGCTAAAATAAAAAAATCATCAAAACGAATGCAAAGAAAGTTAAAATAGAAAGTACTCAAGAATAGTATTGCTAGACCGGAACAATTAGGGTCAAGACACTATCCGCAACCACGGCGTGCGAGATAGAACCATCGTTCCCTAATTTTCCTAACCTAACGGCCTATCCGGTGATTAAACATGTGCACCTAGATCATCATCATTTTTATTAGAGGGGAACGTCAGATCCTGGAACACGTGAATGACCAACCGGTTCTCGAGATAATATAATAATATGGATACCATATAGTAATGCAACAATGAGTAGGGATAGAAGGCCATACCTGACTTACCTGCCAAGCGAAGCGGCTTTTTTTTTTCTTCTGATTTTTCAGATTTTTATGGGTTTTCAATATAAGACAACCAGCAACATGAATAAACAAGCATGAACATAACGAGACAAATACATGAGCATAACATAATGAAGAATGAAGGAACAAACAACATATGCAAGATACGAACCAACAATATGCATGTAAGACGAACATAGTGAGATAAGACAACAATGCAGTGGGACAACACACGGTTGGGACAAGAACATGTGAGATAACACACGGTTGGGACAAGAACACGTGAGATAACACACGGTTGGGACAAGAACATGACAAATACGCTCTTCAATCAAAACCCAGGATCAGAATGAAGCAGAACCGCCTGGTTCATAATCGTGAGGCAGAGCCCTCTAATAAAGATATGATAAGATAAAGCTGAGAAGGACATGAGCTTTAGAACAGATCGAGAGAGTGGATTGAAGAAGAGAACATATCAAAGATGTGGACAGGATGCAAAACGAGAGATATAGCAAGGAGACTTGAAGCACGTGCAACCTGCACACTTAACAAACGGATTACGTACCTGTTCTTAGAACAAATGCAAAATGCATGAAAAAGAAAACAAAAGACACACTTTTTAGATTTTTGAAATATTTGATTTTTTTAGTTTTTTTTTTGAAATATTTGATTTTTTTGGGGATTTTGAAGTATTTGATTTTTTTAGATTTTTTGAAGTAATTGATTTTTTTAGATTTTTTGAAGTATTTGATTTTTTTAGATTTTTGACAATATCTCATTTTTTGGATTTTTTGACATACTTCATTTTTTTTATTTTTGACAATATCTCTTTTTTTTTATTTTTTTTTGACATAACAATCCGCAGCACCCAAAGACAGGCTCGAACTACTGGCCAGGGATCGCTGTCCCTCCCCTCTCATTAAAGACTTCCCTTAAGCAGGGCGTGCATGTGAGGGTGGCTTACCACAACCAACCGCTTCTAAAGAACGGTGCCCCTACTAAGGCCATACCCGGGATACAACCCAGCCTAAGAGGGAGAAACAGAAGAAAAATTGGAGACAAGCTTCGTGCAGGATGGGAGATATCAAGGCTCGAATTCCTTCCAGGGCACTACCCCTCAAAAAGATAGCCTGTTACGCTGGGACTTTGTGTCTTTGATTTTTAGACCCATATTTATTAAGCAAGCATGCGACCGGGCTCATGACGTCTCGCAGGGAACTGTACTGCCACTCTTGCCATGCCTTTGATTTTCATATTTTTGCTATATTGATTCATCATTGATTTTGAGAGCCCTTATTGGCCAGATATTGCATGAAAGCTTATTTTTGAAGAGGGTCAAGACTGCCCCTATTTGAGACCTCTCTCGTATTGGGGAGCGTCCAGGTTGGTCATCTTATCCATCAATCTCTTGCCCCTGCACTTGGCCGAGCAGAGAAGAGAAAAGACCTTCGTACATACCTAAAGTATGGCCAAAGCAGCAACGGTGTGCCTAAGAGGAATCGGCTATGGCTTGCCGTGAAGTGTGTGAAAAACCCATGCCTAAAGGTCACCCTCAACAATCGGGGAAAGAAACTAGACTCCCAGCGCGGAGCTATCACTAGCCTAAAGATGCTGTAGAAGATAACCTTGTTTATTTGACACAAAGACTCCTAAAGCCACTCAATCATGTTAAGGAATTAACATTATAACCATGTGAAAAAATAATAGAAATAATGGAAATGAAAGCATGTTTCTTTGCACAAAATAAAGATACCTTTGCAAATCCATGGCGTGGAAACCGGCATCCTTAAGCGATCTCGATCATCAAGCTTTAAGGAGCGTGAGTAACTTTGTATCCCTTGCCTGCCAGGATAAAGGATGAAAGGAGAGCAAATGATTGGATTCCTCGACACAAAGGAGTGGCAGACATCATACTGGACGAAGAATGGATAAAAAGGAAGAGAGACGAGGGCTAGAACTCCCTCGTTAAGGCATTGAGGCCCTGATAACAAGGAACTCGATATAGAATAAACAGGGATTAACTGAGATCAAGGCGGGCTAAAGCCTCGAAAACAGCAAGAAAAAGGGTGAGAACCCCGAAAGGGTGGAGAGGAGTAAGTAGAAAGAGGAGAATAAGAATCATCTGACATGGTCGGAGAAGGAGAGTAGCGATCACCCGCCAGAGGCGGGGAAGAAGAAGCATAAACACCCGACCAGGTCGGGGAAGAGAAATGAAAACCACTCGACAAAGTCGGGGAAGGATCGGAAAAACCACCCGACAAGGTCAGGGAACGAGCTCAAGGAATCCTCAACAGGGTCGGGGGAAAAGGATGAGAAGCGGAATCCGGATGTATCCGGGGAGAAAAACTAGAAGATGCCCCTGGATCAGGGGAAGAGGAGGACATAGGCCGAGACCTAGAATGGTGAGGACAGAAGAAGATGGTAGAAATATAGTCAGGTGGTGGAAGGTACACCACCCAAGGATAAGAACTGAGCAAAAGAAAAGATGAATGGACGGAGGAAGGAGAGGAGGAAGTGGACCCTCGAATGCACAACTGACGGCCTTTATACTTATGTCGCCACCTCTTCTTGGCAGAAATCTTCTTGAAACAACTCCGCCTGGCGTGGACTCAGGCCTTCGGGCTTCTTATCTTGCAATACTTTCTTAAATAACGGGCCCACCTGGCATACGGCCTAGCCCGGTTATGAATATGCAGCTTCATCGGGATGGTTACCCCTAGCTGTGCGGTGCCAACCATAGAAAGGCATTCCAGAACAATCAACTCCTTTGGATGAACATCAGGAAGCCATGGAGTTTTGTCGTTCGGCACTAGAACATGGAGCTTTGGCATCTTCACTCGACAGCTGGGCATGAAGCATAACTCCCTTGTCAGCAGTGCAGGATGAAACTGGGGGAGGGCGATGCGTGGCGTTGACATGGCCGCCTTACCAATAAGATGAGGGAGATGAGACAAAAAATGCAGAACGCCCCTGGTCAATCTCGAAGACACGGCCAATTGCCCCTTGAATGCTGAATTGATTAAACTTTTGGCGGCCGTGTGGGTTAGCACCATCCAGGCGGAAAACTCTTCTGGGCCAGTGAACTGAATAGCAATCAAGCGAGAGGTGATAACAACATCAACAGTGAATTCTCCGACGAGCAAAGAGACTGCCATCGGCCTCGCTTTAGAAGGAACTGGCGCCAATGCTAGAGAACTCTTCTTAGTGACCGTCTTTATAGCAAATGTGGGCTCATTGTCCCTAGAATAGCCAGGGACCAGGGCTCGGACCGGCATGCGGCAAATGAAATCTTGAAGCTTGTAATGCACAGTCAAAACCTGATTCAGCTCTTTATCTCCCTGGGGACTAGACCCGAGGGGCACCAAAGGTAGCGTGTACCTGCTCCGCGAAGTGGGAAGTGGTAGAGGAAGGTTAGAAGGAGGAGGTTTGAAGGACGCGGGTGGCGATGGTGCAAGTGATGGGGGAATAATGATGATGATAGGCATGGGTGGAGGTAAAGGCAAAAGTGGAGGTGTGGGTTTGGGCTCGGCCGGCTCGGGCTCAGAGGATGATGGCGAAAGGGGGAGTGAAGGAAGTGGTGGCAGCGGTGGCAAAGGTGATGAGGGTGGCAAAGGGAGTGATGTGGTTGATGAAGATGGTGAAGGTGAAGGGGATGGAGGTGAAGGTACGGGTGGGGAAGAAGGAGGAGAGGAAGGTAGTGGCGTAGTGGGGGAAGAGGCAGGTGGTGGCGCTCTTCGACGTATCTTCACGACTCATCGAGAGGCGTTGGGGATAGGTGTGGTGGTGGAAACGGAGGGTGAAAGAGAGGTTGCCCGAGCGGAGGTTGGGGTAGGTAAAGGTTGTGGAGGAGATGGGATGGAGGAAGAAGTAGGTAACGGAGCAGGTATCTTATTAACTGAAGAAACACCAGGGTGCCCCTGGTCTTGAAGTGGAGACAGTTGCCTAGGCGGCACGGCTTGCGGCTGCTGCTGCTTGCTGTTGAGATCCAAAATAACTTGGCGTATGACAGCCCAATCAATCATACTCTTGTCTTCCAAGCTGTAAATAAACTCCCGGAACTCGGGACAGTCCTCAATCAAATGCCCCTGCTGACGGTGGAATTCACAGAACTGGAGAAAATTCTCGACTGCGGGTCGGCAAGGCACAACCGGAGGGAGCTGCAACGCTTGGGTGGCCATCAAAGCCCTGAAAACGTCTGTAAGAGATTTCGGCAATGGAGAGTGAGAAGCCCGCTTCGGGCAAGGTAGATGCCAAGGGGTATAGGAAGGTAGTGGGGATGGTAGCGGAGGTTGCGTAGGTAAGGGGAATTGCGTAGGTGAAGGCGGAGGGCTAATAAGTGAAGGAGATGGAGGTGTGGAGGGAGTGGGAATGTAATGGACGGCATCCACCCGCTGAGGGTGTGACGTTTCCTTGACCCGAAGTGGAGAGGAGTGTTGAGATGCTTAAGATGATCTAGAGGGGGGTGAATAGATCAGTCACCCAATAAAATCGACTGCAGCAGATTCAACTGCGGATTATAAGAACTTCTGCAAAACAAATAGAGGGCACAAAACAAATACCAGCCAGAACTGCTGAAGAACCGTCCTAAACAATCATCTACTGCGAAAAGAATCAAAAATAAAGAGGCAATGCAAACCACAGATCAATCACACAGTAGACAAGATATTTTAGGTGGTTCGGTCCTCCAAACCTACGTCCACCCCACACTCAAACCCAAGTGTAGCTTACTGCTGCACAACACAGCTTGCGTCCGCTGGGCCTTACAGCTTAGCCTACAACCGCTGAGCATCACAGCTTGCTTCCGCTAGGCAATACAGCTTAGCCATCCGCTGCCTAACATCTTGTGCTGAGCCTCACAGCTTGTTGTCCAGAGAACCACGTTCTCTGCAACGTTGGGGATTACAGCTTACCCGTCCAGTGGAATCCTCCACTGCAAACGCTGGCACACAGCTTGAAAACAAGATTTCAGTAACCAAAACAAAAAGCAAACGAAAGACAAAATATATCCCTACAAGGAATGAAGCTCAAACAATTGAGCAAACTTAGATCTGGTTTTGAACCAAAGATCTGAGGAACAAAGTCTCTTGAAACTCTCCAGACTCTCTTGTCTTCTTCTCTTCCTCTTTCTCTTCTCACTCTCTGATTCTTTCTTTTCTCTTCTACTTTCTTTTCTCTTCTTATGGATCGTGGAGGCTCTCTCTCTGCTTCTGCCCTTTCTGCTTCAGTCACGATCAAATCTTCTTCAGAGGAAGAAGCTTCATATATATAGCAGCAGAGAGGTGGGCGACCGGTTTCCAGATTCCCGCCCAGAGAGCCTAGACCACGTGGCAGCATTTTACACACTGCATGTTGGGACGCTAAAGGGTGATCTAGAGGGGGGTGAATAGATCAATCACCCATTAAAAAATTACTGCAGCAGAATCAAATGCGGAATGAAAACTTTTACTGAACAGATAGTGGGCACAATGCGAATGCCACCCAGAACAGATGAAGAACTGTCCTAAGCATACATCTACTGTGCGAAGATAGAAATATAGAAGCTAGGCAAACCACAAAACAATCACACAGTAGACAAAGGCTTTTAGGTGGTTCGGTCCTCCAGACCTACATCCACCCCACACTCGACCCGAGTATGGCTTACTGCTGACTCACAGCTTGAACAGCTGGGCATCACAGCTTGCCTTACAACTGTTGGGCAACACAGCTTGCCGTCCAAGGAATCCTCCTCGCCCCGCTGAGCAACACAGCTTGCTGTCCAGTGGAATCCTCCACTGCAAACCGCTGGGCAATACAGCTTAGCCGTCCAGAGGTAGCACCTCTGCAATCCGCTGACTAACAGCTTGAAGAAGATGTAAAATAGAAAATAGAAAATGGAAATAAACAGCAATCTGAAAGTTGTAAACAATGAAGCACGATGTGGCTCTTAAAGAGCTGGATGGCCTGGATTTGATCCACGGTCCATCAAGAACAAATCTCCCTCGATCTCACTCTCTTTTTTCACTCTCTCTCTTCTTCTTCTTCACACTCTGCTCGAGCTCTCTATCTCTTTCTCCTTCTTCTTTCTCTTCTTCTTCTTCACACTCCTTTCACTCTCTACTCTTCTCTTCTTTTCTTCTGCTGGATCGTGGAAGCTCTCTCTCCTTTTTCTCTTATTCTGGATCGAAGGGCTTTCTGCTCTTCAGGCTTCTGCTTCGATCACGATCAACCTCCATTTGAAGACGAAGGCTCCATTATATACCAGCAGCAGCAGCAGCAGGGCGCGTGTGGCTTCCACAGTTCCCGCCCTAAGAATTCGGACCACGTGCCAGCATCAGCAGGCTGTCAGTACACGTGTCCTCATCTGGGCACTCTCCTTATCCTCGGATCACGTGCCCAGCACAAGTACGCTCAGCAACTGGAGTTAGATGGCGTCAACCCACTTGCTCCAAGGAGTTTACGCAGCCTACAGAGATACTTTATCAGCAAAGCTCAAGTCTGCTGCGTTGACGCTTTCAACCCGCAGCGTTGACGCATCAGAGTAATCTAGAAGGCTTCTTTCTTGATTGTTTGAACTACAGCGTCCACGCCACTTGATCAAGGCGTTGACGCATTGGTGTCCAGTGATCAATGTCTTCAGTATATAGGCGTGCTGCGTCGACGCTGCTAGCCCATAGCGTTGACGCAGTGGTGTTCCAGCAGCTAATACTTTAGCTTGTTTGCTTGCTGCGTGGACGCTACCAGGCCGTGACGTTGACGTAGTGATGTGTTCCAGCAGCTAATACTTCTACTAGTATACTTGGTGCGTGGACGCTGTGGTCATTCTGCGTTAACCCTGCACACATAAAAATCATATAATCATATCATAGAACACGTGGTTATTTAAATCATATAACACTGAGTGTATATATTCTGAAACAGCAAATGGGCAAGTATGTACACTGAGAGAGTGTATAGACTTGGAAGTCTTCTTGTGAGCTCAGTGTATATACTTTCCAATGTCTAGACTACATGAGATGAAGACCAATGTGCATACTTTGGATTTCACTGTGGATGTACAGATTCTGAGGAAATGAAACGAGTCAGTGTACAGACTTCAAATTGAAGATAGCTGCTGTATAGACTTTGAAGACGGAAGCCAGTGTACAGACTTTCCACTGACCAGTGTATGGACTTCAATAGTGAACGGCTGTACATACTTCATGTGAAAAACCCAATGTGTAGACTTGAAGAATGTGAGACGATGGCTAAGACACTGCACAATCGGATGTATAGACTTTCGTTACTGTAGCAACGTGTAGACTTTGCCTTAGACGCTAAGTGAGACGCTCAATGTACATACTTCAAGTCCAGAGTATGGACATTACCTTAGACTCTAAATGAAACGGACTTTAGCCAATGCAATGTATAGGCTTGAATGAAAGTCCAATGTATAGACTCTTAGCCATGAATAAATGTAATGCAGTCTGATGTGTAGACTATGCAACCGGCAGCCAATGTTCTGATGGGTCGACGCATCAGCAAGGGTGGGTCGACCCACTACAGTTCAGACTGTAGATACATGCAGAGACATGATATCTGACAGAATGCAATGCATATGTATAAAGAACAACTGCCATCAATGCTAAACATCATCATTCATGTTGCTATCATATGCAGAGTGCTCAGGAATAAGAATGCACAGAAATGCACTTTGTTTATTACATTCATCAAAACACAATAACATTGCTATCATCAAAATACAATATCAAATGCACTCAAATGCCCTCACTGTCTTGCTATCATCAAAACCAAATAACATTACTATCATCAAAGCAACATAGCACATGCTTGTGCCTAAGAGGCACAACATTCTCCCCCTTTTTGATGATGGCAACACAATGTGACAGTGAGTCACACACAAGATTTTCTCCCCCTTTGACATGATCAAAAAGAGAAAAAAAATAGTAAAAACAAGAGTGCAAAGTGCATTATGCATGCAAATTCCTCTAGAACATTCTCCCCCTGAATGTAAGACTCCCCTGAATTATTTCTCCCCCTAAATAAATGCTCCCCCTTTAAGAAGGAATATGAACAGATAAACAAGGTAGAGAAGGTAGGAGGGTCACTTGACAATAGCTGAATCATAGGTTCAGAAGGGAAGCATGATTATAAACAACTGTTAAAGTATAAGAATCAGCAGCATACAATTTTGACAAAGATTCAGGTTTAACAGTGATAAATCTTAGAGTAAAACATTTGACCCTTGAACAAGAGTTTTAGATTCCATTTATAGCAATGAATCTAGGGCACATGGTATTAATAGATAAGTCAGAAATAATACCCTTTTGTGATTAAACAAGGAAATTCAAGAGAGGCAACTTGAACATGTATTGATAAAAATAATTTTCACTCATTGACTTTAATTTTTCGAAGGGTTACAGCAGTTTGATTTTCACCTTTGAATTTCAGAACTTGAACTAAATGAATAGATCAGTGGCATTTATGCTGTTGACATTAGGTGTACACCTTGATCAGAGGCAGGTACCCCCAGTTACTAGGCATAAACTACTAGACCTATTACAGATCAGAACCCACAAAGGATAGTCTTCACTTTTGACATTAAGGGTACACCTTGATTAGAGGCCAGTACCCTCAGCTACTTGGTGAGGACTCCCCCTATAGATTTGACCCTATGAACAGAGATATTCTGAAGCACCTCATGACATGTGAATTCTCCTGCTTCTTTGGAGGAGTTCACAGTTTCTCAGTGCAATCAGCCATTGCTCTGTCACTATGTTCAGCTCTTAACATTAATGATCTTATTTATTGCTGCCCTTAATTCTTTTAGAGTGATTGTTTAAAAAATCAGTACACACTCTTATTAGCCTGTTCTAGACATATCCAGTTCAACACATTTAGGTATTACAAAAACTTTTTCTATTTTAGCCATGAGACAAAGATTAAGAGCTATAAAAGTTTTCTTTTATCTCAAATTCTGAAGTGCAGACACTTAACTCTCTAATTTATAAAGGTTAAACCTTTAGTTCCTTTCAATTTGTAAGAGTGATTCTTATAAAAGAACAATTGAGATAATCACAACTCAATGTACTAAACCAGATACAGAACTGTTGTTCAGTGAAGGTTAGGGAAATGATAGCAATAGGCATTGAGTTCCAGGAGCATCTGATGTCAAAAGATATGAAAGAACTAAATGGGGACAATGAGAAGTAGCAAGGATTCAATGAATTGAACTAAACTCTCAGCTCCCCCTTGACAACATGATGCAAGGGATATGCTATGCAACACACTGTTCTACATGCAGACTATGCACCAATGATATATGAGGCAAGTATGCACTCAATTCAAGTTTATGCATCCAAATTGAGTTCAACATATAGCAATAGAAGAGCACCAGATATACAGACTGATCAGCTAGACAAGAATAGAATATCAGACATCAAACAATCAAATCAACATGACTTTCTCAATTCAGTTCTGAAGGTAAATCACTTACCTGCTTTACCAGATTGATTTATTTTTACCCTTGGTGTTGCACCATATATTTTGACAAGGCCTCCAATTTCTTTCAGCTCTTAGGATTTTGGCCCTGTCTCTTGTCATATGCCTGAAGTAGCTTTTTCTGTTTCATCAGTTTGTTCCCGGCTACTAGACATACTTGCAAACACACTTAGGGAGCAGGTTTTGGAACCCAAGATATTTTGGGCTCCAAGACAGAACCAGATACTTGAGAGTGAAAACAAGACAACAGCTGTTTAGGGATCCACATTTGTGTAAAGATGAAAGGTTTAGTGGATTCTACAGCTTGAAAGTTCTTTTGGTTATTTTTCGTTTTCTCAGCACCAACAGGTTTAGTTTTCTTTTTATGGTGCTTTGATGGTTGTTGTGTAGTCCTGGCATTCATTTTATTAAAAATGTTTTTGTTTTTCTGCCAGTGCCTTGGCCAATGAATGTACTGAAGGTTATGGCCCAAATTGGTCCTAGGCTGACCAAAAAACCTTTGGTGACTAGGACTCTGTTGACACCCGTTTTTTACCGATGAATCGAATCAGTTCCTGCGTCTCAGTTATTGATGTCCCGAACAGTCAATCACATGAAAGATTATTCCTCTGGCAGTATTTTGGGCTCTTCCCAGCAAAGAAGGCCTCCCTCCCTCTCATTGGATTTAACGGTCTGTTATAAACCGTTTTTCTCAATAGAACGGTCCCCACTAGGCCGTTGTGTTCTGCTGCCCTGAGTTATTTGTATCTCGTGATACGCTTTGTATAAGCGGCTCAATTCCAACCGTTATAGTCAATATAGCAGTCGTCCCTGGGCCGTCATTGTTTGCCGACAAGAAAAGGGTTCAGAGGCCCGACAGTCGGTCATAGCCACGTGCTTCACGAAAAGTTGTTTGTCTGGGCGTTGACTCCTCTTTACGTATAACGGTTTTTCCATGACCGTCATGTATATTGAACGGCCCCTCTCAGACCGTCATACATGTTTGGCGGCCTTAGTAAGACCGTCATTGTTAAGGCCACCCAGATTAGACCCCCGTGATTCCAGGCGGATTAAGAGGAGAATGTCGTTGGCAATATTGACACGATGCTCTCATTTACCGGCCTTTGACCGACCGTCATTCCCCTTAACCCCTGATTAAGCTCGAAGCCCTGGGCTCTATATATATAGCTCACGGGTTCTGACAGAAAAGGGGGGGACCATCACGAAGTGCTGTCGAACTCCAGAGGAAAGGGGGGAACCATCACGAAGTGCTGTCGAATTCCATCGCCAAATCTCATACAGCGTCCGTTCTGACAGAGGAAAGGGGGGGACCATCACGAAGTGCTGTCGAATTCCATCGCCAAATCTCACACAGCATCCGCCCGTTCGTCAGGGAGTGGGGGCCTTCTACATCCCTCGCAGGCCCCCGGTGCAGGGAACTTCACGCTTCATGTTTCTGTGTTTCTAGTCCTTCTCTGTTTGCTCACCACACACACGTCTTTTCTCCACTGCATCACACATCACATACATCATTTCGTTGGCATTTATTATCTTTCCTACTGTTTCCGGCGCCCTAAACGGGGTTTCAAAACCTCCAGGTATCGCCGGGCCATGTTCTTCCTTTGTTTTATTTCAATTAGTACACCTACTACACTATCATTTAGCTAATCTCCGTTTATCTGTGTGTTTCACCGTTTGCTTTCAGGTCAGCAACCAAAAGCACGAGGCCCGCACCTTCTGGCCGGCCAGGAGGAGTGGAGGAACGGACCCGCATTCTCCCGTAGCTTCCGAGTCCCGGCGCTTTCACCGGGTGGCGATCACGGTCAACAGCTTCATCTTTCCTCCTGTTTTTTTATCTCTTCAATATTATTTAACTCGAGGAGGAATAACATATCAACACCTCTCCTTTTTTGGCGATCACGGTGGGACATCTGATGCCCGTCGTGCTTCTGGTTTGCTGACCAATCTCTGTCTCTGTGAAGTTCAGCGGTTCTGTATCAGCCGTCATTCTGTGTACAACGGTTCTCTTCCAACCGTCGTTATCTGGTATTCCCCGCAATTATCACTGCCGTGCTCTGCTCATTTAACGGCCTTCATAGTGCCGTCATACTTGTGTAGCGGTCATCATCAGGCCGCCATTCCTGTTCTGCAGCTCTGTACTTTAGCGGCTCTTCCAGAGCCGTTATAGTCATTTCCGCGGTCTCCAGTAGACCGTTATTTTGGCGCAGAGTCTGCGGCTGGCACTTGTTATCCCTAATTGTTGTTCCCAGCATTGGTCCCCCTGCTGTCCACTTGTTATTTTCTATCATATTATTGATTGCTTCATGATTTTATTATTTGATTTCATATGTGATTGCTAGATTTCTAGGTTAGGCTTTGCATGCACTCCGGTGCACCTAGGATCATTCACTTCATACTGTAGTTGCATTTCCTACCGAAGTAGGATTTCCTCTCGTCTCCATATTCCTTGGAGCCGACTAGGGAATCTTGCCGAGGACCTCCGTAAGCCCCCGTGAGCCGTGGATTCCCACACGGACGCCGGGCCGGTTGTACCATCGCCACACCGTGTCTAGGTTCCGCATACGTGGAGAGTGATCCCCCTTAGAGTCAGCCAGTTCCCCCATCATACCGTTATTAGGCTCCCAAGTGTCCGAGCGAACTCTACATTTTAATCAAAACACTAAGCCTAAGAGAAAAGAATTCTGAAAACTTGCGGTATCATTCAAAGTGTGTGCATACTTGGTTGACTCCCTTCTCGTCTTCACCTTTCATTGTGTGATTGTTTTGCTTCTACTTGTGTACTTTGGTCTTAAGTCTCTCTAGCTTGTGCATCCCATTGCATGCAGCATTGTTCCCCTCCCTCGGGATCATCTCCTAGGGACGGTTCTCTACTCTCCCTCTATTGCAACCCTTTATTCAACTCATCATCATCCAGCATGTCTTCTTTCGGGTCCATCCCCGCCCGCGAGGATTCTCTTCCTCAGGGGCTCCTCGAGGACGTCTCCGGGGTCGCCTCCTCCCTGAATGGGGAGGGGTTCGTCTTTGTTCCCCCTTCCTCCATCGCTGAGGTTGCGCCACCCACGCTCCCTCAGTTTGGCTCCCCTTCGGCGAGCCAACTACTCCAACTCATGTCCCAACTTGACCAGGATCAACTCCAGATATTCAAGCAAGCCCTCGGGGCAGAGGTCCCGCCCGCTGTAACCCTTCCTGTCTCTTCCACCCATCCTGCTGAGAGGTCCGGAGCACCGTCTGTTGCCCCAGTGGACCATACCCCTCTTCGCCCACAGGTCCTCCAGTTTCCAATATATCAATCTGGCCAGGCTTCTACCTCAGCCCACCCTCCTGCAGACAAAGGGAAGAGTCAAATTCCCTTATCTCCTCGTGCTAGTGCCCACGCGGCCGTCTCATCAGCACCACCGGCCCCTCTGGCCCAAGTGGATTCTACTCGGCTGCAGCCCGGAATAGCTCAACTCGCTTACGCTGATGTGGGTCCTTTTTGGACTCAACATCCATCTTACGGGCTCATGGCCCCCACTATCCATCCGGCTGTCTCCCATTATCCCTCGGCTTCTACTGTCCATCCAGCTGCCTCTCACTACCCTTCAGTTCCACCTCAAGTCCCTCTACCTCAACAAGGAAGTGACGATCGCTTGGCAGTTCTCCAACAGCAGATCGATCTCCTCAATAAGAGGGTTGGCCCACCATCCTTCGCAGATGCTCTCACTCCTAATTTCCGGGACATCCGATTCCCTTCTCAGTCAGAGCTCCCGACATACCGAAAGTACAACGGGAACGGCAACCCGTTCATCCACATCAAGGAATTCCTGTACGAGTCGGGACCATACCAGCATGACGATCACCTCCTTGCATATCTATTCCGGCGATCCCTGGACGGGGTGGCACTCGAATGGTTTTACGCTCTGCCACTGGAGGAGGTTGGGAGCTTCAAGACGATCAAGGAGAAATTCGTGCAAAGATTCCAAGATCGGGTCGGACCCGAATACTCATTCACGGACTTAGTGGCCGAGAAGATGAAAGCTGATGAAGACTTCGCTACCTATGCCGATAGGTGGAGGCAGATAGCCTCCCGTGTGCCCGGGCAGATTCCGGAAGAAGAAAAGATCAAACTGCTCATTTCTAATGCAACCCCTCTCTTCCGGAATGTCCTAATGTTGAATGACATCACCAGTATGCATCAACTGTACAGTCGGGCCCGGTTTATCCAGACCCAGTTTAAGGACTCCCCCATTCATTCTCTCTTCGAAGCCCAGAAGCCCAAGAGTTCCAGAAAACCACAGGGCCCTGTTACCGAGGGAGTCCAAACAAACGAGCAGGTGCAGGTAGTTAGCCAGACTGCCACCTCCCACTTCCCCCAGCAAAGCAACCCCCATTTCTCCGCATCACCTCGCCCTTCCTTTCCCACGCAGCAACACCCTCAACAACAATCTCCGCCACCACCACAACAGCCCCAGCAACCACTGCAATACCATAACACTCCCCCGCCTGCTACCTACGCACCTGCTCGTCCGGTTGCTAAAAGAGCCAACTATCCTCCTCTCCCAGAGACGCTCACTAATGTCTTTGCAGCGCTGATGCATACTGGCGATTTACAATTGCCACCTGAGCGCCCGAACATGAATCCGGCCGCCGATCTGTCCCGATATTGTGTATATCACCGGCAGCCGGGGCACACCATTGAGAGGTGTTATCATTTTAGGGACCTGGTATACGACCTGCACGAAGGTCACAGGATCGATTGGGCTCAGATGAGGAAGTTGATTGAAGATCTGAGAAGAGGGCCAGCAAGGCCGCAACAGGCAGCACCACAGCAACAGCAGTTTCAGCAACAACCTCAGCAATTCCAGCCACAGCAGCCACAGCAACAGCAGCAGCAGCCAAACTTAGGGATCCACCAAAATCCCATGCCAGTACATGCACCCGCTCCTCAACAACAACAGCAGCCGCCGGCACCGGCCCAAGTCAACATGTTACGCCACCCGGCTCCTGACGCAGGGTGGACCATTGACGATCCCGCACACCTGTTAACCTTACGCCACATCCCTACGCACTCTACCTCACCCGCCGTCTTTTCCATCCTTCGGCCTTCCATGCCTTCCACAACTTCCCCCGTCATCCATCCTTCCACCATACTTACCACTCCGAGAAGCCATATTCTCTCGCCTATCCCCCCACAACATTATACTTCCCCACCTACTATACCTTCCACTATCTTGTCCACCAATCACTGCAGTCCACTAACCGCCCCTTTACCTCACCCATCGCCCATTTTACCTTCACCACAACCTTCGCTTACTATGCCTATCATATCCCCCATCACCAAGACTGCCATCCCTTCCATTCTCATTCACCCCACTGGGTCAAGCGGGAGCCCACCTACAGCCATGCCAGCACAAAACCTTGCCCTCAGGAGCGGGCGGTTATTTCAAAGGACTTACCCCTCTACCAGTGCACCTCCCCAAATACCCTCCATCTCAGCATCAGCAGCACAAGACAATGAAGTTGACCCCGCGCCCGGTTCCACATACGACCTGTTGCAACATCTTGACCGGATGCCGGCAAAGATCTCTGTCTTGGAGTTGATCAGACGTTCACCTCTACACCAAGAAGCATTAAGGACGTTTCTGCAAAAGGTCATAGTGAACGAAGATGTGGCGGTAGACAGCTTGCCGTCAGTGTTGGCTACTGTTACCAAGGGGCCCGCTATCACATTCTCTGAGGCCGAACTCGCGCCCCCTGAAGCACGCCAAATGCCGCTATGCGTCACCATCACCTTGAACCAGGTAGTGGTAGACTCAGTGCTAGTGGACACTGGGGCTTCAATAAATGTTTGTCCATTAAGTACTCTGCGTGCCTGCAACATTTCTGAAAGTATGCTGAAGCCGACACCGACAACCATTGCCGCCTATGACAATTCCAGAAGGGCATGTCACGGGGTCATCACATTACAGGCTGAGCTAGGGCCGTTACAAATAGAGGTGGAATTCTACGTCCTAGACATAGATCCGATGTTCAAGGCTATTCTGGGTCGTCCATGGATAAATGCTCTGCAAGCGGTACCTTCCACCGCCCATCAGTGCCTGAAATTCTCCTTCCAGGGGCGGGTGGTCAAAGTCAAGAGTGTTTCCACCGTCCAGGCAGTGGACGCCATCACTGACCAGGTTCTCCCCACTCTATGGCCGAGCAATAGGCCAGTATTGTCAGTCATGGACATAAATTACCCATGGGCTTATGCGGCAGGCAAACCCATTACAACACGCAAGAATGCCGGAGCTAAGCCTAAACCCAAAAATTCTAAAGGCTGGGACATGATCATGAAGCTAGGCTATCAGCCAGGCCTTGGTCTCGGCGCGCGGTTACAGGGAAAGGCCAAACCCATCTCTGAAAGCAAGAAGATGGGTCGTCAGGGCTTAGGCTATCATAACACTACCATTCAGGCAGATTCTGGGCCACTAACCTGGGACTACCGGCAACACTTTGTAAAGGGTCCACTACAGCCCGGCACCGCAAATAAGCCACAACCCAAGGAAGAAAAGAAAGATGCTCCCATTGTTAATATTGTTGCTGACCCACCGCCGCCTCTGCAGGGGTTGGTGGGAGATCTTGAAGATTATTTTGCTGAAATGACAAGTCTGTTTACTGATCCAGCCACTCAAATGAAGGAGACAGAGATGCCCATGGTTAGGCATGCTCTGATAAGGCCACAGAAGATACAAGAGGCAGGAAGCTCCGACATTTCCTTCTTTATTCCTCCTGCTCATTTGGCCTCAACAGTTTACCCAAACTTTGTGATTCGATCCCCTCCAATACTGGTCAAACCATGTTTCACGGGGAGACCATCAAAAATTCTATTCATTCCCTCCAATTGCGGGCACTGTCCGCCCATTGATCTACTCGATCTATCTTCACCTCCTTCTCCTAATCCCCGAGTTCACGGGATGTGGTTCTCCCCCGATACCTTCCTCTCTCTCTTTCCTCAATTCTTCACAAAACAACTCCTTCCTCTGCCTCCACCTTCTGATTCTGATTCTTCTTGCTCTCTTCTGGTAGTAGAAGATACCCAAAAAAAAAAAACGTCAACTTTCAAACTTACATTTCAGTCGAAGACTATGCTGTCTTCTGCTCATCCACTCCCCAGGGGCACCAAACCCCTGCTCCTTTTCCACTAGATTTTCTGTCTCCTAGGGTAGATGTACAGGTAGTTGAGTCTCCTAGGTTAGTCGAGTCAGTCAGGGTAGAAGCATGTTCTCCCTTAGATAGCCCATCCACCTCTGCAACGCCACCACTGGCATGTCACTCCCGTTCCATTCCTGATAGGTTCCTACAGGATCTGGCCTTGAGATGCCAGGCCCTCCTCAGATGCCCAGAATTCATAGCCACCACCGTCTCTTTAAAAGAGGATGAGGATTCAGAAGGCCGGGTGTGGAGCAATGACGGACTAGGAGTGTATGAAATTGTAGACGAGAAAGACCCAGCGGATGATGAGGAAAGTGATGTGGAGGACATTGCTGACCTATACGCACAAGGATTGAGAAGATTCGACGAACCCTCGTCAGCAGTGGATGAACCCACTAAAGAAATCAATTTAGGAACCGAAGAGGATCCCAGGCCCATATCTATTGCAGCTGATCTCCCTCCTAAGGTAGAAGAGGAGCTCATCAAGGTTTTGAGAGAGTACAGCGATTCTTTTGCCTGGTCCTACGAGGACATGCCGGGTCTCGACCCCGCTTTAGTGGAACACAGGTTAATCTTAAAGCCAGGGGCGATTCCTGTTAAACAAAAGCTCAGAAGATTCCACCCACATATGGCCTTGAGAATGAAAGAAGAGGTGGACAAATTACATAAGGCCAGATTCATCAGGGTTGTGCTTTATCCACAGTGGGTGGCCAATATAGTCCCGGTAATAAAAAAGGATGGCAAAGTCAGAATTTGTATTGATTTCAGGGACTTAAACAAAGCATGTCCGAAAGACGATTTCCCGCTTCCTCACATCGATGTTTTGGTAGATAATACCGCTGGGTTTGAGGCTCTCTCGTTCATGGACGGGTATTCAGGATACAACCAAATCCGTCTTGCTCTAGAAGATCAAGAGAAAACCTCCTTCACCACGCCTTGGGGCACCTACTGCTATGTCGTCATGCCATTTGGATTGAAGAACGCAGGTGCTACCTATCAACGGGCAATGGTGGCCATCTTCCACGACATGATGCACGTCTACATGGAGGCCTATGTGGATGATATTCTGGTGAAGTCGAGGACAAAAGAAGAACACCCCGCCATTTTAGCCAAAGTGTTGCAAAGGGCTAGGGAATACCAATTGAAGATGAATCCTAAGAAATGTGTCTTTGGAGTCGCATCCGGGAAATTACTTGGGTTCATGGTTAGCAAACGAGGGATTCAGATTGATCCTAATAAGGCAAAGGCCGTAATGGAAATGCCACCGCCTAAGAATCTTAAGGAGCTTCGTGGTCTGATTGGGCGTTTGCAGTTCGTTAGAAGATTCATATCTCAACACTCTCAAAGATGCCGCCCATTCTACGACTTATTAAAGGCGGGGGCCGAGTTTAAATGGAACGAACAATGTCAGAAGGCCTATGAGGAGCTTAAGGTTTATCTGTCCAACCCTCCTGTCTTGCAACCTCCTGTCCCCGGAAAGCCTTTGATCCTATACATTTCTGTCGCTGAGGATTCCCTAGGTGCTGTCCTGGCACAAGTGGATGATGAAGGAAGAGAGAGGGCAGCATATTATCTCTCCCGATTGTTCAATTCTGCCGAATCCCGGTACACTGCCATGGAGAAGACTAGTGCAGCATTGGTATGGGTAGTTCAGAAGTTAAAACACTATTTCCTAGCCCATGAGGTAAGGTTGATCTCTAGAATGGACCCAATCCGCTACCTCCTCGAGAAACCCGTCCTCTCTAGTCGATTAGCTCGCTGGCAGAGCTTTCTCTCTCAGTTTGATATCACCTTCGTCGTCCAGAAGGCCATCAAGGGGTATGCTATCGCTGAGCATCTTGCTCATTCTCCTATCCCCTACACTGATTCAATCCAGGACGAATTCCCTGATGAACACCTTGCAGTTATCTCTCATCCGCCTCCCTTTTGGTCTCTACATTTCGATGGCGCGCTCAATTCCCAGGGCCGTGGCATCGGCGCTGTCCTCCTTACTCCCGAAGGTATCACCGTCCCTTTTGCCTACCAGCTCTCTTTCTCTGCCACCAACAACATAGCCGAGTATGAGGCTCTCCTAGCTGGACTAAAGCACGCCTATCTCTTAGGCGCACGATACCTCAACATCATGGGAGATTCTCAATTGGTGCTGCGTCAAGTTCTGTCAACTTATCGCACCCGTGACCCCAAACTAAAGCCATATCAAGATTTGGTCACACTCTTGGCTAGACAATTTAGCAAACTCATCTACGTTCATGTTCCCCGATCTCAAAATATTCTTGCTGATTCATTAGCATCTCTCGCTTCCTCTTTATCCTTCTCCCTCAGTCGTTCCACTGAGACCATTGTGGTCCAACGGATGGACGCTCCCTCTCTGCAAAATCCTTGGTTTGCTAACCTTAGGAAGATTATGGAAGAGAAAGCGGCTAAAGAAGAGGTTAAGGAAGTATCCTTAGCAGAATTGGAAGAAATCTTGGACGAAGATGAGTTGCCATGGTTCCATGAGATTGAGCAATATTGTCGGGATTGTTCTCTCCCGGAGGAAGCCAATGCGACACAAAGAAAAGCCATCAGAAGAGTCGCCTCGAGGTATACAATCGTTGCAGGAGAATTGTACAGGCGCGCTCTCAATGGAGTTCTGATGCGGTGTTTAGATGACAATGAAGCTTGGAAAGTAGTGGAAGCTGCTCACTCCGGTGAATGTGGAGGTCACGTGAATGGACAGGCATTGGCTAAGAAGATCCTTAGGCAGGGCTACTACTGGCCAACCCTAGAGGAAGATTGCTCTACCTACGTCCGTAGGTGCCTTCAGTGCCAGCTCCATGCTGACAAAATCCACGCTCCTGCTTCATCTCTTCGCCCACTATCCGCCCCATGGCCTTTCTCCATGTGGGCCTTTGATATTGTCGGTCCGTTAGGTGACCCTAACGCCCAAGTAAAACAGAAATCCTTCATCCTCACCGCTACAGAGTATTTCACGAAGTGGGCGGAAGCTGAAGCCTATGCAGAGATCAAAGCTACCACAGTTTGCCGCTTCATCACAAAGAACATCATCTCGCGGTTCGGGGTACCAAGCGACATTGTCACCGACAATGGGCCACAATTTGTGTCTCAGGAACTCCAGGACCTCTGTAAGAAATTTGGTATTGCATTGCATCATTCATCACCATATTATCCACAAGGCAACGGTCAAGCCGAAGCCACCAATAAAACCCTTCTTAAAATCATCAAGAAAACGTGTGAATCCCACCGGCACGCTGATTGGGCTGATAAATTGATAGACGCTCTATGGGCTTATCGCACCTCCGTCCGAACTCCCACAGGGCAGACTCCCTTTGCCCTCACCTATGGGATGGAGGCGGTACTCCCATATGAGATTCTCATCCCTTCCCTAAGAGTGCAGCTAGATAAGGAACTTAATCTCGACGAGCGTCGAGAGGCGTTACTAGCACAGCTGGAACTGTTAGATGAGAAGAGGTTAAATGCGGCCAATCACGCTTCTGTTTATCAAAAGAGGGTCTCACGTCATTTTCAAAAGAAGGTAATCGAAAGAAAGTTTGAAATAGGTAATGTGGTTTTGAAAAGGAAATTCATCCGAACAGGTGGTCCAAGGGCTAAGTTGCAGCCAAACTGGGAAGGGCCGTTCGTCATCAAGGAAGTCTATCCAGGTAATGCCTATCGGTTGACGAACTCAGAAGGAGAAGAACTGGCAAATCCGTGGAACGGGTTATATCTCAAACGCTTCTATCCCTAAAAAAAAGAGTCTAACCACGTGCTTCCCTAGCAATGCAAGCTTCCCCTGTTCATAAGAATCACTGAGAGAAGCTGAACACACAAACACGACCCTTTGGTCCTGTCCCCAGTTCCGCCAAACACCGTTTCCCGGGGCCACACTCTGGAGGAAAGTTGTAGTCCCTGTACGTTTCTTGCTTCGGCTGAACCCAAGAATGAGGAGTAAATACGGAGGCGATGCCTGACCTGGGTACCCTAATACGAGATAAGTCTCAAATAGGGGCAGTTCGTTATGACCTGAAGCCACAAGAAAAAGAAAGAAAAAGAGAGAAGAAGAACAAAAAGAAAAAAATGAATAAATGAAAATATTTGAGAAATTGGAACAATTAGGCATAGCAAGAATGACAAATGTGGTGGCTTAAGGTTCGATGACGAACACCAAAACCCCGACACAACAGACCGAAGCTTTGAGGGGCACCCAGGAAAGAATTCAAGTCTTAAAAACTCACATGACGGGTGTAAGCTTGTCTCCATAATCTTTTTCTTTTCAGGACAAAGCTGAGTACCCTGGGGGTGGCCCTGGCAGAACACCGTCAGGCAAATAAAAGTTCGGGCCAGGAGGGTCCCTTCAATCACACGCCAATCTCAGGAGGAATCCTCAGGTTACGAGAGAGGCATGTCTTGTTACGGAAGCATCGGTTTTCAAAACCCAAAACAATGAATATTTCAAAACCCAAAACAATGAATATTTCAAAATCAAAAAAAAATCAAATATTTCAAAATCAAAAAAAAAAATCAAATATTTCAAAATCCAAAAACAACAAATATTTCAAAATCAAAAAAAACAACAAATATTTCAAAATCCAAAAACAACAAATATTTAAAAAAAAAACTTAAAACCCAAAAACATTGAATATTTCAAAATCCAAAAAAAAAAATCCAAAAATATTCATGACTTGCATTCATGGCATGCATGCATTGCATTGTTATCATTTCTCTTTTCCTTCGCTTATTTAATAAGGCTTGCCCCTTGACCAAAAATCAAGCACTGGTTACCTCCGCACTTGTCACAAGGCAAGGGGCTAAGCCTAAAACGGGATTTAACCTGTTTCATTGCTAATAATGTGCAGGACGATGGAGCAAGAAGACGAAGTAACAACAGAACAACTGCAAGGGGCAAAATCAGTCACTCCAACTTTTATTCCTGATACAAACAATTCTCACTCTCAAACAAGGCACTCTCACTTATCAAGCATCATAAAAAGGAAGGAAAAGTACAATCACTCAATCCTCCGCTGGGCATTCCCGCAGGGGCACATCTCTCTCAGTTCTCTGATATACGCCTGGCGAGTCTCGGTCGCCTCTTCCACCTCTGCTGGCAAGGCACGCACCTTGCTGATTCCCCACATCGCTAGTGCACTCCTCACACTCTGCTCATCGTGCTCAATGCCAATCTGTCTAGCCTGAAGAGAAGGGAAGTGCGACAACGGAGGAAGCAGGGTCCGCGGTACCCCGACCTGCAAATGGCACCTGTGTGGATAATACACGGCCAGTACGGTATCACTCACTAGCCTCAAATCCAGACCCTGTCCTCTGGGTAGTCTGATCTCCGTAGTCACCAAGAAGTTAGGCCGCATCACGAACCTCTCCACGGGTAGCCGACTCAGGTACCTGCGCCATTCTTCTCTGGTCCGCATATCCCCCGTACGGCACTCCACCTGCGAAGAGAAACCAAACCCGCCACCGATAAAAGAAAGTGGATGGCTCCCGAAGATCCTACTCTCAGTCTCTATGCCTGCCCTAGGGATAAACTTCAGTCTCACGCCCACCCAACACTCTAAGAGAATCATAGAACCAAACAGTGGACCACTCAGGGCAGCAGAGCTAAGCCCTTCATAAAAATAGGCTAAGATAGCCTGGGAAATAGAAATCCCTCTCCATAAACCACTGATGGTGCTAAGGACGGGAAGATCTAGCACGTGGTCGGCTGACGGAAAGAGGATAGCACCACACAAGCAAATGGATACAGCCTTGGCAATAGCCTCATGCCACCCGCATTTGTTCTTACAATGTGCCACCACCCACTGGCTGAGAGGAAGAAGGTGAATATGACGGGCTCCCACAAAGGTCTTGATCTCACTCGGGTCTTCTATGAACTCGCTAAAGATGGCAACTGGATCTATAGGGGCAACTGTGTGACACACTAGATCCTCCTCCCCAACCCTAGACTTAGGGAGAGACAGATAAGCCTCTACTTCCTCTAAAAGGACGGTGGCCTCAAAGGATGGAAAGATAATAGTGTGGGTCTGTGGGTGCCACATTTCTACAAGGGCTGAAATACTGTGCCAGTCAAAGGAAATCTTTTGGAAGTTACGACCTAAGAACAGCAAGGATTGTAAGTGCCAAGAACTAAGGATGTGGGTTACCCCTAGGGGCAAGGCACGAACCGTGGGAGCCACCCACTTAAGAGAAGAGTATCGGCGAGAGCCAGGAAGGAGCTAAAAAGGAGAAAACGAGGAAAGTAATGCAGAAAGAAAGAGATATTAAACGAAACAGAATCAAATGAACCAAGTTTGAAGTGATTTAAACATACCTCTCTAGAAGGATTTGAACTGAGATGTCGAGGAATAGAACCCAAACGCGCAATCTCCTCTCGCTCCTTCCTCGCAGCCTTAGGGCCTGAATGGTCTCCCTCACCCAAAGAATGCTCACCAAAACTCCTCTTCATGATGATTTGGTGGTGATTTAGAGGGAAGAAACTTAAGAAGAAGAAGAAGAGGTTGGGTTCAGGCTGAAGGCAGAGCAACCCTTACTTATAGGAGGTCTCATCCCGTGTTTCGCTCCACTGGAACGCATGATGCACGAGAGCACACCAGGATTGAATGGGCTTAAGGGAATTCAATTTGGCTTCTAAGATCGTGCTGATTGGCGGTCGTACGATAGACCGTCATTCATTTTTTTTGAACGGCCCAAGGGAGACCGTCATTATCATGTCCACGGTCTACCCTGGACCGTCATTTTTAGTCGGCCTGCGCCAATTAACGGTCTACACTTGACCGTTATATTCAATGACGGCTATGGCGTAGCCGTCATTCTTAAGCAACCCACGGCCCTGTCTTGGCCGTCATTCTTGCCAAAACGGTTTTTGCCTGGCCGTTGTTTTCCAAACTCATGAGCTGCCTCACCTCCACTTGCGTCACTCACCCTGAGTCGGCGTGCCTCACCTCCACTCGCGTCACTCACCCTGAGTCGGCGTGCCTCACCTCCACTCGCGTCACTCACCTCGAGTCGGCGTGCCTCACCTCCACTCGCGTCACTCACCTCGAGTCGGCGTGCCTCACCTCCGCTCGCGTCACTCACCTCGAGTCGGCGTGCCTCTCCTCCGCTCGCGTCACTCGCCCCGAGTCGGCGTGCCTCACCTCCGCTCGCGTCGCTCACCCTAAGTCGGCGTGCCTCACCTCCGCTCGCGTCGCTCACCCTGAGTCGGCGTACCTCGCTACCTCTCACGCAGCTCACCCGAGTCTGTCATCGCCTCCCTCACCCATTGTCATTCATACATACACTCATCCATTTGCATACATTCATACATCCATACAAAAACTAAAAAAAGGGGTGCATCATATATACATATCATCATCCCAAATAAAAAAAATAAAAATCTCATAAAAAAAAGGAAAAAAAGGAAGAAGTACAAAATCAGGCCTCACCCTCTGGCCTGTCACTGTCTCCACCTCCCTCCTGTCTCTTCGCTGGCGGGGCCATCGAAGAAGTCTCAGCATCATCGCGACGTCGTCGTCGCTCATCACTCTCGTTCCTCTCCCGCTGCGAGGTGTGAGTAGCCTGGCTGCCACTCGGTACGACCGATCGGCTCCTCGAACGGCTCATCGTCATACCCTGAACCTGGCCCCGCAGCACAAGGGCCTCGGTCCTGAAAGGCTCCAGCTCCGCTATCGTCACTCGGTGGCGCTCCACCTCCTCTCGGTAGCGCTCCACCTCCGCTCGGTAGCGCTCCACCTCCGCCCGGAGAAGTCCCGTCTCAAGAGCGTCGGCCGGCTGAGCTCGCGCAAGCTGCTCACGCAAATGGGCCGCCTCCCTCTCAGCCACGAGCCGCAGCACCTCTCGCTCCTGAGACGCTGCTCGCTCGCGCTTCAGCTCTGCCTGTGACTGCTCCAGCTCGGCAGTCAGCATAGGATGAAGTTCTCTCACCTTCTCCCGGAACTCGACAGCCTCTGCCGACTGGAGCCGCCTCACCTCCTCCTGAGCCTCGGCTAACTCCGCCCTGGCTCGAGACGCCGACCTCTGGGCGCTCACAGTCGCCTCCTGGGCCCGAGCCTCAACCTGCACCAACTCAGCCCGTAAGTGGGCCACCTCCTCTCTGGCACGGGTAGCCTCCTCCATAGCAACCCTCACGTCGTCCACCTGCATGCATCAAACATTAGCACATTCCATTCATATCATGCACAAATAAACAAAGGAAAGCGTCAGAAGTGTACCCGCACGGCAAGCTCGCTCTCCGCTGCCTCGGCCCGCTCCACCATCCGCTGGAACTCGGCATCCCGGGCTGCTCGGTCGGCCGGTGTCTCAACAGAAGAAGAAGAAGGAGCCTCCGCTCCACGCCTCTGAGCAGCCTCAGCTCGCTGCACCCAAATATCCCAGGACAGTCACATACATAAACATCATGTAGAAATGTAAGAGTCCAGAGTTTAGGAACATACCAGTAACTCGAGGGCTCGGCGAGCCTCATCCCTCTCCTGGATGGTGGCATGAAGGAGCCCCTGCAGCTCCGCTAAACGTCCCTCAGGGTCAATCTGCATGTCGAAAGGAAGTCAGTACAGCATATAGAAATCATAAAGCATGTAGAATAAGTCTGAGTTTAGAATTGTACCGGTCGACGTGATCCTCGGAACACGCGGTCTCCGTAATGCCTAACGTACGCAGTCACGTACGCCGCATCACTGTCAGCACGAGCGGTCACCACACGCCCACCTGCCTGCCAGTCGGCAACCTGCTCGGCGTTCTGCGCCGCCCAATCGCACTGCTGAGTCAGCCCTCGGGTGCTCCGCGTCACCCTCTCCCTCGCGCTCTCCTGCGCCGGAAAGTCTACCACGGGCTGAGAGACGCCGGTCGTCCTCATCACCAGCCGGGAGTAAAGGGGCTCCACTACATTCATGCAGTGTAACCACACATCACGCCCGGAGAAGGTGAGAGCTCTCACCACCCACGGCTGCTCTGTCACGTCCTCATGTGCATAAGGAGTCCACTGCACCTGCATACATCAGCAATCACATCAACATCATATAAAACAAGCATTTTCCAAATAAAGGCTAAGGTTTAGAAGTCGTACCGAGGCGCGAGGAAGCATGTCGACATCATCCTGCAGGTCGCGCACCTGCCGTGTCAGGGTCCCTGACCCCCGAATCGGCTCCCACCGTCGCAGAATGGGGAAGAGCCCAGGGCGGGACTCTAGTCCCCTGTACAGAGAAGGCAGCCGCACGTAAGCCCATGCCTGCATCATGCACAAGTCGTCAGCATCTAGAGCCTAGGTCCTAGGAAATTGCATGAGTTCTGAGTCAGAGTCGTACCTGGAGAAGGGGAGAGAAGCCCCCCAACATCGTCCGTCGGGACGTCGAGCTGAGGCTCTCAAAAAGGAAGGCGAGTACACCAGCGCCCCACGCGTAGTCTCCCACGTGCTCTAGGTCCTCGAGGAACGGAAGAAGTCGGCAGTGGATGACGTCCGCACGCGTAGAGAAGAGGAGCCGCCCGAACAAGAACATCAGGAACCGCCGAAGAACCATGTCCGCCTCTGCACCCGGTCCTGCTGCTACTCGAGGCCGCACGCGCGTCACCAGCCGGTCCAAGTGCTCCTCTGGACGCTCGCCCACTGCAAGTCCGGACCATCGCAGCCCTAGGCTGTCCTGGAGAGCTGCCCGCGGAAGAAGCGTGGTCTGCCGACGTGTCGTCTGGAGTGCAAGCCCTAACAGCCTCTCGGCCATGCCGCGGTAATCGGGGAAGGAGATCCCAGTCACCGGTAGACCGTGCACCTGCAAACCAGTGAGCCTGGCCACGTCCTCTAGCGTGGGGACCATGTGACCCCACGGGAAGAGGAACGTACGACTCGCCGGATCCCAGCGGTCGTGCAGGGCATAGAGAAGAGGTGTGTCAAAGCGACACACCTCAACACTGAGGAATGGGGCGAACCCCATGGCAGCCAGCCTCTCCCGCTGAAAGTCCGGCAGTGCAAGATACACTGACCGAACCTGCAGCCAAGAGATACGGGTCCGACGCTTTCCCTGCATTCATTCATTCATCTCATTAGTTTCATATTTCTTAATAACAAAAGAAGGGGGGGTTACCATGTGATGTTCATCATTTTAGTTGTTGAGTGTTCAACGGCCTTCCCATGGCCGTTTTGTTTCCTATGACGGCCGTCCATGGACCGTCCTATCCTGTGATGTTTTGAATAAAACGGCCATTCCTGGGCCGCTGTTCCATTCACAACGGTTGTCCGTGAACCGTTGTTCTGAGGTTAGTGAATCATTCAACGGCCCTCCTTGGGCCGCGGTGCTATTTTGAACGGTCCAATGGGGACCGTATTGTTCTGAATGCTAAGGGTTGCTACGTTAGGGTCAACGGCCACTCCTGGACCGCTGTTTTGTTTGACGGTCCGTTGGGGGCCGTTTTGTTCTGAGGTGACCTCGAAGACCGGGTGTGTTTAACGGCCTCTCCTGGGCCGTTTTGGTCTGATTGGCGGCCCGATGAGGACCGTCATTCAGTCATCTCTTCCGACGACGGTGAGTTCCGCCCCGCACGCCGTGGACAGCCCCCATTCCCCCATGCTATGCAAAAATAAGGCGAGAGGGACCTACCTCCGAGCCCCGACGCCTCTTGGCCGGGCGTGGTGCTTCCGCCGCTCGCACGATCGCCGTCGGTGCCGGTCGCGCCCTCCTCCACGAGCATGAGGGCGAGGTCATCGACGGAGAAGTCCTCTCCGGCCGAGGTCGCCTCTGCCGCCGCTCCCGTCGTCTCCTCGGCCGCCGAAGGGGTCGTCTCTAGCGAGGAATCCGTCACGTCTAACAGCCGCTCGCCGCCGTTACCACTGCCGGTCACCATCGTGAGAGAGAGAGAGAGAGAGAAAGAGAGAGAGAATGAGAGTAAGGGGCGCCGTTCCTCTTCTCCTCCTCTCTTCCTGCCGTTACGGTAGGAGGAGGGAAGGGGAAGGGGTTTATATTTTTGAACCGACGTTGAGAATGGCGGTCTAGCGATAGACCGCCATACCATAAGAACGGCTACCTGAGGGCCGTTATTCTGTAAACGGTTACCTAGCATTGAACGGCCTTCATATGACCGTTAAATATCCATATGGCGGTTTACCATGAGCCGTCCAATTTAAGAACGGTCACCTCTGAGCCGTTGAACTGTTGAATGTATCATTATTATGAAATTCATGTGCCAATGAGTTTTGATTGCAGTTAAAGCTAAACAACATCAATGTCCCGCCGTTACGCCTGCACAAGTAAGTCAGGTATGGCCCTCAATCCCTCAAAACTCTTATTGCATTACTATATGGTAATAAACATCTATCTCGAGAACCAGTCGATTCTTCACGCATTCCAGGATCTGACGTTCCCCGTCAACAAAAACACATGATGATCTAGGTATGCGTGTCTAATCTTCGGAAAGGCCGCTAAGTTGGAAGAAGTCAGGGGACGACGGTTCTCTCTTGCACGCCGTGGTTGCAAGAAGTGTCCTGACCCTGACTCATTCAGTTCTGCAATAATATTCTCGAGTATTTTATATTTTTATCCATTGTTTGCATTCGATTTTACATGTTTCTTTCTTTTAGCCCAGCATGCATCACAAGCACCTTTTGAGCATTCACGACCTACGGTCTGCCTGAGAAATGATCTTGCGTATGATTGACTGTTTTCTGTGTTCCATGTCCCACCGAAGGAATAATTCCACTCCAAAATTAGAAGGTATTTCTTTGGACCTAATTGTTCGGTTCTGATGAATTAAGTGTTTCCCTCGTCTGGAGTTTTAAAATCCATTTAATTTCGCTATTACCAGCTTCTATATCGCCTCATTTAGGACCACAGCTTGTCCGCCGACGAGGCCGCTCCTTGCTCTTTTACCTTAGTTCCTCCAGATTCAGGTTTAACACTCAGTCCCACAGTACCTTGCAAATTGGTTCGAAGGTTGCCGGAAGATTTCTATGGCTTGATATGAAACGGGTGTCGTATTGCCTTAACGCCCGCTTTTGCAGTCCACTCCGCTTCATTTTCGCTACAACTCCATGTTCCATGACGCCTCCCCTACACCTCCGCTCGTTCCCTTGCAAGGCGAACGTTAAGGAGGGGCATCTGTTGACACCCGTTTTTTACCGATGAATCGAATCAGTTCCTGCGTCTCAGTTATTGATGTCCCGAACAGTCAATCACATGAAAGATTATTCCTCTGGCAGTATTTTGGGCTCTTCCCAGCAAAGAAGGCCTCCCTCCCTCTCATTGGATTTAACGGTCTGTTATAAACCATTTTTCTCAATAGAACGGTCCCCACTAGGCCGTTGTGTTCCGCTGCCCCGAGTTATTTGTATCTCGTGATACGCTTTGTATAAGCGGCTCAATTCCAACCGTTATAGTCAATATAGCGGTCGTCCCTGGGCCGTCATTGTTTGCCGACAAGAAAAGGGTTCAGAGGCCCGACAGTCGGTCATAGCCACGTGCTTCACAAAAAGTTGTTTGTCTGGGCGTTGACTCCTCTTTACGTATAACGGTTTTTCCATGACCGTCATGTATATTGAACGGCCCCTCTCAGACCGTCATACATGTTTGGCGGCCTTAGTAAGACCGTCATTGTTAAGGCCACCCAGATTAGACCCCCGTGATTCCAGGCGGATTAAGAGGAGAATGTCGTTGGCAATATTGACACGATGCTCTCATTTACCGGCCTTTGACCGACCGTCATTCCCCTTAACCCCTGATTAAGCTCGAAGCCCTGGGCTCTATATATATAGCTCACGGGTTCTGACAGAAAAGGGGGGGACCATCACGAAGTGCTGTCGAACTCCAGAGGAAAGGGGGGAACCATCATAAAGTGCTATCGAATTCCATCGCCAAATCTCATACAGCGTCCGTTCTGACAGAGGAAAGGGGGGGACCATCACGAAGTGCTGTCGAATTCCATCGCCAAATCTCACACAGCATCCGCCCGTTCGTCAGGGAGTGGGGGCCTTCTACATCCCTCGCAGGCCCCCGGTGCAGGGAACTTCACGCTTCATGTTTCTATGTTTCTAGTCCTTCTCTGTTTGCTCACCACACACACGTCTTTTCTCCACTGCATCACACATCACATACATCATTTCGTTGGCATTTATTATCTTTCCTACTGTTTCCGGCGCCCTAAACGGGGTTTCAAAACCTCCAGGTATCGCCGGGCCATGTTCTTCCTTTGTTTTATTTCAATTAGTACACCTACTACACTATCATTTAGCTAATTTCCGTTTATCTGTGTGTTTCACCGTTTGCTTTCAGGTCAGCAACCAAAAGCACGAGGCCCGCACCTTCTGGCCGGCCAGGAGGAGTGGAGGAACGGACCCGCATTCTCCCGTAGCTTCCGAGTCCCGGCGCTTTCACCGGGTGGCGATCACGGTCAACAGCTTCATCTTTCCTCCTGTTTTTTTTATCTCTTCAATATTATTTAACTCGAGGAGGAATAACATATCAACAGACTCCATGTCCTAAACTGACTATCCCATCTCCTAGCTGGCTGAGGTCTATATGGCTGATACCAAGTAGGGAAATTCTGATACCCGAACCTCATGTGTACATGGTTCCACCCAAGCCTATTAAGTGGTTGAGGATGAAAGTTATGATAGACTTGGACTCTAGGGAAATAGGGATGAGCAAATGGGTTCCTAGCTGCACTTGGTCTCCCTGCCACCTTTGACCCTCTAGGTTTCTGAACTGACTTATATTGGGTCTTTTTCTGAGCAGTTGATGGTGATGGAGACTTAGCAGCCTTGGGTTGGGGTTTTGATGTGCTAGCTGGCTGACCCCTAGCCTTGGACTTATCCTTGGAAGAAGAGCATGCAGCTCTAGGCTCTACAACTTTCTGCTTTCCCTTGTCCTTAGCATTGGACACTTTTGATTTAACATTATTGAAGGCAAATTTTTCATTGACCATTTTTATGAGTGGTCCTCTATTCTTTTCTCCCACACATGAAATGGTTTTCAATTCAAAGCTCTCTTTAGCTGAGGGATTAAAACCAAGACCCTCCTTTCTAAAATTAACTTTTGACCCTAGCAAGGCATTTAGATTTTCAGTTCCTTGGGTCATGCTTTCAATGATTTTCATTTTGTCAGAATTTTCATTTTCCAGATTTTCAATAGTTTTCTTTAATTCAGCATTCACTGACAAAACAGCTTCATATTTTTCATTTGAAGTCTTTATTTCATTTTCAGACTTCTGAATTTTCAATTTCAACTCATCAACTACATCTTTCAGCAAATTATTTTCTTTCCTACAATCAATCACAACATGCTTTAATTCATCAAAATCAGAACATGCATTTTTCAATTTGTCATTCTCTGATTGTAAGCATGCAACTATATCAGAAAGAGATTTATCATTAACCAGAGAGTTCATTTTCTTCTTTAAGAGTCTGTTTTCCTTCTTAATATCATTAGCTTTATCTAACATGTCTCCATAAGCATCTACCCAATCAGAAATAGTGTAATGTTCGAAAAGGGATGATACCTGATCAGACTCTTCTTCTTCATCTCCATTTCTAGCCATCAAGCAGATGTCCTTTTCTGATTTTTCACTATCTGAGGAAGTGCTCAGCGTGCCTTCTTCCTCATCACTCCATGTACTGACCATGGCCTTTCCCTTTGGCGCCTTCTTCCATGGTCTTCCTTTCATTTTCTGTAACTCTGGACAATCAGCCTTCATATGACCTGTCTTCCTGCAATGATAACAAGCATTAACATCAGATTTTTCAGCAGGGTTAAATTTATACCTGTTTTGCTTCCTGCTGTGGTATTTTCTATAGAGATTCTTCCCTTCTCTTCTAAGAAATCTACTGAACTCTTTTGTGATCATAGCTATTTCATCCTTTTCAAGATATGATCCAGATGAATTCCGATCACTGGATGATCCAATGCTGCTGGACTGTTTTGAGCAGCCATGCTTGGCCTTCAGAGCAATAGGCTTCCTGTTTTCAAGCTCTTCAGCTTGTAGTAAATTCATCTCGTACGCCATCAAGGAACCTATCAGCTCATTGGGTTTCATCTTTTGTAGATCTTTTGACTCCTCAACCACAGTTTCTTTGGTATGCCATATAGGAGTCAACGATCGAAGGATCTTCCTTACAACTTCGTGATCAGTATAACTCTTTCCCAGATTTCTTAGACCATTTGTGATGATGGTCAGACGAGCATACATTTCGGTCACTGTCTCACCAAGCTTCATCCGAAATGCTTCATACTTTGACACTAGCATATTTGCCCTCGTCTCTCTCACTTCAGATGTTCCCTCATAGATAACTTCGAGGGTATCCCACATCTCTTTCGCTGTCTTGCAGGATGACACTCTGTCAAATTCAGTGGGATGGAGTGCACACTGAATGGCGTTGATAGCGCTCCAATTCAGAGTAGATTTCCGGACTTCTTCTCTGGTCCATAATTCCTCATTCTCATGTAGCTCATAAGGACCTTTGCTCACAATTTTCCATACCTCGTACTCCTTGGCTCTGAGGAAGACCTGCATCCGATTCTTCCAATATGGGAAGTTGGAACCATCGAAGAATGGTGGCTTCGTAGTGGACTGACCCTCTGCTGTTAGCCCTCTAGCATCCATGGCCGATCCTCTTTAGGATGTTAGTCCTGCACAAAGAGTTAGGCTCTGATACCAATTGTTGGGACGCTAAAGGGTGATCTAGAGGGGGGTGAATAGATCAATCACCCGTTAAAAAATTACTGCAGCAGAATCAAATGCGGAATGAAAACTTCTACTGAACAGATAGTGGGCACAATGCGAATGCCACCCAGAACAGATGAAGAACCGTCCTAAGCATACATCTACTGTGCGAAGATAGAAATATAGAAGCTAGGCAAACCACAAAACAATCACACAGTAGACAAAGACTTTTCGGTGGTTCGGTCCTCCAAACCTACATCCACCCCACACTCGACCCGAGTGTGGCTTACTGCTGACTCACAGCTTGAACAGCTGGGCATCACAGCTTGCCTTACAACCGCTGGGCAACACAGCTTGCCGTCCAAGGAATCCTCCTCGCCCCGCTGAGCAACACAGCTTGCTGTCAAGTGGAATCCTCCACTGCAAACCGCTGGGCAATACAGCTTAGCCGTCCAGAGGCAGCACCTCTGCAACCCGCTGACTAACAGCTTGAAGAAGATGTAAAATAGAAAACAGAAAATGGAAATAAATAGCAATCTGAAAGCTGTAAACAATGAAGCACGATGTGGCTCTTAAAGAGCTGGATGGCCTGGATTTGATCCACGGTCCATCAAGAACAAATCTCCCTCGATCTCACTCTCTTTCTTCACTCTCTCTCTTCTTCTTCTTCACACTCTGCTCGAGCTCTCTATCTCTTTCTCCTTCTTCTTTCTCTTCTTCTTCTTCACACTTCTTTCACTCTCTACTCTTCTCTTCTTTTCTTCTGCTGGATCGTGGAAGCTCTCTCTCCTTTTTCTCTTATTCTGGATCGAAGGGCTTTCTGCTCTTCAGGCTTCTGCTTCGATCACGATCAACCTCCATCTGAAGATGAAGGCTCCATTATATATCAGCAGCAGTAGCAGCAGCAGGGCGCGTGTGGCTTCCACAGTTCCCGCCCTAAGAATTCGGACCACGTGCCAGCAGCAGTAGCAGCAGCAGGGCGCGTGTGGCTTCCACAGTTCCCGCCCTAAGAATTAGGACCACGTGCCAGCATCAGTAGGCTGTCAGTACACGTGTCCTCATCTGGGCACTCTCCTTATCCTCGGATCACGTGTCCAGCACCAGTACGCTCAGCAACTGGAGTTAGATGGCGTCAACCCACTTGCTCCAAGGAGTTGACGCAGCCTACAGAGATACTTTATCAGCAAAGCTCAAGTCTGCTATGTTGACGCTTCCAACCCGCAGCATTGACGCATCAGAGTAATCCAGAAGGCTTCTTTCTTGATTGTTTGAACTACAGCGTCCACGCCACTTGATCAAGGCGTTGACGCATTGGTGTCCAGTGATCAATGTCTTCAGTATATAGGCGTGCTGCGTCGACGCTGCTAGCCCATAGCGTTGACGCAGTGGTGTTCCAGCAGTTAATACTTTAGCTTGTTTGCTTGCTGCGTGGACGCTACCAAGCCGTGACGTTGACGCAGTGATGTGTTCCAGCAGCTAATACTTCTACTAGTATACTTGCTACGTGGATGCTATGGTCATTATGCGTTAAGCCTGCACACACAAAAATCTTATAATCATATCATAGAACAAGTGGTTATTTAAATCATATAACACTGAGTGTATATATTCTGAAACAGCAAATGGGCAAGTATGTACACTGAGAGAGTGTATAGACTTGGAAGTCTTCTTGTGAGCTCAGTGTATATACTTTCCAATGTCTAGACTACATGAGATGAAGACCAATGTGCAGACTTTGGATTTCACTGTGGATGTACAGATTCTGAGGAAATGAAACGAGTCAGTGTACAGACTTCAAATTGAAGACAGCTGTTGTATAGACTTTGAAGACGGAAGCCAGTGTACAGACTTTCCATTGACCAGTGTATGGACTTCAACAGTGAACGGCTGTACATACTTCATGTGAAAAACCCAATGTGTAGACTTGAAGAATGTGAGATGATGGCTAAGACACTGCACAATCGGATGTATAGACTTTCGTTACTGTAGCAACGTGTAGACTTTGCCTTAGACGCTAAGTGAGACGCTCAATGTACACACTTCAAGTCCAGAGTATGGACATTGCCTTAGACTCTAAATGAAACGGACTTTAGCCAATGCAATGTATAGGCTTGAATGAAAGTCTAATGTATAGACTCTTAGCCATGAATAAATGCAATGCAGTCTGATGTGTAGACTATGCAACCGGCAGCCAATGTTCTGATGGGTCGACGCATCAGCAAGGGTGGGTCGACCCACTACAGTTCAGACTGTAGATACATGCAGAGACATGATATCTGACAGAATGCAATGCATATGTATAAAGAACAACTGCCATCAATGCTAAACATCATCATTCATGTTGCTATCATATGCAGAGTGCTCAGGAATAAGAATGCACAGAAATGCACTTTGTTTATTGCATTCATCAAAACACAATAACATTGCTCTCATCAAAATACAATATCAAATGCACTCAAATGCACTCACTATCTTACTATCATCAAAACCAAATAACATTGCTATCATCAAAGCAACATAGCACATGCTTGTGCCTAAGAGGCACAACACTGCATTCCACGTGTTACGTTCCTGAGCCATCTCCACTCTTGGATCACGTGCCCTCATTAGGCTCCTCGAGCAGCAGCCCTGTAATAAAACAGACTTGTTATCAGTGTGGATTTATCTGAGAGGAAAGAAAGAATGCATCGAGTAAGTTTGATAAATGAGCATACCCTGTACAAACTTGATGCACCAAATGCAGTGTGCATATATGAGAAAGTATGTACAACGAGAATGAATACACTGACATTTCATTCACGAGTGTACAGACTTTGAATGCATGTAATGCATACACAGAGTGTACAGACTTGGAATTCATGAGATGCAGACACCGAGTGTACAGACTCTTGATGAATGCATGTAATGCACTAAATGATGCACAGACTTTGAACTGATGCAGACTAGGCAAACTCTGTACATACTTTATTTGTGCCAAGACGACCAATGTGCAGACTTGCAGGAGTGATGATGCATGAGCTTAACTACTAGTACCAGCAGTGGGATGTATAGACTTTTGAATGCGTGGTACAGAGTGTATAGACTCTGCATCTATCAAAGTATGCACAACGAAGATGAGGGCTCAGGCATGCTGTCGAAGAATGTACAGATTTTACGTTTACGTGCATGAGACAAGACGATGTACAGACTTGTGTTCATGCAGCAACACGCGTTGTATGGACTTGGTGCCGAAGTATGCACGAAGTGAAATGATGCACTGGCTATGTGTATGCATAAAGAACACGGGCTGTACATACTTGATATCAAGCAGCAATGTTCTGACTTGACAGATGCAATGTGCATGTAATGTGCAGACTTGCTGAACTCCAGCATGAACATAATAGCAAGGAGTGTGCAGACTTTGAATATGCATAAACCAACCATAGAATGTACAGACTTTGTTTTGAAGGATTGCACAATCCATTGAGGAATGTATAGACTTGTGTGTGCGTGCATGCTACAAGACAATGTATAGATTTGGTGTATGCAGCGATGTATAGACTTGATGCACGGACAATGCATATGCTTGAACAAGTGGCGATGTATAGACTTTAGAGACGATGCATAAACAAGTCACCAATCGAGTGTACATACTTTGTGTGCATGTGACAACAATGTACAAACTTGCTGTAATGATGCACGGACTCAATGCATCAGAATGTAAAGACTTTTTAAAGAAGAGATGCATGAACTATGCACATGCATGAAGAGCACTGACGATGTACAGACTTTAAATCAAGGGATGCACTGGCTGTACAGACTAAGCATATGCATGGAGAGCAGACGATGTACAGACTTCCTATATGCTCAAGCATGACTTTCATTTAGACAGAGATGTTCATGATATGCAATGCTGACTCATAGTGTTTGCTATCATCAAAATCACAGGGGCACAACAATCTCCCCCTTTTTGATGATGGCAACACTATGAGTCACATTGACTCATGTCAAACTATTCTCCCCCTTTGACTTCATCAAAAAGAAAATAGTTTGAGATGAGAAATACAAATATACATGCAATTATTGGATGAAAGTCTCCCCCTTTGACTATGTCATGAAAGGCTCTCTCTCCCTTAATGGCACAACATGAATGCTAAATGCAGTACACATGCAGATTTCCCTTAGAACAACCCATTCTCCTCTTGAATGTATAACTCCCCCTGAATTGTTTCTCCCATTGTGACATAATCAATAAGTAGAGAAGATAGGAGGGAAAGAACATGAATAAGGTAAGGGGTCACTACACAACAGCTGAAGCATTGGTTCAGAGAGTGAGCATGATTATAGACAACTGTTAAAGCATAAGAGTCAGCAATATACAGTCTTGAAAGAATTCAGGTTTAACAGTGATAAAGATAGAGTAAAGCAGCTGACCACTGAAAAAGAGTTATAGACTCCATTTATAGCAATGAATCTAGGGCACATGGTTTTAATAGATAAGTCAGAAACAATACCCTTTGTGATTAAACATGGAAGTTCAAGAAAGGCAACTTGAATATGTACTGAGAAAAACAATTTACACTCAATGACTTTTGATTTCAAAGGGTTACAGCAGTTTGTTTTTCACCTTTTAATTTTCAGAAACTGAGCTAAGTGAATAGACCAGTGGCATTTATGCTGTTGACATTAGGTGTACACCTTGATTAGAGGCAGGTACCCCCCGTTACTAGGCATAAACTACTAGATCTATTTCAGATCAAGACCTACAAGGAATAATTTTCACCTTTGACATTAAGGGTACACCTTGATCAGAGGCCAGTACCCCCAGTTACTTGGTGAAAACTCCCCCTATAGATTTGACCCTATGAACAGAGATAGCCTGAAGCACTTCATGACTTATGAATTCTCCTGCTTCCTTGGAGGAGATCACAGTTTCTCAGTGCAATTCAGCCATTACTCTGTCACAGTGTTCAACTCTTTATATTGATGATCTTATTTACTGCTGCCCTGATTTCTTTTAGAGTGATTGTTTAAAAACAGTACACACTCTTATTCACCTTTCCGAGACATTACCAGTTTAACACGTTCAGGCATTAAAAAAACTTTTTCTATTCTAACCATGAGACAGAGATTAAGAGCTATAACATTTTTCTTTTATTTCAAGTTCTGAAGTGCAGACACTTAACTCTTCAATTTATAAAGGTTAAACCTTTAGTTCCTTTCAATTTACAAGTGTGATTTGTTTTTCCATAAACCAAAGTCATCAAGTGGCAAAAGGGAGAGTGCACCCCCATACCAAAGGTAGGGAATGTTCCCACTCCACCTCCCCCACAAGATGCTTTCTTTTATTTATATAGGATAGGAGATTACAAAACATGAGAGCCGAAGCCTGATATCATCAAGAAAAAATCAAAGAAATCAACTGTACGAAGGTAATAACTACACAAAGTAAGATACTGCACGAAGACAGCCGCAATACAACACGAAGATTCACAGCAACACGGGGCAACTGGCTGCACAAAGGCCGCCACAACATAGTCCGCAGCCACTCGAAGATAATCCGCAACAACACGAAGTAACTCCACAGTAACACGAAGATCCGCAACAACAGAAGCGACTAGCTGCACGAAGACAGCCGCAACAACACGAAGATATTCCACAGCAACACCACGACGGCACGGGTCCCACTCCCACTCCATTAAACCACAAAAGATATAAATTCACCGAATACGAAGATTTGGCATACCAATAGCATCCCTCCTGGCAAACTTTTTGGCCGCTGCAGGGAGCTCCCTTAAAGAGAAAAACTCAGAGTTACTACCAATATCCACTGCAACCTTGGCCAAGGAGTCCGCTAATTGATTAGCCTCTCGAAAAATATGAAGTAAAGGGCATGTACTAGACTGAAAAGATTCCTTCAAGAGGCTCCACCAAGGAAGAAGATGCCACGGAGGATAACCAATGCCTTTCAAGAGATCATGCAGCACCTTGGAATCTGTATATATAATAGATATAGGAATACCATAAAGCTTAGCCAAACGAAGTCCATCAAGAAGAGCTCTCCCTTCAGCCACAATACTAGAACCAATGCCATAATAATAGGAGAATCCCAGTAGAACATTTCCATGACCATCTCTAAAGCACCCTCCTCCGCCAGAAACACCCGGGTTGCCTTTACTAGAGCCATCTACATTAAAAGCATATGCGACAGATGGAGCAGACCATCTGACAACTTTAATTTGTATAGCTTTGCATTGAAAGGAAAAACCCCACTGCTGAAGAGTCTGCAGATAAGGACGATTGGACTCCATGGAGAAGGTATGTTGATTGAGAATGTGGACGATCTCCTCTTGAATCATACTGCCCCAACGCAGCAAATTAACCTTGCACCCTTCAAATCTCGTTAAGCACCTCTGTTTCCAAACTTCCCACACAATCATCATGGATACCAACAGGTTCAGAAAACCCCGAGGGCTGGATATTATAGATTCCTTCAGAATCAATAGAAGCCTTGTCCGAATAGGGAGAATTAGTAGATGAGAATCATCCAACAGAGGGCTGAATTTGTTCCATAAGAAACTAGCAAGCTCGCTAGTGACAAACAGGTGATCCAAATCTTCTACAGAATGTGACAAGTAGCAACAACTACAACAAGAGGAAAGAGAAATACCCTTCTGCTGGATTCTACCATCCACTGGAACTGCATGATTCAACAATTTCCAATAAAATAAGGCTGCACGAGGAGGGAATTTTGAGTTCCAAAGCTTAACTTTGTAATATTCAATACTTTGCGCTTTGATGAATTTATAGGTAGACTTAAAGTCAAAGCAGCCTGAATATGAAAAAGACCAGATAGGAATATCATCCCCATCATGAGTATTAAAACTCTGGACCTCAGTTTTCAAGTCACTGTCCACAATATGATGCCAAATAGGGTGTTGGTGATTAGCTAAGGCATCCTGAACAGAACAATCATCTAAAAATTCCTCATGATCACTGATATCATCTGAGAGAAGCTTCCCTTTAAACCAATTGTCTTTGAGAAAGTTGGTCCACTTACCATTGAAAACAATCATCTTCTTGCCAGCCATCAAAATGGATTTAGCTTTAATAAAATCTCTGCATTTAATGCCCACAGAAAAAGGAATTCTACAATCTGAGATATGCTGCTCCCTAATGTATTTCTGCCTGGTGTACTTAGCCCAAAGAGAATTACCATAAAGAGCAAACCATAACTGCTTGACATAAGAGCACACCTGCAAATCTCGAAGACTTCGCACACCCAGACCCCCAGTGGATTGGGGACAGCAAATCAAGTCCCAGTTAACCCAGTGTCTCCTGTGAACAGGGTCCAATCCTTGCCAAAAGAAATTAGCACAGATGCACCCCACTTGATTACTAATACTGTAAGGAATGGATGTAGAACTGATAGTATAAATGGGAATAGCCGAAAGCACAGACTTAATCAAAGATAATCTTCCTGCTTGGGATAAAAATTTACTCTGCCAGCCCATCAATTTTGCATTAATTTTTTCCAGCAGAAATTTAAAATGAAGAACTTTATTTCGACCCTTAAAAAGAGGAAGTCCAAGGTAAACCATACTATCAGATTTGTGTTGAAAGCCAGTAATGTTATGAATCCTCTCAATAGCCTGATGATGCATGCTCTTGGAAGTGATAAAAGAACTCTTACTAGAATTTATCCTCTGACCTGAGTTGTCCTCATACTTCTTCAAAAACTTGAGTAAAGCTTTAATGGAGTAAATACCCCCATTCATAAAGATAATAGTATCATCGGCAAACAAAATATGGGAGATAGGAGTTACACTGCGAGAAACATGAAAATAGTGACACTGACCAGAGGAAAAGAGCTGAAGTAACCCCCTGCTCAGCACTTCCTCAGCTAAGATAAAAAGAGCTGGAGCAAGTGGATCACCCTATCTAACGCCTCTGGTGGATTTGAAATAACCATGGGTCTGACCATTCAATGCTATAGAAAACCAACAGTTCATCAAAAGCTGAGCTACAAGGGAGTTAAATCTGTGAGAGAAACCAAACTTGCGTAGCACATGAAGAATGAAATCCCATTCTATACGATCATACGCCTTAGCCATATCAAGTTTAATAAGAATATTATGACCCCTAACAGGTCTATCAAGCTCCACAAACAACTCCTTAGCCAGAAGGAAATTGTCAGTAATACTTCTGCCTTGAACAAAACCACTCTGATTTTTGGAAATAAGCACAGGTAAAATACTCTTCAATCTGTTACTTATAACTTTAGAGACCACCTTGTAAAGAAAATTACAAAGGCTAATGGGTCTAAAGTCAGCAAAAGAAGAAGGATTCTTTACTTTAGGAATCAAACAAAGAATGGAAGAGGTCACACCTTTAGGAAGGCCCCACCCCTGAAAGAAACTCTGCACTGCAGCAATCACATCCTTGTCCACAAAATCCCAACAAGAGGTAAAGAAATATCCGGAGAAGCCATCAGGACCCGGGGAGCTATTACCAGATAAAGAGAAAATAATGTCCTTAATTTACAAGTGTGATTCTTATAAATGAAAAATTGCAATAACCACAGCTCAATGTACTAAACCAGAAGCAATATTGTTGTTCAGTGAAGGTGATAGGGAAATGATAGCAATTGTTAAGAAGTGATAGCAATAGGCATTAAGGTCCAAGAGCATGTGATGTCAAAGAATATGAATGAATTGAGTGGGGACGAAGAGAAGTGAAAAGGATTCAATGTATTGAACTGAACTCTCATCTCCCCCTGACACCATGATGCAACAATATGCTATGCAATGCTCTCAGTTTACTAAATGCAGACTATGCAACAATGATACATAAAGTAAGTATGCAATCATTTCAAGTTTATGCACCCAAGTCATGAACATTTTATCCTTTTTTAGAGAGCTTATTTCATGAAAGTCAGGTGTGTATAATCTAGAGAACTGAGAATCAACTATAACTTAATGCCCTAAATCAACATGACTTTCTCAGTTCTGAAGGTAATTCACTTACCTGCTTTACCTGACTGATTTATTTTTTTTTTACCCTTGGTGTTGCATCAGAATGTTGACAAGGTCTCCAATCTCCTTCAGCTTTTAGAATTTCTGGCCCTGCCTCTTGTCATATGCCTGGAGTAGCTATTCCTATTTCATCATTTTGTTCCCGGCTACAAGGCATACCTGCAAACACACTTAGGGAGCAGATTTTGGAACCCAAGATAGTTTGGTTCCCAAGACAGAAACAAACATGTGAGAGTGAAAACATGACAAAAGCTGTTTAGGGATCCACATTTGTGTGAAAGTGGATGGTTTGGTGGATTCTACAGCTTGAGAATTCTTTTTGTTATTTTTCTTTTTCTCAGCACCAACAGGTTTAGCTTTCTTTTTCTGGTGCTGTGATGGTTTTTGTGTAGTCCTAGCATTCATTTTATTAGAAGCATTGTTGTTTTTCTGCCAGTGCCTTGGCCAATGAGTGTACTGAAAGTTGTGGCCCAAATTGGTCCCAGGCTGACCATAGAACACCTGTTGACTAGGACTCCATGTCCTAAAATGACTATCCCATCTCCTAGCTGGCTGAGATCTATAGGGCTTAGTGGGGAAATTCTGATACCTAGACCTCATGTACACAGGATTCCACCCAAACCTATTAAGTGGTTGTGAGTGAATGTGATGATAGACTTGGGCTCGAGGGAAATAGGGATGTGCAAACTGGTTCCTAGCGACACTTGGTCTCCCTGCCACCTTTGACCCTCTAGGTTTCTGCACTGGCTTATATTGGGTCTTTTTCTGAGCAGTTGATGGTGGTGGAGACTTAGCATCCTTGGAGTGGGGTTTTGATGTGCTAGTTGGCTGACCCCTAACCTTGGACTTACCCTTGGGAGAAGAGCATGCAGCACTAGGCTCTACAACTTTCTGCTTTCCCTTGTCCTTAGCACTAGACACTTTTGATTTTACATTTTTGGAAGCAGATTTTTCGCTGACCATTTTTATAAGTGATCCTTTGTTCTTTTCTCCCACGAGTGAAATGGTTTTCAATTCAAAACTCTTTTTAGCTGAGGAATTAAATCGAGACCCTCCTTTCTAAAATTGACTTTTGACCCTAGCAAGGCATTAAGATTTTCTGTTCCTTGGGTCATAATTTCAATGATTTTTTCTTTGTCAGAATTTTCATTTTCTAAATTTTCAATAGTTTTCTTCAGTTCAGCATTCACTGACAAAACAGTTTAATATTTTTCATTAGAAATCTTTATTTCATTTTCAAACTTCTGAATTGTCAATTTCAACTCATCAACGATATTTTTCAGCAATTTATTTTCTTTCCTACAGTCAATCAAAACATGCTTTAACTCATCAAAATCAGAACATGCACTTTTGAATCTGTCATTCTCTGATTGTAAACATGCAACTTTATCAGAAAGTGTTTTATCATTAAATAGAGAATCTACTTTCTTCTTCAAGTGTCTGTTTTCCTTCCTAATATCATCCACTTTATCTAAAAGTTCTTCATAAGCATTTTTCCAATCAGAAATAGTATAGTGTTCAAAAGGGGATGATACCTCATCGGATTCTTCTTCTTCTCTTCCATTCCTGGCCATCAAGCAGATGTCTTTTTCTTCTTTCTCACTATCTGAGGAAGTGCTCAGCGTGCCTTCTGATACAAGAAATATAAAGTGATCTAGAAGGGGAGGGGATGAATAGATCACTGTTTTTAACCGATTAAAAAATTACTGAAGAATGATTCACTTAAAACAAGCAATCTCGGAGTTGAACCCACAAAAACGCAGTGCGGACAATAGCTCGAGTGGATAGAAGGCACACCACAAAATCACCACAGACAATCACACGAGTACCCAGAGGTTTTTAAGGTGGTTCGGTCAGACTTCCAGTCTGCCTACGTCCACCCCTCACTTCAAATCAAAGTGAGGCTTCCACTAGCACCTGCTAGCAAAGCATACTCAGTCTGCGACAACGGCTGATTCACAGCTTCACCAGGGGAACACCCTCCCCTCTTCCTCCACACCCGGAGGGAACCCTAAGGATGCCAAGTCCCTAGAAACCAGGAAACAAGTTCCTCTTCCTTCAACCGGAGGGAACACTAGTGATCTGCAGTCACTAGAACCAGAGACCAAGGTCTCTCTTCCTCTGAATCCCAGAGGGAACACCTCTTCTACGAGAGGGAACAATACTGCAATCTCTGTTGCAAGTAAACCAGAGAGAACACGTCTCTCTCTTCCCCTGAACACCAGGAGGTAACACCGAGAACTTTCAATCAAAAAGAAAAAACATATAAAAATGAAAACAAGAAAGAAGGAAGCCAAATTTCAGAAACTGGAAACAATGTAGCTCAAACTGAGCAGCAGACTTCGGATTTGATCCGTAAGTCAATACCCATCTTCTGATCACTCTTCTGCTCTCTCAACTGGATCACTCTAGTTTCTCAGGGAGGCTCTTTCTCGTCTGCTCTCACTCAAATTTCTTTACTGTAACCTCGGAGCTCCTCCCTTTTCGTAGATGGTGAGGCAGTGCTTTTATAAGCAATCAGGAGGGTGCATGCAAGGCGTGTGCTTCCCGCGCTCGATCCAGAACCTTCTTGCCACGTGCCCTTATAGCATTGGTTCCTTTAGTATTGGATCACGTGCAGGCCAGACACCGGGGAATATTTTTCCTCGGACCACCTTCTTCTTTTTTGTTTTTCTTCTTCTCCTGCAAAGAAATTAAAACCATTAAAACTCAGGGCCACAAAAATTAAAACTGCATGAGGTATGTGATAGCAATACGAGATGCACTATACTAAGAACGACACGAGATACACAAGATGACTACAGCATGAAATAAAGAGAGAATGACACGAGGTCAGATGAGAACAGCACGAGGTGAGAAGGAAATAACACGGAGTGAAATGATAGAAACACACGATCAGAGGAACCTTGGACGAAGATAGAAAGAAGCAACACGAAGATATAAAAACAACACGAAGACATAAATATAGAAATAACATGAAGACTCAAACACAAAAATAACACGAAGACATAAAAACAACAACACGAAGACACAAACACAGAAACAACACGAAGACATTAAAAACGACTCGAATACAAAATTGCTCGAACTTACGAAACGACTCGAAGACGAGGACGACACGGACTAAAACCAACTCGAAGACGAAAACAGAAACCGACACGAAGTGTGGTCACAAAGCAAAAAGGACACGGGGTCTAGGAAAAACAACACGAAGATAGAAGACGGGAACGGCTACAACGACACGTGATAAAACAGTGAAAGCAGGAAAATGACTCGAGTAACTACAGTAAATGACACGAAAACACAAGAGCAAAAATAAAAAGGATGGCTCGAGATGAGCAACTAAATACTGAAGAAACGACACGAGGTTCACAGGAAAACGACTCGAAGTTCATCAGAACAGATCGAGCTGCTTCAGTAATCAGCACGAAGATAATCAACAAACATAGTTGGAACAGCACGACGTACAAAAAGACAACACGAAGTGTAGTAAACACAAACAACACGAAGTATGAAAGGAACAGTCTACCTCATAGCAGTTTTCCTGTTAATCATGGAAATTTCAAATGCATAACATTACGCAAGATATCTGATTAAAATGACAATATTTAACATAGTGATGCTCATCATCAAAACACTAGGGAAGTCACACCCTTTTTGATGATAGCAACACTATATTAAATAACAGAGATGAAGTGCAATGAGATTATGTGAAGATAAGGTGTGAAGATAAGCAATGCAGACACACAACACACTCGCCTCCTCTGACGACTCCCAAGAGCTCCCCCTGAACACAACAACTGCTTTCCTCTGACTAGATAACTCAGGGCACTTATCTTTCGCTCCCCCTCAGCAAAACACAAGCAAGACACTCTCCCCCTTTGACATCATCAAAACTAGGGGCAGGTCTGAAGATATCACGAAAAGAAAATTGCTGACAGTGGAGAGAAAACAAGAGAGAGTATGGCTGATAAAGGAAAGTTATTGAGATGTTTAGGCAATTAAGAAAGCCATTAATTTTATGTGAGGATTTTAAGGATCAGTTAGTCAGACTGTGTGCAAAATGGTGAATGAAGATCCGCTCCATACACAGAACCAGATTCTAAGCAAGTAAGGTACAAGATACCAGTATGGTCAGAGTAAGTCTTTACTCAGAGAGTATAAAGCAAGGAAGTCAGGAAAACAAAGACATGTGGTATTGAAAACAAACAAACCAAGACCTAAATGCCAAGTGAACAGGATCTTGATACCAAGAGGGAGAAAATTTTTCAAAGATGGTCAAGATCAAAGGTAAATCTGTCAAGTACACCTTTGACATTAGGGAGACACCTTGTTTAGAGGCAGGAATCCCCAGTTACTTGGTGGCAAGACCACATTACCCCTTCTGACAAGAGGACAGAGATACTATTCTAACTGGTGTTGACATTAAGGTGACACCTTTACCAGAGGCCAGACACCCCAGTTACTAACCAGATATGTACCATAGCTCTGTATGATCAAGACAGCTAATTAAACCTGATTTATGCTGCCATCTCATGACATGGGATACTTTCACTTCATTGATGAAAGTCCCAGTTTCTCAATTAACAGTTAACAAGGTTGTTAAAACTTCTTTCATGAATTTTTCATTAAACTGCACTTGAAACCTTGTAAATTAGTCTTGATTTAGTTTGAGAACAATACACCAGCTCCAAAGTTTTTCAGACAAAAACACTATATACCTCATTTCGGACTTAACTAGACTAAGTAGGTATGCTGTACTGGCTAGATCAGAAGTCAGTTACAGTGTAGGAAGATAGTCTTGAATTCAGATTTTGATCTCAATGGGACTAACAGCTGAAATTCCAACAAGAAATTAGATGAACAGTCTTAACGGATAAAACATCCAAAAATTTCTTTTATACACCTACTCAAACTGATTCTCTTATAAGGTCAGCAAAAGTCCGTTCAAAGTATGTTCAGATTTGGCCAAAAGAGCATGACTCCTATTATTAATCTAGCTCCCCCTGAGACCTTGACTCCAACTCAGACTTAACCAAGACATACCTCAAAACACCTCAAAGAAAACAAAGTGATATCAATCAATACGAGTGAATCAGCAAACAGTCATAATGAGGTTATTTTCAACAACAGACAATGAGTATAGATAAGCACAAAAGCACATGACAAATTATTCAGAGATCAATTATTCAATCATGAAATTCTGTAAATACCTAATTCTCTGCGCAATGTGCTAAATTTTTCAGTATCCAGTGGCTTAGTGAAAATATCTGCAATTTGTGAGTTAGTGCCAACATGGATCAACTCAAAGGTCTTCCTAACTACTTCATCTCGAATAAAATGATGCCTGATTTCGATGTGTTTAGTTCGAGAATGAAGTACAGGATTCTTTGCAATGTTTATTGCACTAGTATTGTCACAAAAGATGGAAGTGCAACCTAGCTCAACTGAGTAATCCAGAAGCTAGTGTTTTATCCATATAACCTGTGTGCCACAGCTCCCTGCTGCCACATACTCAGCTTCAGCAGTAGAAAGAGCCACAGAGTGTTGCTTCTTGGATCCCCAAGAGACTAGGCACCCTCCTAAAAATTCGCAGTGACCACTAGTACTTTTCCTGTCCAATTTACATCCTGCATAATCTGCATCTGTATATGCAATGAGATGTAAACTACATGATGCAGAATACCAAAGACCTAGATCATGGGTAGCAGATAAATATCTAAAGATTCTTTTTACAGCTGCCAAATGCAATTCATTAGGCCTAGCCTGGTATCTGGCACACATCCCTACACTAAATTGAATGTCAGGCCTGGATGCTGTTAAGTAGAGGAGTGAACCGATCATACCTCTATATAATTTAGCATCCACCTCTTTACCTTTTTCGTCTGAATCCAGTGAGGAGTTGGTGCCCATGGGTGTTGAGATAGTCTTGAGGTTGGTCATTCCAAACCTTTTCAGCATCTCCAGAGTATACTTGGTTTGATTTATGAAACAACCATCCTCCATCTGTTTGACCTGCAGCCCAAGAAAATACTTTAGTTCGCCAACTAAACTCATTTCAAATTCATGAGACATAGATTCAGAAAATTCTTTAAACAATTTTGAATTGTTAGATCCGAAGATGATATCATCAACATATACCTGGACCACTATTAAATCCTTTCCGAGATTTTTGGTGAAGAGGGTTTGGTCAACCTTACCTCGAGTGTAGCCCTTGCTTAAGAGGAATTCAGAAAGTCTCTCATACCAGGCTCGGGGAGCCTGCTTCAATCCATGGAGGGCTTTATTCAACCTAAAAACCATGTTAGGCTGAACAGAGAAATTAAAACCTGGAGGTTGTTCAACATATACCTCTTCCTTCAATACCCCATTTAAGAATGCGCTTTTGACATCCATCTGCTGCAGCCGAATGTTCCTAGAGCATGCAAATGCAAGCAAAATTCTTATAGCTTCCATCCTAGCCACTGGTGCATAGGATTCATCAAAATACACACCAAATTCCTGACTGTAGCCTTGAGCTACAAGTCTTGCTTTGTTTCTAGAAATAGCTCCATTCTCATCAACTTTATTCTTGAAAACCCATTTAGTGCCAATGACATGAGTGTTATCAGGTCTGGGAACTAGTTCCCATACAATATTTTTCTCAAATTGATTTAATTCCTCACACATGGCGGATACCCAAGAATCATGTTTTAAGGCTTCTTCCACAGATTTGGGTTCCACCTGAGATACCAATGCAGCTAAGTCCTGTTCTTGGACAATTCTAAAATGAGACCTTGTCCTAGGAGGATCATGCAAATTGCCTATGACATTTTCACTAGGGTGGTCTTTGTGAAATATTATCTCACCTGAGGGTTCACCTACCTCAGCTGCTCCTTCTTGCTGTGAGTTTTCTGGTTGAGCAGCTGGCTGCATCTCTTCTTCTTCAATTCTCTCCAAGAAATCTCCCTCATTAGATGGCTCCCTGTCATCATTCATCACTTTGTTAAAGAAATCATTTTCATCAAACACTACATGCGGTGTTTCTTCAACAGTTTGATCATCTTTATTGAAAGCTCTGTAAGCCCTTGAGGTTTCTGAATATCCAAGAAAAATTCCAGGAGAGCTTCTAGCTTCAAATTTGTCCAAACCATTCTTACCATTATTGTGAATAAAACATTTGGAGCCAAAAACTTTAAAGTAAGAAATGTTTGGCTGCTTACCCTTGAGAAGTTCATAAGGAGTTTTCCTATGAGTAGGTCTTACCAAGGCTCGGTTTAGAATGTAGCATGCAGTATTCGCAGCTTCAGCCCAAAATCTCCTTGGAAGTCCACTCTCAATCAGCATAGTCCTGGCCATTTCAATTATTGACCTGTTTCTTCTCTCAACAATTCCGTTCTGCTCTGGTGTCCTGGGAGAAGAGAATTTGTGAGTCACTCCCTCTCTTGAGCAAAATTCAGAAAATGAAGAGTTCTCAAACTCTCCTCCATGGTCAGACTGAATTGTAATGATATTATGTTCACCTTGCAGTTTGATTTTATTTAAAAGTTCTTCAAAGTGAACAAAAGCATCATTTTTATTTGCTAAACAAAACAACCAAGAAAATCTAGTGAAGTCATCAACTATGACTAATCCATATCTCTTACCTGACAAACTTTGTATGCGAGTAGGACCAAAGAGATCCATGTGCAAGTGCTGCAGCGGTTTAGATGAAAGACTCTCAGTTCTCAACTTAAAAACTGCACGAGTCTGTTTACCTTGTGCACAAGCATCACATAGCTTGGACCCTAACTGAAATCTTATTCTGGGCAAACCTCTAACTAGGTTATGCTTAGATAGTTTATTCATTGTAGACAAACTAGCATGGCCTAGACGCCTATGCCAGTCAAAAGCAACCTGTTCAGAGTTAGCAGACATACACAAGTTAGTTTCAGGATTATCATCCAGGTCTACGATGTATACATTGTTTACTCTATGACCTTTGAACATGACGTTATCAGAATTCAGCTCAAAAACAGTGCAGGAATTGTGGTCAAAGAGTACCTTGTGTCCTTTGTCGCAAAGTTGACTTATACTTACCAAGTTGTGCTGAAGTCCTTCTACAAGATACACATCTTCAATGGAGTTAGTAGAGGACTTACCAACTGTACCAATTCCAATTATTCTTCCTCTGTTATTTCCACCGAATTTGACCAAGCCCCCAAACTTCATTTTCAGTTTGCTAAATTTGGACCGGTCTCCTGTCATGTGCCTGCTACAGCCGCTGTCAAGATACCACTTGTTATGCTCGGCTGCCAGGCTAACCTGCGAGAGTTTAGACAAAATAATGTGGGACCCAATTCAAATTGGGTCCAAAGATAGTTTTCAATTTATCTAAATCACACTTAGGAACCCACATTTGTTTTATTGTTCTTTTCAGTGATTTCATGTGGATTGATTCTTCCTTCTTGGCATTTCTCAGTGGGTGTTGAATGAGCCTATTCCTATTAAAATTATGCTGTTTCCGAACAGAGAAATTGTTGTTTGGCCTCTTAGAGGAAACACGTGTGTGCTGAGCATAATTCATGTAACCATTTTTATTCAAATGAAAATTGTGCTGAAGGTGATGCATGTTTGCATGCTTTCCTTGATAACTAGCATGCTGAACTTTCTTAGCGAAACTGTTCACCTTTCTAGTGACATCAATAGGAATGGTCGTGTGAAAACCTTTGTTCCACAACTGTTGCACAGGAGCAGTTCTAGTCTCAGGATTTCCTGACTTAGCTTGCTGACCAGTGGATTGATTGGATTTGCTGGTCGAAACCTTCAATGTAGAGACATATTTGGAACTGGATGGTGTTTCCAGTTTTTCTTTGCCCTTGGTGGGGCAGAACGTGACAGTTTTAAATTCAAAGGGTTTTTTACTTGTGGGATAGTATCCTAATCCCTCCCTATTGAAGTTTACCCTCGACCCCAGAAGGACATCCAGATTGTTTCTCCCCTCTGTAAATTTTTCTAGCATTTTTTCTTTGTCCTCAATCTCCTTCTGAAGTTCATTACATTGGTCCTGGAGTTCCTGATTAACTTTTCTAACCGCCTCATATTTTTCTGCAATCAGTCTAAACTCCTCTTTACTCTCTTCAGTTTTACTCTTCAGCTCATTCATCCTAGCTAGATTTTCCTCTCTTTCCATTCTAAACTTCTCGATCTCACTTCTAGCCTGATCTAGCTCAATGACCATCTCCTTGGTTTTCATGTTATCCGTAACAGCAATAGAGTGTTCCTCAGAAACAGAGTGAAACTTTCGTTTAAGCATCCTGTGCTCCTTGGTTAGAAAATTATATTTAGCTAACAGGTCGCCATAGGCGTCCTCCCAATCGTCCAAAGTAAAATTCTCAAATAAGTTCGTTACCTCTTCCTCATGGTTGGCCATGAGGCAAGTCTTCTCTTCACCTTCACTGGACGAGGTGGCTTCTGGATCCTCCTCCTCGTCGCTCCATGTGCACAGTATGGCTTTCTTCTTCTTGTGCACCATCTTCTTCTGGTATCCGGGAGCCTTAGCTTGCAGCTCTGGACATTCACTTTTCATGTGACCAGGTTTCTGACAATGGTAGCATGTAACCTTCTTAACAAACCGGTTCTTCTCAAGTTCTCGTTCAGGAGACTTCCTTGCAGCATTAAATCTCTTTCTCCTGTAGAATTTCCCTTTAGTCCTCAAGAATTTTCTGAATTGCCTCGTGAGCATGGCCTGCTCGCCCTTGTCCAAGTCTGAGAATCCGTCAGAGTCTTCGCTGCTACCACCATTGCTGCTGCTGCTGCTGCTCTTCTTAGTATGTCGTGAGACTTTCAGAGCAACATTCTTTCCCTTTCTGTCATGTCCATCATTCCCTTGTCTGAAGTTCATTTCGTGGGTCATGAGAGACCCAATCAGCTGGGTTACTGACATGGTGGATATCTATGACGGTCACCTTAATATCCCAGATGGGAGTTAGGGACCTAAGGATCTTCCTGACAATGTCTTCTTGCTGAATCTCCTTTCCAAATCCTCTCAGACTATTGATGATCACAGACAATCTAGCATACATTTGTGTGATCGACTCCTCTGGCTTCATCTTAAACAACTCATACTGAGTTGTAAGCATATTGATCTTGGTAGCTTTCACTTGAGATGTGCCCTCATAAATTAACTGTAATTCATCCCACATTTTCTTTGCAGTCTTGCACGCTGAAATCCTCAAGTACTCTTCCGGGTGGACGGCGCACTGTATGATGCTAAGAGCTGTCCAATTCAGTGCGGAAAGTTTAACCTGTTCCTCTGTCCACATGTCTTCGTTCGGTGGAAGTTGGTACGGACCATCTGTAATTACTCTCCATAGCTTGTGGCTTTGGGCCCTGATAAAGACTTCCATCCTGTTCTTCCAAAAGAAATAGTTATTACCATCGAAGAAAGGGGGACGGGTGATTGATTGCCCTTCAGCAATGTAGCTGCGAGGACCAGCAGATCCGTTTCCCTGGCCGTTGGACCACATATTGGGAAATACCCGCTCTGATACCAAGTGATACAAGAAATATAAAGTGATCTAGAAGGGGAGAGGATGAATAGATCACTGTTTTCAACCGATTAAAAAATTACTGAAGAATGATTCACTTAAAACAAGCAATCTCGGAGTTGAACCCACAAAAACGTAGTGCGGACAATAGCTCGAGTGGATAGAAGGCACACCACAAAATCACCACAGACAATCACACGAGTACCCAGAGGTTTTTAAGGTGGTTCGGTCAGACCTCCAGTCTGCCTACGTCCACCCCTCACTTCAAATCAAAGTGAGGCTTCCACTAGCACCTGCTAGCAAAGCATACTCAGTCTGCGACAACGGCTGATTCACAGCTTCACTAGGGGAACACCCTCCCCTCTTCCTTCACACCCGGAGGGAACCCTAAGGACGCCAAGTCCCTAGAAACCAGGAAACAAGTTCATCTTCCTTCAACCGGAGGGAACACTAGTGATCTGCAGTCACTAGAACCAGAGACCAAGGTCTCTCTTCCTCTGAATCCCAGAGGGAACACCTCTTCTACGAGAGGGAACAATACTGCAACCTCTGTTGCAAGTAAACCAGAGAGAACACGTCTCTCTCTTCCCCTGAACACCAGGAGGTAACACCGAGAACTTTCAATCAAGAAGAAAAAAACATATAAAAATGAAAACAAGAAAGAAGGAAGCCAAATTTCAGAAACTGGAAACAATGTAGCTCAAACTGAGCAGCAGACTTCGGATTTGATCCGTAAGTCAATACCCATCTTCTGATCACTCTTCTGCTCTCTCTTCTCTCTCAACTGAATCACTCTAGTTTCTCAGGGAGGCTCTTTCTCGTCTGCTCTCACTCAAATTTCTTTACTGTAACCTCGGAGCTCCTCCCTTTTCATAGATGGTGAGGCTGTGCTTTTATAAGCGATCAGGAGGGTGCATGCAAGGCGTGTGCTTCCCGCGCTCGATCCAGAACCTTCTTGCCATGTGCCCTTATAGCATTGGTTCCTTTAGTATTGGATCACGTGTAGCCCAGACACCGGGGAATATTCTTCCTCGGACCACCTTCTTCTTTTTTGTTTTTCTTCTTCTCCTGCAAAGAAATTAAAACCATTAAAACTCAGGGCCACAAAAACTAAAACTGCATGAGGTATGTGATAGCAATACGAGATGCACTATACTAAGAACGACACGAGATACACAAGATGATTACAGCACGAAATAAAGAGAGAATGACACGAGGTCAGATGAGAACAGCACGAGGTGAGAAGGAAATAACACGGAGTGAAATGATAGAAACACACGATCAGAGGAACCTTGGACGAAGATAGAAAGAAGCAACACGAAGACATAAAAACAACACGAAGACACAAATACAAAAATAACATGAAGACTCAAACACAAAAATAACACGAAGACATAAAAACAACAACACGAAGACACAAACACAGAAACAACACGAAGACATTAAAAATGACTCGAATACAAAATTGCTCGAACTTACGAAATGACTCGAAGACGAGGACGACACGGACTAAAACCAACTCGAAGACGAAAACAGAAACCGACACGAAGTGTGGTCACAAAGCAAAAAGGACACGGGGTCTAAGAAAAACAACACGAAGACAGAAGACGGGAACGGCTACAACGACACGTGATAAAATAGTGAAAGCAGGAAAACGACTCGAGTAACTACAGTAAATGACACGAAAACACAAGAGCAAAAATAAAAAGGATGACTCGAGATGAGCAACTAAATACTGAAGAAACGACACGAGGTTCACAGGAAAATGACTCGAAGTTCATCAGAACAAATCGAGCTGCTTCAGTAATCAGCACGAAGACAATCAACAAACATAGTTGGAACAGCACGACGTACAAAAGGACAACACGAAGTGTAGTAAACACAAACAACACGAAGTATGAAAGGAACAGTCTACCTCATAGCAGTTTTCCTGTTAATCATGGAAATTTCAAATGCATAACATTACGCAAGATATCTGATTAAAATGACAATATTTAACATAGTGATGCTCATCATCAAAACACTAGGGAAGTCACAAAAATCCAACACCTTCTTCCTCATCGCTCCATGTACTGACCATGGCATTTCCTTTTGGCGCTTTCTTCCATGGTCTCTCTTTCTTTTTCTGGAGCTCAGGATAATCAGCCTTCATATGGCCAATCTTCCTGCAGTGATAACAAATATTAGTGTCAGATTTTTCAGCAGGGTTGAATTTATACCTGTTTTGCTTCCTGCTTGGTGTCTTCTGTAGACATTTTTTCCTTCTCTTCTAAGAAATCTTCTAAACTCTTTTGTAATCATAGCTATTTCATCTTTTTCAAGGTCCGATCCAGATAGACTCTGATCACTGGACGATCCAGTGCAGCTGGACTATTTTGAACAACTATACTTGGCCATCAGAGCAATAGGCTTCTTGTATTCGAGCTCTTCAGCTTGTAGAAGATTCATCTCGTACACCATCAAAGAGCCTATCAGCTCATCAGGTTTCATCTTTTGTAAATCTCTTGACTCCTCAATCACAGTCGCTTTGATATGCCATATCTGAGTCAGCAATCGAAGGATCTTCCTCACAACTTCATAATCGGTATAACTTTTTCCGAGATTTCTTAGACCATTTGTTATAATGGTCAGACGAGCAAACATTTCGGTCACTGTCTCACCGGGCTTCATTCGAAATGCTTCATACTCTGACACTAACATATTTGCCCGTGTCTCTCTCACTTGACACGTTCCCTCATAAATGACCTCAAGAGTATCCCACATCTCCTTTACCATCTTGCAGGATGACACTCTATCAAATTCAGTGGGATGGAGTGCACATTGAATGGCATTGATGGCGCTCCAGTTCAGAGTAGATTTTTGGATTTCTTCTTTAGTCCACACTTCCTCGTTCTCATGTAGCTCATAAGGACCTTTGCTCATAATTTTCCAGATCTCGTAATCTTTGGCTCTGAGAAAGACTTGCATCCAGTTCTTCCAATATGGGTAGTTGGATCCGTCGAAGAATGGTGGCTTTGTAGTGGACTATCCCTCTGCTATTAACCCTCTAGCATCCATGGCTGTTCCTCTTTAGGATGTTAGTCCTGCACAAAGAGTTAGGCTCTGATACCAATTGTTGAGACACTTAAGATGATCTAGAGGGGGGTGAATAGATCAGTCACCCGATAAAATCGACTGTAGCAGATTCAAGTGCGGAATATAAGAACTTCTGCTAAACATATAGAGGGCACAAAACAAATACCAGCCAGAACTACTGAAGAACCGTCCTAAACAATCATCTACTGCGCAAAGAATCAAAAATAAAGAGGCAATGCAAACCACAGATCAATCACACAGTAGAAAGGATATTTTAGGTGGTGCGGTCCTCCAGACCTACGTCCACCCCACACTCAAATCCAAGTGTGGCTTACTGCTGCGCAACACAGCTTGCGTCTGTTGGGCCTTACAGCTTAGCCTACAACCGCTGAGCATCACAGCTTGCTTCCGCTGGGCAATACAGCTTAGCCATCTGCTGCCTAACAGCTTGCGCTGAGCCTCACAGCTTGCTGTCCAGAGAACCACGTTCTCTGCAACGCTGGGGATTACAGCTTACCCGTCCAGTGGAATCCTCCACTGCAAACGCCGGCACACAGCTTGAAAACAAGATTTCAGTAACCAAAACAAAAAGCAAACGAAAGATAAAATATATCCCTACAGGGAATGAAGCTCAAACAATTGAGCAAACTCAGATCTGGTTTTGAACCAAAGATCTGAGGAACAAACTCTCTTGAAACTCTCTAGACTCTCTTGTCTTCTTCCCTTCCTCTTTCTCTTCTCACTCTCTGATTCTTTCTTTTCTCTTCTACTTTCTTTTCTCTTCTTCTGGATCGTGGAGGCTCTCTCTCTGCTTCTGCCCTTTCTGCTTCAGTCACGATCAAATCTTCTTCAGAGGAAGAAGCTTCATATATATAGCAGCAGCGAGGTGGGCGACCGGTTTCCAGATTCTCGCCCAGAGAGCCTAGACCACGTGGCAGCATTTTACACACTGCATTCCACGTGTTACGTTCTTGAGCCATCTCCACTCTTGGATCACATGCCCTCATTAGGCTCCTCGAGTAGCAGCCCTGTAATAAACAGACTTGTTATTAGTGTGGATTTATCTGAGAGGAAAGAAAGAATGCATCGAGTAAGTTTGATAAATGAGCATACCCTGTACAGACTTGATGCACCAAATGCAGTGTGCATATATGAGAAAGTATGTACAACGAGAATGAATGCACTGACATTTCATTCACGAGTGTACAGACTTTGAATGCATGTAATGCATACACAGAGTGTACAGACTTGGAATTCATGAGATGCAGACACCGAGTGTACAGACTCTTGATGAATGCATGTAATGCACTAAACGATGTATAGACTTTGAACTGATGCAGACTAGGCAAACTCTGTACAGACTTTATTTGTGCCAAGACGACCAATGTGCAGACTTGCAGGAGTGATGATGCATGAGCTTAACTACTAGTACCAGCAGTGGGATGTATAGACTTTTGAATGCGTGGTACCGAGTGTATAGACTCTGCATCTATCAAAGTATGCACAACGAAGATGAGTGCTCAGGCATGCTGTCGAAGAATGTACAGACTTTACGTTTACGTGCATGAGACAAGACGATGTACAGAGTTGTGTTCATGCAGCAACACGCGTTGTATGAACTTGGTGCCGAAGTATGCACGAAGTGAAATGATGCACTGGCTATGTGTATGCATGAAGAACAGGGGTTGTACATACTTGATATCAAGCAGCAATGTTCTGACTTGATAGATGTAATGTGCATGCAATGTGCAGACTTGCTGAACTCCAGCATGAACATAATAGCAAAGAGTGTGCAGACTTTGAATATGCATAAACCAACCGTAGAATGTACAGACTTTGTTTTGAAGGATTGCACAATCCATTGAGGAATGTATAGACTTGTGTGTGCGTGCATGCTACACGGCAATGTATAGACTTTGTGTATGCAGCGATGTATAGACTTGATGCATGGACAATGCATATGCTTGAACAAGTGGCGATGTATAGACTTTTGAGACGATGCATAAACAAGTCACCAATCGAGTGTACATACTTTGTGTGCATGTGACAATAATGTACAGACTTGCTATAATGATGCACGGACTCAATGCGTCAGAATGTAAAGACTTGTTAAAGAAGAGATGCATGAACTATGCACATGCATGAAGAGCACTAACGATGTACAGACTTTAAATCAAGGGATGGATTGGCTGTACAGACTAAGCATATACATGGAGAGCAGACGATGTACAGACTTCCTATATGCTCAAGCAGGACTTTCATTTAGACAGACATGTTCATGATATGCAATGCTGACTCATAGTGTTTGCTATCATCAAAATCACAGGGGCACAACAAGGTGTAGGGAAATAAAACAGCGGAGGGCTGACTCGTGGAAGGCTGATATGCGGTGGAGTGCATGGAGGTATAGGGGTGTGTGGGAGTGAAAGGTTGACTCGTGGGGGGATATGAGGTGGATGACGGATGGGCGGCTTATGCGGGCGTAGAAGGTAGAGGAAATTCAGGGTCAAGGGAAACTAGGAGTTGTTGGCTAATGAAGCGGCTCGGTTGTAGAGTTGCTGCCATGAAGTGATATCATTCAGGGCTAAGATGCATCTGAGCTCGGGCGTTGCATTAGAAATAACCATCTTGATCTGCTCGCCCTCTGGAATATGCCCCGGGACTTGCGTGGCTAGGCGACGCCAGCGGTCGGCAAAGGTCTAGAATTTCTCGTCGGGCTTCATCTTCTCTTGGGCCAGATCAACCATAGAACATCTGGGCCCAATCTGGTCCTGGTACTGCTGAATAAATCTTGCTTGGATGGCTTGAAAATTCATCATCTGCTCTTGCGGTAACGTGAAGAACCAATCCTTGGCCGGGCCCTCTAAAGATAGGCCAAACAAATAGGCCATCAAGTGTTGATCATGCTGGAACTGGGCTGACTCATGCAAGAAATCCTTCAAATGGACGTAGGGGTCACCAATTCCACCATAGCGACGATAAGCCGGAATCTGTGAACGTGGTGGAAGCTGAAGACCTTGAAATGCAAATGGAATATCCAAAGAAGTTTGAGGATTGATTCGGCGTTGCAATTCATCAAGCTGGCGTTGGGCCTGAGCAAACATCTCCTCGGTAGGAAGAGTCCGAGAAGGATATGGGCCAGCCCGAGCAAGAGATGATGAATTTAGACCAGGATAATGATGATGGCCCGAATAAGGGGATCCAGCCTGAGAAGAAGGAAAGCTCGTTCTTGGAATGGAGGAATGCATGGGCCTGGAAGAATCGTGTATGTAGAAATGAGAATTAATTGGGCTAGCAGCAGCACGGGCGGGATAAGAAGGCCCGTTAACAGAATAGGGTCCAATGGAGGAATAAGGAGATGGGCCCGCATGGGAAGAGGAATCCACACGGGGGTAAGAAGAGGGAGAGGTAAAGGAATAAGGTACAGGGGAGAAATGCTCCATGGGGAGAATGGAGACTTTATATAGTCAAATCAGGGAAATACAATGAGGGAAGTAAGGGCTCAAAGGAGGGGGCTGACTCAATAATGCAAAGAAAAAGAAAAAGGAACCTAGGACAATGAGACTAGACAAATGGACACACAGAATGGACTAACCTAAATGGGCCTAACAACAAAACCTATATGGATGATGGGAGACGCAACACAAAATAACACAAGTGGGCTAGGACAAGCCCACACAACACAAACAATATGAAGGATTTCACCCAAGTCAAACAAGTTAATATGATGGGAAGTATTTTATTATCAAAGTTTTGGGTGGGCCTTTTAATGATTTTAATTGTGAATAATTCCCTTAAGATAGGTGTCCTATAGGGAATAAGGTCCAAACTTTGGTTTGACTACGGTTAATTCCTTCACAACGTATGCAAATGCAAGCCTGAGGGGTGGAAAGATACAACCGGCCTGGTGTCCGTGTGGGAATCAACGGCTTGCGGGGACTTACAGAGGTCCCAGATAAGATCACCTAGTCGAGTCCAAGGAATATGGGAGCGAGAGGATCACTTCCCGAGGGGGAATGCAACTACAATATGCCAATATGCATGATCCTATGTGCAACGGGGTGCATGCAATTTCTAGCCTAAGTCTAGCAAATCAAGACAATCATGAAATCATGCTAACATCACCAAAAATGCATGAAAAATGTAAAAAAAAAATATAAATAACAATGATGCAAGGCCTAAAATAGGGACAACTAGGCACTAAAAGATAATAAAAATCATTGAAGGACAACGTACCTTTGTGTTTGCCCCCGGACCTACAAGTGAGTTTTATGCATAAAATGCAAAAATGAAGGCAATATTTAAGTAGGCAAATAAAATCTAATGCATGCAAATAATATATGGATGTAAATATAATATAAAAGACTACACAATGGACCCAAAAAATAGGCAGAACAGACCCTATAAGACAATTTAAATCAGCAAACAAAATGGCCCTGTGAATCTGTCCCGAATCTGCCTACAAACTAGATGCAAAAATGCAAAAATAGAGGCACTTTTTAAATACGAAAATGATGTCCAATTGATGCAAACTCTATATGTATGGAAAGACAATACAAAGGATAGCACAACGCAACAAAAATCACCCCAATCTGACATCGGGAGACAAAGTTATGCCCAAACGAATAAGGCCCCTGCAAACAGAAATCCTGCCCGGCCAGAACCATTAAAAGGTCCCTGGATGACCGTTTATACCCTTTGAGCGGTCTAATGGATGACCGCCCAACTGAGGGACGGTCCAAGGAGGACCGTTTATAACCCCAAAGGGTTTGGGCGGTCCTAAAGAGGCCGTTTAACGCATTAGGCGGCCCTACGATAGACCGTGTAGCCCCGACAGACCCGAAAATGGACAGAATTATGGAAAAACATGGAGAAGACTATCCAAACATGCATGAACACCCACCCAACATGCAAGAGACTAAAAATATAACGTGATGGGCACTAGGTGTCGCACCGTGATCGCCAAAAAACTGTAGATATAAATGTTTCAATCTATCCCGCCCCCTAACTAAACAAGATAACCATGCATATAAGCGTGAAAGTGCATGAAATGGAAAGGGGCGACGAAGAAGAGAAACCTGATCGTGATCGCCACCAAAGTTCTACGGCACCAAAAGGATGAAGAAAGGATGTATACGGCGCCGTGTACCTTGGAAAATGAAGAAGAAGATGCGACCTAACGAGAAGCCGCTACAACGTGTGATCGCGCCTCAAAGGGAATGCGGGGAACCGATGTGGGTGCACCTCCTCACCTCCTAGCCGGCTAGAAAGCAAGGGCCTCACGTTCTATTGATGGTCTCCTACAAAACAAAGCCACAAAAATAAGAGAAAACCCATTAGATCATGAAAGTGTAGCACATGCCCGAAGTGATGAAATAGCATGAAAGAATGGGAGAGAACGCACCGGGGGAGGATTTTTAACCCCTATAAATGGGTGCAAATGAAAGGTGGGAGTGTTGTGCATGCATGGGATTTGAAATCACAGAATTTGATGGAGAGAACAGAGAGAAAACCATTGTGCAAAATGGAGAAAAATGCATAAACGTGCAGGAAACTGTGCAGAAACTAAGTGTAAAACTGTGATGATTTGTGAAAAGTAAGGGAGAGGAATAAGAAATTGGAGCAAGTATAGAGAGCCCAGAGAGATGGAAACGAAGCAGATACTCCCCTCTTCACGATGGGACTAATGGAGGACGAAGAGGACACCGGATGACTCCGCCCCAAGCCGACGAAGGGCGCCCCACCACACAGGTCCACGAACTTGTGATGATTTTGCTAAAAGTAGAGGCGAAGTTAGGAGGGCAAACAATGATGAAATGAAGCAAATGAGGAACCAAAACGAAGCCTATACTTCCCTCAATAGCCTGGGGTCGAAGGTTTGAGTGGACGATCCGGCATGGCTTCGCCCCAGGTCGAAGAAGAGCCCCCCGTCGCGCAGGCGAACTGGGCAGGTTTATATAGAAAAAAGGTGAAAACATTAACTTTCTGCTACGATTTCAGAGGATATAGTCCACAAAATCTCGAGATCTATGGATCAATCTCGAGATAATAGATAGGATAAGAGGCAGGAACAAACATGACTCTTTTTGGTTGAAGATTGTGGAAGTTATCGCTCTTGGAAGAAGGCTCTGGAACCTAATCTGCATGGATTTTTGGTTGCACGAAATGAGTAAATCCTTAACTTGCGGCCAAGATTCCAAGAGATCCGGTGCATGAAAAGTCATGCCCTATGGATCAAATTGAAATTAATACAAAGGGCAAGAGATAGAAACAAACGGGGGTGAATTTGGTGGAGGATTCTAGAAGATAGAGCACTAACAAAGAGGCCTCGTTGCACAGGTTCGACCTTAGAATCCGCGGTGAAGAAGACGGAGTTCAGGAACGTGTGGACTCTCTGTTAGTTGGACGGTCGCACGATAAACCGTTTATTGAATTGGACGGTCTAGGGGTAGACCGCCCATACCTAGGGGCGATCGGGTGACTTTTGGCCAAAAAAGGGATAAACGGTCATCCACATACCATTTTTTGACATAAACGGTCTCAAGAAGACCGTTCTTTGACATTTCAAAAATAATAAAATTAAAAGAAAAAATTAAAAAAATTAAAAAAAGTTACTGTTCATGGACGGTCAATTGTTGGCCGTTTTACTGCTGGACGGTCACCTTATGACCGTTCAACTCACGGAACGGTCAACTGTTGACCGTTCCCCTGCCAATCTCGCGCGACTTTAAAAATTGAAGCATATCTTGAAAACGGTGTAGAATTAGCGAAAGTGGTAGAAGAAGAAATTGTGGATAACTAAAAGATGAACAACTTTCATGAACTGGAGCAAATTCCCGACTGCGGGTCGGCAAGGCACAACCGGAGGGAGCTGCAACGCATGGGTGGCCATCAAAGCCCTGAAAACGTCTGTAAGAGATTCTGGCAATGGAGAGTGAGAAGCCCGCTTCGGGCAAGGTAGATGCCAAGGGCTATGGGAAGGTAGTGGGGATGGTAGCGGAGGTTGCGTAGGTAAGGAGAATTGTGTAGGTGAAGGCGGAGGGCTAATAAGTGAAGGAGATGGAGGTGTGGAGGGAGTGGGAATGTAATGGACGGCATCCACCTACTGAGGGTGTGACATTTCCTTGACCGGAAGTGGAGAGGTGTGGGGAAATAAAACAGCGGAGGGCTGACTCGTGGAAGGCTGATATGCGGTGGAGTGCATGGAGGTATAGGGGTGTGTGGGAGTGAAAGGTTCACTCATGGGGGGATATGAGGTGGATGACGGATGGGCGGCGTATGCGGGCGTAGAAGGTAGAGGAAATTCGGGGTCAAGGGAAACTAGGAAGTGTTGGCTAATGAAGCGGGCTCGGCTGTAGAGTTGCTGCCATGAAGTGATATCATTCAGGGCTAAGATGCATCTGAGCTCAGGCGTTGCATTAGAAATAACCATCTTGATCTGCTCGCCCTCTGGAATATGCCCCGGGACTTGCATGGCTAGGCGACGCCAGCGGTCGGCAAAGGTCGAGAATTTCTCGTCGGGCTTCATCTTCTCTTGGGTCAGATCAACCATAGAACATCTGGGCCCAATCTGGTCCTGGTACTGCTGAATAAATCTTACTTGGACGGCTTGAAAATTCATCATCTGCTCTTGCGGTAACGTGAAGAACCAATCCTTGGCCGGGCCCTCTAAAGATAGGCCAAACAAATAGGCCATCAAGTGTTGATCATGCTGGAACTGGGCTGACTCATGCAAGAAATCCTTCAAATGGACGTAGGGGTCACCAATTCCACCATAGCGACGATAAGCCGGAATCTGTGAACGTGGTGGAAGCTGAAGACCTTGAAATACAAATGGAATATCCAAAGAAGTTTGAGGATTGATTCGGCATTGCAATTCATCAAGCTGGCGTTGGGCCTGAGCGAACATCTCCTCGGTAGGAAGAGTCCAAGAAGGATATGGGCCAGCCCGAGCAAGAGATGATGAATTTAGACCAGGATAATGATGATGGACCGAATAAGGGGATCCAGCCTGAGAAGAAGGAAAGCCCATTCCGGGAATGGAGGAATGCATGGGCCTGGAAGAATCGTGTATGTAGGAATGAGAATTAATTGGGCTAGCAGTAGCACGGGCGGGATAAGAAGGCTTGTTAACAGAATAGGGTCCAATGGAGGAATAAGGAGATGGGCCTGCATGGGAAGAGGAATGCACGCGGGGGTAAGAAGAGGGAGAAGTAAAGGAATAAGGTACAGGGGAGAAATGCTCCATGGGGAGAATGGAGACTTTATATAGTAAAATCATGGAAATACAATGAGGGAAGTAAGGGCTCAAAGGAGGGGGCTGACTCAATAATGCAAAGAAAAAGAAAAAGGAACCTAGGACAATGAGACTAGACAAATGGACACACAGAATGGACTAACCTAAATGGGCCTACAACAAAACCTATATAGATGATGGGGGACGCAACATAAAATAACACAAGTGGGCTTAGACAAGCCCACACAACACAAACAATATGAAGGATTTCACCCAAGTCAAACAAGTTAATATGATGGGAAGTATTTTATTGTCAAAGTTTTGGGTGGGCCTTTTAATGATTTGAATTGTGAATAATTCCCTCAAGATAGGTGTCCTATAGGGAATAAGGTCCAAACTTTGGTTTGACTAAGGTTAATTCCTTCACAACGTATGCAAATGCAAGCCTGAGGGGTGGAAAGATACAACCGACCCAGTGTCCGTGTGGGAATCCACGGCTCGCGGGGACTTACGGAGGTCCCAGATAAGATCACCTAGTCGAGCCCAAGGAATATGGGAGCGATAGGATCACTTACCGAGGGGGAATGCAACTACAATATGCCAATATGCATGATCCTATGTGCACTGGGGTGCATGCAATTTCTAGCCTAAGTCTAGCAAATCAAGACAATCATGAAATCATGCTAACATCACCAAAAATGCATGAAAAATGTAAAAAAAATATAAATGACAATGATGCAAGGCTTAAAATAGGGACAACTAGGCACTAAAACATAAGAAAAATCATCGAAGGACAACGTACCTTTGTGTTTGCCCCCGGACCTACAAGTGAGTTTTATGCATAAAATGCAAAAATGAAGGCAATATTTAAGTAGGCAAATAAAATCCAATGCATGCAAATAATATATGGATATAAACATAATATAAAAGATTACACAATAGACCCAAAAAATAGGCAGAACAGACCCTAGAAGGCATTTTAAATCAGCAAACAAAACGGCCATGTGAATCTGTCCCGAATCTGCCTACAAACTAGATGCAAAAATGCAAAAATAGAGGCACTTTTTAAAAATGCAAATGATGTCCAATTGATGCAAACTCTATATGTATGGAAAGACAATACAAAGGACAGCACAACGTAACAAAAATCATCCCAATCCGACGTCGGGAGACAAAGTTATGCCCAAACGAATAAGGCCCCTGCAAACAGAAATCCTGCTCGGCCAGAACCATTAAAAGGTCCCTGGATGACCGTTTATACCCTTTGAGCGGTCTACTGGATGACCGCCCAACTGACGGACGGTCCAGGGAGGACCGTTTATTACCCCAGAGGGTTTGGGCGGTCCTAGATAGGCCGTTTAACGCATTAGGCGGCCCTACGATAGACCGTGTAACCCCGACAGACCCGAAAATGGACAGAATGATGGAAAAACATGGAGAAGACTATCCAAACATGCATGAACACCCACCCAACATGCAAGAGACTAAAAATATAACGTGATGGGCACTAGGTGTCCCACCGTGATCGCCAAAAAACTGTAGATATAAATGTTTCAATCTATCCCACCCCCTAACTAAACAATATAACCATGCATATAAGCGTGAAAGTGCATGAAATGGGAAGGGGCGACGAAGAAGAGAAACCTGACCGTGATCGCCACCAAGGTTCTACGGCACCAAAAGGATGAAGAAAGGATGTAGACGGCGCCGTGTACCTTGGAAAATGAAGAAGAAGATGCGACCTAACGAGAAGCCGCTACAACGTGTGATCGCGCATCAAAGGGAATGCAGGGAACCGATGTGGGTGCACCTCCTCACCTCCTAGCCAGCTAGAAAGCAAGGGCCTCACGTTCTATTGATGGTCTCCTGTAAAACAAAGCCACAAAAATAAGAGAAAACCCATTAGATCATGAAAGTGTAGCACATGCCCGAAGTGATGAAATAGCATGAAAGAATGGGAGAGAACGCACCGGGGGAGGATTTTTAACCCCTATAAATGGGTGCAAATGAAAGGTGGGAGTGTTGTGCATGCATGGGATTTGAAATCACAGAATTTGATGGAGAGAACAGAGAGAAAACCGTTGTGCAAAATGGAGAAAAATGCATAAACGTGCAGGAAACTGTGCAGAAACTAAGTGTAAAACTGTGATGATTTGTGAAAAGTAAGGGAGAGGAATAAGAAATTGGAGCAAGTATAGAGAGCCCAGAGAGATGGAAAACAAAGAAGATACTCCCCTCTTCACGATGGGACTAATGGAGGACGAAGAGGACACCGGATGACTCCGCCCCAAGCCGACGAAGGGCGCCCCACCACACAGGTCCACGAACTTGTGATGATTTTGCTAAAAGTAGAGGCGAAGTTAGGAGGGCAAGTAATGATGAAATGAAGTGAGGAACCAAAACGAAGCCTATACTTCCCTCACTAGCCTGGGGTTGAAGGTTTGAGTGGACGATCCGGCATGGCTTCGCCCCAGGTCGAAGAAGAGCCCCCCGTCGCGCAGGCGAACTGGGCAGGTTTATATAGAAAAAAGGTGAAAACATTAACTTTATGCTATGATTTCAGACGATAGAGTCCACAAAATCTCGAGATCTATGGATCAATCTCGAGATAATAGATAGGATAAGAGGTAGGAACAAACGGGACTCTTTTTGGTTGAAGATTGTGGAAGTTATGGCTCTTGGAAGAAGGCTCTGGAACCTAATCTGCATGGATTTTTGGTTGCACGAAATGAGTAAATCCTTAACTTGCGGCCAAGATTCCAGGAGATCCGGAGCATGAAAAGTCATGCCCTATGAATCAAATTGAAGATAATACAAAGGGCAAGAGATAGAAACAAACGGGGGTCAATTTGGTGGAGGATTCTAGAAGATAGAGCCCTAACAAAGAGGCCTCGTTGCACAGGTTCGACCTTAGAATCCGCGGCGAAGAAGATGGAGTTCAAGAACTTGTGGACTCTCTATTAGTTGGACGATCGCACGATAGACCGTTTATTGAATTGGACGGTCTAGGGGTAGACCGCCCATACCTGGGGGCGATCGGGCGACTTTTGGCCAAAAAAGGGATAAACGGTCATCCACATACCATTTTTTGACATAACCGGTCTTAAGAAGACCGTTCTTTAACATTTCAAAAATAATAAAATTAAAATTAAAAATTAAAAAAATTAAAAAAAGTTACTGTTCAACTGTTGGACGGTCACCTTGTGACTGTTCAACTCAAGGAACGGTCAACTATTGACCGTTCCGCTGCCAAGCTCGCGCGACTTTTGAAATTGAAGCATATCTTGAAAACGGTGTAGAATTAGCGAAAGTAGTAGAAGAAGAAATTGTAGATAACTAAAAGATGAACAACTTTCATAAAGAAAGTAAGATGAGAAAATGATTAGAAGAGAGAGAAAATGCCGAGACATAGGTGAACAGTGTAGTCTGCTAGAAAAATGTAAATAACTTGAAATCGGTGCTGAACTGGCCAATGATGTAGAAGAAAGAATTGTAGGGATTTGAAAGATGAACAACTTTTGTGAAGGACATATTTTGAAAAGAGGAAAGGAAGGGGGTGAAAAGGACCATTTTCAAGACTGCATAGCGAAAGGGGGCTGAATGCTTGAGGGAAGCCGGCCTAAATGGGCCGTAAGTTGACTTGGAAGGCCGACATGTGATAAGATAAGCTCCGGGGCTCCATGAAATAATGGTCTCCAAGGCTCAAATAGAATGGAATAATGAAATGGGCTCGAAATCCATCCAAGGAAGGCTCCAAAACAATGGGTAATTCGGGACATCAAAAATGATGAATAAGAGAAATGACGTAACTTGTGGGTTAAAAATGGGTGTCAACAGTAGCAACAAGGGGACAAACCCCAACCACACACATGTTGCTTCCGCAGCGATACACACAAGGGGACACGCCCCAAAACGCTGCCACTGCAGCACACACAGACAACATCGGGGAACACATCCCGCACAGGAATCCCACACGGAGATGCAGCTCCGTACACACACACGGATATATCGATGTTCAGAGAGACAAGAAAGATCTACAATAAATGCTCACAGTGGTTTATAACCCAAGAACAACATCATAAAGAGATGAATAGAAGATAAAAAATGTTTCCCCTTTGTTCTTGAAAGGTCATTTGATTGTTTTCCTTGAAGCACTGGTCGGAGGGAGTTTAATCTGCAGCTGGTTGTAGCAGTCGGTCGTCCTCTCTGAGGAAGAACTAATAAATCTTTCAAAGACCTCTCCTCTCCACCTTGTGGCCGCCCTTTTTCTTCCTTTTCTTGCAAGAATAGCAAACGTTTAACCCAAAGAATAATCTATGCTCAAATAGAAGAATAGAAATGAGAGAAGAAGATACTCCCCTCAAATCTGCTATGAAACCCTTTCATTTGGGTAGTAGGGAGCGCTGGAATGTTTGTCCGAGAAGTGGAAGCCGACCAAGGTCGCAGGAGACGCCCAGGGTAAGTCTTCAGCACAACACGTTCAGAATCAGAAGCAGATCGGCAGAGATAGGCTTGTTGATGGCGTTCTCCTTTTCTTCCTCTTCCTCCTCCAAGTAGAGCAACACCCTCACCCACGTCCTCTTTCACCTACAGAGAATGGAAACAATGTTAGCGCAAGGGGGATGCCTCCCATCGTGGGTGAATGCGGCTAGATATACTAGCAAGAAGGCAGTAGCAAAAAGACATGATAGCCCATGTTAAAAACCTCTCAAAACAACCCTTAGACACGTAGTGAAACCCTAAGGGCAAGGATGTAAATAACCAAGCCAATCGGATCTTGAAATGGGCAATTCGAAACCAATTCGGAAAACTCGTTCCGGACGAACCAGAGAAAGTGTCGACTCCATGAGTCGACACTTTTCTCATCTCATTCTGTCCCGTTTGTAAAAATAGGACTCAGGACAAAAGTGTCGACTCTCAGAGTCGACACTTTTTGCCGAGAGTTCTGCCAGAAGATAGAAATCAACTCCTAGGATAAAAGTGTCGACTCACAGAGTCGACACTTTTTGTCAGCATATCAGAAATCAACGCAGACAGCACCTATTGAAAAAAGTGTCGACTCTGTGAGTCGACACTTTTACTGACAGAGCAGAAAACTACATTAAATCAAAATGAAAGGCCTAAGGCCTTCAACCAAGATCAAACCCCTATAATAAAAACATGATATGCCAATAAAATGGCATGTAATGAGGGGTCTTAAAAACACAAATCAAACCAGATTTAACAAGGAATTTTAGCAACCAAAATAAGCATGATGCAACATGAGCCTCGATTCAACAAGGGACAATTAAGCAATCAAATAAACTCCAAGGCCAAAATACATGAACCGAATCCAACCAAGGCACAAGGAAATATATTCAACCATAAAGAGTTGAGATTTGACAAGGAAACGTGGGAAGCTAAAAGACCATCAACAATCTTCAAGACAGTCAAGTAGAGCATGCATGAGACTCATGCAAACCCTGTACATGAAAAACCATTTCAAACCCAATCAAGGTATAGATGATCAAATCCAGAGCCAAAGTCAAATTCAGAAGCAAAGTCTTACCATGGATCTATGACTTTGAGGACTATATGAACCTGCACTTAATGAAAATCCAACAGCATGTCAATATTGAACCAATGTAACTGAATGCTCAATCACATTGACAAAGCTTGTTCATCCTGCTTGCTTATACATTGAAATGGAACTATGTATATGAATTTGATTCATATCCATTCAGCCAATTTAAAACTCAAGCTAGCAATCCAAAATTGCTTCATATATGTAAAAGCCAAAAACATTGTTCCAAACATCACCAAGAACAACCATGAACTCATGGAATAGGTTACACCTTTGAAAGCACAGATGCCATACCATTTATAAATCTTGAACAACTGACATGAGATTCTCAATGTCTAAATGCATGAGGACACTAGAGAATCCATTTTCAACAACGGTTTAAGCAAACCTTGACCACTTTGATATCTAGTCACGCATGAACTATAAAAGCAGTCCAGGGTAAACTGAACTCTTACATTCCAATGTAAGCAATCCAAGTTTAGTTCAGCAAATCTAAATACAGTCCAAGACATTCAAGTTCAGTCCAATTAATTTAAGCACAATCAAACGCAATCTAAACTTAACTCATTCACAGGCAATATGAGTAGACACAAATCCATTTAACAAGTTCAGTCCAAAGCATGCACTCACATGATTTAGAACCATCTGCAATTTGATTATGCCATATGACAATCCACTGAGAGTCATAGTTTTCACATGAAATCACCAATGCAAGAGTCAACATCAAGGATATATACATGAAGGACCATGCTTCATAACAAAGTAAGAACCAAAGCTCAAGGAGCCAGGGGTCGACCCATCCCAAGGAAAATGGAAAACTGCCTTAGCAGTCCAATGTAATCAAATAATCTAACCAACATAATATCATGCAAGAGCAGTCATAAAACCAATACCCAACAATCTCATGCACAGCACGCATGAGTCAACATCAGGAATGTATTCTTGAAGGACCATTGAAATTCAACCTGCAAAACAAGATATCATCATGTTAGCTTGTTTATCATGAAGACGTCATTAAACATAAAACACACAATATATTGGAATCATCAAAACCATTGTCAAAGACAACGAGGGGGCGCACCAGAACCCAACAGACTGCCACAGTCGCTGGCAAAGTCACCTCTCCTGCCTGTGTCGACCGTGGTATTGACTTGCACGGTGGGGCTAGTAGGGTCCTCCAGTGTGGGACCATCAGGTATGTAGTTGAGTACTTGGTCATTTCATGATGGATTGCTCTGCTTTACCCACCCATGCTGAGCTTTCATCGGGGTTGATTGTAGGTACCTCTTCCCCTCTGGAGGAGTGAGAGCTTCCCCGGGACATGGCCCGGGTAGCAGGAGACGAGCCTACTATCGCAGCTTCTACTGAGGGTGACGAGGAGTTCGTCGACATTGAGGGGGTTTTCGAAGGGGACGCCCCAGCTGGTGGGCTTTTTTCCTAACACCTCTGGCTAGGAAGTTATCTTCATGTGAGGCTGGATTTGGTAGTAGCCCGACTTGGCTTCTTGATGTGCAGGTGCCTCTGATTTGCCTGCGGTCGGGGGTTCATCAGAGACCTTGTCTGGTTCTTCCGACAGTGGCAGCGCAACATTAGAGACTGACGAGAGCTCGAGCTCGAGCTCTTCTCCCTCTGAGGCCTCTTCTGTCGGGGATGCCGAGATGGAGATGGTTTTGGAAGGTATATCGAAATCCTTCCCTCCTCCCTATTGGCTTTGGTTTAGAGTTTATAGCGGGATGTTGATGCCATCGTGCTATGTCCAGGCCTGGAATTTGAGGGGGAGCGCATGCTGGATCCCGTCGAGGATGACCAGGGAGAGCCCTCCATCTCCCCGATGACAGCTGGGGATGGACGAATTATCGGGGAGGCCCTGCCCTCCCCGACTCCAGCGGGGGATGCCGCGGACGTGGGGGAGATGTTACCCTCACCGACCCCGAGCGGGGATGTGGCAGGAGCGGCGGGAGCTTCACCAGGTGAGAGTTAGGACCTTTCTCAGGTTTTTCACCTTGTCTTGTCACAGGGAAGTCCCAGATGTTGTTCATTGTTTGATGAGATTGTGTAGGTCCTTCCGGTGTGCTGGCTGAGACGGGCCACTCTTCCCTGGAGCTGGGGATCGAGTGGCCCACATCTGCTTCACCACCAGAGCCGCTGTTGGACGTCGGTGTGGGTGCGGCCTTGCTCCTGCGAGCCCGAGGGTACCTAGGAGGAGACCCCCTGCCTTCTCCGGAGGAGCTTCGGCAGCGACTGAGGGACTGCACCCAGGGGTACCACGGCCTTGGTTTCTCGCATGAGCTTTGGATGTCTGGCTTGGCCGGCATCTGGGCGGAGTACTTGCGGCTCCTAGAGGCTCAGAAGCAGAGAGCTCAGTGGCTGGCGGCCGTTCGAGAGGTGCAAGAGCAGTGGGCTCAGCATGCGCTAGCGGCTGCCGAGCAGAGGAGGCGCGCTGATGCGGCCGTGTCACTTGCTAGGGACTGCGCTACGCACCTGAGCGAGGCGGAGAGCAGGGCTGAGGCCTTGCAGAAGGCCTTGAAGGAGCAGCGGCAAGCTGTGGAGCTTGCTAGGGTTGATTGGCAGACCGCCGAAGCCAGGGCCGAGGCTAGTGTTCAGCTCTCGTCGACCTTGGAGGCGGAGCTCGTGGCTGCGGAGTCTCGCCTTACGGCACTAGAGAGGGGCGAGCCTGGGATATGATTGTATCACCTCTCTTTCTCCTTTCTTTTTGTTATCCGGACTATATGTCTTTTGTTACTCCAAGGGCATGTCTTGGGCTCCCTTTTATAGAGTATCAATGACAAACTCCAGATTTTGGTGTTGTTGTTTGCTGAGTTGTTCTTCTTCCGAGTCTATGGGACAGTGTTGGGTAGAAGGGATGGCGACCACGTACTGTTGGTCGTGCTTGATTGTTTTAACATGTACTGGTGTAGGGGGCTGAGGACTGGGTTTACCCAACTTTCAGACATTGGAATAAAAGATTGGGTAAGGGGAACGGTGTAACTGGATTTCGAATACTGGGAGCTGAGTGCTGGTTACTGGGAAGTAGGGGAAAAGCCCTAGTGCAAGGTTGGCGTAGGCCCGTCAGGACGTGGTGGTCTACTGGGTTAGAGTCGGGAACTGACTCTGGAATGCGTCGGTTGTGGGTTGACGCCTGGGTATTGGGTGTTTGTATGTCGTTAGTCGGTAATGTAGCTCTTCTCGACTTGAGAAACTGGGGTTGGGTTGGCCGAAAGGCCACAAAAGGTATCACAGCCGAAGGCCAAGATTAGGGGCTGGGATTGGTTGGCCGGCCTGTGAAGGGATGGTGGCGGAAATTGGGGCTGGGAGCTGGCGGCCGGCCTATGAAGGGATTGCAGCCAGAAATTGGGGTTGGAAGCTGGCGACTGGCCTGTGAAGGCGTTGTAGCCAGAAACTGGAGTTGGAAGCTGGCGGCTGGCCTGTGAAGATGTTGTAGCTGGGAACTGGAAGCTGGAGGCTAGCCTGTGAAGGCGTTGTAGCCGAAGACTGGAGTTGAAAATTGGCGGCTAGCCTATGAAGGCGTTGTAGCCGAAGACTGGAGTCGGAAGCTGGCTGATGGCCTGTGAAGGCGTTGTAGCCGAAGACTGGAATTGGAGATTGGCAGCTAGACGGTTGGCCTGTGAAGGCGTTGTAGCCGGAGACTGGAACTGGAGACTGGAGCTGGCCGGCTGGCCTATGAAGGCGTTGTAGCCGGAGTCTGGAATTGGAGCTGGAGCTGAGGGTTGGGACTGGCCGGCTGGCCTATAAAGGCGTTGTAGCCGGAATACTGGGACTGGTCAGCTAACCGTTGAGGTGTGTAGCCGAGAACTGGGGCTGGAATTGGTGATGACCGACCCTCGGGGGTGTAGTGGCCACCATTGTCGTGGAGTGATGTGAAGGTCACCATCAGCGAGGTGTCGCGGTTGATGACTTTCGTTAGTGAAGAGTAGAAAGGGAGAGAGAGTTTTTTTTTCTCTTTACCAGCCCTACCGCCCTTGCAAGTTTTCGCCAGAGCTGGCCCCCTTTTGCTTTTTCCGGTGCGCCCTCGTGGGTTTTCACACAGAGGGGTTACCCAATTTTGGCTGAGACGCCCTTTCGGATTTTCACCTCAGCTGGGTTGGTGACAATTTTTGCCCCCAGTAATCCTGTAGAAGGAATCAACTGAGGCCGCCGAGGTATCTCTATTTTTAACCCCAAATTTTTTTATACTTTCTTTTAAGACTGTCATCCGTAGCGTGTTGCCGTCAGGGGACGTAACCTGAAACTGTAAGGTGTGGGTGGTCGGATATTGTTCCACCATTAATAAAGGTTTTCATACATTCTCGTGCCATGGTGGCGAAGGGCCACTACGTCATGGCGAGATATGACTAGAGTTATGGCTGGTGGATCAGGGATTGTAGGAGAGAACTGGGATTATGATGAAACTTGAAGGCTCTGGATTTGCAGGGGATGTAGGATGTAGTGACATAGAATGACAAGTGTCTAGGCATGTACTTGGACATAGGTCTACTGGGATGGTGACTGGGAGCTTGACTATCACAGGGACCGGTTGACCTGTGGTGTCGAAGCAAGGGCCTAAGGTTGGCCAAACTGGGTGGGGGTAGTGCAAGGCCAATTGGGAATTATAGGGCTCATGCTCTAGCAGTGTAAGTTGATTGAAGATTGGCTCTTGGTGAGGCTAACGGCTCACCGAGGAGGGGGTGGAAGGCTGTTTTGACTGGTGGGGAGAGGAAGTTTTTCTCATTATCTGCTCTACTGCCCTTTTGGGTTTTCACTAGAGCCGACCCCCTTTAGCTTTTTCCGACACGCTCTTGCGGGTTTTTAGGTCGAGGGGTTTCCAATTTTTGTCTGAGGTGCCCTTTCGGGTCCCCACCTCAGCTGGATTACTGGCCTTTTTGCCCCCAGTCGCCCGCTTGTGATGAGGATGACTGGGTCTGCCGGGGCATCTCTATTTTTAACCCAATTTTTTTCTTTTTTTTGACTTACCTGGGAGCCTGATGGCTGGACTGGTACTGGTGCAGAAGTGCCGGTGTTCCCGTGGTAACGGGAGCGAAGGTAGGGGATTAGTCCCCGAGGATGCCTGGCGGCGGTTCCGGGGAGCTGGGCTAGCAGGTTTACTGGGAATTGACGACTGGGAGGACTGGTCGGTTAGATCCTTCACGGGGAAGGACCGGCCTCACTAGCATCAGCTGGGACGTGCACCTTAGTCTGGCTGGCGTGCGAACTCGTGTTCCGGTGCATAATATAGCTTTATATGTCTGCTGTTGAGAGGCAGGAACGGCCTATGACCTTTGTGGTCGACAACCGTGTAGGCCCCACCCTCATAGACATTCTGGATAATATACGGACCTCGCCAATTTGGCTGTAATTTCCCATTGGAGCGCCCTGCCATGACTTCCTTTTCCTTGATCATGACAAGGTCGCCTTGCTTGAAAGCTCGCTGCTTGACGAGCTTATCATAGGCCCGGGCCATGTGGGCCTGGTATATTTGTAGGTGTTTGTAGGCTTCGAGCCGCTTGCCTTCTAGATTGATGAGCTCCTCTAGCCTTCTCTGGTACTCACTTTCGTTAGGGCAGACAAGGCCGGTGTGGATCGCCACACTAACTGGACTTCGATGGGGACAATTGCTTCTGTCCCGTAAGCAAGGGAGAACGGCGAGCACCCCGTGGGGGTTTTGTAGACCGTCCGATAGGCCCATAATGCTTCGAAGACCTTCTCACCCCAATTGTGTTTCCGGTGGCTAACCATCTTAGCCAGGAGCTTGCAGAGGGTCTTATTGAAGGCTTCCGCTAAGCCAGTAGCCTGGGGGTTGTAGACCAAAGAGGTTCTCCAATCGATGTGGAATTTGGCCGCTAACTGGTATACGGCCTTATTCTTGAATGGTGTCCCGTTGTCGGACACTATGCGACTGGGAGTACCGAATCGGTATATGATGTTGTGCCGGACGAATCTGGCAACGATTTCCCCGGTGACCTCTCACAAGGGAAGGGTCTCTACCTAGCGAGAGAAATAATCAGTGGCGGCCAAGATGTATTTGTGGCCCTTAGAAGATGGTGGGAAAGGCCCCGCGATGTCCATGCCCCACTCGGCAAATGGCCAGGTGGGGGTTGTAGGACGCAATGAATTAGGAGGTCTTCTGGGCACTGGACCAAAGGCTTAGCATTGATGGCATCTACGGGCATACTGGACATAATCCGCGTACATGGTTGGCCAATAAAAACCTTTGAGCTTGATGTTGTGCTTCATTCGATCTCCGGCCTAGTGCCCGCCGCACAACCCGGAGTGGACCTCCTGCATGATGGCTCGAGCCTCGGCGAGAGAGACACATCTCAAGAGAATTGACTTATCCTTCTCGTGGATGAGTCGGTACAAGGAGTTGCCGATCAACTCGTAATAGGTTGCTCAGCGGAGTAGATGGACCTTTTGAGCTCGGTCAGGGGGAAGCCACCCTTTCTTGAATTTGATGATGGGCGCACGCCAATCATCCTCTTCTGGAAGCATGTTCTGGTCAAGGTCGTGGACCTCGTAGATGGTGAGACCGGTGTTTCCTTTGAGTGAGCTCGACATCAGCCTTCTGTGTTTGATGATGATGTCGACCTCACCCTCGGGCGGGAACTTGATGGCCGCGGCCAATTTTGCTAAGGCATCCGCCTGAGCGTTGCTGCTTCTGGGGATATGATCTATTTCGAAGAAATAGAACTTCTGGGTTAATCTGGTGACGGCGGTATGATACGGAACCAACTCTGGCTTCCGCACGTCATAGATGCCGAGGACCTATCGAACTATCAGCTGGGAGTCCCTGTAGGCATTGAGGCATTTAATGCCCATGTGGAGAGCCATCTGGAGCCCAATGAGTAGAGCTCCATACTCGGCTTCATTATTGGTCAGGGACTTCATGAAGGCGCAGGAGTTGTACAAAACTCCGCCCTGAGGAGTCAGAAAAACTATGCCGGCACCTGTCGTGGTGGCTGGATCCTGGTTGCTCCGGGTGATCCCTCGGGAAGTGCCATCGAAGTAGAGCTCCCAACAAGGCACGCTAGTTGTGAGAGCACTTTGCTGCCAGTAATGCAAGGCATCTCCGCTCTGTTCAACTGGTTGTTGTGATTAAGCAGCAAGGGACTCTTCGTCCGGGAGCTCCGAGTTGAAGGGCGAGTCGTCTGGTACTGGATGGGTTGCCAAGAATTCAGCCATTCCTTCTCCCTTGATTGCTTTTTTGGGGACATAAGTGATGTCGTACTCCATCAGCAGGAGAGCCCACCTTCCCAGTCTGCCTGAGAGGATAGGTCGCCGAAGGAGGTACTTCAGGGGGTCGTGCTTGGATATAAGCTCAACCTGATGGGACAAGAGGTAATGTCGCAGCTTCCTAACTGTGAACACCAGTGCCAAGCAAACCTTCTCCATAGGGGAGTAGCAGTACTCGGCACCGATTAGCTTCCGGATGAGGTAATAGAGGGGCTGCTCTTTACCTTCCTCATTGATTTGCGCCAACAGAGCTCCTAGCGAAGCGTCCATGGCATCAATATAAAGAATGAGGGGTTTACCCTTGATCAATGCCCCCAAGACTGGGGGAGTAAGGAGGTACTCCTTGATTTGCTCGAAAGCCGTTTGGCATTCTGAGTCCCATGTAAACTGATAGTTCACACGGTGGGTGAGCTAGAAGGGGGGGATGAATAGATCACCCCCAAATTCAATCTAATTCGAAGATAGACTAGAAAATTCAGAAACGCAGTAGGGTACCTCCTCAAATCTAGCCACGTATCAACCAGAAAGACAGATGCTCAATGAGACCAAGAACTAAGTAGTGTAAAGATCAAACACCTGGCGAGCAAAAATAGTATAATAGACAAAAATCAGACCACACCAAAGGGACAGAAGATTTTTAAGGTGGTTCGATTGCAATCTGCAATCTACTTCCACCCCTTACTCCTCTGGAGTAAGGCTTCCTTGCACTAAGCAAATTTGAAACCGCGGACTCAGTCTGCAACACCTGCTGCCGTACAGCTTACCCCAAGGAACAATCTCCTCGATCTTCCTATGACCGGAAGAACCCCTGGAGGATCAACCTACCTTCCTTTGCACACCACAAAGGAAACCCTGTGAATTGCACCCAGCAACTCACGAACCAGAGGATCAATCCTCTCTTCTTCCAAACACGATGGAGGGAAAACGGAGAACCTCTCCCTTCCTCTAAGAAGACTTAGAGGGTAACAAAACTAGTATAGAAGGGATTAATGAAACAACTCGAAAATGAAAAATAAAAGGAGATAGTCACTTAAAAATAGCAATAATGTAGCTTCCAGAGAAGCAGACTTTCAAGCTCAAATAAAAGATGATCACTCAGACACTTTCATTTCTAGACAGGCTCTTCTCTCGAATAGGGAAATTTCAGCACACGCAGTGGCTTCAGATGCTCTCTCATCGTCATTCTTCAGCAGCACCCTCTTGCAGTCTTCAACCTCCTTTTTATAGCCAGATGATAGCGCGTGGGTAACACAATTCCCGCCCAGTTCTTTACGCAGATATGATCCCTTTTTGATTCCACATGTCAGAACCATGGTGCTGTAGCAGTCCACGTGGCAGGATCATCCTTTATGTTCTTTGTCTCGGATCACGAGCCCTTAAATCTGGTACTTTGACTTCCACGTAGAGTATCCTCATAGGTTTTGGGTTCGCCGGACAAGTGCTCGACCAGGTAGCAAACATGGCAGGCATATGGGAATATTAGCACAGACCTTATAGCCCAAGGTGTAAACATGCACAGACCGTATAGCAAAATATGCTCAGATCATGAATCACATAAAGGAAGAAATGTTGCACGGACCTTCATAGCATATGAACTAACCTACACGGTCTCTACAAATGTTGCGCACAGACCTTATGGCAGTGCTATAGTGAGGTGCACGGAGTTGGCCGTGCAAAATGCAGGACATGCACAGACTTACATTGTGCATAAACAAGGATTGCACCGACCTTGTGTGTGTGCAGGCAAAGAATGCACCGACTTGGTGCGTGCAAAATATAACCTGCACCAACCTTGATATATGCCTTAGCCGAATCATGAGACGCAGGCATGCAATGAGACGCATAATGAACTGAGACACATATGCACATGAGACGCAATATGAGACGTAAATATGAGACACAAATGTGCACTGACCCTAGGTGTGCATGAGACGCAACATGAGATACACAAGTGCATGAGACGCAAATGTAGACGCACTAACTTTATACAGTCACAACATTGAGACACAAACGTGCACCGTCCTTGTGCAATCTCAACACGAGTTGCACCGACCCTATTTGCTTGACTCTACTTAATGAATAGGATTGTGCACCAACCCTATAAACATGCAGGCAAGGTATGGACAGACTTGGTGCGAGCGAAAACATAACCTGCACCGACTCGATTGCGTTCAGCAACGATTATTGCACCGACTTGTTGTGCCTAGAGCTCAACATGCACGGACTTAGTCGCGTGCCTCAACGAAGGTTGCACCGACTTAACTAATGCATAAACAGAGATTGCAACGACTTAGTCGCGTGCAGCAACGAAGGTTGCACCGACTTGATGAATTCATGCACAGACCCTATTCAGTTGAAATGTAGCATATGCACGGACTCAATACAGAATGAACTGAGTATGCACGGACCTTACCCCCAAAAGTCAGCTCAGAGTAAAACCAGAGAGTGCAGTATATGAAGAATGTATTAAGATAGACTATCATGATTGACTTATAGTGTATGACATCATCAAAACCGTACGAGTGCAACAGTGTCCCCTTTTTTGATGATGGCAACACTATGAGTCAATTTATGTCAATGCAATCAAAATTGAGTGATCAAGCAGTGATGTGAGTGATCGAGCATGCATGCTTTATTACACACTAACTCCTGCCAAAGCATTTGACTCTCCCCATCATTTGACTCCCCCCTTTGACATCATCAAAAGGATATAAAAGAGATATGCAGCTATTGGATAAGTGAGAGAAAAAATGTCGTATCTTCACAGTGAGAATGACCCATGAACATATCTTAAAAAGTTAAGTAGGCCACTAAACAAGCGTAGAATCTTCAAATCAAGTAATCAAGAAAGACCTAGAGTGAGAGTGAAGTTTATCTACGTACAGAAGATATGATGAGGAATCAAGGGTGAACAGATATGTCAAGAGAGAGCTGATCAAAACTATACTAATTAGACTGCAAGAGACTGATCCTCAGAGAAGGTTCTTCAGGTATTGAGGACAAACAGTCCATAGACTAGCAACAACAACAAGGGATTTGACTGAAATATATTTTTATTTAACGAGCAGTATAGTGATCAATAAGTAAGTTGGTAGATCACATCTTTGACATTAAGGAGACACCTTGATCAGAGGCCGGACTCCCCAGTTACTCAATGTGAGAACCGGATTACCTCTCTTTTAGAGAACAGAGTTAGTAACTGTGGATTTTTACGTGAGGAGACACCTTGATCAGAGGCCAGACTCCCCAGTTACTCACCACTTTATTACCATTGCTCTATCATGATCAAAAATTTTGCACTTCTTAAACAGAGATAATCTTACACCTCATGTCTTAGGAAAATTTTCATTTCGTTTTGATGAAACACCCAGTTTCTCAGTAATCAGACCATTGCTCTGAACATATAATTTTTTGTTTTTATCCCCTTATATTTTTGATATGAAATGTTTGAAAGCAATACCTACCAGAAGCACTCTTAAAGAATATGTTCCTTGAAGTCTAGGTTTCAAGTTTTTAGCATGTTTCATGACATACAAGTTAGCTTGTTACATGATCATGAAGTATGTAGGAAGATATACTTCTAACACCTTATCCAAGTCTCTGCTAAGTTACTAGATAAAAGATTCTAGCTGAGCTTTAGTTGTTCAGACTTAAGGATTTAAGACAAGCATGGGATTCTACTTACTGTGAATGAGCTGAATTAAGTCTTTCATGAGAAGCAACAGCAACATACATCTCTCAAATGCTTTTGAATCAGTCAACCTTCACATACTTACCAGCTCCCCCTCACAAAATGCAAGAATTTCTAAAGCAACAACTTCTTCACAGAGACAACTCCCCCTCACTCAATGAATTGTTATTACAGAACTCCCCCTCACATTATGACATGATATGCAGACATACTCATGCTGAGTGGTTAAGGACACAGAGGAAAGTGATGTTATTCATGGAAGCAAAACATTTTATTCATGACAAAAAAATGTAAATGTTGAAAACAAAATCATGAAGGCATTTTATTCATGGAGCTAAGATTTAAAAATACTTAACTCTCTCCTCAAAGATGTAAATTTGTCATTATCCAGTGGCTGAGTGAAGATGTCAGCTATTTGGTTTGCAGTGCCTACATGGATTAATTCAAAAGTTCCTTTGGAAACCTCATCTCTAATAAAATGATGTCTGATTTCTATGTGTTTGGTTCGAGAATGCAAAACAGGATTCTTGGCTAGATTGATGGCACTAGTATTGTCACAATATATGGGTGTGCACCCCAGATCTACTTGATAGTCCTGAAGTTGGTGTTTGATCCATATGACTTGTGTACCACAACTCCCTGCAGCTACGTACTCAGCCTCTGCAGTAGAGAGAGCCACAGAGTGTTGCTTCTTGGAGCCCCAAGAGACTAAACACCCACCTAGAAATTCACAATGTCCACTAGTGCTTTTTCTATCTAGCTTACACCCGACATAATCTGCATCTGTATATGCAATAAGATCTAAAGTGTGAGATGCAGAAAACCATAAACCTAGGGTGTGTGTAGCAGATAAGTATCTAAAAATTCTTTTCACGGCTGCTAAGTGCAATTCAGTGGGTCTAGATTGGTACCTAGCACACATTCCTACACTAAACTGTATATCAAGTCTCGAGGCAGTCACATAGAGCAAGGATCCAATCATACCTCGATATAGCTTTGCATCAACATCTTTACCTGATTCGTCTGTAGCCAATGAAGTGTTAGTACCCATTGGTGTTGTGATGTGCTTCAGAGTGTTCATGCCAAACCTCTTGAGGATGTCCAGTGTGTATTTGGTCTGGTTAATGAAGCATCCATCCTCCAGCTGTTGTACCTGCAAGCCAAGAAAATACTTCAATTCACCTACCAGGCTCATCTCAAACTCAGCAGACATCAAATGAGAAAATTCATTGCATAGTTCAATACTTGTTGAACCGAAGACAATGTCATCTACATATACTTGAACTATGATGAGGTCTTTATTTGAACTTTTGGTAAACAGAGTTTGATCCACCTTACCTCTGTGGTAGCCCTTGCTGATCAGAAATTATGTCAGTCTCTCATACCAGGCTCGAGGAGCCTACTTTAGACCGTACAGGGCTTTATTCAACCTGAAAACTTGGTTATGTTGAGGTGAAAATTGAAATCCGGGGGGTTGTTCTACAAAAACTTCTTCTTTGATAACACCATTTAAAAATGCACTTTTAACATCCATCTGTTGAAGTTTTTTGTTTTTAGAACAAGCGAAAGCCAATAAAATCCTTATTGCTTCCATCCTAGCAATATGTGCATAGGATTCATCAAAATCAACTCCAAATTCCTAACAGTAGCCCTTGGCTACTAGTCTGGCTTTATTTCTTGAAATAATTCCATCCTCATTCATTTTATTCTTAAAGACCCATTTAGTTCCTATGACATTTGTATTTTCTGGTCTCGGAACTAGCTCCCATACATTATTTCTTTCAAATTGACCTAACTCCTCACACATAGCATTAACCCATGATGCATCATTTAAAGCCTCTTCTACTGATTTGGGTTCAATCTGAGAAACCAAAGCAACTAGGTCTTGATTATGAACATTTCTAAGATAAGACCTTGTCCTAGGGGGATCTCTTAAGCTGCCTATAATGTTATCTACATGATGATCTTTCAAATATCTCACATTGATTGAAGACTCACCTACTTCATCTGATCTTACTTGATTGGGAGCGGTTGATGCTTCAGGTGGTTCAGCTTCTTCATTCTTCTTGTCCTCTATGAATTCTCCATCATCTTTCGTGCACCTGTCATCATCATCCACTTTAGTGTCATTGTTCATTTCATTAAATATGACATGAGGTGATTCTTCTATAGTCTGATCTGTACTATTGAAAACCCTATATGCCCTAGTTGTTTCAGAGTAACCTAGAAAAATTCCTGGATTACTCCTTGCATCAAATTTGTCTAGGTCCTTTTTATTGTTGTTATGAATGAAGCATTTTGAACCAAAGATTCTAAAATATGAAATATTTGGCTTCTTACCTTTCAAGAGTTCATAGGGAGTTTTCTTATGAATGGGTCTTACGAAGGCTCTGTTGATGATGTAACAAGTGGTATTAGCTGCCTCTGCCCAAAAACTTCTGGGAAGTTGACTCTCCATGAGCATAGTTCTTGCCATCTCAATGATTGTGCGGTTTCTTCTTTCCACTATGCCATTCTACTCCGGAGTCCTAGGAGAAGCAAATCTGTGAGTTAATCCTTCATTGTTACAGAATTCAAAAAATATAGAGTTCTCAAATTCTCCTCCATGTTCAGATTGAATCATGGAAATGCTGTGAGTTCCTTCTTGTTTGACTTTATTGAAGAGATGTTCAAACTTCTGAAAAGCTTCATTTTTATTTGTTAAGAAAAATAACCAAGAATATCTAGTGAAATCATCTACAATAACAAACCCAAATCTCTTCCCATTTAGACTTTGAGTCCTAGTTGGGCCAAAGAGATCCATATGCAAGAGCTCCATTGGCTTGGAAGACAAGGGCTCGGATCTGAGCTTAAATGATTTGTGGGTTTGTTTGCCTAGAGCACAGGCATCACAGGTTTTAGAAATGGAGCTGAATTTAATCCTAGGCATGCCTCTAACTACATCATGTTTTACCAGTTTATTCAAAGAAGAGAAGCTAGCATGACCTAACCGTCTATGCCAAATAAAAGCATTATTTTCAAGATCAGCAGACAAATAGAGATTTAACTCAGATTTATCATCTAAGTCCATGATGTAGACATTATTGACTCTATTAGCTACAAACTTCACACTGTCAGAATTTATTTCCAAAATTTTGCAAGAGTCGTTATCAAACACAACTATGTGACCCTTGTCACATAGCTGACTAATACTAATCAAGTTGTGTTGAAGACCTTTAACAAGCAGAACCTTCTCAATAGTGTTTGAGGTAGACTTACCAACCGTTCCTGTTCTGATAATCATACCTCTGTTCTTCCCTCCAAATTTGACCCGACCTCTTACCTTCATTTCCAACTTACTGAATTTGGATCGGTCACTTGTCATGTGCCTGGAGCAGCCACTATCCAGGTACCACTTGTTGTGCTCGGCTGCTAGGCTAACCTGCATAAACAAATCAAGCAAGATGGTTTGGAACCCAAAGAAGATTGGGTCCAAAAGCATTGCTCAATCCTTTAAGAAGGGTCCTTGGAATCCAAAACTGTTTCACAGTATATTTCTTTTCCATGTTGTTGACAGCTTTGTTGAAATTATAATTAGAATTCCGTCCATTTGGTCTAAGGGTGTGGAATCTATTCCTATTATTGGACTGTTCATTCCTTGGGTATTCATTGTACCCAGACTGTCTAGGGGAGTCAAAATTATTAGAGTATTTCTGTGGATATGCAGGACTTCCCCAGTTAGTTTTGTACTGGCCCATTCTATTATAGAAGTTGAAGTTTCTGTTCTAACTCACATGCCTTGACCTGTTAGCATTCCTATTCTGGTGAATAAGCATAGGGGGTTGCTTAGCAAAGGTCTTACCAGTTTTAGATTGTTGTCCAGTATTTTTTGTTGGATTTTCTTTTAGATGCTGAACATTTTGAGCATTGTTGGAACTGGATGGTGTGTCCATTTTTTCTTTCCCTTTTTCTTGACAGAATGTCACAATTTTGTACTCAAAGGATTTCTTGTTTGTTAGGTTATAGCCTAAACCCTCTCTATTGAAATTAACCCTAGCACCTAACATGGCATCCAAATTTGTTTTTCCTTGAAAAAAATTTTCTAAGGTGCTTTGTTTGTCTTCCAATTCCTTCTGCAATTTTTCACAATTTTTCTGAAATTTAGAATTGACCTTCCTAACAGCTTCATATTTTTCAGTGATTAAACTATTTTCACTTTGACATTCCTGAAGTTTTAACTTGAAGTCATCAAGTCGTTTCTGAATTTCGTTGTTTTCAGACTTAAGGTTCTTATTTTCCTTGTTTGTTTGAGTTTGCTCTTCAGTGGTAGCATTAAGTTTTCTCTTTAAGATCCTATGCTCTTTACTTAACGCATTAAACTTATCTAAAAGCTCAGCATAGGCGTCTTCCCAATCATCAATTGAAAATTTCTCAAAGATATTTGTTACCTCTTCGTCACTGTTAGCCATCAGGTAGATTCCTTGGTCTTCTTCCTCTGACGAGTTGGCCTCGGGGCCTTCCTCCTCGTCACTCCACGTGCAGACCATAGCTTGAGGTTTCTTCTTTTGCACCTTGGAGCCTTTCTTCTGGAGGTCGGGGCAATCCCCTTTCATGTGTCCAGGTCTTCTGCAATGAAAACATGTAATCTTCTTAGTGCTCCTATTTTTATCATTATTAGAATCAAAATTCTTACCAGAAGGATATGACCCTTTTCTTCTAAATGTTTTTCCCTTCGTTCTCAGAAACTTCCGAAACTGACGAGTGAGCATAGCTTGCTCCTCTTGATCAAGGTCTGACAATCCGTCAGACTCCCCACAGCTACTGCCGCTGCTGCTGCTACTGTTACCACGGGACACCTTGAGGGCAATGTTCTTGCCCCTCTTATCACTTCCTTCACCATTGCTTTTGAAGTTCATTTCGTAGGTCATTAAGGATCCTATCAGTTTAGTGACTGTCATTTTCGACAGATCCCTAGACTCCTCTATCACTATGGCCTTAGTGTACCATGCGGGGGATAGTGACCTAAGAATTTTCCTGACAATGCCCCCTTCTGAAACTTCTTTCCCAAGCCCATTAAGACTGTTAGTAATCAATGACAACCTGGCATACATTTCTGTGATGGTCTCCTCAGATTTCATTTTGAACAATTCATATTCAGAGGTGAGAATATTTACCTTAGTGGCCTTCACTTGGGATGTACCTTCATAGATTAGCTCTAATTCATCCCACATTTTCTTGGCTGTTTTGCAAGCTGAGATCCAAGCATATTCATCCGGATGAACCACGCATTGAATGATGTTCAGGGATGACCAGTTAATGGTTGAAAGTTTGATGTGATCCTCCGTCCACGCATCTTCATTTGGCGGAAGATCATAAGGCCATGTGGTGATCACTCTCCAAAGCTTATGGTGATGTGCTCTCATAAACACCTCCATCCTATTTTTCCAGTAAAAATAGTTATTACCATCAAAGAAAGGAGGGCGACTAATAGACTGTCCTTCAGCCATGAAGCTTCGAGGACCACTAGATTCAGAATTACCCTGGCCGTTGGACCACATGATGGGTAACCTGCTCTGATACCAAGTGATAGTTCACACGGTGGGAGAGCTAGAAGGGGGGGATGAATAGATCACCCCCAAATTCAATCTAATTCGAAGACAAACTAGAAAATTCAGAAACGCAGTAGGGGACCTCCTCAAATCTAGCCACGTATCAACCAGAAAGACAGATGCTCAATGAGACCAAGAACTAAGTAGTGCAAAGATCAAACACCTGGCGAGCAAAAAATAGTATAACAGACAAAAATCAGACCACACCAAAGGGACAGAAGATTTTTAAGGTGGTTCGATTACGATCTGCAATCTACGTCCACCCCTTACTCCTCTGGAGTAAGGCTTCCTTGCACTAAGCAAATTTAAAATCGCAGACTCAGTCTGCAACACTTGCTGCCGTACAGCTTGCCCCGAGGAACAATCTCCTCGATCTTCCTATGACCGGAAGAACCCCTGGAGGATCAACCTCCCTTCCTTTGCACACCACAAAGGGAACCCTGTGAATTGCACCAAGCAACTCACGAACCAGAGGATCAATCCTCTCTTCCTCCAAACACGATGGAGGAAAACGAAGAACCTCTCCCTTCCTCTAAGAAGACTTAGAGGGTAACAAAACCAATATAGAAGGGATTAATGAAACAACTCGAAAATGAAAAATAAAAGGAGATAGTCACTCAAAAATAGCGATAATGTAGCTTCTAGAGAAGTATACTTTCAAGCTCAAATAAAAGATGATCACTCAGACACTTCCGTTTCTAGACAGGCTCTTCTCCCGAATAGGAAATTTTCGGCACACGTAGTGGCTTCAGATGCTCTCTCTTCGTCAGTCTTCAGCAGCACCCTCTTGCAATCTTCAACCTCTTTTTTATAGCCAGATGATAGCGCGTGGGTAACACAATTCCCGCCTAGTTCTTTAAGCAGATCTGATCCCTTTTTGATTCCACATGTCGGAACCATGGTGCTGTAGCAGTCCACGTGGCAGGATCATCCTTTATGTTTCTTGCCTCGGATCACGATCCCTTAAATCTGGTACTTGACTTCCACGTGGAGTATCCTCACAGGTTTTGGGTTCGTCGGACAAGTGCTCGACCAGGTAGCAAACCTGGCAGGCATATGGGAATATTAGCATAGACCTTGTAGCCCAAGGTGTAAACATGTACAGACCGTATAGCAAAATATGCTCAGATCATGAATCACATAAAGGAAGAAATGTTGCACGGACCTTAGTAGCATATGAACTAACCTACACGGTCTCTACAAATGTTGAGCACAGACCTTATGGCGGTGCTACAGTGAGGTGCACGGAGTTGGCCGTGCAAAATGCAGGACATGCACAGACTTAAATAGTGTATAAACAAGGATTGCACCGACCTCGTGTGTGTGCAGAAAAGAATGCACCGACTTGGTGCGTACAGAATATAACGTGCACCGACCTTGATATATGCCTTAGACGAATCATGAGACGCAGGCATCCAATGAGACGCATAATCCAGAATGAGACGCAGTTCATGCATTGAGACACATATGCACATGAGACGTAATATGAGACGCAAATATGAGACACAAATGTGCACTGACCCTAGGTGTGCATGAGACACAACATGAGATACACAAGTGCATGAGATGCAAATGTAGACGCACTGACTTTATACAGTCACAACATTGAGATGCAAACGCGCACCATCCTTGTGCAATCTCAACACGACTTGCACCGACCCTATATGCTTGACTCTACTTAATGAACAGGGTTGTTCACTGACCATATAAACATGCAGGCAAGGTATGCACAGACTTGGTACGAGCGAAAACATAACCTGCACCGACTCGATTGCGTTCAGCAACGATTATTGCACCGACTTGCTGTGCCTAGAGCTCAACATGCACGGACTTAGTCGCGTGCCTCAATGAAGGTTGCACCGACTTAACTAATGCATAAACAGACATTGCAATGACTTAGTCGCGTGTAGCAATGAAGGTTGCACTGACTTGATGAATGCATGCACAGACCCTATTCAGTTGAAATGCAGCATATGCACGGACTCAATACAGAATGAACTGAGTAAGCACGGACCTTACCCCCAAAAGTCGGCTCAGAGTAAAACCAGAGAGTGCAGTATATGAAGAATGTATAAAAGAAGAATATATTAAGATAGACTATCATGATTGACTTATAGTGTATGACATCATCAAAACCGTAGGAGTGCAACATAAACGGGGCGTCCTTCTTCATCAGCTTGCCGAAAGGCACGCACCAGCCGGAGAGGTTAGAGATAAACCTCCTAATGTAGGTCAGCCTCCCTTGGAAGGACCTGAGCTCAGTGATGTTGCCGGGTGGTGGAAGCTCCAGGATCGCTTTGATCTTGGTGGGATCCACCTCTATTCCTCGGTACCTGACGACGAAGCCGAGAAATTTGCCGTTGGATACGCCGAAGGCGCATTTCATGGGGTTCATCTTGAGCCCATATTGCCGGAGTTGCTCAAAGACTTGGCGGAGGTCACGCAAATGGTCTTCGCGTCTTTTAGTCTTGACGACGAGGTCGTCGACATAGCATTCGAAGGTGTTGTGTAGCATCTCGTCGAATATTTTGGTCATGGCCCTTTGGTAAGTGGCACCGACATTCTTCAAACCAAAGGGCATGCGCTTGTAGTTGAAAATCTCTTTGGGGGATCTGAAAGCTATATGGTTCTTGTCTTTAAGGGACATCCGGATTTGATTGTAACCGGACGACTTGTCCATGAAAGACAAGACTTCATGACCGATGGTCATATCGACCATCGTTTCTATGATTGGGACTGGGAAGTCATCCTTCAGACAGGCTTTGTTGAGGTCCCGGAATCCGACGCAGATGCGGACTTGGCCATTCTTCTTCTTGACTGGGACTATGTTGGCGAGCCAAATCGGGTAGATACACGACTCGATGAAATCGACCTTCGCCATTTTATAGACTTCGGTCGAAACCTAGAGCTCCAGCTCATGGCACATGCGTCGCTGTGGTTGCTTGACCGGAGTGACTGAGGGAGAAATGGGTGGAGGGGTCTAGCCCTGGCATCTCGTTATATGTCCAGGCAAAGTAGTCTTTGTATTTGAGCAGGAATTGCTTGTAATCTTGCCTTTCTACCTTGGTGAGGAGAGCGTTGACGAATGTAGGCTGAGGGGCTTCACCTTCGCCCAGGTTGATTTCAAAGAGCTCATCCACGGTCGCCTGGCCGCCGTCCTCCAGCTCAGGAGGAGCGGGTTGGAAATGGATGAAATATTCATCATCGGTGTCAGCTTCGTGTATTTCTTGATTCTCAAAGCCATCGGTTGATGCTGAGGGGACTGGAGAGTGGTTGTTACTGGGATCCATCAAGGATTGATCCAGACCACCGACAATTGGCCCGCAGTCGTCAACCGGGGCTGCTGAGGTCTCGCAGGGGTTGCCTGGTGAATCTGACAATCCTTCGCAGTTAGGACCAGAGATATCCCCCGCCCTCAGGAGGGTTTGTTGAACTGGGTCCCTCGACTGGCTGAGAGACGGGAGGAGCTTCTTCTGCCCCTTTGTCCTGACAGGGAGGCGAGGAGGGTTCCTCGACGGCTTGGGCCGGAGTTCTGGCTTTGACGACGATCGGGATCAGAATTTGCTATTCCTCATCCTCGAAGCTTTCGAATTTGGCTTCTACTCTAGCTCTCTCGTCGGCTGGTCGTGCCAGACCTACGACGTTGACTGTGTGGTAGACGTAAAAGTCTGGGTCTTGGTCATAGCCAAGTCCCCTGGTGTCCTTATGGAAGGAGGGGGGTTGCCCCCAGACCTGGGAAGGGGTCCACAGCTGATGGAAGTATCTTTGTTGTGCAGAAGTTTGCCACAGGGGAATGTGTTGCTTCAGACATATTTCTTGAATATGCGGCGACAGATTGCCCCACACCTGAACTGATTCGGGGGTATCATCAGCTTGCCTGGACCAGCCGAAGTCGTCATCTGGTGGGGCTTGAGGGACCATGTCTCCCTTATAGAAGATAATATGTAGCACCCCTTATAAATACCTTTGAGTAAATTTAAAACTTCTTCCTAAAAGAAACCACACTTGAAGGCCTTACATAAAGAACCCAACCTCATGAGGACTATAACATAAATATACAAGCCAGCCTCACTTTATGCCATAAAGAAACATGAAGGTTTTATGTAAAGAGCCAAAAACTCATGGGGGCTAGCATATAAATGTACAATCATCACTTTATGCATAGTACGTAGTGTACTTCTCCTAAAGAATCTTATAATGAGAGGCTTTGTATGAATAGCCAAACCATGAAGGGGTTAATATATAAAAGTGCAAGACAAACTTTAACACATGGGCCATGGGTTGTACGTAAGTGCTTTTCACCTTTTCCAACTTCCAAAATGAAGACCATTCACCTGGGCGCCATTTACACGATTGAAGACATGCATGAAGGCGCCATTTTCAATAGGACCCATCCCATTATAATATTAATATATGTGTGTACATCCTGAATGCTAACACGTGAATGGGGTCTCATGAATAATGTCATCTAGACTAATGACGCCCTCATGCAAGACATCATTTACGTGAATAGTACCACCTGGTTTAATGAACGACCCCTTACAAGGGCGTCATTTAAACCTATGTTTCTAGAACATTGAGACACGAACAACCCCATTTCGCTGGCTAAGCACTAATCTAGGATCGTGTTCCCAATCCAGACCCGCAAGGCAATAACCAATGCTTGCAAATCCCTATAACTAATCCCCTACGAACCACTGTCAGAGGCTACTGCCATCTTTCAGTGCTTGCAGAAGGGAATGTTTCCCTTCATTCCTCAGAAAGCGTGAAGTCTACGTCCTACTGCGGCGGCGGGGAACGCGTGGCTTCATCCTGTCATCTTTCCTCGTAATCACACGTCAAAAGGTAGGTGTTCTCAAATCCTTGCTTAACTAGTAGCTAAATAGGTTAAATGATGCATGCTTAGAGTTCGATTAACTAGTCAACCATGTTTTATATATATATATATATATATATATATATATATATATATATATATATATATATATATATATATATATATATTGGCTTTACTATGACCAAGAATAATACCATGTTATACACATGTTAATAGCTTGTTACACCTGATTCTATACATACTGTTACCATGATCTTTATGAGTTTTGAACTTAGTTTATTAGCATGATTTCATGAGTTTTTGAACGTAATTTATCACACTATCTTTACAGTCTTAATAACCATGTTTTAAACCTTAATATATGGCCTCTATTATACCTAATACGTTCATGTTTTAAAACTGGTTGGACCCAGCTCTCTGGTAAATGGCGCCCCTGACCAGGGCGCCAATTACCAAATTGAAGACTCCGCACGAAGTCGTCATTTAAATGAAGACACCCCCAGTGTCGTCAATTAAATTTCTATAATTTCCAGTAATTGATAATTCAACACATTCAAAAATCCATAACTATCAAACTAAAGCATGAATTTTTTGCATGAACATGTTTCTGGAATCCTAACATTTATCTCAACATACTCCTACCATTACTTCCTGATTCGGAGCTTTTTCACACTGATGAATAGTGTACAACTCTCTGTAAATGGTGCCCCTGACCAGGGCGCCAATTACAGAATTGAAGACTGCCCGAAGGGGCGTCGATTAATTGAAGACATGAGCCATGTCGTCAATTCAGTTTTCTGGAATTTCCAGAAATCAGTAAATCAATGCATTCAAAAATCTATAACTAATAAATTAGACCATGAAAATTGTGACTGAATATACTTCTGTAACCCTGGGATTTTTCTCTACCTGACCATGTCTTCGGATTTTGATTCGGAGAAACTTTGGAGAAATGAATAGTAACTTGTACTACAGAACTTACAGTTCTGATGCGAAGCACAACTCATTTGGAAAATAACTCAAATGGTGTGTCGTTAATTCGAGTTGAACCTGTACTTAAATTGAAGACACCTTGGAAGTCTTCAATTAAATGAAGACTGCTTACGGGGGCGTCAATTCTATTTTCTTAGAAATTAAAGATATAACATTAGAAAATTCATATCTGAGAAACCAAAATCCAATAATTTTATCTGAACATGTTTCTGGACTCCCGAGGATTTATACTACATATTCTTGTCCTTACTTTCGAATTTTGAGAAACTTTTTCAAAATGAATAGTGCTTTGAGTCACGAAACGCACCTGTTGGGTGAAAATCAGCCACTGTAATTGGTGCCCCAAGCCAGGGCACCAATTCATCAAATGGTGATGGCCCTCAAGTCTTCAATTAATTGAAGACTGCATGGGGGGAGCCAATTTCAATATGTATATATATTTTCTGTAAAAATCAAAATTTTGAAAAGTTGGGCAACCCCCAGGCGCCAATTCTTAAAATGAAGGCAGCTAGCAAGTCTTCAATTAATTGAAGACTGCTTATAGAGGCGCCAATTCTTTATATACATATATATATTCAAAAAAATAGCCCCTATAATTGGCGCCCCAAGTCAGGGCGCCAATTACTTAAATAGCGACGGCCAGGACGTCTTCAATTAAATGAAGACATCTTGGGGGGCGCCAATTTAATATATATGTATATAAAATTTTAAAAATTGAAAATTTGAAAGTTTGGCAAACCCCCAGATGCCAACTCATTGATTACAGCTTCTGATCTTGATCTATCTCCTGATTTGTGCAAACACAACCCTAATCCATACTCCTGCGTATTGAGTTCTTGAATTTCCATTCCATGAAAAATCTACTTTGTGTATATCCTACATGGTCAAACCTTGAACCTCGTAAACGACCATTTGGGAGTGTTGGAGCTAAGTGCCATGCAGGGCAAAGTGCTACGTTGTGGGAGCCACCTCTTGAGACCGTACGGCGCAAAGTGCTATATGACGGGAGTCACCTCTTGAGCCTGTAGGGGCCACCTCTAGAGTCCTCCATAACCAAATGACTAGTTAATCTCATCTATAATACTACATTTCTAAATTCTTGAAATTCCATATTGGCTATAAATGAGAGTGGAGGTCAAAGGTAATACATGAAATGTTGTGCATATAGGGCCCGATCTGGTCCTGGGAGGAGCACCCGAAGGTACTTGTACCCATGGGAGTTTATTGACCACGGTGTTGAGCATTGCACCGGAGTACTTGCTTGACTTGAGACACTCCACCCCTACTCTCTCTCTCCTTACTTACTTGACTTACGTGGCCCTGAACGGGCAATACTTGACTTGTGGCCCGAGAAAGGGCAAAATACTTGCGTGATAATAGCCAATTCTACTGATACGTACTTGACGTTACTTGCTTGAATTGAATCTTTTACTTGCTCTACCTGAGATATACTTGTACATGAGTTCCTTCTTGCACTTGAGTTCATACTTGTACATGAATCCCTGCTTGTCCCGAAGTGGCATTTACATCTGTAAACTCTTGAAATACTGCTTGTCAAATACTTGAAATCTTGGTATACTCTCTTTATACAGTTCTTGATCTCTTACTGTTTATCATGCCTACATTTACCTGTATACCTCATTTTTCTTATACGTACCTCATGCATAGCCATACTGATAATGCATGCAACTTGTAAATCACGTAAAGATTGCTCGTATTTGAGATGTAATTCCTACTGACCGATTCGCTCATCCAGTTGCTTCCTAACATTTTCAGGTGAATCGGATAGAGACAATAATGGGGTTGAGACAGAGTGAAGGGTACTAGAACGCCAGTCACCTATCATTAGCTAGTCGCGTCCTTGAATTTTATTTGAGTCCTACCTTGTATTTCCAGTATGTCAGTCTACTTGTCCGAACCATGTTAAGGCACTTAGCCTAGTGTTGTCTTTTTAAATTTGGAATCTATCATGGACTATCTTTATTTCCTTTGGTTAATCAAATAAACATCACTTGGACTATTGGGATTATTAGATTTTATTAGTCTTTTGCGCACTCCGAAATTATGTATATCAAAAATTTTATCGCTCTAATGACACGATCTATATAGATGCGTCACGCATCCGAGTATCTTCCGCGCTCGGGACGTGACAGTCTTCATGGTATCAGAGCCTAGGTTTTCAAACCTAGGAAACTAGAAGAAATAAGAGGTTAGGAAAAAGTTATGATCATGATTGAAAAATAGGTGAAAGTTGAGTCCAAGGATAGGTAAAACCCAAGTCCAAGGATAGATACACCTTACCCGGTAAGATGGATAGAGCCATGGGTTAAGATCTATAATGACTTTTGACCTTACAAGTAAACCCGATCTTGATCATACTTTAACTCTTATGTAGGATCATGGCTGCGGAAAGAGCACAATGGCGCGAGATGCAGTGCACCGTGCAGGGCCTTACACAGGCACTACAGTAAGTGGCCCAAGGCGGAGCAAACCGTGGAGCAGGTGATCTCCACAGGAGTTTCCGTAACATGAATCCACCAAGGATCACGGGTTCATCCGACCCCGAGGATGCCGAGAATTGGCTAAAGGAGATGGAATGAATCTTCCGTGTAATGCAATGCGCGGATGAGGAGAAGGTTTTACTGGCCGCATTCCAACTAGAGCGGGACGCTCGATGCTGGTGGGAATCCATTGAAGCAACATTGCCAGAATACCATATCACATGGGATGAATTCACGGAGCATTTCAACAAAAAGTACTTCTCCGAACATATCCATGAGAAGAAGGCCGCGGAATTCACCGTTCTAAAACAACGGGGCTTGAACGTGGCCGAGTATGAGGCCCAGTTTTCCAGATTATCTAGGTATGCACCCCACTTGGTGTGTACAGAAAAGATGAAGGTGAGAAGGTTCCTCAACGGGCTTCGGCCCTATTATATTACACAACTTGCACCGATGGACATCCAAGCTTATTCGGAGATAGTTCGGCGTGCCCAATTGCTAGAAGACGCCACCGAATTCTCTGAGATAATCCGGGGAAGTGACAAGAAGGAACTCGTCACAAGCCTAGGCAAATTCAAACAAACATTCAACAAGAAAAGGTTCTTCATGGGAGGGGAGCCCTCCAAGGCAAAGAAATTTTAGAAGAATGACAGACCATTCTCCACCACCACACCCTCAAAGGAGATTTGCAAGTATTGTGATAAAGCTGGTCATAAGACCGAGGAATGCTGGAGGAAGCTAGGCGCTTGTCTTCGATGCGGGAGCCGAGAGCATCGAATCCCAGACTGCCCACTGATGAAGGAGCAAGACATCAAAGATGAGAAACGCCCGGTAAAGAAAGAAGGTCGTCTGCAAGCTCTCCGAGAGACGGAACCCACTGAAGGCGAAATTGTGGAAGGTACTCTCACTATTTGTTCAAAAATTGCTCAAGTTTTATTTGATACCGGAGCAACTCATTCATTTGTTTCCAAGAACGTTGCTGCTTCATTTTCTAAGAAACATGAACCGTTAGATTTGGTCATATCTACACCTCTTGGGAATGAGTCTGATATCACTTATCACTATCCAAATTGTGAAGTGATGATTAAGGGAAGCAATTTACCTGCTGACCTGATATGCCTAGATATGAAGGGTTATGGTGTCATACTAGGTGCCGACTGGGTATCCACATACCAAGCAACTGTAGATTGCCGGCATGCCAAGGTAACTTTCGTGGATTTCCCAGAGCTAGTTTACAATAGCCCTCGGAGTAAATCACTTCTTATATCAGCACTCTGAGTTAGAAAGCTTGTGGATAAAGGATGCATGGCTTTCATGGCATTCGTGACTGCCACGGAAGTCGAGAAGGTTAAACTTGAAGACATCCGTGTAATTCAGGATTTTCTCGATGTTTTTCCAGAAGATTTACCCGGCTTACCCCCAGAAAGGGAAGTGTTGTTCACAATCAACCTTGTCCCTGGTGCTGGTCCTGTTTCCAAGGCACCGTACAGAATGTCCCATGCTGAGCTGAAAGAACTAAAAGAGTAGCTAATGGAGTCATTGAAAAAGGGTTTCATCAGGCCGAGTACTTCCCCTTGGGGAGCACTCGTGTTGTTCGTCAAAAAGAAGGATGGATCGATGAGACTATGCATCGATTATCGGCAGCTAAATCACCTTACAATCAAGAACAAATACCTGCTGCCGAGGATTGACAAGATGTTTGATCAGTTATCAGGAGCTTCATATTTCTCCAAGATTGATCTTCGTTCTAGTTACCACCAATTGAAGATCTAAGAAGAAGACATTCATAAAACTACATTCTGAAGTAGGTATGGGCATTACGAATTTACTGTTATGCCTTTCGGACTAACAAATGGCCCCGCAGCTTTTATGCAGTTAATGAACAGCATATTCAGGCCCTATTTAAGCCAATTTATTGTGGCCTTTATTGATGATATTCTGATCTATTCCAAGACCGAAGAGGATCATGAAGAACATCTCAAGAAGGCACTACAGATATTGAGGGAAAACAAGCTATATGCCAAATTCAGCAAATGCGAGTTCTGGCTTAGGCCATATCATTTCAAAGAACGGGATTACTGTTGACCCGTCAAAGGTCGAAGCCGTGAAGAACTAGGAACGACCCACAAATGCAACGGAAATTCGAAGCTTCTTGGGTCTAGCTGGTTACTACCGGCGTTTTATGAAGGACTTCTCCAAGATTGACGTTCCTCTGACCAGGTTAACCCGCAAGGAAGTGCCTCATGAGTGGAATGAAGATTGTGATAAGATTTTCCAAGCTTTGAAGGATCTCTTGACCACTGCTCCAGTCTTATCATTACCAATTGAAGGAGAAAATACGAGGTATATACCGATGCTTCGGGCATTGGCCTCAGATGTGTATTGATGCAGAATGGAAGAGTCATTGCATACTCTTCCCGACAATTGAAGAAACGTGAAGAGAACTACCCGGTTCATGACTTAGAACTGGCCGCGGTAGTATTTGCCTTGAAGATCTGGAGGCACTATCTCTACGGAGAATAATTCACTGTATACTCCGATCATAAAAGCCTCAAGTACTTATTCTCCCAAAAGGAGCTGAACATGCGGCAAAGGCGTTGGCTCGAGTATCTCAAGGATTTTGACTTCACTATACAGTACCATCCTGGTAAGGGTAATTCCGTAGCCGATGCCCTTAGTCGAAAGCCGAGAACAATATTGGCCAACTGTATGATACAAGAATGGAAGCTGCAGGAGAAATTCTCTAGGCTTGATATCAGCACAGATGAGAAGAACATGTGTATTATTCTATCTCATATGAGCCTACATCCATATTTGCTACTTGAAATCAAGGAGCTACAGGAAGAAGATCCCTTACTAGTGGAGATAAAGAGCAAGCTAGACGAGAGACTAGATTTCAAGCTGGCACCTGATGGCAGATTGTTATTTCATGAACGGACATGTGTGCCCGACTGTCCCGAATTGAAGAAAAAGATTATTGAAGAAGCTCATAGATCGAGGTACACGATCCACCCTGGAGCCACTAAGATGTACCAAGATTTGAAAAGAACTTTCTGGTGGCCTAACATGAAAAGGGAGGTAGCAAACTCTTTATCTCGTTGCCTCACATGCCAACAAGTGAAGGCGGAACATCAAAAACCCGCCGAAAAGCTACATCCGCTAGATATTCCCAAGTGGAAGTGGGAAGACATTAGCATGGACTTTATCATGGGTTTTCCCAAGTCTAGGGGCGGATATGATGGAATTTGGGTGATTATCGACCGGCTAACTAAATCGGCCCATTTCTTACCCATCAAAAGCCGATGGTCAGTCGACGTGCTTGTTGCCCTATATATTAAGGAGATGGTTAGATTGCATGGAGTTCCCATCTCGATCGTATCTGACCGAGACCCGCGCTTCACCTCTCATTTCTGGAAGAGTCTACAGCACTCTCTAGGGATGAAACTCAACTACAGCACTGCTTTCCATCCCCAGATAGATGGACAGACCGAGAGGACTAATCAAGTTGTGGAAGACATGTTGAGAGCATGCATTATAGACTTCGGCGAAAGTTGGCATGACCACTTACCACTAGCCGAATTTGCATATAATAACAGCTATCAAGCCAGTATACAAATGGCACCTTTTGAGGCGTTATATGGCAGGAGTTGCCGATCTCCTATATGCTGGGATGAAGTCGGTGAAAAACAAATTCTAGGCCCAGACATGGTATGAGATTCTACCGAGAAGATGTATCTCATTAGAGAAAGATTAAAGATAGCACAGTCCAGGCAAAAATCTTATGCTGATAACAGAAGGCGAGACCTGGAATTTCAAGTCGAAGATCATGTTTTCCTCAAGGTATCTCCCGGCCGAGGCATTAGAAGATTCAGTGTTAAGGGCAAACTAACACCAAGGTTTATTGGTCCATTCAAAGTACTGGAAAGATTAGGTGAGGTGGCTTATCGCATTGCCCAACCTCCGCAACTATCAGAAATGCACAACGTGTTTCATATTTCTATGTTGAAGAAATACGTGCACGATCCTTTCCTTGTCATTGACCACAATGATTTAGTGGTACAGAATGACCTTACCTACGAGCAGAAGCCAATGAAGATCCTCGACCGAGAAGTTCGAGTTCTAAGGAACAAGATGATCCCTCTGGTGAAAATTCAATGGAATCGATGCTTAGAACAATAAGCTACATGGGAAACTGAAGAATCTATAAAGAGGAGATTTCTGGAGTTATTCTAATTGTAAGTACACTGCACCTTTCCTATTCCCGCATAATACAGTTGAATTTAGGGACCAAATTCTTTTAAGTGGGGGAGGGTGTAGCACCCTTGATAAATACCTTTGAGTAAATTTAAAACTTCTTCCTAAAAGAAACCACACTTGAAGGCCTTACATAAAGAACCCAACCTCATGAGGACTATAACATAAATATACAAGCCAACCTCACTTTATGCCATAAAGAAACATGAAGGTTTTATGTAAAGAGCCAAAAACTCCTGGGGGCTAGCATATAAATGTACAACTATCACTTTATGCATAGTACGTAGTGTACTTCTCCTAAAGAATCTTATAATGAGAGACTTTGTATGAATAGCCAAACCATGAAGGGGTTAATATATAAAAGTGCAAGATAAACTTTAACACATGGGCCATGGGTTGTACGTAAGTGCTTTCCACCTTTTCCAACTTCCAAAATGAAGACCATTCACCTGGGCGCCATTTACAAGATTGAAGACATGCATGAAGGCGCCATTTTCAATAGGACCCATCCCATTATAATATTAATATATGTGTGTACATCCTGAATGCTAACATGTGAATGGGGTCTCATGAATAATGTCACATAGACTAATGACGCCGTCATGCAAGACGTCATTTATGTGAATAGTACCACCTGGTTTAATGAGCGACCCCTTACAAGGGCGTCATTTAAACCTATGTTTCTAGAAGATTGAGACACGAACAACCCCATTTCGCTGACTAAGCACTAATCTAGGATCGTGTTCCCAAACCGGACCCGCAAGGCAATAACCAATGCTTACAAATCCCTATAACTAATCCCCTACGAACCACTGTCAGAGGCTACTGCCATCTTTCAGTGCTTGCAGAAGGGAATGTTTCCCTTCATTCCTCGAAAAGCGTGAAGTCTACGTCCTGCTGCGGCGGCGGGGAACGCGTGGCTTCATCCTATCATCTTTCCTCGTAATCACACGTCAAAAGGTAGGTGTTCTCAAATCCTTGCCTAACTAGTAGCTAAGTAGGTTAAATGATGCATGCTTAGAGTTCGATTAACTAGTCAACCATACTATATATATATATATATATATATATTCTGGCTTTACCATGACCAAGAATAATACCATGTTATACACATGGTAATAGCTTGTTCACCTGATTCTATACATATATATATATATATATATATTCTGGCTTTACCATGACCAAGAATAATACCATGTTATACACATGGTAATAGCTTGTTCACCTGATTCTATACATATTGTTACCATGATCTTTATAAGTTTTGAACTTAGTTTATTAGCATGATTTCATGAGTTTTTGAACATATTTTATCACACTAGCTTTATAGTCTTAATAACCATGTTTTAAACCTTAATATATGGCCTCTGTTACACCTAATACGTTCATGTTTTAAAACTGGTTGGACCCAGCTCTCTGATAAATGGCACCCCTGACCAGGGTGCCAATTACCAAATTGAAGACTCCGTACGGAGTCGTCATTTAAATGAAGACACCCCCAGTGTCGTCAATTCAATTTCTATAATTTCCAGTAATTGATAATTCAACACATTCAAAAATCCATAACTATCAAACTAAAGCATGAAATTTTTGCATGAACATGTTTCTGGAATCCTGACATTTATCTCAACATACTCCGACCATTACTTCCTGATTCGGAGCTTTTTCACACTAATGAATAGTGGACAACTCTCTGTAAATGGCACCACTGACCAGGGCTGTCACGCCCCGTACTCTATATCGTCGAGGTATTGTCCGCTTTGGCCTACCGGCCTCACGGTTTTGTCCCTTTCTGACAGTGATCGGCTCCAGAATGGAGGACTTCCCGGGAGGTCACCCATCCCAATACTACTCCCCATTAAGCACGCTTAACTTCGGAGTTCTTTTCAAGAACTGAGCCGATACTTCAAAAGGCAGGCACCTCGGTGATATAGAGTACAACTTAGCTATATTTGAGGGTGCTATAATCTAGCCCTCTTATATATGCGACATCCCCGTCGCTGGGCACATATAGCACGTAATCAAACCCCCAGGCATGTAGGACTCTAGAGGTGGCCCCTATAGGCTCAAGAGGTGGCTCCCACTATGTAGCACTTTGTCCCATTGCGGATTCAAGAGGTGGCTCCCATAGCGTAGCACGTTGCCCTGCATGGCACTTAGTTCCTACACTTCCGGCTGGGGTATGGCTCTAATACCATTCTGTCACGCCCCGTACTCTATACCGTTGAGGTATTGTCTGCTTTGGCCGACCGGCCTCACGGTTTTGTCCCTTTATGACAGTGATCTAGCCCTCTTATATATGCGACATCCCCGTCGCTGGGCACATATAGCACGTAATCAAACCCCCAGGCATGTAGGACTCTAGAGGTGGCCCCTACAGGCTCAAGAGGTGGCTCCCACTATGTAGCACTTTGTCCCATTGCGGGTTCAAGAGGTGGCTCCCATAGCGTAGCACGTTGCCCTGCATGGCACTTAGTTCCCACACTTCCGGCTGGGGTATGGCTCTAATACCATTCTGTCACGCCCCGTACTCTATACCGTTGAGGTATTGTCTGCTTTGGCCGACCGGCCTCACGGTTTTATCCCTTTATGACAGTGATCGGCTCCAGAATGGAGGACTTCTCAGAAGGTCACCCATCCCAGTACTACTCCCCATTAAGCACGCTTAACTTTGGAGTTCTTTTCAAGAACTGAGCCGATACTTCAAAAGGCACCTCGGTGATATATAGTACAACTTAGCTATATTTGAGGGTGTTATAATCTACCCCTCTTATATAGGCGATGTCCTCGTCGTTGGGCACATATAGCACGCAATCACGCAATCAAACCCCCAGGCAGGTAGGACTCTAGAGGTGGCCCCTACAGACTTAAGAGGTGGCTCCCACTATGTAGCACTTTGTCCCATTACGGGTTCAAGAGGTGGCTCCCATAGCGTAATACTTTGCCCTGCATGGCACTTAGTTCCCACACTTCCGGCTGGGGTATGGCTCTGATACTATTCTATCACGCCCCGTACTTTATACCGTCGAGGTCACGCCCCGAGCCTTTATTACAGCGGAAGACTAGCTCGAGGAACGTGAACAGCCGGCATGGTAAGCCTCTTGCAAGCAAGAATGATCAGAGCGCAAGTCAATCACTCACATAAATGCAATTACACAATATTTACTTAAACTCCAACTTTCAATTCATTATCAATCAAATATCAAATACAATCACTAATCTTCATCATACTAGACTCAAGAAATAAGAAAATTACATCGTCTCAATCTAAACAATGTAGACTTCCTAAGTCTTCACTCATTCTTCATTCACTCTCGGACCCGCTATTTGAACATTCCGAATCCGATCCTGACTCACTTCCATCTCCTGAAAAGATTGGAAATAGGTAATGAGCACACTTGCCCAGTAAGTATCTTCGCATCAACATGAAGGCACTATTAAAGTAAATAACATTTTTGCTCTAGAGGACTAAGGTAAAATCATGCGAATGCGATAAATCACAAGTAACCAAAGTAACAAGATGATCATGTAAGATAGAATGAATAAGTGTGAACTAGCAAGAATGTAACAAGAATGGCCTTTCATGAACAAGAATGTACTAGCAAGTCACATACTCATCACCCAAACATCTTTTGCTTATGAGCAAGTATTTGGTGAATTTCTGTGGAATATCATGTAACAAGCAAGAAATTCATGTACGTGTATCGTGGATTTCACTTATTTATAGAGAAAGTACTTCCAGCGCAATGTGACGCCAGTAGCATCATACCCCATGGTTTACAGTATGTTTCCGACAATCAGCCGAGGGGACTAACATAGAGCCCTTGAACACAATCAGTGCTCGATCGCATCTTCAAGTATAAATCAAGCTATTTCCACGTTTCAAGCAATAAAATATGGCCAAGAATGTAAATAAGTTCCTGATAACAATAATCAACAATGAACGCTTCAACTTTGGACATGAGATATCAAGGATGATTTAAGACGATGTCATGCTCATGGAAATAATTCGGCAGCATAACAGTACATTTATTATCATTCATAATTTAAATTAAGTATCTTTAGACAATATGTCGAGTCCTAGACCATCAATACTCCATCCAGGAACTTAGAATATCAACCCTTTGGTCAAACCTCGGGTTAAAGAATTTAAAACTGTGACGGTCTAATACTGGACCGTTACATGAACATAACGGTCGAGTGTTGGGCCGTTAGAAGGGTTGAATTCAGAAGAAAATAGATATTGACTCAAACAACGTGACGGTCATATATTGGACCGTTATATGTTCCTGATAGTCGACTATAGATCCGTTACATATCCACAATCCGAAAACATCGATAGTACTTTCTAACAATTGGGCTTTCACGGTACAACCAACTCGACGTCCTAGTGGGAATCTCAGGCTCGCAGAGAATTACGGAGGCCTTGAAACAAGATTTCCTAATCCATTGGAAGGATTATCCAATAGAGAGGTCCTCATGTTCAAGAATATATTTCTATAGTGCAAAGTGTGAACTATGGCCATATACCGGAATATATGCCATGTACTTAGAGAATTGACTCTATAGACAGAAGGAATGTGTAACGACATAAAATCATGATAAAACTCGTCAATATCTTTTCTAAATCAAAGTTTAAATACAAAACTATAGTGCTTTGGGCTTGAAATTATCATCTACTTAAAAATAACTGTAAAGTATCATAAATCATGCAATTTCTAACATGAATCAACACCTGAACTTAAAAATCATGAAAACAGGTTAAGATCTATTTAACTAGGCATATATATAAGCTATTTGAGTCAATCTTAATTCTGCCTTAAGTTGACAGAACATAGTGCTGTGTAACGGACTTGTCTGGGCACATCACAATATGGTAACAGTCCACTGTAGGTCCGTCAGAGTTCTCAGAACCCTACAATCGTTTACAGAGGTGTGACGGATCAAGGTAGGTCCGTTACACGTCCCTGGCAGTCTTACGATAGACCGGTAGGTCCTCTACTAACAGGATATAGAAACTATAGAAATTTATGATTAATTCATGGCATGCTAACTACTCTAATCATGTCAAAATGAGAAAAAGGCTATCTAGATGCATAGGTAGTAATGAAATAACGAGAGATAGCTTTTTATCTTCAATTAGGGTTGAAGGCATGCATGAATGTATAGACTAATCCTAAAACATGAAATTCATGAAGTATAACGCATGAAATCCAAATAAACTAGAGGGCTTTTATCCCTAAGAATGTGTTTTTACCGTTCATGAGATAACCTACCTCTTAACTAGGTTTTAAACTTCTAATTTGAGTCTTCAAGGGTCGTCCTAGTTCTTCTCTTCCTGTGATTTTTCAGTAACTTCACGTTGCTCTAGCTCTCCAATCTCATGACCTAAAGATGTGAAATTTGGAGGTTAGGAAGATGAAACTAAGAGGAACAAAAAGTTCTAAAGTATCTAACTCTAATTACCTCGTTTAGGCTCTCTAATTTTCTGATCTTCAGCACCCTGTCGCACAGTTTCCTAGGTTGGCGTGATGAAACCAGCAACTTTGGAAGATCCTAACTCCTTGGATACTCGACCTCCTAACATGAAATTTTGAGAGTTGTTAGACCTTAGTATTAGAAACAAAAAGTTACAAATGACTTCCTCGGGATTCTATCTCCTTACCTTGTTTCTTCACGAGCCAAAAGTAAGGGTCACTTAGTTCAGAACTGGGTTCTATTTATAGGGTTTTGGCTAGGGTTTGAGGATTAGATCGATTCTAGAGTTCTTAGTTGGCCAGAACATGATCCCTAAGAGTCCTTAGTAACCTTACACATTCTCCTAATTAGGTCTCTTGCATATAGTTTCCCAAAGATCCAATCTTTTTGCAAGTTCTTCCTCTCACGGAATCAGCTGAGTGTAACGGACTAAGTCTAGTCTGTTAGATGGCTGTAACGGTCGCTCGATAGACCGTTACATCAACTGGGGGTGGACATTCATCTTAATTCAAACTCCTTTTGTTAATTATCCACATAATTATCTATATAAGGGATATTTATCCTTATAATTCGTGAATAGGCTAAGTAACCTTCTAGAATATGGGTCAAACTTAATGGGCTTGGTCCATAAACCTAATGGATTTTAACTATTAAAGCTAGATTAGTTATTTAACATAATTGGGCCTTATAATTCCAACATTAATTCATTTGTTAATCTATTTTGCCCTTTATAAATTCTAGAAAATTTTATAAATAATCTAGAAATTACTTATAAATTTTGGGGCACTACACCCTCCCCCACTTAGAAGAATTTGGTCTCCAAATTTGATACATGGATTTTATGGAGAGTGTACTTACAATCGAATAATTCTGGGAATCTTCTATGCATAGATTCTTCCGTTTCCCATGTTGCTTCGTGTGGCCATTGCTTTGTCCATTGGACTTGGACCATAGGAATCGTTTTATTTCTTAGTTGACGCACTTCTCGTTCCCGAATCATGACTGGTTTCTGCTCGTATGTTAGGTCCTTTTGGATCTCCAGATTATCATAAGTAATGACATGATGAGGATCATATACATATTTCTTCAATAGAGAGACGTGAAATACATCGTGAACTCTTGCCAATTGTGGAGGTAAAGCTAGTCTATAAGCCACTTCACCGACCCTTTCGAGAATTTCAAATGGGCCAATGAATCTTGGAGTTAGTTTTCCTTTAATGCCAAATCTTCGAATACCACGGCCTGGAGAAACTTTCAGATATACATGATCTCCCACCTGAAACTCCAAGTCGCGTCTTCGATTGTCAGCATAAGATTTCTGCCTATCTTGCGTCATCTTCATTCTTTCTTGAATGAGCTTGATCTTCTCTGTAGAATCCCTGATAAGGTCGGGGCCTAGGAATTGCTTTTCCCCTATTTCGTTCCAACATATTGGTGATCTATAATTTTTTCCATATAAAGCTTCGAAGGGCGCCATCTGTATGCTGGCTTGATAACTGTTGTTGTATGTAAATTCTACCAGAGGCAAATGATCATGCCAACTTCCTCCAAAATCAATAGCACGAGCCCTGAGCATATCTTCTACTACCTGATTTGTTCTTTCAGTCTGACCATCAGTTTGTGGGTGAAATGCTGTGCTAAAATTCAATCTAGTCCCCAGTGAATTATGTAGGCCCTTCCAGAATTGTGATGTGAATCGAGGATCTCTATGAGATACAATAGTGACAGGGACGCCATGAAATTTGGCAATTTCTTTCATGTATAATGCTGCTAGAATATCCACAGACCATCAACTTTTTATTAGTATGAAGTGTGTGGATTTAGTCAATCGGTCTATGATCACCCATATACCATCGTGTCCGCCTCTGGTCTTAGGTAAACCCATGATGAAATCCATCCCTATACTCTCCCATTTCCATTCGGGAACATTCAAGTGATGTAATTTACATGCGGGTCTAAAATGTTCTACTTTTACTTGTTGGCAGGTGAGACAACGGGACACGAAATCAGCTATTTCTCTCTTCATATTGGGCCACCAGAAGTTTCTTTTGAGATCTTGATACATCTTCGTGCCTCCTGGATGAATGGTGTACTTGGAATTATGTGCTTCTTCTAGGATCAGTTTCTTCATATCCTCATGATCTGGTACACACACTCGACCCTTAAATAGCAATTTTCCGTCATTGGAAATAGAGAAATCCGGTCTTTGTTCAATATTGGCTTTAATTTCCAGTAACACGGGATCATCATTTTACAGCTTGACCAGATCCTCTATTAATGTAGGTTGAGCTCAGATATTAGCCATGAAACAATCATCTTCCTTTATGTCAATATCTAAGTTCATCTGAGCAAATTAAGGAATAAGATTAGTCATACTAATCATAAGACTTGATAGCATACCCATTGGTTTTCTGCTGAGTGCATCTGCTACCGCATTAGCCTTGCCAGGATGATATTGAATAGTAAAATCAAAGTCCTTGAGATATTCTAACCATCTCCTCTGCCTCATATTAAGCTCTTTTTGAGAGAATAATTATTTCAAGCTTTTGTGGTCCAAGTAGACCGTGAACTTTTCTCCATAGAGATAATGACGCCAAATTTTTAAGGAGAAAATAACGGCTGCCAATTCTAAATCATGCACGGGATAATTTTCCTCGTGACGTTTCAATTGTCTTGAAGAATAACAGATTACTTTTCCATCTTGCATGAGAACGCATCCTAAGCCAATGCCAGATGCATCCGTATATACTTTGAATCTACCACCTTCCACCGGTAGTGCTAAAATAGGGCCTGTAGTAAGGTAATTCTTAAGAGTTTGGAAACTCTTCTCACACTCCTTTGACCAGACAAAAGGATTTTCTTTTCTTGTGAGTCTAGTTAAAGGAACAGCAATCTTTGAGAAGTATTTAATGAACCTCCTTTAATAACTAGCTAGAGCAAGAAAGCTTCTTACTTCCGATACAGTCGTTGGCCGGCTCCAATTTCTGACAGCTTCGACTTTCGAAGGATCCATAGCGATACCTTCCTTTGAAATAATGTGGCCTAGGAATGAAACTACCTTGAGCCAGAATTCACATTTGTTAAGCTTGGCATAAAGTTTATGTTCTCTAAGTGTTTGCAAGGCTATCCTCAAATGTTCTTCATGTTCTTCTTTTGTCTTGGAATATATCAAGATATCATCAATGAAGATGACGATGAACTGGTCCAAATATGGTTGAAAAATACTGTTCATAAGTTGCATAAATGCTGCTGGGGTATTTGTTAACCCAAACGGCATTACCACAAATTCATAGTGGCCATAACGACTTCGAAAAGCCGTTTTATAAATGTCTTCTTCTTTAATTCTAAGATGATGATAACCTGATCTGAGGTCTATTTTAGAAAAATACTCTGCTCCTGAAAGCTCATCGAAGAGCTCATCAATACGTGGCAACGGATACTTATTTTTGATTGTAAGTTGATTTAGTCGCCGGTAGTCTATGCATAGCCTGAGAGAGCCATCCTTCTTCTTGACAAACGGTCGAGTGTTGGGTTAAAGAATTTAGAACTGTGACGGTCTAATACTGGGTCGTTACATGAACATAACGGTCGAGTGTTGGGCCGTTAGAAAGGTTGAATTCAGAAGAAAATAGATATGGACTCAAACAATGTGATGGTCATATATTGGACCGTTATATGTTCCAGACGGTCGACTATAGATCCATTACATATCCAGAATCCGAAAACATCGATAGTGCTTTCTAACAATTGGGCTTTCGCGGTACAACCAACTCGGCGTCCTAGTGGGAATCCCAGGCTCGCAGAGAATTATGGAGGCCTTGAAACAAGATTTCCTATTCCATTGGAAGGATTATCCAATAGAGAGGTCCTCATGTTCAAGAATATGTTTCTATAGTGCAAAGTGTGAACTAATGGCCATATACCGGAATATATGCCATGTACTTAGAGAATTGACTCTATAGACAGAAGGAATGTGTAACGACATAAAATCATGATAAAACTCGTCAATATCTTTTCTAAATCAAAGTTTAAATACAAAACTATAGTGCTTTGGGCTTGAAATTATCATCTACTTAAAAATAACTGTAAAGTACCATAAATCATGCAATTTCTAACATGAATCAACACCTGAACTTAAAAATCATGAAAACAGGTTAAGATCTATTTAACTAGGCATATATATAAGCTATTTGAGCCAATCTTAATTCTGCCTTAAGTTGACAGAACACAGTGATGTGTAACGGACTTGTCTGGGCGCGTCACAATATGATAACAGTCCACTGTAGGTCCGTCAGAGTTCTCAGAACCCTACAATCGTTTACAGAGGTGTGACGGATCAAGGTAGGTCCGTTACACGTCCCTGGCGGTCTTACGATAGACCGTTAGGTCCTCTGCTGACAGGAAATAGAAACTATAGAAATTTATGATTAATTCATGACATGCTAACTACTCTAATCATGTCAAAATGAGAAAAAGGCTATCTAGATGCATAGGTAGTAATGAAATAACGAGAGATAGCTTTTTATCTTCAATTAGGGTTGAAGGCATGCATGAATGTATAGACTAATCCTAAAACATGAAATTCATGAAGTATAACATATGAAATCCAAATAAACTAGAGGGCTGTTATCCCTAACAATGTGTTTTTGCCGTTCATGAGATAACCTACCTCTTAATTGGGCTTTAAACTTCTAATTTGAGTCTTCAAGGGTCGCCCTAGTTCTTCTCTTCCTGTGATTTTTCAGCAACTTCACATTGCCCTAACTCTCCAATATCTTGACCTAAAGATGTGAAATTTGGAGGTTATGAAGATGAAACTAAGAGGAACAAAAAGTTTTAAAGCATCTAACTCTAATCACCTCGTTTAGGCTCTCTAATTTCCTGATCTTCAGCACCCTGTCGCATAGTTTCCTGGGTTGGCGTGATGAAACCAGCAACTTTGGAAGATCCTAACTCCTTGGATACTCAACCTCCTAACATGAAATTTTGAGAGATGTCAGACCTTAGTATTAGAAACAAAAAGTTTCAAATGACTTACCTGAGATTCTATCTCCTTACCTTATTTCTTCATGAGCCAATAGTAAGGGTCGTTTAGTTCAGAACTAGGTTCTATTTATAGGGTTTTGGCTAGGGTTTGAGGATTAGATCAATTCTAGAGTCCTTAGTTGGCCAGAACCTGATCCCTAAGAGTCCTTAGTAACCTTACACATTCTCCTAATTAGGTCTCTTGCAGATAGGATCCCAAAGATCCAATCTTTTTACAAGTTCTTCCTCTCACGGAATCAGCTGAGTGTAACAAACTAAGTCTGGTCCGGTAGATGGCTGTAACGGCCGCTCGATAGACCGTTACATCAACTGGGCGTAGACATTCATCTTAATTCAAACTCTTTTTGTTAATTATCCACATAACTATCTATATAAGGGATATTTATCCTTATAATTTGTGAATAGGCTAAGTAACCTTCTAGAATATGGGTCAAACTTAATGGGCTTGGTCCATAAACCTATTGGGTTTTAACTATTAAAGCTAGATTAGTTATTTAACATAATTGGGCCTTATAATCCCAACATTAATTCATTTGTTAATCTATTTTGCCCTTTATAAATTCTAGAAAATTCTATAAATAATCCAAAAATTACTTATAAATTTTGGGGCACTATAAGGGCGCCAATTACAGAATTGAAGACTGCCCGAAGGGGTGTCAATTAATTGAAGACATGAGCCATGTCGTCAATTCAGTTTTCTGGAATTTCCAGAAATCAGTAAATCAGCGTATTCAAAAATCTATAACTAATAAACTGGACCATGAAAATTGTGACTGAATATACTTCTGTAACCCTGGGATTTTTCTCCACCTGACCATGTCGTCGGATTTTGATTCGGAGAAACTGTGGAGAAATGAATAGTAACTTGTATCACAGAACTAACAGTTCTAATGCGAAGCACAACTCATTTGGAAAACAACTCAAATGGTGTGTCGTCAATTCGAGTTGAACTTGTACTTAAATTGAAGACACCCTAGAAGTTTTCAATTAAATGAAGACTGCTTACAGGGGCGTCAATTCTATTTTCTTAGAAATTAAAGATATAACATTAGAAAATTCATATCTGAGAAACCAAAACCCAGTAATTTTATCTGAACATGTTTCTGGACTCCCCAGGATTTATACTACATATTCTTGTATTTACTTTCGAATTTCGAGAAACTTTTTCAAAATGAACAGTGCTTTGAGTCACGAAACGCACCTATTGGGTGAAAATCAGCCATTGTAATTGGCGCCCCAAGCCAGGGCGCCAATTCATCAAATGGTGACGGCCCTCAAGTCTTCAATTAATTGAAGACTGCATGGGGGGCGCCAATTTCAATATGTATATATATATTCTGTAAAAATCAAAATTTTGAAAAGTTAGGCAACCCCCAGGCGCCAATTCTTAAAATGATGGCAGCCAGCAAGTCTTCAATTAATTGAAGACTTCTTATAGGGGCGCCAATTCTTTATATACATATATATATTCAAAAAATAGCCCCTGTAATTGGCGCCCCAAGTCAGGGCGCCAATTACTTAAATAGCGACGACCATGACGTCTTCAATTAAATGAAGACATCCTGGGGGGCGCCAATTTGATATATATGTATATAAAATTTTAAAAATTTAAAATTTAAAAGTTTGGCAAACCCCCAGATGCCAACTCATTGATTACAGCTTCTGATCTTGATTTGTCTCGTGATTTATGCAAACACAACCTTAATCCATACTCTTGCGTATTGAGTTCTTGAATTTCCATTCCATGAAAAATCTACTTTGTGTATATCCTACATGGTCAAACCTTGAACCTCTTAAACTACCATTTGGGAGTGTTGGAGCTAAGTGCCATGCAGGGCAAAGTGCTACGTTATAGGATCCACCTCTTGAGGCCGTACGGCGCAAAGTGCTACACGACGGGAGTCACCTCTTGAGCCTGTAGGGGCCACCTCTAGAGTCCTCCATAACCAAATGACTAGTTAATCTCATCTGTAATACTACATTTCTAAATTCTTAAAATTTCATATTGGCTATAAATGAGAGTGGAGGTCAAAGGTGATACATGAAATGTTGTGCATATAGGGGCCGGTCTGGTCTTGGGAGGAGCACCCGAAGGTACTTGTGCCCATGGGAGTTTATTGACCAAGGTGTTTAGCATTGCACTGGAGTACTTGCTTGACTTGAGACACTCCACCCCTACTCTCTCTCTCCTTACTTACTTGACTTGCGTGGCCCGGAACGGGCAATACTTGACTTGTGGCCCGAGAAAGGGTAAAATACTTGCGTGATAATAGCCAATTCTACTGATACGTACTTGACGTTACTTGCTTGAATTGAATTTTTTACTTGCTCTAGCTGAGATATACTTGTACATGAGTTCCTTCTTGCACTTGAGTTCATACTTGTACACGAATCCCTGCTTGTCCCGAAGTGGCATTTACATCTGTAAACTATTGAAATACTGCTTGTCAAATACTTGAAATCTTGGTATACTCTCTTTATACAGTTCTTGATCTCTTACTGTTTATCATGCCTAAATTTACCTGTATACCTCATTTTTCTTATACGTACCTCATGCATAGCCATACTGATAATACATGTAACTTGTAAATCACGTAAAGATTGCTCGTATTTGAGATGTAATTCCTACTGAGCAATTCGCTTATCTAGTTGCTTCCTAACATTTTTAGGTGAATCGGATAGCGACAAGAATGGGGTTGAGACCGAGTGAAGAGTGCTAGAACGCCAGTCACCTATCATTAGCTAGTCGCGTCCTTGAATTTTATTTGAGTCCTACCTTGTATTTCCAGTATGTCAGTCTATTTGTCTGAACCATGTTAAGGCACTTAGCCTAGTGTTGTCTTTTTAAATTTGGAATCTGTCATGGACTGTCTTTATTTCCTTTGGTTAATCAAATAAACATCACTTGGACTATTTGGATTATTAGATTTTATTAGTCTTTTGCGCACTCTGAAATTATGTATATCAAAAATGTTATCGCTCTAATGACACGATCTATATAGACGCGTCACGCATCCGAGTATCTTCCGCGCTTGGGACGTGACACAATAGGTTTGTCCCTGTTAGCCTTCTTCTTGTTTCGGCGCTAGTCGCTTGAAGGTGACAATGAATGTTGTCAGCGACTCGACGTTGTGCTTCTCGGATGCACATGGAAGCTGGATGCAGTCTGGTGGCAAGCATATGCTCTTGCCGATAGCTCGGCTAATAAGATTAGCCTCGAAGTCGATCTGGCACCTCTCAGGGCGATCTGAGGTTAACTTGGAGTCGAGGCGCAGCCGATGAAACTTGGCCTTTTCCTCGTCAACAGATAAGAGATCATTATCGTCTTCTTCTGAGAGCCAACCGTTGCTTTTGCTCTTATTCACAGGGTACGGACTGATCCCCTTGAAGTATAGCGCAGCGTCGGCCATGTTGCATTCTGTTGGTGTGAACGGTGACAGGTCTGCGAAGACCGTGTGTTGCTCCCCATCCTTGGCATACTTGATGCATTGGTGGAGAGTTGACGGGACGACCCAATTTTCGTGAGCCAGGGTCTGCCCAGTAGTATCTTATAAGATGTGTTGGAGTCGATGATGTAGAATGTCACCTTGGAGCCAAAATCATCGATCACTAGGTCAACATCCACCCAGGTGAAATACTGGTAGGGAAGCGCTTCATCTGGTGGAGGACTTTCCGGTCGGCTCGAGCTCGAGCATCCTCTAGAGAGGGTAGTATGCTAGGCTGAGCCTTCTGCTAGCTACCATGTTGTTCCCCGTCGGGAAGTTGCACTGCCTTGCCCTTACCATCGGGATCAGACTGACTCTGATCGCCAGCGGGCTCCTGGAACAGGGATGCCAATGATGGCCCTTCTGGGGGTGACTGGCGGGCTGGCTCATCCTTACCGGACAATCTCGCTTGCTCTGCTACAGAAGCCGGTACTGGTGCAGGGGATGGGAGGCTGACAGCAGCCTGTTCGATGCCAGAAGGGTCAAAGATACTGGGTCCACTCCGAATCTGTATTTCCAGAATGGGAGCTGGTTCCTCCCCTCGAAAGAGGATAATTCACTCCGGGTCGAAGGTGGGCGGAGAGAGGGGTAACTCAGAGGTTTTCCCACAGCCTCTACCGCATCCCCAGCCATGATCTCGGCCACGACTGGTGTTCTCTGGAGCTAGCTGTAGCCTAAGAGGAGCAATGGTTCTTTGTCTCGTCCGGGAGGCTACTGGCTCGCCCCGCCGAGAAGCATTGATATTGTCAGGAGGTGGGATGGCCACCATGTTGCAGGTGAAGCGCCGAAGCATTTCTTCCAGCTACGATGTGGTGATCTCCTTATCTTTATAGCACAAGGAGAGCTTGTCCGAGATCACGAGTCTTTCACCATTCTTGAGCTTTTGGATCATCTCTTGGACCCAATTTCTGAGGCGAGCTCGTTTCTGCATTTCTTCCCACGGGATATAGCTGTCGAATGGGAGAGCTCCGGTAGGACGAGGAGGAATGTATTCCTCCAGGTCATCAATGAGCTGCTGGAGCCTTTGGAGAGGCGTTGGCTCGACTGGTGACTGTAGGGCGGCTGCTTGTTTAGCTTGTTTCTTGAGCGGCCTTCTGAGGTTCTTCCTCCTATTTCTCTCTTATCTTTTGGCAATAGCGGTCTCCACGGGAGTAGGAGGGAGAGGTACTGGGGCCGGAGTTGATAAATCCTGATGAGGATACCACCGAGTTGGTGCCTTTGCCGGGCAAGGCCGTTGACTCTTCCTTGCCCAGATTTTGATCCAGACGCCTTCCGCTTGTTGTATCTAGAAGGTGGCGTTAATCGCCTGCTCGATTACCTTGAGCGGCAATTCCTGGTATGCCGGCATACTGGGACTGGCGTCCGAAGGCATGTGCGCGGTTTGGTGCCTTACCCGCGGTGGCAGCAGCTTTTGAGAAGTCGGTTGGCTGGTGCTGGCGTCCGGAGACGTATGCGCGGTTTGATGCCTTAACTGCGGTGGCAACGGCTTTTGTTGAGGAGCGGACCGAGAGATACACTTGTTGTTCTGCTCCTTAGCCTTGCCTTTGTGATCACGCTGAGGGCTGGGTCTAGCGACGACTGACGGCGTCGCAGGACATTATTGCTCTGCACAGTTATCCCGACTCTGTGGACTGGCTGAGCCTCATGGCGGTGGGCCCGCCACTTGAATCGAAGCCGCTGAAGACTCCGAAGATGTCTTCTTTGTACTTCGGATTGTGTTAACGGGGAGGCGGAGAGGATCCGACGGCCCGTCCGCTAAGGAGATGTGATAAGGCTAAGGCGGGACCTCACCCTGCTTTTGCTTTCCCTTCCTATCCACGAACATCGGAGACGGAGATAGGACGGGAGGAGGAGGAGAGAGAGCTGGAGAATCCATCGTCGTCTCGCCCACCAGAACGTCCTCTCGGCCGAGAAGGACCCGGAGGATCCTGGCGGTGTCTTCTTTAGGAAAAGGGAGAGACTTTAGCTCCCGCCAGGACCGCCACCGCATGGCCGAAGTGGCTGGGGCTGGCTGGCTAGATGCTGATGTCTGAGAGCCCGAAGGGGCCGAAGGATCAAAAGAATGGATGACGTTGACTGAGAAGTTGGTCGGCTCCGTCCCTTGACTGGCATCCTGCTCTCTACGCCTTCGCAATCGCTCGAGCGCCTCTTGGTTGTCAGCCCAGAACTCGAGCCATTCTGGAGGATGCTGATAAGGCAGCTCGTGTTCATTTTCTTGAGGGGAGTCTGGCCGCTCTGGCACACTCCTGGCAGTGCTCTGAGTCTCTTCGACAGCTTGCCAAAGCCTGACAAGTGACATAGAGTTCCCCTCCGCATCGATCTGCTCCCATTGGATCTGTTCTTGGATGAGGTGTTGAACTTCCTCACAGGACTCGACCGGGTGACAAATTTTGGCGTGGAAGGGGCAGTATTGAGGGTGACTACGGTCCCAATGGGTGTAGTCGGCAGGCGAGTCGCGGGCCATAATTTGCCCCCTCTCGATGAGGATATCGAAGAGTCACCGGGTTCTCTCCCTGGGGAAGGAGAGAGGTCTCTGATCATGCCAGTGCCTCCACCCCGGATACCAGATCGAACGTCCCCTCTGACTGGCACCGGGCTCCTCTGACTCGTCATCAGAAAGCGAAAATGCGGCCATCATGTGGATGACATTGGCTGAGTGGTGAACTACGCGTGCTGCCTTAGTTGGCCTGGCCCACGTATGTGGTTACGAGGGATCGACGAGACCACTCTTCATTTTGACGAGGCCGTCTCGGATCAGCTTCTGCGCCTGAGTCTTGAAGACATAGCAATCCTCAATTGAGTGACCCAGCATACGATGATACAGGTAATAGCTAGGATCGTCGGTCTTCAGAGCCTCGTCCGGCTTGTGGATTTCTGGCAGCTCGATAATCTTCTGGGCCATGCAGAGGTCGAAGAGCATCTTCGTGTGTTCCTTCTTGAAGGAGAAGGGTGTCTTCATACGCTCTGAGAAGGAAGAAACAGCCGGCTTGTCCGCTGGCTTTTTGTCAGAGCCACTGGATTCGGCTTCCTTACTGGCTTTGGCAGCAGGGGTGAACTCAATGATATTCACTTCCTTGTCGGGCTGGCGTTCTCGCACTTGCTTACCCTTTGCTGCAGTATTGCTTGGGTTATCGGCGAAGAACATCTCTATTTCGGCGACTGTCGAATTGAGTTGGTCGAAGCCTTTAATATTGGTGCCGAGAAGCTTTTCGCTGACCTCGGCCGCCAGACCTCGACGACATATGGTGATGGCGTCCTCCTGAGCAGGTGGATTGACACACCTCATGCTGAGGTCTCGCCATTTTTTGATGAAGTCGAGGGCGCCCTCGCCCTTTTTCTGCCGAAGAGAACAGAGTTCGGCTAGTGAGACCTTTCGCTCGGCCGTTTGAAAGTGATCGAGTAATTTCTTCTGGAGATCCGCCCAGTCAATGACTGAGTTACGCCTCAGGCGGGAATACCATTGAAAGGCCGTTCCCGTGAGCGAAGTAGCGGAGGAGATATGATTCGTCCAGCGCTAACTCACTCATGGCTGTATCATAGTAGGCCAAGTGTTCGTGTGGCGACCCATGCCCGTCGAACTTTTGCAGCTTTGGGGGCTTGGAGTACTCTGGGAGAAGCTTCTTCAGCTGGTGGTGAAGCGGGTAGGGCACAGTATAGAGGTCTACTATGGCAACCCCTTCACCATACTGGGCGAGCTTTGTCTCGACAATATGCTCGATCATCTGGCGTTGCGCCAGGAGATTTTCCGGCATTGGCGTGTTGGAGGCTCGTGGCTGAGTCTCAACCGGAGGTGTGCCAAACCCCGTTGCCAACAGGGTTCGGGCAATCGCCGCTGAGATGTTGGCAGCATCGCGGGCCGCCGGGGGTACCAGTGCCTCGGCCTGGGGCCTAGCAGGTTGCTGAGGATGAAGATCCCGTTCCTGGAGGAGATCATGCAGGAGGGCCTTCAGATGCCAGTTCTCCTTCATGAGAGTGTCGAGGGTCACTTCTTGAGCCTCGTTCGCAGGAGGGTCATTGTTGACTGGCTCTACGTTGATAGGAGGGTCGCGGTCTTCCACCGGGACTTCTTCTGCGTGTTCCGACGCCTGTGGTCCGGCAGAAGTGTCGATGTGACCTGTTGGGGGAGGCTGCGGAGCCTGATGGCGCGGCCTCCTAAAATGGGACAGAGGCTGGTTCAAGTCATCAGACTGGGTGTCCGGCTGGTGTCCCGTGGTGTAGCACGTGAACACTCAGACTGCGTCATTGATGAACCGGGCCGTCCGCTTCCAGCGCGGGTGCCGCTCAGGGTGGACAGGCGCCCCTAGTCTGTCAAAGATCGAGGTTCATTGCAGAGGGGGCTCACTCCCGATATCAGTCGGAGGAGAACCCTAGACAGGTTGCTGGAGGGCCCAGGAGCGAACTCGCCTTTGCCTCTGCTTGCTTGCGCGGGGGACATTAGACGGCTGGGCGTCGTTAGACGATGCTACTGTGAAGTCAATCGCATCCCATCTGATGCCGCATCTGAGTGCTCGCAGGGGGTTTCTGATACGCGCCCTTCGAACGGCTTGAGCTTCTTCTAGGGTAACCCAGATTCTCCTCAGGTCGGATTGTTGGTCTCCCTTGTCGTCATTTTTTCGACGAGTTGTCTTGGGAGGCCGTGTGTCGGGCTGGGTGGGTGCCCCCGGGCTGTTGCCGACGAACCCGCTCCTTTGAGCTTCGCCCCGTCCTCTCATGTTTGCCGCAAGAGGTCAAAACGGTTGGAGGTGGGGATGATGGGAATGGTCCGTTCCTGGGGTGTGATTGGTTCACCCCCGTCGAGACGGATCTGCAACTCACCGACAAGAATCATCCTGCCGGAGTTGCTAGTCGCAGCGGCGAGCCGCCTGCCTTTGCGGCCATGGCGACGCTTCTTCTGAGGAGTGGAGGAAGACTCCACCCCGAGATGGTAGACTGAGAAAACCCGGCTTGGAGCGAACGGCAGCGCCGAGCTGTCAGTCATAGGTACTGGGACCGGCCCCCGGCGTATGAAACCAACGCCGGGAGTCGATGACTGGGCGGCCCAGGTATAAGCCTTTCTCCGCGCCGATAGGGGTGTTGCCGATGCTCGAGATGACACACTTGCACCGAAAAGTGACGCCGTCGAAAGTGTTGAGGTGCCGACGCCCCTGGGTCGAGGATCGGCAGTAGGTGCCGGCGCAGTCCGAGCTCAGGTCGGGATGCCCGAGAAGGGTACTGAGAAACCTTGCCCCGTGGGTAGACCCACGGGGAGAGCCAGTTCAACTGGAGCTTGGAATTGGGGTCTCGAGTGCAATATCGGAGAGCCGCGAACTCGGGCCTGGGAGCTCGTATCGAGGGTCGGCTTTACTGGGGTTCGGGCCTGCGGGCCCTAGGAAGGTGCTGAGGAGCCATGGACCCGGGGCTAGAAGCCCCTTTTGGGTACCGACTTTGCTGGAGCTCGGGCTTGGGGACCCGAGAAATGTGCTGAGAGGTCGTGGACCCAGGGCTGGGAGCCCGTATTGGGTGCTGGCTTTACTGGAGCTCGGGGCTGGGGACCCGAGGAATGTGCTGAGAGGCCGCGGACCCGGGGCTGAGAGCCCGTGTTGGATGCCGGCTTTGTTGAGGCTCGGGGTTGGAAACCCGAGGAAGATGCAGAGAAGCCGTGGACCCGAGGCTGAGAGCCCATGTTGGGTGCCGGCTTTGCTGAGGCTCGGGGTTGGAAACCCGAGGAAGATGCTGAGAAGCCGTGGACCCGGGGCGGAGAGCCCGTGTTGGGTGCCGACTTTGCTGAGGCTCGGGGTTGGAGATCCGAGGAAGATGCTGAGATAGTGACCGAACTCTGGGGCGCGGGACCCGTGCCGGAGATCGGACCCGGCCGGTGTTGATCTGGGGACCCTGCAGGGGCCAGTGGTGGTGGTCCGATGCCTGGCGCTCAGGTGGGCCACCGGTGCTGGAAGTGCGCTTGGCGCGTTGGCCACGAGACCCAGCAGACGAACTGGGGTTGGCTGAGGAGCAGCCACAGAGATCACGCCCAAGAAGTAGGGCGATCCGATGACAGGGGCGAAGCTACTGAAAGCAATCGGCGTCGCCAAGTAGCCCACCCGTGCGTGGGTGGCAATGACATTGGGACCATAGGTGACGGCGTCCATGGTTACAGGAGAGCTGAGTACTGCGGAGGCGATAGTCACTGACAGTCGCCGAGTGCGGTCCGACGGTCAGAACACGAACCGGAAGCTGCTGGAGAATGAGCGCACGAGTACCCCCCTCTGCCTCTCTTGCAAGGACAGGGAAAGGGCACCAGGGCTTCAGGGTTGAAACAGACTTTTCTTCAGCAAAAAGAAGGAAGGCGGGAGACGTCCCACCGGGCGTGACATCCTCTCTGTTGCGCGGGTTTTTTTTATGCCGAATAACCGGGGTGAAAGAAGGGATACAGTAGGGAAGGAAGACATAGGAGTTTGATGTATCTCGGGTATCCTCCTTACAGTTGCATGTCTCTCACGGCGGTATCGGGCACTCTCCTTTTACGGAAAGTCGAAAAGGGTCGAATGGCACGGGAATGTAAGAGTACGGATTAACCGGACAGGGTGCGGGCATGCCAGTCGATTTCTCGAACATCACCCATGGAACCAAGGGTTGACCGGGGAAGCGCCACCAGGGCACGGCACATGGGCTCGGGTGATCGGGCGACACATGGAGAGAAGGGGTTCCATGGGTGTGAGTGTGTAGGTGATTGTGGGAATCGTGTACTGGACGTCTTTCCCCACCGGCCGTAAGCAACCGGTGTTTATTTACATCGGATTGAATCCGAACACCTTCGTTCTGAGCTGAAGAAAAGTCTGTATATATGCCTGAAGCTGTGGGTAGAGGGCTTGGAGCATTCTGCAGCTATGGGTGTGCTTTCGACTGAGGGGTGGTTATTGGGCTTAGGATGTTAGGCACGGATGCCGAGTGGTGTGGGTAGAAAGCTAGGGGCCCGAACGTGGATGCGAGAGCATTTGTCCAATTGACAGTGTAATTTTTGGAATATGCATGTCTTTACAGGTAGGCCGCAGTGGCCAGGGTACAACTGGTGCACGCCACGGGACAATTCCAATGTGATGATCGGTCCCCGGGTCAATGCATGACAGAGTAACACACGTGTGTTTTACAGAGGACCCCTACCGTGGCGTGGGCCATGGTGGCGACACCGAACGAGGGGCTTATGACTGGATGACTGGAGGGATGCATCGATCCGGTATCTGGGCGAGGGCCGATCACGACTCGAGTAGAGCGGTCGAACATGGCCTCGTTACTGCGAGGGAGTGTGACGTCATGGTACGCACGTGGTTGCAACCAACGGGCACGTAAGGGGGAATCCCGGCATGAGGGGACGTTCGCCCTTGTCATAACATCTTGCGCATGGTGGGTGTTGACTTGTGTGTCACGGCTAAATACGGCGTGAGGGAAGTGCAAACGACATACCCCCGGCGTACTAAGCCGACGAACAAGTCACCCACACGCAATTCTCCTTAGCTCGTTGCCTGGAGCCGCTTGAAGCTTGAGTATGGCGGATGTCTTGGAGCTTCCATATATATCCACCCCTTGAGCTTCTAAGGGGTTTTTATAAAGAAGTTGAAAGGGTTAGAATGGGTTTAGGAGGGCTAGGTTGATAGGGTCAAGCCAGCCCGCGTAAACCCTAGTGAATAGTAAGGGTTTACGCGGACCAGCTCATAGGGTTGAGCTGGGCCGCGTAAACCCCTCCCCTGGGTGGGGTTTCGGCGGACCAGCCCAATAGGCTGGTCTGGTCCATGTAAACCCCTTACGGAGGGTTTTTTTTTTTTGAAAAATGGGTTGGGAAGGGTTTAGGTAGACCAGCCTCAGGGGGTGAGGCTGGTCCGCCTAAACCCCCTCCCCAGGGGGTTTAGATGGACCAGCCTGGGGGGTCCAGGCTGGTCCGCCTAAAACCCACCCCGGGGAGTTTAGGCGGGCCGATTTTGGGCTTTTTTAATTTAAAAAAGTAAAAAAAAATTATTGAATGGGAGGGGTTTACGCGGACCAGCCTGGGGGTCCAGGCTGGTCCGCCTAAACCCCCCTAGGGGGGGTTTAGGCGGGCTGGGTCGCTAGGGAGAGAGAGGAGGCAGTCCCCACTATAAAATTTGATTTTTTTGGCCTATTTTCTTCCTAAATTGACTAAAAAGAAAAGGACAGTTGTGCTGGGAGAATATGTGGAAGCTTGTGTGCGCGTTGACCTGAGGAATTCCCCCGTGCTATCGCTTTGTGCTCCTGCGTCCACGTGTCGACTTCTCGAACTGGTACGTCACATGAACTGTGTCGTAGGACCGTAAACTCGACGAACTGAGGCTGAGCGGGGTCGTGGGACCATCGGGCTGGAGAGAGGGCACGACCCCCAGGGAGTTCACCTTCCCCGAGGGCGTACGGTCGCGCCTCGAGGTGAACTGGCCCCAAGGCCGGTCGTGACCCCGAGGGATGGCCCCCGGGATCTCCTTGTGTCTTCTGCAAGTGTCCTTTGACGGACGTTAAGCTCCGGGAAACTAGGATGGGTCCGTGGGGGCAGTCGTTCTTCGAGTTGGCGTAGTCGCTCGCGAGGTGCTCGGGTAAATGCCCGACACACCCCGTATTGCCGAACGACTCGGGTAGCTAGCCGAGGGGCCCCAAGGTGGGCCTTGGGTTAAAGAAGGGAGCTCATGTGAGCTTAGGAGAGACATCTCAGGGACGTGAGTCATGCCTCGAGCTACGTGCTATGTTGCACGGTGGGTTGGCAGGGTAGCCTCAGGTTGGCCCGAGTGCTAGAGTTAAGTGGCTTGTTGCCACGTGTCTGAGTGTCAGAGTTGACCCTGACTTGCTGGGGGGTCGTTGTAGGACCCAATTGATGTGCTAGAACCACGGGGCAGCCCATGGTTTGGTGTAGGCGGGCTGGAATACACGCGCCCACGAGGTGTCTGATAGAATGCCGAACACACCGGTGCGAGCCGTATATGTGCGCAGTAGGCCTCCAAAGCATGTGGTTGACTTAGTTAGGTCTCCCTTTGACCTTGGAGGATTCAAAGAAGTGTCTCGGGGTGGGCCCTCGACCCTTTCACAGGGTGCCACATGATGTGGCTGAACGTCGAGGCGTCCAAGGGTGGCCCCGGGCGGCCATGTAGGATACGGGCAAAGCCCGTATGTGAGTGGCCGGGGTTGACCCCGGACAGTTGCTTATGTCGCTGCATGTCATAGCAAGCTGGTCAGGGCCCTTGTAGATACCCACAGAGTTGTAGAAAGGGCTAGATATCCCATACCTTGAAGGTGTTTGGGGAAATGCCCAAACCCTTATTTCTTGTTATTTTGCAAGGAAATAGTCCGAGTACAACAGTGTTCTTATGCAAAATGGAAAGGTGATTTTCTATTCATCAAGGCAGTTAATGCGTCATGAAGAAAATTACCATGTGCATGATCTGGAATTAGCTGCGGTTATATACGCTTTGAAAATTTGGCGACACTACCTCTATGGGGAGAAGTTCACTATATTTTCAGATCACAAAAGTCTGAAATACCTCTTCACCCAAAAGGAATTGAACATGAGGCAACGCAGATGGTTGGAGTATCTCAAGGACTTCGACTTTACTATCCAATATCATCCAGGCAAAGCAAATATCGTAGCTGACGCTCTTAGCAGAAGACCAATGGCAACTCTAGCAAGCCTCAGGAAAGGTACAAGTTATCTTATCAAGGATTTTGCTCATTTGAATCTCGATATTGATAAAGAGGAAGGATGTATGATTGCAAATATAAGGTCACAACCTACATTGATTGAAGACCTAGTCAAATTACAAGAAAATGACCTCACATTGATGGAGATCAAGGCTAATATTGATCAAAGGTCGGAATTCTCCATTTCAACTGATGGAAGACTATTGTTCAAAGATCGAATCTGTGTGCCGGATCATGCCGACACTAAGAAATTGATCATGGAAGAAGTTCATAAATGAAGGTATGCTATTCACCCTGGTGCTACCAAGATGTATCAAAACTTAAAAAGAAATTTCTGGTGGCCCAATATGAAAAGAGAAGTAGCGGACTTTGTATCTCGCAGCCTCACTTGTCAACAAGTAAAGGCAGAACATTTAAAGCCCGTCGGGAAACTACATCCCTTGGATATTCCCGAGTGGAAATGGGAAAGTATAGGGATGGATTTCATCATGGGTTTGCCAAAGACAAGAGGTGGACACGATGGTATATGGGTGATTATAGACTGATTGACTAAATCTGCACATTTTCTACCAATCAAAAGTTGATGGTCTGTGGATGTATCAGCAGTACTATACATGAAGGAGATTGTCAAATTACATGGTGTCCCTGTCACCATTATATCTGACCGAGACCCTCGGTTCACATCACAATTTTGGAAGGGTCTACAGCATTCATTAGAGACCCGACTCAACTTTAGCACAGCGTTCCATCCACGAACTGATGGTCAGACTGAAAGGACAAATCAGGTGGTGGAGGATATGCTCAGGGCATGTGCTATTGATTTTGGAGGGGGTTGGCATGACCACTTGCCTCTAGTGGAATTCGCCTACAACAATAGCTACCAAGCTAGTATACAAATGGCACCATTCGAGGCACTGTATGGAAGAAGTTGTCGCTCACCGATATGCTGGAATGAAGTAGGAGAAAGGAAATTTCTCGGCCCTGACATCATCAGGGATACTACCGAGAAGATAAAGCTTATTCGGGAGAGACTCCAGATGGCTCAAGATAAGCAAAAATCATATGTTGATAACAGAAGGCGCGACCTGGAATTCCAAGTAGGAGACCACGTATTCCTTAAGGTTTCTCCGGGTCGAGATATTCGAAGATTCGGCATCAAAGGTAAGCTTACTCCGAGATTCATTGGCCCCTTTGAAATTCTCGAAAGGGTTGGTGAAGTTGCATATCGAATAGCTTTACCCCCTCAATTAGCTGGAGTCCATGATGTATTTCACGTCTCGATGCTCAATAGGTACGTCCCCGATCCATTCCATGTCATAACTTATGACAACCTGAAGATTAAAAAGGATTTGACGTATGAGCAAAAGCCAATCAAAATAATTGAACGGGAAGTACGTCAACTTTGGAATAAGACTAGTCATATGGTCAATGTAGCACCCCGGATAAAAATGATAAGGAAATAGACTTTTTCCCAAGTAAATAAAACCTTAGATAACTCTATAAGAAGATAACTCTATAAGAAGGCCAAATAAAAAGTTAGAATGCCCAATGAGGGCCATTATATAAATATACCACCATTGAAGTCATCATACGTAATGTGGCTTCCTAAAAGACTATTCACTTGAAATAGTGACTCTATACAAGGTCATCATTTTCCTTAGCCATAGTGCCACCAAGCATCCCACTGTATACATATAGATATACTTAGATATATCTCCCTCAAGACCCCACTAACCAACCAATTAGGTATGTATACATATAATACATCTTAGAGACACCTCAACCCCCAACATGGCACGGTACGGGGCACAGCAACCAGGGATGAATAGCGCCCCTGACTTGGGCGCTGTTCTTCAATAGGGCGCCCCTATCCCAGGCGCCATTCACACTACTTCAAAAAAAAAAATTTAAGCCAGCTGATATAGCGCCCATGTACAAGGGCGCTATTCAACTAAATCATGGCACCCTCAAGGGCGCCATTTCCCTCTGATCTATCATTCCTTCCAGAAAAAAACCTGTACAGCTCCTCTTCGCTGGCAACATACCTTTTACCCGACAATGGATTCAACGGATAGAAGCATTAATTGCTTCTTTTTCCCTGGCATTGGACCCTTGTGTTTCTCTTTCCCTATAAACAACTCCCACTGTCCAACGTAGAAACCTTACTGCCATTCCTCTGCCATTCCTGAAGAGAAGGTTGTTCGTGCCTTTTCTATTCTACACCTGTAGAAGAGAAATGTTAATATTTTCTCTTCACGTGCAAGATACGTACCAACATTCCTACGGCTGGGAGCTCGGCTGCAGAGGACGTAAAGGGCTAGGATTACACTGCTTTACCTTGTCAACCACGTCAACAGGTAGGTGTTCTCAAGATCTAGCTTAACTAGTAGTTAATATAGGTTAACATGCATGCTAGTTAAACCTGTCATAGCCTCAGTTTGGTCGTTTAAGTCAGGGGTATATCAAAAGATTTAGTGGGAAGGTTAGGCTACGCCTATCTGGTACACTAGCTCTTGCGTGAGTAGATCTATGATCTTACCTCCATCAAGTACCCCATTAATAGTTGTCATTACTCATGATCTGTCCCAATTTATGGTGAATTGATCCATGTTTAAAAGCTAGTATCTATGGACTTAAAATCAAAAATTTGTTGCATGAGCATGACCTTGCAATCCTGCCAATTTTCCATGTCTATACATGTCTTTCTGTGAACTTGTTATAAATCATGAACAGTAAAGTTACGTGATTAGTAGCCACATGTTCAGGAATTTTATCTATTTAACCAAGTCATGAAATTTCTGCATGAGCATGACTTTGAAATCTCCAGATTTTTCTCTATTTTACCATATATTCATTTCTGGATTTCATCAAAATTTGCATGATGAATAGTATTTTGAGTCTAGTGGAGCACCCTGGTGAAGGGCGCCCCTGACCAGGGCGCCATTCAATAGGGCGCCCCTGGCCAGGGTGCCATTTCACCTTGGGGCACCCCTGGATAGGGCGCCATTCTCCAGTATGAATTAAAACCCCCCGATCCTGTGATTAGCCTGTTAAACCCTATCGATTAGCCTGTTGAACCTATTATCTGTTAAACCTTGCTGATTAGCCTATTAAAACTGTTAAACCTGTTAAACTTGTTACATGTTAACCTGTAAATTACATACCTTGTTAAGCCTGTAAAAATCCTACAGCCTGTTAACCTAAGAATAGTATGTTAAACCTGTTACCTGTTAAACCACGGTGATTAGCCCGTTAAACTTGTTACATATTAAACTCTGCTGATTAGCCTGTTAAAACCCCTGTGATTAGCATGTTAAATACCCTATTAAACTCTGATGATTAGCTTGTTAAAACCCCTGTGATTAGCATGTTACATACCCTGTTAAACTCTGCTGATTAGCCTGTTAAACCTTATTGATTAGCATGTTAACCTGTTACTTGTTAACCTATAGATTTCATATATTGTTAAGCCTGTTAAATCATACAACATGTTAAACTTGTTAATTACCTAGCCTCGTAATTACATATCCTGCCAAACCTTGTTAAATACATAGCCGTCATTAAGCTATGTTAATCCTATAGCCTGTCAAATCACACAGCCTGTTAAACCTGTTTACAGTACGTATAAACATGTTATCCTGTTAGATTGTTAACCTTCTGAAATAGAGACTCCCCAGATAGACTCTATTTACAGAAATAGAGACCCTCCGGGAAGACTCTATTTCAGCATTGAAATAGAGACCCTCAAGATAGACTCTGTTTCAGCATTGAAATAGAGTCTCTCCGCGAAGACTCTATTCACTGAAATAGAGACTCTTCACAAGGGCACTATTTCATTGCCTCCTGCAACACGGAGAAAACTTCCAAAAAAAAGGAAAGGACAGGATATAGCGCCCCTGACCAGGGTGCCATTTCCATAGGGCGCCCTGGACCAGGGTGCCATTTCCCTGAGCCTTCCTTGTGACCGAGAACCCCTGAACCATGTACTAAAACCCAGTAAACTCACTACTGAAAACTGGGAAATTTTCATTACTGAAACCATGTAAACTCAAGTTATTAAACCCTAAAATCTGATTTGGACTTCAGAGATTTTAAACACCTCAGATAAGGGAGCCAAGATTGTGAGACCCGTTCTTTAACGGATCTTTACCAGCTTTAGAATAGAATTTAATCCGTGAATTTCGGCTAATTTTATGAAATTTATGGACTTTTTATAGCGTTTAATCTAATTAGATTAAAGACTTTTAAGAAATTAGTGGGCATATACACAATTTCGCTTCATAGGGGGTTTAGAATGCAATTAAGGGTTAAAAAAAATATTTTAATCTTTTTTTAACTCTCTCGATCTCCCCTTTCTCTCCCACTATCCTCTTTCTCCCCCCCCCCCTTTCTTTCACCCGTGGGCAGCGAAACCCACAAGCGACCGCGGGCGAACCCGCGACGGCGACTCCGCCCCCCCGTTCGCCTCTTCTCGGTGCGGCGACCGGCCGACCGCGATAGAGGAGCGCCGGCGGTGACCTAGCAGCAAGGAGGAGGCAGCCCGCGGCTAGCGACCCCCCCTCTCTCGCCTTCCTCTTCTCGGCGGCGCATGGCGGCCCAAGACAGGTGGAGGATGGCCGACGGCTCCACCAGCGGGCTACCGGAGGCAAGACCACGTCGGCATCCTTGTCGGCTCCGATCCCGGCACAGAGGATTGGCGGAGACTTCCTCCGCGACGCGAGGGACGCAGAGGCATCCACCCGGGATGAACCGTAGAGTGGAGAGACGATCAGGAGAGGCGTACCGGGCGCGTCCCTCGGCTTGTTCGCGGCCGGATCAGACATTTCGGCACGTTTAAGGTAGGGGCATCAATGCCCTAGCCCGTTAAATTGTCCCAAAAGCATGCCCATTGTCTTTATGTTTTAATAGCATGCCCATCGTCACTGAGTTCATCGATTAATAAAAGCATGTCCATCATCGCTGAGGTCGTAGAGTAATGAAAGCATGCCCATCGTCCCTGAGTTCATAGAGTAATGAAAGCATGCCCATCATCGTTGAGTTCATAGAGTAATGAAAGCATGCCCATCGTCGCTGAGTTCATAGAGTAATGAAAGCATGCCCATCGTCGCTGAGTTCATAGATTAACAAAAGCATGCCCATCGTCGCTGAGTTCATAGATTATAAATTGTCATATTGAGATGATGGATTGGCAGGGAACATGTTAAAAATAATAACTCCCGTCGATTTAAGTCAACCGGGAGGGGATCCGGTTATGATCCCGGTGGATCCGATTCTCCGATAAGGATTATGTTTAATTTATTCTTAGACTTATAACGGTCCGCCATAAACCATTTATTAACCTGAGCAGCTGACGATTAGACTACGTAAATTATTTAAATTTGAATGGTGGTAGAAATTTCACAGTTAGTCCATTTAGCAACACGTAACGGTCCGTCGTTCGACCGACTAAGGCTATAACGACTTTAATTTAACCGCATGTTCTACGAATTATGCGTGTTTGTTTAACTATGCATTTAATAGTTGCATAAGCATAATCAGTTATTTATGCATGTAATTAATGAATAATTGCCATTTCCACATGTTCAAATTATTTATGCGTTGAATTATTGAATAATGGCCATCTTAGAATATTCAGTTAATTATGCCTTGAATCTTGCATATTTGCCATATTTAATTATCATCATAAATCATGGCATGTTTTTAGATCCCAATAGAGCTTTATTCTCTTTCCTAGTGATGGAACCACCTGTCGTAGCTCGGCGACTTTCAGGGTTGATCCCACCCGGGAGAGGTGGCGGGGTATCCCAGTTTCACGATTCTTAAGCTAGTTCCGTAGGCCCCAGTCCAACCGTAGCGTCCTACAGAGGGGAATACTAGCTAGAGGCCTGGCTCTAGGCACGAGCCGGTGTGTGCACACGTGGTCAGAGACTTGGACTGACACTAACGAGTGTTGCTCTGACTAGTTACTTATTTTGGTACTATTACGCGTCTCGCTTGCTATGATCAGGCTTGTGTAGATGCTTGAGACACAGTGTAAGATGTCAGTGGATGCATCTGGTTTCTTCTTCTGGTGGATCTCTTCTCCTTCTCTCTTTAGTCACTTGGAAATGATTGAGTTATTATCTATAGGTAGATTTCGAGTACTTGCGTTTAAATTCTAATTGGCATGCTAGTTAGCTGTTCATGAACTGTTTAGTTAGTTTTACAGCTTTATTAGATTATCATTTATTTATTCCAATGCATGCTTTATTGCTTTCCTTTAGTTAGTTGTGAGTTAGGGATTTCTGTGAACCCTACTGAGTTTCTGCTATGAGACTCATCCCTTCCTTTTGCAGGTGAGGAGGAGCAACCGGCTGTAGGATTCCCACGCGCATTTGGCGATAAACCTTAGAGCCAGCAGTGGTCTGTCAGTGGTCAATCTGTCCTTTTTCTTCTTTTGGCCGGGCTACGTCCCGTGTAGTTATTTATTTTTGGACCATTTTACAGTGTGGGACTTGTGATATATGAATCTGGACTACTTGTATAAATTTACCACTCTGATATATATAGATGCTTCCGTTTAATGTTCAAATGAATGTTATAATTAATGTTGAGCGTGTAATTTCTATTCATTCTGCATCCCCTCAACAAACACTCACTAACCCTTACGGGGCCTCATCAGCCTCTTGCGTGGCTTCCCCGAGCTCTTGGTATCGGTAAATCGATGATATCGGGTTATCGGTATCCGGATCTCCTGGGTCGTCACAGTTGGTATCAGAGCGGTGTTGAGGATTTTTATAAGGAATTGAAACTATATTAGTCCAGAACAAGACCATGTGAGTCTACTGCTGGCTTAGGATGTTTTCCGTGATTATTGATGCATTTTCTGTTATTGCATGTCTTCTTCTGGATTAAAATGCCGCCTCGTAGAAGGGCACACATCCCGAGGGAAGGTAGTGGCACTTCTCCTCCGGCTAATGTGCCAGCTCCAATTTAAGCTGACCCTGCTCCTCAAGCTGAGTTGCCTCCTGGTGGTCGTGGCAGAGCTTTGAAAGAATTTTTACTGTTCCACCCACCAACTTATGAAGGACAGGCAGATCCGGAAGCAGCGAGAGTGTGGATAGATGCAACTGAACGTGTATTCCGTTCCATGGAGTGCACAGAGGATGAAAAAGTCATGCTGGATACTTTTCAACTCCAAGGAGCAACACTCACGTGGTGGACCACGGAGTGGGAGGTCGCTTTTAGATCCCGTCCTCTTCATCAAATTACATGGATGGAGTTTGTCACAGCCTTTGAGCGCACCTCCAGTCCAGCTTGTCTCAGGATGGATAAAATGCACCAATTTATGGAACTAACTCAAGGCAATATGACTGTGCTGGAATATCGGAGCAAGTTCATGGAATTGGGTCGGTATGCGCCCCACATTCTTGCTGATGAAAGCTTAAAGACTGAACAATTTCTGCGTGAATTAAAACTAGAGTTGAGGCAGCCTTTGATAGCGACCAGGGTTACAGAGATGGACGCAGCATATCAAGCAGCTATGGCTTTAGAGCTTGACTTGGCAAGAACCCGAGGGCATACTCAAATGGCGTCAATCTATCCAGGTGTGCCGCGTCAATAGTTCAGTCAGCCATCTGCTACAGCAGTTCCATCTGTTGTTCCTGCAGCCAGTGGCATTCTTGTTACTAAGCCTAAGTTCAAGAAATTCAAGAAGTTTAAGAAGCGGTATGGCAGTCAGGCATCTTCGGGTACCATGCAGCATCAATCAGCACCTTCTTTCCAGCAACGTTAAGGCCCAGCAATTAGTTAGCCGAGAGTGTGTGCAAGATGTGGTGGGAGCCACCCAGGCAAGCCGTGTTCGCTGCCGGTGGTTTGTTTCCAATGCGATCAACCAGGACAAGTGGTTCGAGACTATCCGCAGAGGCCAAAGCTAGTGCACTTTTCTCAACCCCAGCTGTCTCAGTTCAGACCTCCTCCACCACCTCAAGCACAGCAGTATTATCCTCAAGCTTCAGTGTCTTCTTCCCAGCAGTCTACTACAGCGAGCAGGAAGCAGAAGGGAAAAGTCTCCCATATTACCCGGGCTGAAGCTGTGGCGTCTCATCTTATTGAAGGTACAATTATGATTTATGGACATGCGGCTCATGTCTTATTTGATTCAGGCGCTTCTCATTCGTTTATTTCTGAAAATTTCATTGCATGTATTGAGGAGCCGACTTCTGAAATTACTTGTGAGTTACTTGTGGAACTACCTTCGGGGGATTTCATGTTCACTCCTCTTTGTCTGGAAGAGTCACCTATTATGATTGGTAATCATCAGTTGCCGGCTAGATTATATGCGTTGCAGGTGGTTGATTATGATATTATTCTGGGCATGGACTGGTTAGAAAAATATGGAGCCATAGTTGATTACAGATCAAAGAAAATCTATTTTCAGCCACATGAGAAACCAGCATTTATTTTCAAGGTATTCGATCTCGTTCTTCTCACTTGCTTATTTCTGCTATTCGAGCCTGTAGATTGCTTAATGCAGGTTGTCAGGGATTCTTAGCTTTCGTGGTTGCTGTGGAGGCACCACAGCAGGATATCAATGCCATTCCTGTGGTCTGTGAATTTCCTGATGTATTTCCTGATGAGTTACCAGGCTTACCTCCTCAGCGAGAAATAGAAATGGTGATTGAATTGATTCCAGGTACGACACCTTTAGCAAACGCACCATACCGCATGGCTCCAGCTGAATTAAAGGAACTGAGGGCACAATTGCTAGAATTATTGGGAAAAGGCTGTATTCGTCCCAGCTTTTCTCCATGGAGTGCTCCAGTCCTGTTTGTGAAAAAGAAAGATGGAAGCCTGAGGCTATGTATTGATTACAGGCAATTGAATCAGATGACTGTTGTGGGCGTCAAAAAAAAGAGAGAAGAAAAAAGAGCATTCATGTGGCACGGACGTCTCGACACCCCGAGAGCAAGTCGAAGATGGAAAGGCCGAATAAACCCCATACCTCCTCCAAGCAGGATGAATATATGTACTCGGTGCTCCCCCACCTAATGAGAAGCCCTTCGGGCAGAAGAGATGGCCACGGCTCTCTAGTCGGCATTGCCGAAGGCCGAATCAGAAGAAACGCGGGAATGCGAATACATGTGCGGCACGCGTCGGAAATCATTCGAAATCCCGAATCAGGAGTCGGAGGCTCTGAACTAAAACACCCCGGAGGTGATGCATTTCAACTAAAGCAACACAAGAGGGCAGGCACCCGTCCGAATCACCACTAAGCTAGGAAGGGACCCTATGATGCTTAAACCGGCGTGGTTGTGCCTATATGGCATTAAACTGGCGCGCCCCCTCTCCAATGGATCTTAAACCGGCGCGCACTTCTTATGGGTTTAAACTCATTTGTGCTATCCCGGCGCACTCCCCATTTGTGCTATTCCGGTGCGTACAACCCCGCGCCATTTTTTACCTCCGAGGCATCCCATCCTACATCCGATCCCCTGTTTTTGGGTGTAAACAGAAGGAACTTACCTGAAGTGGGTGAGCAGCCTGCTCCTGACCAACGTGCAACCGTCTGAGCCCCTCCAGATCCTAGGAATGGAGGGCTTCGAGCTCCGCACCGAACGTCGCTTCTCCGTCGATCACCGTCGGCCAATCCCGTGGAGACAACTTCCCTACTCTATTGCTTCCCCTATCCGCAGGCCACTCAAGATCTCCGAGCAGAAGAAGGTGAAGAAGAAAAAGAGGGGAGGACCGCTCCCATCCTTACTCTTATAAAAGGGAGGCACACTCCACTGGAGAAAAGGGTTGGTTCATTCGGCTGAGGGCTGGCTGATAGAAGAGAGGAAGGAGTCCCCATCCCCATGCGCCTGTAAGGTGAAGAAGAAGAGAGAGTGTGTGAGAAAAGAAAGGTGAGTTCAGAGGGGGGAAGCTTGTGCTCTTTCCCCCTCCCCCACTGATGTATCTTTCTCTTTTCTCCGATGTATTTTCCCTCGCTCTGGGGTAGATCCCCATCTGTATTTAACCTCCCTCCCTTCGTGGATGAACAGAAAGAAAGAAAGGCCTTTGCAATACATGTTAATGTTTTTTTTTGTTTGTTAGCCTTTGCCTTCCCTCTCTCATCTCCTGCTCATCCAGGGTCCTTGAAGCCTTCCTCTCCACGGTATGGCCTTCTAAGGAACCCATCGAAGGGACGCACACTCATAGCCTCTTATGGCGTACATCCGTCACGCTTACGAAATCATCACCCGTGAGCTGCTGGAGCTCTTGAAAGCTAGTCCTCGAGCCTCCACAAGCGCTTATGGGTCAATGTAGGCCTCACTCCGAGTTTTGAGATTCACCCCGGAGCAATCCGTTTGGTGTTCCTCCTTTTTTCTTTAGTAAGACCTTAGTCCGGGGGAGATGCTGCCCAAATTTTGCCAGGCAAAGAACACATAAGAACATACGAACAAACTAAGCTCTCTGGGAATAAGCACAGCGTATGTCTGAAACCCCTGAATCAACCTGTACCTCTGAGTTCCTGCATAATAAATCCTTCAAGTAAAACATTCAAATCTACATACTCGTTCACCTCAACGAATGATGATAAGTATTCTATTGATCTAAAGTATCAATTGAACAAACAATCCATCTATTTGACCAATCTGCAGGTTGAAGAAATGAGAACGGAAGCAAAGAGAATGAAAGAAAACTCATAATAGCTATCCCGGCGCGCTCTTTAATTCGGCGCGGGCTAATCCGACGTGCTACCCCCCCACGCCGGAATAGCATTACACTCAAAACAACTTTCAAATCCTTGGAATGAATAGTGCTTATTTCGGCGCGCCATACTGTTCATTGGCCTTAATCCGGCGCGCCACCCCTTGTGCTGCCCTATCCGGTGCACCCCACTTCTTCTTGGTCCTAAATCGGCGCGCCCCTGCTTGCCACCATAAACTGGCGCACCCCATGCTCCACACTTAAAGCGGCGCGCCTCCTCCCTTGGCCTTAAACCGGCGTGTGACGACCCGGGATCCGAGTACCGGAAAGGAACCGGCGCGTCTCGAATCTCGGCCCCCCAACCCACTAGCCCGAAGACTCGGAAGGGTAAAAAGGGATGGTGTGGGAGTACAAGAGAGGCTGAAACGACCGCAGAGATAGCACAATGATCTAAAATAAAATGCACAGCATAATATTAAAAAATAAATTGCTACAAGGTCCACAGAGTCTCATGTCCAAAATAAAAGTACAGTCAACAGAAAGGAAAGTACAACTACACGGGGCATCCCCCGGCGTACAACTACACGGGACATCCCCCGGCTCTGGCAGACTGGCGACTAACCCTGGCTAGAAGAACCATGCTGAAACTCGGTCGCGCCTCTCGAAGACGCCGCCTCACCTGAAAAGCAGGGGTGAGCCTCATTTCATTGGCCCAGCAGGGATCCCGTGAATCCCCACCTCACGCGGAAAATAAGGTAGGAATCAAGAGAGCAGAAAAGTAGCCCTACCTAATAGGAGTACAGTAGAACCAACAAGCTAAAGTAAATAAACGGAAAAAAAACCGTCTACTCTAACAGTACCATACTACTAACCTCAGTCCGACAAAACTCGAGTCCACACCTGCTAGCGGACAGGAGCACTACCCACTAGAAGAATGACTGGATGCGTCCCCTGACGTCTTACACTGCGTCACAAGTGTCTAGCTACGATGCCCCGGGCGTGAGACTCAAACACGTAACAAGTACCACAACAAGGACTAGCTGGGGTCACGCTCGTCAGCGCGTGTCCTAAGCCCCCAAGTACGTGTGCACACACAGACCATCTGCTCTAGGTCGGGTCCTCTAGCTAGTTTCCCCCCCCCCACCGGACTCTGGTGGCAAAGGCAAGAGGCCCTACGGTGACCAGCCTAAAAACCGCCTCTCATCGGGTCTCGCTCTCCACCACTCCCAGGTGGGTCCGCACCCGCGTGCGCAGGAAGCTATGACTAGTGGACAGGTCACTGACAGTAAGGACTAACTCACGGAAACCACCGCCAAAGAAACGGGACCGCACACACACGGTGCAGCACAGAGCCTGACAGGTCCACCCTTGGTGACGGGAATCAACATCGAGCATGTACATTTTCTTTTTGTATTTGTGTCCTTTTATTTATTTTTATATCCTTGAGAAAGTATATGTGCAATTGTAAGGCTTTATAAGCCAATGTGTCATTCCCTAGGATTGTGTGGGTTTTTATGCAAATGTGTAGTAGGTCCAGCTAGGGGGCCCTCCCTCCTTTCTCATTGGTCCACCTAAGCTATGTGGGGCTGGTCAACCATCTTAGGTGGCCATCTAGAATGTTTGAATGTCAAAAGAGCACATGGGAGACAAATGGACTAATAAGTCCATATTCTCCCACCTACCCTCCCCCTTGGTCAAGGGGGCGCCCCCCCCCCCCCCATTAGATTTAATTAGGAATTTCTTTTTTTATTTTGTTTGAACCAAATGTGATGTCCCTTATATGCCCCTCCAGATCCTAGATCTGAGGGCATTCTTGGTCTTTTTCCATTTATTATATAAGTCTCGTATTTCTATTATTTGGAAATTAATGAAGATAAGAAAATCATTTGTGCAAGAAGGAGACCTGCGCCCCCCCTCTCTCTCTCCTCTGGTTCCCTCCTCCTCCTCTACATTTCTAGAGTGTTCATCCCTTCTATCCCCTCCTCTCTACTTCTGGAATTCATCTCTGGTGCCGCCGCCGCCGTTCGTGCCGCCATCGAGCCGCCGCTAAGCCATCTCCGAGGTGCTGTCCAAGGTTCTATCCTGCTGGACAGAGGCCCACTATGAGAATTTTAGCTCTCAACTCCGACATCTTCTAGAGCTCAAATTTTCAGGGTTGGTTCTTCTCTTGAATCCCCATCTCCAAAAAACAATTCACGTCCAAACTCTTTCGTTTGCTATTTTTACATTTTCGTGTCTTTCTGTCTCCCAGATCTGTCCCATTTCAGATCTGTGTAGCAGAAGCTAAGTCCATCCCCTCTTCAACCCACTTTTCATTTTTGGATCAAGCCCAAATTTGGACTGGGTGTTTTACCCATCCAAATACATCTCCAGAAATTTTGGTTCGAATTTATCAATTATTTTTCTTCATAGGAAAATTAAAACTCAGTCAACCTTCTTCTCTGTCCTGTTCAGTCCTGATCCGACCACACTCCAGTATAAAATCTCCAGAAAATTCAATTCTCTACAAAACCCTTCATACAAATTACTCCTGTATTCCTTGCTTATTTCTCCATAACTTTCAGGAAGAGCACGAGGTCTGAATCTGAGATCTACCCCATGGTCAACGGCAGTTTTCAGGAAACTTCCCTGCTACCCTGAGATTTCGGGCCCTGTCTAACAGCAACTTCAAAAATCGACTAAGGCCAGATCCGTACATATCCAATTAATCTCTCTAGCCCTAGATCGAAGTACTTCAAAAGAGCTTTCCAACGATACCTTATGTGCTTCGATCCGATGTCAGGATTGATCGCAACATCCGATCTTGCCGGATCGCGCGCCTAAAAACAGAAGCAACAGATCCGTGGGCACTCTTTCCGACCGGTGCCGATCGGAGCTGCCCGGCCTCCGGCCGGCGAACCAGCGCGTCGCCATCCCAAGAAGCGCCTCTCCAAGCGTCTCCACCACAGTGGTGCCGCCCCGTTCCCACACGGCCCCACCGACCAGCACGTGGGCCCCACAACCAGCAGCGTACGCCGTCCGAACCGTGCCGACGGGGTGATCAAGTGCAGCCCGTCAACCCGAGATCGGTCCTCCCAGGCCCACTTGTGTAGCCCTTTACCTCCCTGCGTGGAGTGGGCGATATTTCATTGTTGTAATTTAATTCATTACTATTACCGGGAGGTACCGAATTCGGCCGGGGTCGCCTTCCCCACGCCGAGAGCGTGGAGGTATCGTATTCCCTCCCTTACTCGGCATTTGCTCTATTCGTATATGCTTTATATGCCGCTGCTAGAGAGCATGTGTTAGGGCCGTTAGCTCGTTATATTATTACTCAACGCTGCTGCGAGAGAGAGCGAAACCGTCCCGTGACCCGATCTGGGCACGAAGTTGAGAGTTGACCACCCTAGCTCTTGCCGGTTTCTCAATCGTGCACGTCCGACGCTTCCCTCGCTAGGGGACAATCGCGAGCTCGTCTAGAGTCCGAGGATCGCATTCCTAATTCGAGTCGAGTCCGTGGTCCGTCCTGCATCACTTGGGCCGTCACAGGCTGTGACGCACCAACACTGGGGCGTCACAAGGCTCTGACAGTCCACCCCTGGAGCGTCACAAGCCAAAGCGAAAACCGGACCTGACCCACCCGCCTAGGCGCGTCACAGGCTGTGACGCACCTACACTGGAGCGTCACATGGCCATGACGGTCTAGCCCTAGAGTGTCACAAGCCAAGGCGAAAATAGGCTCTGACGCACCCACCTAGGGGCGTCACAGCACCTGACGGACCAACCCTGGTGCGTCAGGGGAGGTTGGTTCGCCTACTCTGACGCACCCACCCAGGGGCGTTACAAGGCTGTGACGTGCCAAGCCAGGTGCGTCACAGGCCTTGACCCCCCAATGGTCAAAAATCAACCGTCGGCAGCCAACGGTCGAACGCAGCCTAACGGTCCAACCCAGGTGCGTCACAGCACTATGGCGGTCTATCGTGGGACCGTCACAGCCCACAGACCCCACTGGCTGCACACAGGGCTGTAACGCACCCATCCAGGCGCATTACACTATGTGACAGTCACTGGAAGGATCGTCACACCCGCCCAAGGGCGAAACGGAGGGAAACGCCCAAAAAATCTAACCACGCCCCCATGCCTCCATAGGAGAGGGGGAAATCAAAGGGGAAGACCCCAGGGGACCCCTGGCATGATTCTAGGCCATCAAAACACCGAATCGCGGCTCAAATCCATAGATCGGGCGAACTCTTCCCAAAGCATGATTTTGCCCTAAACCGCTCAAATACACCCCTCTCGGCTCCCATTCGGCCTACAAATCGTGGGAGATGACAGGATGAGCATAGGGATTTGTCCCCCTACCTCAATGGAGCGAATGCTCCGCCGAATCGTCACCGGAACCAAGGAAGAAGCTTTTGCACACTGCACGCCCCGCCTCCCGCCGTGAGAAGGGCACCACCGGGACCGCCTTGTCACCGCCGCCGCCGCCATGCCGTTACCGGAGTGAAGGAGGCCGCGTCTCGGTCGCCCGGGGAAGAAGAATGGCGCGGTGGGGAGGGCGCTCTCCAACGGTTAGGGAAGAAGAAGAAGAAGAAAAAGAAAAAGGTGAAAAGAAAAGAAAAAGGTTTGATATTTATAGAAAATCCAGAAAATCAGAAAAATCCCAAAAAATAGAAAAATACACCTCCTCGATCCTAGCGACGCGCTGATCGCAACGGTACCACTCGCGGTAGATGAACGACCCGGTTCACCCGCTATAGGGTTCCGTAGATGTTCCCGAGACACACACGCGGGAATCGGAAAACACTCGGAAAAAGCCGCGGAACACGTTCCGGGCCTCCGAACTGACCCGAATCGCACGGATCCGAACACGAAAGATGTCCAGAACATAACTCCGGACACAACGGAGCCAAGTTCACCGAAAATGCAGATCCGGGACCGAAGAAGAAGGATCCGAAAGGGTCTGAAACATCACAGCCCTCCCCCCTTAAACGAAGTTCATCCTTGAAATTTGAGGAAAAGGCACAAGAACAGGGGACAGACTCACACAAACAAATAGGGATACAGCTCCCGCATCTCATCCTCACGCTCCCAAGATGCCTCGCCACCAGAATGACGCTGCCAAACCACCTTAACCAGAGGAATAACCTTGTTCCGCAGGCGCTGCTCTCGCCGATCCTCAATGCGAACAGGAAACTCCGGAAGGGACAGATCTGGGGTCACCTCAGGTCAAACAGCATCCTCGAGAACATGGGAACCATTGGGCATATACTTCCGAAGCATCGACACGTGGAACACATCATGCACGGCGGAAAGCTCCGGAGGAAGTTGCAACCAATAAGCAACTTCCCCAACACGCTCGACGATGGGAAAGGGACCAATGTAGCGGGGACTCAGCTTCCCACGCCTACCGAAACGCATCACACCCTTCATAGGAGAAACTCTCAAGAAAACTCAGTCTCCCACAGCAAAGCTGAGAGGTCACCTCCTCTGATTAGCATAGCTCTTCTGCCGACTCTGAGCTGCCAACATCTTCTGCCGAACGAGATGCACCACCTCAACACAACGCTGCACCAAATCTGGTCCGGTCAGGGCACGCTTGCCCACCTCGAACCAATCAAGCAGAGTCCGACAAGGTCGCCCATACAATGCCTCATAGGGAGCCATACCAATGCTCGAATGATAGCTGTTGTTGTAGGCAAACTCCACTAATGGAAGATGGTGGGTCCAACTCCCCTGCCATTCTAAGCAACACGCTCGCAACATGTCCTCCAGAGTCTGGATGGTCCGCTCAGACTGACCGTCCGACGGAGGATGATAGGCTGAGCTGAATGCCAACTCGGTGCCTAGAGCCTTCTGGAAGCTCCTCCAGAATCCAGAAGTGAAGCGGGGATCACGATCAGACACGATGGAGATGGGAACTCCATGCAACGGAACAATTCACTCCACGTACAAACGAGCCAAACGATGCACGCTCCAACTGACCTTGACCAGCAGCACCCGCGCCGTCTTCGTCAGTCTATCCACCAGTAACCAGATACTATCCTCCCTACTGGACGTCCTTGGCAACCCAACCACGAAATCAGTGGTCACGTGGTCCCATTTCCACGCAGTAATATCCAAGGGCTGAAGTGTGCCTCCCGGTCGCTGGTGCTCAGCCTTCACCTGCTGACAGGTCAAACACCTGGCCACAAATTCTGCCACATCTATCTTCATTCCAGGCCACCAAAACTGCCTCTTCAGGTTCTGGTACATCTTAGCTGATCCAGGGTGCACGGCATACCGACTCCCATGAGCCTCACGTAATACCGTACGCCGCACCTGCTCCTCGGCTGGCACGTACAATCTACCTCTGAACCTCACGGTTCCATCCTCACCAAACTCCACCTCGGCCATCGACAGAATACGAGGTAGCTCGGGGTCCGCTCGCTGAGCCTCAGTCACCTGTCGATGCACCGCGGGCGTGACAGTCAGACTCGTAAGGATAGCTGAACCCTGGTCCTGAGGGACCTTGAGCCTAAAAGTCATGGCCGGAACCTGCTCCCAAAGCCTCCACTTCCTCAACAACATCTTACTGACCGTTACTCTCCTACTCAGAGCATCAACCACGACGTTCATCTTGCCAGGCTGATAAGACAGAGTGAAATCATAATCCTTCATATACTCCATCCATCTTCTCTGCCTGAGGTTAAGGTCCTTCTGCATGAACACATACCTCAAACTCTGATGGTCAGTGAAAAGCTCAAACTTCTCGCCGTACAAATAATACCTCCAGATCTTCAGAGCAAAAATCACCGCCGCCAACTCAAGATCATGAACAGGGTAGTTCGCCTCATGTGACTTCAACTGCCGAGACACATACGCCACCACTCTCCCATGCTGCATCAACACAGCACCGAGACCTACCCCGGAAGCATCCATACATACCATGAAACCACCCGAGCCAGATGGCAACACCAAAACTGGAGCAGTGGTGAGCAATCTCTTCAGCTCCATGAAGCTCCGCTCACACTCCTCCGTCCAGACGAACGGCACCTCCTTCCACGTAAGCCTGGTCATCGGGGCTGCAATACGAGAAAAATCCTGAATAAACCGCCGATAATAGCCGGCGAGCCCCAAGAAACTCCAGATCTCCGTGATAGAACTCGGCCTCGGCCACTGCACCATAGCCTCGACCTTGGCCGGGTCCACGGAAACACCATCACCAGAAATAACATGCCCCAGAAAGTGCACCTCTCGAAGGCAGAACTCGCACTTGCTAAACTTGGCATACAACTGGTGATCGCGCAGGGTCTGCAACACCGCCCTCAAATGTTGCACATGCTCTTCAGCAGACCGTAAATACACAAGGATATCATCCACAAATACGACCACGAACTGGTCCAAGTATGAATGAAACACCCTATGCATCAAATCCATGAACGCTGCGGGGGCATTGGTGAGCCCGAACGGCATCACCAAGAACTCATAATGCCCATACCTCAATCAAAACGTCATCTTCTCCACATCCGACTCTCGAATCCACAGCTGATAATAGCCTGATCTCAAATCGATCCTCGAAAACACCCGGGCCAACTAAAGCTGGTCGAACAAGTCATCAATCCGAGGCAATGGATACTTGTTCTTAACAGTCACCTGGTTCAGCTGACGGTAGTCGATGCACAGCCTCAAACTACCATCCTTCTTCTTCACAAACAACACCGGCGCACCCCACGGGGAATAACTAGGATGAATATACCCCTTTGCCAGCAACTCCTGCAACTGCGCCTTCAGCTCTCGCAACTCTGCGGGCGCCATCCGATAAGGGGCCTTCGACAAAGGCGCCGTACCCGGCACCACCTCAATCACGAAATCAATCTCTCGCTGCGGTGGCAACCCTAGTAGCTCCTCGGAAAAAACATCGGGAAACTCACACACGACAGGAATGTCCTCTACCTCAGGACACTGCCGATCAACCAAAACCACGGATGCGAGAAAGCCCTAACAAACCGCATCAAGCAAACGACGTGCACGGATAGCTGAAATAAGCAAGCGGGAAGAGGAAGACCGAATACCTTGGAAACAGAAGGTGGGTCCACGAAGCTGTCGGAAGTAGACCTTCTTCGAGCCGCAATCCACCAAGGCATGATGAGCCTCAAGCCAATCCATGCCCAAAATCACATCGAAGTCCTGAAGCGGTAACGTGTAGAGTCTAACCGGCAAGTTCCGCCCTTCCACCCACACAGGTACCTTCTCAAAGCAGTACAGGGTGATCATGAAGTCACCGGTAGGCAACTCCACCGTCAAGTCACAGGGCACCTCGGTCACTGGGTCCTCCACACTCTGAGCAAAATCCTCCGAGATGAATGAATGAGAAGCACCTGAATCAAACAAAACACGAGCCGCACAACCTAAAATCGAAAGAGTACCCTCCACCAGATGCGACGCCTCAGCCTCTACCCTGGTCATGTGAGTCACTCTGCCACGAGATCTCTGCCTCCCCACAGTAGCTGACCGTGACAACTGAGGAAACTGTCCCTGCTGCTGGTACTGCTGCGGCTGTGATGACAACTGCTGGGGCTGAAACTGCTGATGCTACTGAAACTCGTGCGGCTGGGTCAGTCTCTGCGGATAGTCACGTGCCATGTGCCCTGGCTGGTCGCACCTAAAGCAAATCACGGGCACAGAACACGGTCTACTCAGATGAGAACCACCGCACCTAGGACAACTGCCCCAAGAACCAGTCACCGAACCTTAACGCTGAAAAGCCACCGACTGTTGAACACTGTCCATCGACTCCTGCTTCGACTCCTTACGATCCTGATGCCTCTTACCAAAACCAACTTCCTTAAGCAACTTCTTAAGCTTCGATCTAAAGGATGACGACCCTGGCGTAGGAGCCACAGACTGCATCGCCACTGATCCACCTGTTGAGAGCTGGACGGTACTCTGTTGTTGCATCCCCGTCAGCTGGCTGAAATCTGCCTGCACCTGACTAGCACTGCCCTGCCCTCGAACCTTCTGCAAGTCTCTCTCCAGCGCTGCTGCTGCCTTACATGCCGCATCCAATGTGGTCAAACCTGACGCAAGAAGATGATGCCTCAACTCTAGCCTCAGACCACCCACAAACTGATCGGCCTTCACCTCCTCATCTGCCACAATATGAGGAGCATAATGGCCCAACTTAATAAACCTAGCACAGTACTGCATCACCATCATGTCACCCTGAGTCAGCTCCATAAACTCATGCAACCTCTGCGACCTGACAAAGGATGGACAGAAAGCACGCTCGAAAGTCGTGACGAACTCCTGCCACGAAATCTGCCGAAGAAGACGGGACTGGAACACTGAACCCCACTCTGACGTCCACCAAGTACGGGCCACCCCCTGAAGATGATGAGTAGCCAATGCTACCTGCTCCTCCTCGGGACACTCCATCGCACTGAAAATCCGTCGCACATCATCCAGCCACTCTTTGGCCACCTCAGGATCTGGCTGCCCACTGAAGGAAGGAGGCTGAAACAGCAAGAACTCCTTCAGCACACGACCATGACCCCCACGAGCCCGGTCCTCACCAACATCACCGCCCTGCTGCTGATGATCTCCTTGCTGTTGACCTCACAGCTGCCGCTGAAGCACATACTCAAACATACCTCGGAAGAAATCGTCCATCCACGGAGCTCTCGCATCTCCAGCTACACCCTCGAAAACTGAAGCCATGCTCTGCTCCTCCGGACCACCACTAGACTCTCCCTGCTGGGGACGAGCCCTCCTTCGTGGCGCCATAACACACCTGGCATCAAGAAAACACCCATAAATCAATAAAACACGCGCGGCCCTAAGCCAGTCACCGACTGTACAGGACATTCATGGACCTTCTGGACCACCGTAATTCGTTTCAAGTTCTGATATACCTCCACAACCTACGCTCTAATACCAGCTGTGACGACCCGGGATCCGAGTACCGGAAAGGAACCGGCGCGTCTCGAATCTCGGCCCGCCAACCCACGAGCCCGAAGACTCGGATGGGCAAAAAGGGATGGTGTGGGAGTACAAGAGAAGCTGAAACGACTGTAAAGATAGCACAATGATCTAAAATAAAATGCACAGCATAATATTAATAAAATAAACTGCTACAAGGTCCACAGAGTCTCATGTCCAAAATAAAAGTACAGTCAACAGAAAAGAAAGTACAACTACATGGGGCATCCCCCGGCATATAACTACATGGGGCATTCCCCGGCTCTGGCAGACTAGCGCCTAACCCTGGCTAGAAGAACCATGCTGAAACTCGGCCGTGCCTCTCAAAGACCATGCCTCACCTGAAAAGCAGGGGTGAGCCTCATTTCATTGGCCCAGTAGGGATCCCGCGAATCCCCACCTCGCACGGAAAACAAGGCAGGAAGCAAGAGAGAAGAAAAGCAGCCATACCTAATAGGAGTACGGTAGAACCAACCAGCTAAAGTAAATAAACGAAAAAAAAACTGTCTACTCTAACAGTACCGTACGACTAACCTCGGTCCAACAAAACTCGAGTCCACACCTGCCAGCGGACAGGAGCACTACCCACTAGAAGAACGACCGGATGCATCCCCTGACGTCTTACACCGCGTCACAAGTGTCTAGCTACGACGCCCCAGGCGTGAGACTCAGACAAGCAACAAGTACCACAACAAGGACTAGCTGGGGTCACGCTCGTCAACGCGTGTCCTAAGCCCCCAACTACGTGTACACACACAGACCATCTGCTCTAGGTCGGGTCCTCTAGTTGGTTTTCCCCCCCACCGGACTCTGGTGGCAAAGGCAAGGGGCCCTACGGTGACCAGCCTAAAAACTGCCTCTCACCGGGTCTCGCTCTCCACCACTCCCAGGTGGGTCCGCACCCGCGTGCGCAGGAAGCTACGACTAGTGGACAGGTCACTGACAGTAAGGACTAACTCACGGAAACCACCGCCAAAGGAATGGGACCGCACACACACGGTGCAGCACAGAGCCTGACGGTCCACCCTTGGGCCGTCACAGGCTGTGACGCACCTACACTGGGGCGTCACAAGGCTCTGACGGTCCACCCCTGGAGCATTACAAGCCAAAGCGGAAAACGGCCCTGACGCAACTGCCTAGGCGCGTCACAGGCTGTGACGCACCTACACTGGAGCGTCACATGGCCCTGACGGTCTGGCCCTGGAGCGTCACAAGCCAAGGTGAAAACAGGCTCTGACGCACCCACCTAGGGGCGTCACAACACCTGACGGACCAACCCTGGTGCGTCAGGGGAGGTTGGTTCGCCTGCTCTGACGCACCCACCCAGGGGCATTACAAGGCTGTGACGCCCCAAGCCAGGTGCGTCACAGGCCTTGACCCCCCAACGGTCAAAAACCAACGGTCGGCCGCCAACGGTCGAACGCAGCCTGACGGTACAACCCAGGTGCGTCACAGCACTGTGGCAGTCTATCGTGGGACCGTCACAGCCCACACACCCCACTGGCTGCACACAGGGCTGTAACGCACCCATCCAGGCGGGTTACACTGTGTGACGGTCATTGGAAGGACCGTCACACCCGCCCGAGGGTGAAACGGCGGGAAACGCCCAAAAAATCTAACCACGCCCCCATGCCTCCATAGGAGAGGGGGGAAATCAAAGGGGAAGACCCCAGGGGACCCCTGGCATGATTCTAGGCCATCAAAACGCCGAATCGTGGCTCAAATCCATAGATCGGGCGAACTCTCCCCAAAGCATGATTTTGCCCTAAATCGCTCAAATACACCCCTCTCGGCTCCCATTCGGCCTACAAATCACGGGGGATGACGGGATGAGCATAGAGATTCGTCCCCCTACCTCAATGGAGCGAATGCTCCGCCGAATCGTCACCGGAACCAAGGAAGAAGCTTTTGCACACTGCACGCCCCGCCTCCCGCAGCAAGAAGGGCACCACCGGGACCGCCTTGTCGCCGCCGCCACGCCGTTGCTGGAGTGAAGGAGGCCGCGTCTCGGTCGCCCGGGGAAGAAGAATGGCGCGGTGGGGAGGGCGCTCTCCAACGGTTAGGGAAGAAGAAAAAGAAGAAAAAGGAAAAGGTGAAAAGAAAAGAAAAAGGTTTGATATTTATAGAAAATCCAAAAAATCAAAAAAATCTTGAAAAATGGAAAAATACACCTCCTCGATCCTCGCGATGCGCTGATCGCAACGGTACCACTCGCGGGTAGATGAATGACCCGATTCACCCGCTACAGGGTTCCATAGATGTTCCCGAGACACACACGCGGGAATCGGAAAACACGCGGAAAAAGCTGTGGAACACGTTTCGGGCCTCCGAACTGACCCGAATCGTACGGATCCGAACACGAAAGATGTCCATAACATAACTCCGGACACAACGGAGCCAAGTTCACTAAAAACATAGATCTGGGACCCAAGAAGAAGGATCCGAAAGGGTCCGGGACATCACACGCCCCCCCCCCCCCCTTGTGGCTAAACCAGCGCGCCCTCCTCCTGATGCTAATCAGGCGTGCCTCATAAAAGGACAATTAACCAAATAAAAGAAAATAGAAGGCTTGAGGTTAGTAGAAAGAAAAGAAAGCATATAAACCATTCCTGTGAGAACAAACCATATAATTTAACAATTGGAACAATGATAATAAAAAATGTTATAACCAAGTCAGAGCACCCCAAGTCATGGTACAAAGATAATATTGCCTCTGTTATAATCAAAATTTTGTTCCGGGGGCTCCGCCCCCCGGAAACCCCTGCAAGGGGTGCTGCCCCCTTGACCCCCGCTACCTGACCGCACAGGTCGATCCGCGTGCGAGGGCGCACATTGGCGAGTTCGGGCTTCACACTTAATGATTCACTCCCCTGGACTGCGCACAAAGAGAAAAGCAATGATACCCCATGGCATCGGATGTGGACCTCAAGAACCCCGTTATGGCCATTGTCCGAAACCATCCCGGGCCAACAAGTTCGTCCAGCTTGACCCACCTCTACCGGGACCCGATCCCGCACCCGTATTAACTTGCCGTACCCATGGCAGACATCTACGTGGTTTTGTCACCGTCTTTTATGCTACAAACACGGACTTCTGTCCGGAGACGAAACAGTCCATGAGCGACCGACATATATGTATCTATGAACATTTACGCCCCAACGCGGGTTTGTTTAAACGTGATCCGAGACCTTTTGCTCTCGCTTTGTTACCATGAATTTTAGGCCGTTGGGCCCTTATTCCCGGCAATCAATCAAGAGTGTTCCCCCGTATGGGGATGTAAATAACGCCGTGGCCTTTATGGCATGGCGGGTTTTGGTCCCGACACGAACCACACAATCGTCTAACCAAGTCAGATCGAGCGCACCATGGGCTTCCATGAGGCCCGAATAAATCGTCACTTTGTGATTGGCACGCCCTCGCACTAAATAAATGAATTAACCCCCATCAACAAACGAACCGATTCTTTTCGAATTTTAGTGTGTCCATAAGTCTGGCACGCCCGGTGGGACCGAAATCACCCTTCATCTCTTTACCGGGACTAAGGGCCCTACGGCCCCTTTCTTGTAATACTAATTGCTTGATTTGCAAATTCAGGTTGCATTTCGGACACCAGGATGGCCCCCACGCTCGGTCAACAGGCCGTCGAGAGCCATGTTCGGAACGGCTACTTGGCCGTCCCCCTTAGCTTCGGGACCTTCCCGCCCGCGATAGACTTCCCCAACTTCCTCGGGGTAGCCTTCATGAACCTGTTGGATGTGGAAGCGTCTGACAGGACTGAAAGCAACGCTCCCATCTAGGGGGCCGCCAAAGCTGCTGTCGATCAATCAATGGATGAGATTTCCAAGACCGTCCCGACCGGGACGCTGAGCTGCAACGTGCACCATGTGCACCAAACTGCCGGCCCTTCTCACCCAGGGTCGGCCTCTCACTAGAGGAGGCTTCGAAGGAGCCACGCCACGACATCACCTCGAGGCCGGTTCTCCAGCACCGGCAAGTCTGCTGTTGTCAGGACTTTTCGGGTGCATCTTACCGGACAGTGTTCCGAGGTGATCCCGGATCGCATTGTACCTGCCGTACCAGTGCCCAACTCTTTTCAGGCACTAGAGAAGATGAAGGGCAAGATGACGCCCGCCACTCTGGCCCCAGCGCCGCAGCATCAATCGGCCTCCATGCCCACCAAAGCTAAGCAAGTTTGGGTTCCCAAGGGGGACCGGTTCACCTCACTGGCCCGGGCAGGGCCCAGCACCTTCCGCCCTGCAAGGGCACAACAAGGAGATCGGGTCAAGACATCGGCCCCTGTCTGCTAGCTGGCACTGGCCATACCTACACCACCGGAGAACATCCGTCATCGACACTAGCTACCGACGTCGCTATTAGGCTGCCCGTGCGGAGCCTGCAACCCACATGCCCGTTGCTGTTAATAGGGCAACATTACCAGCATCTCCTCCTGACCAGGATTGGGAAGGAGTGCAGCAAGCCATGAGGAACTACTTGCAGGGCCCGGGGAGCACTCCCCTGAGTTGCCAGAGATTACTGGGGGCAGTAGCCTCCGCCTTTGAGGAAGAAGAGACCCGGCCGGTGCCCATCGTCGAGTCAAGAAACTACTCTAAGGAGCGCTATCAGTCCCCGCTGAGGGAAGAAGTGAAGCCGCGGAGATCGGTCTTTGACAGATTGGTCTTCCCAGGTAGGCCGTCAAGAAGAACGACAAGAATAGGCAGAGACCTAAGGGTTTATTCCTACAACATGGCAGGGATGTCTGGCCGGTATGTGGCTCTACCAACCGAGCCCGAAGAAGTGGCCAGGCTTGCCACAAGGCCAGGACCTCTTACCAGAAGAGGAAAAGCGGCAGCTAAGAAGACACAAGTCCATACTGGAGAAGCTGACTATGAGGAGCCCTCAATGGCCTTGGCTGCCAATGTTATTACAGAAGGCACAGCGGGAGGACCATCCACTTCATCCGAAGAGGTGCCGATCGAAGAAAGAGGGGGCACCCCTAGCCTTTCCATGAACGACCCTGCTGTATTGCATATGATGCAGCAATATCAGCGGGAGATCGAATTGTTAAGGAAGCAATTGACTGAAAGAGCTGCTTAGCCCTCGACATCCGAGCAGACTGAGGCATTGCCAGAGACCCTGGGGGCAACGGTCAGGCCTTGGAAGCTTCTCCGCAGGCGATGGTGTCTCCCCCAATACCTACCTACACTGGTGGTGTACCCCTGCATCAGCCATAGCATACCACACCGGCCCCACCACCGAACTTGCCATTCCATGGGTCTATCATTGCACCACAGGTAACAGTGTTAACTGATAGGATCGGTGTGAAGGATTCAGAGGGGGGGGTGAATGAATCCCACCCTTAAAAAACTTTTCGCTCAAACAATATTGCAGAATTAAAACACAGATGGCTTAGACAATAGAGTAAATATATAAGGCGCGCCTAAACTATCAGCTAGCGGAAGCAGCACAGATAGAAACGAGAATGCTAAGGCAACCTGTGAAGGAGGTAGAAGACAAGGAGCAAAAACACAACCACACTGCACAGAAGATTTTTAGGTGGTTCGGTCACCAAGACCTACATCCAACCCTCACTCCAAATCGAAGTGAGACTTTACTAGCTAATGCTAGAACCAGCAGACTCAGTCTGTGAACACTTGCTGCCAAACAGCTTGGCCAGGGGAACAACCTCCCCTCTTCCTCCCAACCGGAGGGAACCACTAGTGACTCCCAGCCACAAGCAAACCAGAGACCGAGGTCTCTCTTCCTCCTCACCAGGAGGGAACCCACCAGTGACTCCCTGTCACCAGCAAACCAGAGGTCACAGACCTCTCTTCCTCCAGACCAGGAGGGACCCGACCTCTATCCAGAGAATCGGAAGAACAAAGATAACCAGAGTAACAAAAGAAAAAAAAACAAGAAATGAAAATAATCACAGCAAACAGAAAGCTGTAAAGCGAAATCACAATTTGGCTCTCGCAGGAGCTGACTGGCCTGGATATGATCCACGGTCCAGTATGAACTGATTTGCTGATGAAGCTTCTTATCTCTCGATCTCTCTTCTTCTTACTCTTCTTTTACTTCTCTGCTTCTTTCTCTCACTGTCTTCTCTTCTTCTCTCAATCCTCACGAGCTCTCTCTCTTTCTCTTTTTCTTCTGTTGCACTCTTCTTTCTTCACTCACAGTCTCGATCAGCCCTCTTCCTTCTTGATAGTCTTCTACCTATGAAGAAACTTCATATATATAGCAGCAGCAACTAGGGCGTGTGTCTTCCACATCTCCCGCCCAATTGACTCTACCACGTGTCAGCATCTCAGCTCCTTGGATCACGTGCCAGGTGCCAACCTCGGATCACGTGCCCAGACACCTGCAAGATTAATTAAAAGTTCAGTCAATGAACAATATCAGCTGAAGACAGTGTACAGACTTTATTCAGCAGGCAAGACAATGGATGTATAGAGTTAGTCATGTGAAGGAGGACGAGTGTATAGACTTGATAACACATGTTGTAGAATGCATATGATGTAGTGTATAGGCTTGATGAAAACAATGCATGCACAATGATGCAATGTTCAGACTTTGCTGAAGACTGCCAGTCGATGTATAGACTTGCTGCGACAGGCTGCCTGACCATGTATGGACTTTGCTAAAGGTAATGCATGTGGCAATGTTCAGACTTTGCATATGCACACCAGCGAGTGTATAGACTTGGCTACGGCATGAAAGCAACATATCGATGTACAGACTTTGGCTTGAATAATGCACAATGCACATATGGATGTACAGACTTAAAGTGGCATGCAGTGCAGGCTGTCAACAATGTATAGACTTCGATGCATGCTATGGGACGCACTGTATAGCCTTTGCGACAGGCAGCTGGACGTTGTATAGACATGCTATGCAGGCTATGGGACGCAATGTATAGAAATTAGGTAATGCATGCGATGCAACACAATGTATAGACTTAGTTGCTATAGAGACTAGCAAATGCATGAAGAAGCAAGCCAATGTATAGACACTGATGTATGGACTTTAAGCGAACGCTGTACAAACTTGACAATCGATGCATGAACATTACAGAAGGGAATGTACATACTTTTGAAAGCTTGAACACGGCTATGTATAGACTTTATACTTTGAACGACAAAGCATGCTATACTGACTTTGAGCGATGTATAGACTTTATGAATGCACATGCCATGACCATGTACAGAGTTGCTGTGAAGAACAGTGTATAGACTTCAATGCAAATGCCACTGTATAGACTTAACGATGCAAAGGCTGAAGTTAAGCAAACGATGTATAGACTTGGCCCCTTGAAGGATGTACAGACTTTGAAGACTCGAAGCCCTACGATGTATAGACTTTAAGGCAAGTGAACACGGGGACAACGTACAGACTTGAACGTAGGCAAAGATACAATGTTCAGACTTTGCACAGGAATGCCTGAAATAGTGCAATGTACAGACTTGCCACCGACCAATGTATAGACTTGAAGATGCTGAATGAACAATGTGTAGACTTTGAACTCTGTACAGACTTACATGACTGAAACAGTGCACTGTACATATTTGCCACCGACCAATGTATCGACTTGGGGTTCTGAATGTAGGTAAAGGCTGGGAATGTATAGACTTGACGAATGGCTTGAAATACAGACACGCTGCCAATGTATAGACTTGCACAGTGCTACCAATGTATAGACTTGGATGCCCAACGGTAATGTATAGACTTGCAAGTGTGAGACGCTGAAAGAGACGGTGGATGTTCAGACTTTGGCAGTGTGCAGACTTTGCCTACATGTAGATGTCTAGACTTTGGATGAGATACTGCATGAGACGATGGATGTACAAACTTGGGCTGTACAGACTTGGAAACCGATGTGAGGACTTAACAATGCAGTGTATAGACTTCATATGAAGGAATGCAAAAGACTCTGTACAGACATGGCCAATGTACAGACTTCAATGCAGAGACTTTGAACTTGTATGCTGGCAGTGTATAGACTTTGGCACACAATGTAACATGGCTCTGGACGATGTATAGACTTCACGTCCAATATGCAACAGGATGTATAGACTTGAACAAAGCGTGAAGCACAATATGCAAGAATGTATAGACTTGGAAGTGAATTTGTGTGCGAGACAATGTTAACTCTGTACAGACTTAAGCAATGTGCAGACAGGACATCAAATGCAGTGAGCATGTAGCAGTGTATATACTTGGGTGTGTATGTGCATGCTAGAAGTAATGTATGGACTTAAATGATCGTGTGAGCATGCAGCAGCCAATGTATAGACATGCGAATCTTGGGGGGGTCGACCCATCTAAGAGGGGGGTCGACCCACTTCTGTCCAGATGTCAGACAGAACAACTGAATGCCATTCACAAGCACACATTAACAAATACATGAACACATATGAATGCTTCACAAATACATGAACACATATGAATGCACTGAAATGAATCAACAAGGTCTTTCATGCACACATGCATATGGTGACTTATAGTGTTTGCTATCATCAAAACCAATCATCAAGACCACAGGGGCACTACAATCTCCCCCTTTTTGATGATGGCAACACTATGAGTCACACAGACTTAAGTCAAAAACATTCTCCCCCTTTGACTTCAGCAAAAAGACATTAGTTAGAGAGAGGAAAAGTAAGCAGATGTGATACCAATTGATATGACATTTCTCCCTTTAACTACATGAAAGCACATTCTTCCCCAAAGAGCAATATGACTCATAACAATAAGTAGGTATGAATGCAGAGATGCAGATGCAACAAGAAATGCAAGAACTCCCCCTAAGTATATGAATGCAAGACAATTCTCCCCCTTTATGAATTTCCATGCTGCATGATTCAGATGACAAGGAAGCTCCCCCTCAATAAATGGAACCTTATGAACTGAATGAGAAGGAGACCACAGGGGCAATCAAGGAGAAGTTCAGGTCATGATGAAACAAGGACAGTGAGGAAAAGAATTTCAAATAGGCTCCAAGCACAAGGAATTCAACAAGATTTTCAAGGAGATATCAATCTCATAAATCTAAAACATAATTTTTCAAAGTCTTCCATTATAAGCGCTTATGAATGAATTTTATTGATCAGCATGGTTTAAACATGATGTATGCAAAGTTTATCAATAAAATTCTGTATTAATATCTAAAACCATGGTTTAATAAAAATGAACCAAGCCCACATACACATATCTTGATTAACCTCAATTTCTCTTACACAATCAAATTTATTGACTTCTTTCGGAATTACATGCACTAGTATTAAGATCAAGCAATAATGAAGTCATATGATTTTGTCTAGGGTAGTAGCAATTTGATTTTTGCATCAATATTCAAATATTGCAATTTGTTCAACAAATTTTATGCTACAAATTTTACGAGCACTCTAGTTCAGTATACACATTATAACTAGAGGATATACGTTCATCAGACGCTAATATCCCTAAGCACTTAGTGTAACTAACAGTCATGCCTTATATGAACAGAGATAGCATTTACACATCATGACACACTACAAATCATTTCTTGATGAGTGAGTTGTATTTCTCAGTGTGCATGCCATTGCTCTGCCTGATTAACACTCATTCTTAAGCAGAGTTAACTATGGCACCTCATGACACAGTCCTTTGGACATGTGTTTCTCAATGACCAAAGTCATTGCTCTAACAGAATTTACCCTTTAGACATTTCAGAAAAACGCATTTGCTTCAAATCAATAATAATTTCATGTACTTAACCAAATAAAGCCATGTATTCAATAATGCAGATTTTAGAAGATTTTACAAGACACAGCATGAAACAGATGGTTGAAGTTTATTAAACATGATTCAGATATTTTTAAGAGATTTTAAAGTCAAACTCAATGAATACATTAAACTTAAACCACCTGAGTTATTTTAGACATTCATAAAATCGTATAATAGATGATTCCTAGTTCAAGTGTTTTCAGATTTATGATCGAGATAGCCCCATTGAAATCTTCATGAAAGACTGATAGAATTCCGATACCAAATGATAGAAGAGATATTGAAGCCCAGAGTTTTCAAAATATGATCAAGGTTTGTCAACAAAATCAATAAGGAAGGATATGCAATGAATACTGACAAGTGTATGCATTTGACAACCTGCATGCAATGCATTGAGTCAATCTTTTTGGCTTTTTCAATGTAATGAAATGCAATGCAATTAACTACATGTATGTAAAGACATGCAAAGACTCAACATTGAATGCTATACAAAGACATGCACTTAACTACCCCTGAAAATATGCAATGTTTGCCATGAAAACTGACCATATGTCTTTGTGACTTATGCACATACAGACTGCCCTATCAAGCAATATGACTCATGGTACTAGGCGGAGATGCTGGTCTAAGAAACCATCTCACACATAGTAAGAACCTCCAGATAGATTTCCCTGCCTTTCAGTAGCTTACTATTTAATATACCATAGTGGTCAATCATGATAATTTAACATGCAGTCAATCCAGATATTCAGTGAGCTATGCAACAGTCAAATTTCAACCAACATTCATATGCAGTTCAGATTTTCAGAATTTGTAAGTTTATTCTCATTTCAATATCTAAACAGACAATTCATATGAGCATTGAGAGACATGAATACTCATAGTGTGCAAAGGATGACAAATATGCATGAGACACATCAAACAAGATATGCAATGAATTTCAAAACAGGAAATGCAGAGAATTTACCTGAAAAATTCAGAAGGGGTTTTTCTTTGAGTGCCTTGGTTTATTTCCCCCTTTTTATTCCTCAGCCCCAAGGCACACCTGCAAAACAAAGTTTATTTTGCACAAACAGGTACCCAAGAGGTCTTGGGTCCTGATTTAACAGTGACACCTTTGGCAGATGTTCTAAAAAAAATTTTAGCTTGATGATCATCAGACTTCATCCAATAGCAATTATTCATTAAATGTCCAGATTTACCACAATGATAGGGAGATGCAGCATATTTCAGATCTGATTTATGCACATTCTTATTAGCATGAATTCTATGTGCATATACATGAAATTTTTTGTTAACAGAATAAAAATTCTGTTTACCAAAACCAGTTTGGTTTTGATATCCTGCCAGCCAACAGGTTGCAGCCCTGTGACCTGGCTTTCCACAGTTATAGCATGAAAGACTCACAGATTTTTTGGCAGAGAATTTGATAACATGGGGGTTAACAGAGTTCTTCTGAGCATGCCAACAATCTCTAGCTCTGTGGCCTACCTTACCACACTCAAGACATGCAAGAGTTATCCTTTCAAAAATATTTTTGTTGTCATGGAAATTAACAAACTCAGAATGAAATTTCTTCCCCTTAACATGCCAGCAATGAGCTGCAATGTGGCCCATCTTGCCACAATTGTAACATGCAGAATAGTTTCTATTTACAACAAATTTAGTCCTATCAGCATCATTTATGTCTGCAGGGAGATTGACAGTTTCAGAATTAAACTTTCTACCCTGAGCACGCCAACATTCTGTTGTGCCTCTTAGGCACAAGCATGTGCTATGTCGCCTTGATGATAGCAATGCTATTTAGTTTTGATGATAGCAAGACAGTGAGTGCATTTGAGTGCATTTGATATTGTATTTTGATGATAGTAATGTTATTATGTTTTGATGATTGCAATAAACAAAGTGCATTTCTATGCATTATTATTCTTGAGCATTCTGCATATTGATAGCAACATGAATGATGATGTCTAGCATTGATGGCATTTGCTCTTTATATATGTGCATTGCATTCTGTCAGATATCATGTCTCTGCATATATCATGTCATGTCTCTGCATATATCATGTCTGGGTAGCAAAGTCTATACACTGGACTGTGTAATTGTGCATCATGCAAGTCCATACATTGGACTCTCGTTCAAGCCTATGCATTGTCTTAGGCTAAGTGTGTACAGCGTCTTCGGCGAAGTCTGTACAGCCATGTCTTATGCTCCTAAGTCTATACATTGGTGTTGGTCATCAAAGTCTGTACATCGCCTTCAATCTTCAAGTCTATACACTGGCTTATTCTTCAAGTCTGTACATCCACAGTTAAACTTGAAGTCTGCACACTAGTCTTCACTGTCAAGTCTGCACATTGGTCTTCGATTTCAATGTCCATACATTGGACTTTTACATGAAGTCTATACATTGTTGTTTGCAGTACAAGTCCATACATTGGACTGTTCATCAAAGTCTGTACATCAGACTGCTATAGTAAGTCTGTACAGTGAGTGATTCATTGGTGAAGTCTGTACACTCAACTGAACTTCAAGTCTGGACATTGCACTGTAGCATCCATTGTCTTCGTGTTGTTTTTTGTTTGATTGTCTTCGTGTTGTTTACTGTAGCAGCTCGATTTGTTCTGATGAACTTCGAGTCGTTTCCCAGTGAACCCCGTGTCGCTTCACCTCGTGCTGTTCTCATCGTCTTAGTGTTATTTTCACTTCGTGTCGTTTTCACTTCGTGTCAACTTCGTCTTCGTATTGTTTTCACTTCGTGTCAACTTCTATTTTCGTCTTAGTGTTGTTTTCACTTCGTGTTGTTTTCACTTCGTGTCAACTTCTGTTTTCATCTTCGTGTTGTTTTCAACTCGTGACGGTCTCTGTCATATGTCTCCATGTCGTACTTACTTCGTGTCGGTTACTGTTGTTTCTGTGTCTTCGTGTCGTTTTTGTTCCACTGCGTGCAGAACATTACAACACCTCGTGTTGCTTTCTGTGCCACCTCGTGTCGTTTCTGTGTGAACCTCGTGTCGCTTCTCTCTGTTTTCTAGTTGCATCTCGTGTCATCTTTTATGTCTGCTTGTTTAACTTCGTGTCACTTACTGTTGTTCCTCGAGTCTTTTTGTTTTAGTGTCACTGCTTCATCACGTGTCGTGATAGCCGTGTCACTCTTCTGACTTCGTGTTGGTTTTTCGCTTTAGACTTCGTGCCTTTCTCGCCTTGACCACACTTCGTGTTGCTTTACGTAGACCTCGTGTCTTGCTTGTTTGCAACCACTTCGTGTCGGTTTCTGTGGCCAGTCCATGTTGTTCTCGTGCCGTTCTCTTTGCTGTTTATTACGTCGTGTCGTTTTTCTTTACTTCGTGTTGTAGTCATCGTATGTATCTCGTGTCGTTCTTCTTATTACCTCGTGTTGTTTTCATCTTCCTCGTGTCGTTCTCTTTGTAGTGTTATCTCTGTTACAGTGTGTATCTCGTGTCGTTCTCAGTGCATCTAGAATTGCTACTACATACTTCGTGCAGATTTAGTTATTGTGGCCCTCAGTTTTAATAGTTTTCATCTCCTTGCAGGTCCGAGGAAGAAATATTCCCCAGTGATTGGCAGCACGTGATCCGAGGCTAGAATGAAGTCTGCTGAGAGACTGCCACGTGATCCGAATTTTTAGGGCGGGAGTTGTGGAAGCCACACGCGCCCTAGCTGCTGCTGCTGCTATATATATGAGCCTTCTTCCACAGAAGAAGGGCGATCGAGTTGGCGAGAAGAAAAGTCCATATAGAGAGCCACGATCCAGAGAAAAAGAAAAGAGAAAGAAGAAGAGCAGAAGGAGAAGAAGAGAGAGAGATAGTGCTCGTGTGAAGAAAGAAGAAAGAGTGAAGAAGAAGAAGTGCAGCAGAGAGTGAGAGATTAGGAGAGCAGAAGAAAGAGAAAGAGAGATAGAGAGTGAACGAGAGAGCTCGTGGAGAAGAAGAAAGAAGCTTACCTGAAGATCTGACTACTGGACCGTGGATCAAATCCAGGCCAGGCAGCTCCATGCGAGCCACATTTGTGTTACTTGTCTTTACAGCTTTCTGATCGCTGTGTATTTTTCTTTTCTTATTTTTCCTGTTTCATTTGGTTATATGTGTTCTTCCGATCCTCAGTAGTGAGGTCGGGGTTCCTCCTGTTAGTTCAGGAGAAGGGAGATTGCTATCTCCGGTTGCAAGTAGCTGGGTGCTACTTGTGGGTTCCCTCCGATTTGGAGGAAGGGAGATCTGATCTCCGGTTCTGGGCTTGTGGATTCAAGTCCAGGGGTTCCCTCCGAGTCTGGAGGAAGAGAGACCGTGTGTCTCTGGTTTGCTAGTGACTGGTGTCACTAGTGGTTCCCTCCGGTTGGGAGGAAGAGGGGAGGATGTTCCCCTGGTCAAGCTGTGTGGCAGCACCTGTTGCAGACTAAGTCTGCTGTTTCTAGCGTGAGCTAGTGGAAGCCACACTCGGTTTGAGTGTGGGGTGGATGTAGGTCTGGAGGACCGAACCACCTAAAAACCCCTCTTGCATTGTGGTTTGATTGCTTATGATTTGCTTCCGCTATATGAATGCATAGGGGCGCTCCATGCGTTTGGCTTCGGGTTGAGAAGAAGAGTTAATTAGTCTTCTTAGAATGTTTTAATTTGTCAAGAGAGCGAAATCTAGTTGAGCGACTCCTTGTCAAATTCAGCCTAGTTAGCATCCTAGTGATCTCACTGTATGCTTGTTTGGTTCTGCAACTGATTATTAGCTTTTAAGCTTATCTAGTTTGCGAACTAGTAATTCTAATGAGCATCATATTTTAACTGGGCGAAAGTTTATTAAAGGGTTATATTCATTCACCCCCCCCCCCTCTGAATACTGCACCGAACCCAACAATTGGTATCAGAGCAGGTCTCTGATCTATCAGATCTAATAATCTGCAGAGGATCCTGCTGATTTGTTTGGTGCTTTTCAGAGTGTGCTTTCAGTGCTCGATATTTTGTTTTATCGACTTGTACATTGCTTTGCTCATCTGGTTGCCTCTTACTTAAATGGGTCGACCTCCAGTTTATGACGGTTCTAACCTTGATAGTTGGCTAGGAGGCCTATGTGTGTACGTAGATTCCATAGATCCCAAACTATGGAGCCTACTATCTAAAGGCCCACACAAACTGCCTCATGATGAGACCAAGTGGTCTAAAGAGGACTGTATAAAGAACCGTGACAATGTCATAATCCTTAACATCTTAAGAGCTGCAATCAATATTGATATGTACCCTTTTGCTCTTAGGTGCACATCTGGAAAGGAGATATATGACGGAGTCATTTCTGCGCATAATCAACAAGGTGATAGCTGCTTGATGGCCAACCGGGATGATGAAGATGAGATCTCATCTCAGGTAAGCTCTGAATCAGATGGATACTCCTTTGATGAATTGATAGTGATGTATGAAGATTTGTTCAAAGTATCCAAGAAATTAAAATCTGAAAACAGAAGGTTGAAAAAGAGATGTGAACAGATTAACTCTAATGCTCTCTGTGAAAACTGTCAAAGACTAAAAACATCTCATGATATGTGCTTAGCTGATCTGAATATGAGTAAGGAACAAATCTCTTTATTGGAAAATAAAAATGAAGAATTGATGTTGCTAAATTCTGCCATGTCTGAGAGACTCTTAATGCTTGAAAAAGGAAAGAATTCAGTTGAAAATGAATGTGAGAGAGTGAGCACTTTGATAGAAGAGATTGATAGCTACAAAGCCATTAATGTCTTACTTAATGAAAAGATCACAGATTCTGAGATTCTCATCTCCTCTCTCCAAAATGAAATCACTGAATTGAACAATTCTCTATCTGAGTCATTTGAAAACAAAGAAAATTCAAAGGCTGCTTCTAAGAAGAAGGTCTCTGATGAAGGCAGTAAACAGGAAGAGAGAAAAAGAATGTATACGACCTTTGTGCGTAGCTCTGAGTTGGCTAGCACTTCAGCTTCTCCTTCATGTCTGCCTGCGAATCAGATAGAAAAACAAAAGAAAACAAAACAGAATAAAAATTTGTATGCTGAAATTTCTCAGGCCAATCTGTCTCAGATTAAAAGGAAGAATGTGAAATGTGTCTACTGTGGTAAATCTGGCCATGAGATGGATGTTTGCTTTGTCATGAGAGAGGATGAACTGAAATCAGATAAAATTCATGCTAGGAATTCTAAATTGAAGAAACCTTCTCATGATCAAAATAAGAGAATTCAATGCTTTTACTGTCATAGAATTGGCCACTTTATGCATGATTGTAGATTAAAGAAGCAAGATGATTTGAATGCTAAAGAGCTTCATGATAGGAATCATGCATATCTGAAAAAGAAACTTCATTGCTTTCATTGTAACAAATTGGGCCATATTGCTGCAAATTGTTGGCATGCTAAGGGAAGAACAATTAACTCCGAAACTGCTATAATCCCTGTAAAAAGACATGCATTCTATAAGAATCTTGACAGAATGAATTCTTCATGTTTTGAATGTGGAAAACATGGCCATACAGTCAAGGACTGTTGGCATGTTCAGAAGAATCATATTAACCCCCATGCTGTCAAATTCCATGCAAAATAATTTGTGAAATTCTCTTGTTTTAATTGTGGAAAACCTGGCCACAAAGCCTCTGAGTGCTGGGTGGCAGAGTTCAGAAAACAAAATGCCCATGCACACAACAGAAATTTTGATGTTCATGCACATGAATTTAATGCTTACAATAAGGTGCATAAAAGGAACTCAAATTCTGTTAGTTATCATGGTAAGTCTGGTCAATTTGGTTATTCCTTGTCCAGCTATAAGTTGATGGGCTATGTTGATAATTTTGTTAAGAGATCAGTCAGAACACCTGTTAGGGCTCATACAGGACCCAAGGCAGCTTGGGTTCCTGCAAGATCATATTGATTGACATGTTGCAGGTGTGCCTTGGTAAGAGATATAAAAGGGGTAATTTAACCAAGGCACTCAAAAAAGAAGCCCCAAGATTCTACATCTCAGGTCAGTTCTGAACTTGTTTTTAAATTTCATCATCTGAAAATGCTGATTTGTCTGTTTGATATCTGAAATTGTTGAACTGATCAATTGATTGTCTGATATTCTCTTCATGTCAAGCTGATCAGTCTGCATTCCAGACTCAGCTACTGAGTTTTACCTTGCATATATCTGATGCTCTTCTCTCTTGCTAGTCTTTGCACTATGAACATAGGATGTTTGATGTTCTGCACAATCATGTTTGAGTCGATGCAGTACACTGTACTAAATTTGAATGCTTATTTAGTGTATTCAGTTGATGCACTATATAGACTTTGTGTCATGCATGTGTTTTGTGTTAATGCATTGCATGCCTGGTGTTAAATGCATAACTTGCTGATTGTGAATGGGTCATTTAGTACATACAGTCAATGCATGTGTCTTATATCTGCATACATCATTTGCATGACTGTCATTGATGCTGTTTAATGCATGTAGGACTGCTTTATGCTGCATTGTCCTTGTTAACCCTGGTATATCAAATGGTAAATTACTAAAAGGCAGGGAAATCTGCCCGGAAGTTCCTACCATGTGTGAGATGGTCTTTGAGACCAGGTCCTCCGCCTTGTACCATGGGTCTAGTCTGCATGTAGAACAGTCTACTGCATAGCATATTTTTGCATCATGGTGTCAGGGGGAGCTGAGAGTTCTATTCAATTCATTGAATCCTATTCACTTCTCAGTGTTCTCATTCAAATGATTCATATTCTTTGACATCAGTTGCTCATTGAACTATATTACCAATTGCTATCTTTTCCCCATCATTTTCACTAAACAACAGCTTTGCATCTGGTTTAGTACATTGAATGGTGATTATTGCAACTGTTCACTTATAAGAATCACATTTACAAATTGAAAAGAACTAAAGGTTTAACCTTTATAAATTGGAGAGTTAAGTGTCTGCACTTCAGAATTTGAGATAAAAGAAAACCTTTATAGCTCTTAATCTTTGTCTCATGGCTAAAATAGAAAAAGGTTTTTTTTATACCTAAATGTGTTAATCTGGAAATGTCTAGAACAGGTGAACAAGAGTGTGTAATGTTTTTCAAACAATCACTCTAAAAGAATTAAGGGCAGCAGTAAATAAGATCATTAATGTTAAGAACTGAACATAGTGACAGAGCAATGGCTGATTGCACTGAGAAACTGTGAACTCCTCCAAAGAAGTAGGAGAATTCACATGTCATGAGGTGATTCAGAATATCTCTGTTCATAGGGTCAAATCCATAGGGGGAGTCCTCACCAAGTAACTGAGGGTACTGGCCTCTAATCAAGGTGTACCCTTAATGTCAAAAGTGAAGACTATTCTTTGTGGGTTTTGATCTGAAATAGGTCTAGTAGTTTATGCCTAGTAACTGGGGGTACCTGCCTCTGATCAAGGTGTACACCTAATGTCAACAGCATAAATGCCACTGATCTACTTACTTAGTTCAGGTTCTGAAAAAAAAATTCAAAAGTGAAAATCAAACTGCTGTAACCCCTTGAAATCAAAAGTCATTGAGTGAAAATTATTTTTCTCAATACATATTCAAGTTACCTTTCTTGAACTTCCATGTTTAGACACAAAAGGGTATTATTTCAGACTTATCTATTAATACCATGTGCCCTAGATTCATTGCTATAAATGGAATCTAAAACTCTCTTTCAGGGGTCAGGTGTTTTACTCTAGAATTATCACTGTTAAACCTGAATCTTTGTCAAAATTGTATGTTGCTGATTTTTAAACTTTAACAGTTGCTTATAATCATGCTTCCTTTCGGAACCTATGATTCAGCTGTTGTCAAGTGACCCTCCTACTTTCTCTACCTTGTTTATCTGTTCATATTCCTTCTCAAAGGGGGAGCTTCTATTTAGGGGGAGAAATAATTCAGGGGAGTCTTACTTTCAGGGGGAAAATGTTCTAGAGGAATTTGCATGCATATTGCACTTTGCACTCATATTTTTACTATTTTTCTCTTTTTGATCATGTCAAAGGGGGAGAAAATCTTGTGTGTGTGACTCACTGTCACATTGTGTTGCCATCATCAAAAAGGGGGAGAATGTTGTGCCTCTTAGGCATAAGCATGTGCTATGTCGCCTTGATGATAGCAATGCTATTTGGTTTTGATGATAGCAAGACAGTGAGTGCATTTGAGTGCATTTGATATTGTATTTTGATGATAGCAATGTTATTATGTTTTGATGATTGCAATAAATAAAGTGCATTTCTATGCATTATTATTCTTGAGCATTCTGCATATTGATAGCAACATGAATGATGATGTCTAGCATTGATGGCATTTGCTCTTTATATATGTGCATTGCATTCTGTCAGATATCATGTCTCTGCATATATCATGTCATGTCTCTGCATATATCATGTCTGGGTAGTAAAGTCTATACACTGGACTGTGTAATTGTGCATCATGCAAGTCCATACATTGGACTCTCGTTCAAGCCTATGCATTGTCTTAGGCTAAGTGTGTACAGCATCTTTGGCGAAGTCTGTACAGCCGTGTCTTATGCTCCTAAGTCTATACATTGGTGTTGGTCATCAAAGTCTGTACATCGCCTTCAATCTTCAAGTCTATACACTGGCTTATTCTTCAAGTCTGTACATCCACAGTTAAACTTGAAGTCTGCACACTAGTCTTCATTGTCAAGTCTGCACATTGGTCTTCGATTTCAATGTCCATACATTGGGCTTTTACATGAAGTCTATACATTGTTGTTTGCAGTACAAGTCCATACATTGGACTGTTCATCAAAGTCTGTACATCACACTGCTATAGTAAGTCTGTACAGTGAGTGATTCATTGGTGAAGTCTGTACACTCAACTGAACTTCAAGTCTAGACATTGCACTGTAGCATCCATTGTCTTCGTGCTGTTTTCACTTCGTGTCAACTTCTGTTTTCGTCTTAGTGTTGTTTTCACTTAGTGTTGTTTTCACTTCGTGTTGTTTTCACTTCGTGTCAACTTCGTCTTCGTGTTGTTTTCACTTCGTGTCAACTTCTATTTTCGTCTTCGTGTTGTTTTCAACTCGTGACGGTCTCTGTCATCTGTCTCCATGTCGTACTTACTTCGTGTCGGTTACTGTTGTTTCTGTGTCTTCGTGTCGTTTTTGTTCCACTGCGTGCAGAACATTACAGCACCTCGTGTTGCTTTCTGTGCCACCTCGTGTCATTTCTGTGTGAACCTCGTGTCGCTTCTCTCTATTTTCTAGTTGCATCTCGTGTCATCTTTTATGTCTGCTTGTTTAACTTCGTGTCACTTACTGTTGTTCCTCGAGTCTTTTTGTTTTAGTGTCACTGCTTCATCACGTGTCGTGATAGCCGTGTCACTCTTCTGACTTCGTGTTGGTTTTTCGCTTTAGACTTCGTGCCTTTCTCGCCTTGACCACACTTCGTGTTGCTTTACGTAGACCTCGTGTCTTGCTTGTTTGCAACCACTTCGTGTCGATTTCTGTTGCCAGTCCATGTTGTTCTCGTGCCATTCTCTTTGCTGTTTATTACGTCGTGTCGTTTTTCTTTACTTCGTGCTATAGTCATCGTATGTATCTCGTGTCGTTCTTCTTATTACCTCGTGTTGTTTTCATCTTCCTCGTGTCGTTCTCTTTGTAGTGTTATCTCTGTTACAGTGTGTATCTCGTGTCGTTCTCAGTGCATCTAGAATTGCTACTACATACTTCGTGCAGATTTAGTTATTGTGGCCCTCAGTTTTAATGGTTTTCATCTCCTTGCAGGTCCGAGGAAGAAATATTCCCCAGTGACTGGCAGCACGTGATCCGAGGTTTAAATGAAGTCTGCTGAGAGACTGCCACGTGATCTGAATTTTTAGGGCGGGAGCTGTGGAAGCCACAAGCGCCCTAGCTGCTGCTGCTGCTATATATATGAGCCTTCTTTCACAGAAGAAGGGCGATCGAGTTGGCGAGAAGAAAAGTCCATATAGAGAGCCACGATCCAGAGAAAAAGAAAAGAGAAAGAAGAAGAGCAGAAGGAGAAGAAGAGAGAGAGATAGTGCTCGTGTGAAGAAAGAAGAAAGAGTGAAGAAGAAGAAGTGCAGCAGAGAGTGAGAGATTAGGAGAGCAGAAGAAAGAGAAAGAGAGATAGAGAGTGAACGAGAGAGCTCGTGGAGAAGAAGAAAGAAGCTTACCTGAAGATCTGACTACTGGACCGTGGATCAAATCCAGGCCAGGCAGCTCCATGCGAGCCACATTTGTGTTACTTGTCTTTACAGCTTTCTGATCGCTGTGTATTTTTCTTTTCTTATTTTTCCTGTTTCATTTGGTTATCTGTGTTCTTCCGATCCTCAGTAGTGAGGTCGGGGTTCCTCCTGTTAGTTCAGGAGAAGGGAGATTGCTATCTCCGGTTGCAAGTAGCTGGGTGCTACTTGTGGGTTCCCTCCGATTTGGAGGAAGGGAGATCTGATCTCTGGTTCTGGGCTTGTGGATTCAAGTCCATGGGTTCTCTCCGGGTCTGGAGGAAGAGAGACCGTGTGTCTCTGGTTTGCTAGTGACTGGTGTCACTAGTGGTTCCCTCCGGTTGGGAGGAAGAGGGGAGGCTGTTCCCCTGGTCAAGCTGTGTGGCAGCACCTGTTGCAGACTGAGTCTGCTGTTTCTAGCGTGAGCTAGTGGAAGCCACACTCGGTTTGAGTGTGGGGTGGATGTAGGTCTGGAGGACCGAACCACCTAAAAACCCCTCTTGCATTGTGGTTTGATTGCTTATGATTTGCTTCCGCTAGATGAATGCATAGGGGCGCTCCATGCGTTTGGCTTCGGGTTGAGAAGAAGAGTTAATTAGTCTTCTTAGAATGTTTTAATTTGTCAAGAGAGCGAAATTCTAGTTGAGCGACTCCTTGTCAAATTCAGCCTAGTTAGCATCCTAGTGATCTCACTGTATGCTTGTTTGGTTCTGCAACTGATTATTAGCTTTTAAGCTTATCTAGTTTGCGAACTAGTAATTCTAGTGAGCATCATATTTTAACTGGGCGAAAGTTTATTAAAGGGTTATATTCATTCACCCCCCCCCCTCTGAATACTGCACCGAACCCAACACATTCAGATGCCTTATGACCAAATTTGTCACAGTGAAAGTATCCAGTCTTCTTTTTCTGAGGTGAAGGATTTTTATCATGAAATTTCCTAGCATTCCTATCATCCTTCTCCATCAATTTACACTCATGCATCAGATGTCCAAATCTATGACAGTAATGGCAGATCATTTTCTTTTTAGATGCATGTGAGTGTGTGTGAGGATTGTGATCGACATGCACTGATGAACCTTTTTTATTTATTTTTTGTTTTCCAGTCCTTCTCTGATTTTTATCCTGTTTTTCTATTTTCTTAGCCTTGTACTGAGGTGGAGATGAGGTAGAAGGCTTTTCCTATTCAGAAGATTTAACAAAAGCAGTTCTCGGGTTGGTTCCATCAACCTTCCTCATGACTGGATTGTAACCCAGTCCCTCTTTCTCACAATTAACCTTTGTTCCCAGCATTTTCTGAACAATGGGCTGTTTATCTTTTGATGTTGATGCTACATTTGAAGCCTTCACAAATGATGTCATTACTTTGTTCTGAAAAGTCTTTTTATTTAGATTATTGTAGCCCAACCCTTCCTTTTAGACGTTGACTTTTACACCTAGTAGCTTGTCTAGGTTTTCTTGCCCACTCACAAACTTAGACAGAGAACTCTTCAAATCTTGAATTTCATTTTCGAGAGATGCAACGTTTATTTCATAACTTGCAATCTCTTGTTCACTGCAATTGACAACTTCATTCAAAACTTTGTTATCTGTTTTGTATTTTTCAATTTCCTTTCTCAGCTCATCTACTTCTTCAGTTTCGTTTGTAGAGATCATTTTCCCTTTCTCCAATGTAAGAAGTCTTTCAGACATGGCACTGTTTAACAATTTTAATTTTTCAACTTCTTCTTTAAGCTTATCATTTTGAACCAATTCATTTATTAGAAGCTGATCTTCTGAATTGACTTCTTGCTTTCTTCTATTTTCAAATTCCTTCATTTCTCTTTGCTATTTTTCATCCTTTTTCTGTAGCTCCATGTTTACAGATTTTATGGCTTCAAATTTCTCAATCAGCAATGTGTTCTCCTTTTTAAGTTTCTCTAAACTTTCTTCATTTTCTTTGGAGAATTTTCTGAGAGAGTCATTCTCACTTTTCAGCTTGTTTAGATCAGATTTAACACATTCAAAATCTCTCAGCAAATCCTTAGTCTGAACAGAATCATAACAAGTTAGGCTAAGCTTCTTCTCAAGTTCAGAGATTTGTTTTACATTATCTTGATTCTCAGTCTTCAACAACGAAATTTGTTTTTTCAACATTTGAATCTCAGACATACAAGCATCATGAACAGTTTTCAGTTCAGCACAATTTTTACAATTAGAAATGAAACTGTCTGACCTACTATTCTTCTTCAGTTTTTTGTATTGTTTTCTTAACTGTTCATGAGACTCTAATAATTCAGCATATGAATTCTCCCAATCATCTAAGGTATAGTTCTCAAAAGGGTTTACCTCCTCATCATTATCGTCTTCATTCTGATTGCTGCCTTGATCGCTGCCACTTTGATTACTTCTGTTGGCCATCATGCAGATGTCCTCATCTATCCTGTGAGCTAGCTTCAGCATATCCAAAATGTCCTTAGCAGAACTACAATCATGAAAGCAGGAATGTAAAGCCTTATCAGTAGATGCCTTCATTAGATTCATAGCTATCTGATTCTCTTCATGCATTGATCTGTGACTGTCAGTCCATTTGGACTTTTTCTTTGGTAATTTATGAGGACCGTGTGAAATTAACTTCCACACATCAGGATTAACTGATATAACATATTTGCGCAGACTGGCAAACCACACATTAATATTAAAGCCGTTGAAAATCGGTGGATCACCCATGGAAACAATCAGATTTAATGCAACATGAATATTGATGCACCAAAAGTAAATTAGCACCGAAGACTACAAGATCGGATCTGCAGGTCGCTGGACCTTCTATGCAGACACCGCTCTGATACGAATTGATAGGATCGGTGCGAAGGATTCAGAGGGGGGGTGAATGAATCCCACCCTTAAAAAACTTTTCGCTCAAACAATATTGCAGAATTAAAACACATATGGCTTAGACAATATAGCAAATATATAAGGCGCGCCTAAACTATCAGCTAGCGGAAGCAGCACATATAGAAACGAGAATGCTAAGGCAACCTGTGAAGGACGTAGAAGACAAGGAGCAAAAATACAACCACACTGCACAGAAGATTTTTAGGTGGTTCGGTCACCAAGACCTACATCCACCCCTCACTCCAAATCGGAGTGAGGCTTCACTAGCTAATGGTAGAACCAGCAGACTCAGTCTGCAAACACTTGCTGCCAAACAGCTTGACTAGGGGAACAACCTCCCCTCTTCCTCCCAACCGGAGGGAACCACTAGTGACTCCCAGCCACTAGCAAACCAGAGACCGAGGTCTCTCTTCCTCCACACCAGGAGGGAACCCACCAGTGACTCCCCGTCACCAACAAACCAGAGGTCACAGACCTCTCTTCCTCCAGACCAGGAGGGACCCGACCTCTATCCAGAGAATCGGAAGAACAAAGATAACCAGAGTAACAAACGGAAAAAAAACAAGAAATGAAAATAATCACAGCAAACAGAAAGTTGTAAAGTGAAATCACAATTTGGATCTCGCAGGAGCTGACTGGCCTAGATATGATCCACGGTCCAGTATGAACTGATCTACTGATGAAGCTTCTTATCTCTCGATCTCTCTTCTTCTTACTCTTCTTTTACTTCTCTGCTTCTTTCTCTCACTGTCTTCTCTTCTTCTCTCAATCCTCACGAGCTCTCTCTCTTTCTCTTTTTCTTCTGCTGCACTCTTCTTTCTTCACTCGCAGTCTCGATCAGCCCTCTTCCTTCTTGATAGTCTTCTACATATGAAGAAACTTCATATATATAGCAGCAGCAACTAGGGCGTGTGTCTTCCACATCTCCCGCCCAATTGACTCTACCACGTGTCAGCATCTCAGCTCCTTGGATCACGTGCCAGGTGCCAACCTCGGATCACGTGCCCAGACACCTGCAAGATTAATTAAAAGTTCAGTCGATGAACAATATCAGCTGAAGACAGTGTACAGACTTTATTCAGCAGGCAAGACAATGGATGTATAGAGTTAGTCGTGTGAAGGAGGACGAGTGTATAGACTTGATAACACATGCTGTAGAATGCATATGATGCAGTGTATAGGCTTGATGAAAACAATGCATGCATAATGATGCAATGTTCAGACTTTGCTGAAGATTGCCAGTCGATGTATAGACTTGCTACGACAGGCTGCCTGACCATGTATGGACTTTGCCAAAGGTAATGCATGTGGCAATGTTCTGACTTTGCATATGCACACCAGCGAGTGTATAGACTTGGCTACGGCATGAAAGCAACATATCGATGTACAGACTTTGGCTTGAACAATGCACAATGCACATATGGATGTACAGACTTAAAGTGGCATGCAGTGCAGGCTATCAACAATGTATAGACTTCGATGCATGCTGTGGGACGCACTGTACAGACTTTGCGGCAGGCAGCTGGACGTTGTATAGACATGCTGTGCAGGCTGTGGGACTCAATGTATAGACATTAGGTAATGCATGCGATGCAACACAATGTATAGACTTAGTTGCTGTAGAGACTAGCAAATGCATGAAGAAGCAAGCCAATGTATAGACACTGTTGTATGGACTTTAAGCGAACGTTGTACAGACTTGACAATCGATGCATGAACATTACATAAGGGAATGTACAAACTTTTGAAAGCTTGAACACGGCTATGTATAGACTTTGTACTTTGAACGACAAAGCATGTTGTACTGACTTTGAGCGATGTATAGACTTTATGAATGCACATGCCAAGACCATGTACAGAGTTGCTGTGAAGAACAGTGTATAGACTTCAATGCAAATGCCACTGTATAGACTTAACGATGCAAAGGCTGAAGTTAAACAAACGATGTATAGACTTGGCCCCTTGAAGGATGTACAGACTTTGAAGACTCGAAGCCCTACGATGTATAGACTTTAAGGCAAGTGAACACGGGGACAATGTACAGACTTGAACGTAGGCAAAGATACAATGTTCAGACTTTGCACAGGAATGCCTGAAACAGTGCAACGTACATACTTGCCACCGACCAATGTATAGACTTGAAGATACTGAATGAACAATGTGTAGACTTTGAACTCTGTACAGACTTGCGTGACTGAAACAGTGCACTGTACATACTTGCCACCGACCAATGTATCGACTTGGGGTTCTGAACGTAGGTAAAGGCTGGGAATGTATAGACTTGACGAATGGCTTGAAATACAGACACGCTGCCAATGTATAGACTTGCATAGTGCTGCCAATGTATAGACTTGGATGCCCAAAGGTAATGTATAGACTTGCAAGTGTGAGACGCTGAAAGAGACGGTGGATGTTCAGACTTTGGCAGTGTGCAGACTTTGCCTACATGTGGATGTCTAGACTTTGGATGAGACGCTGCATGAGACGATGGATGTACAGACTTGGGCTATATAGACTTGGAAACCGATGTGAGGACTTAACAATGCAGTGTATAGACTTCATATGAAGGAATGCAAAAGACTCTGTACAGACATGGCCAATGTACATACTTCAATGCAGAGACTTTGAACTTGTATGCTGGCAGTGTATAGACTTTGGCACACAATGTAACAAGGCTCTAGACGATGTATAGACTTCACATTCAATATGCAACATGGTGTATAGACTTGAACAAAGCGTGAAGCACAATATGCAAGAATGTATAGACTTGGAAGTGAATTTGTGTGCGAGACAATGTTAACTCTGTACAGACTTAAGCAATGTGTAGACAGGACATCAAATGCAGTGAGCATGCAGCAGTGTATATACTTGGGTGTGTGTGTGCATGCTAGAAGCAATGTATGGACTTAAATGATCGTGTGAGCATGCAGCAGCCAATGTATAGACATGCGAATCTTGGGGGGGTCGACCCATCTAAGAGGGGGGTCGACCCACTTTTGTCCAGATGTCAGACAGAACAACTGAATGCCATTCACAAGCACACATTCACAAATACATGAACACATATGAATGCACTTAAATGAATCAACAAGGTCTTTCATGCACACATGCATATGGTGACTTATAGTGTTTACTATCATCAAAACCAATCATCAAGACCACAGGGGCACAACATTAACAACACCGCTGGCGCAACCAGCCCATTTCTATCCAAATCCGGTTGACTTAGCAACAATGAGCAGACTAATGCTCAAACAAATGATAGATATGAAGTTGGCAGAGAGGAGCGATGGTGATCACACGCCATTCGACGTATACCGGGTACCTTACTCGGCACACTATGCTGCCAAGAGGCTACCGGCCGGCATCACCAAGCCGCCGAAGTTTGAGAAATTTAATGGGCAAGGGTCTCCCAGGGAGCACATTGCCTACCATGTGAATGTTATGGGGGATCTAGCTGTGGATGAAGCTTATCTCCTCAAATTCTTCGGCTCGACACTTACCGGGCTCACTTTCGAGTGGTACTCAAGCTTGCCCATCGGGTCCATTGCAGACTGGCCCGATATGAAGAAGAAATTCAAGGAAAGGTTCTACATAGTTGAACGGGAGGTAACCGTGGCAGAGCTTTATGCCACGAGACAGAGAAATGATGAGTCGACACTCGACTACATAAAGAGGTGGAGGAACCTCAGCATGAGGTGCAAACGTCCCCCGCATCAGGAGGACGCAGTGCAGATCTGTAAATAGAATCTGAAGAAGGAAATCCTTGCGAGGATAATCGGTGCTGAGGTAAGGTCATTTGACCATCTGAATAACATAGTGGTAGAGATCGAGGCATTCCTTGATCGATACTCTTCTGCTCCAACTGCATCGAGCCAGAGGGCCAGGAAGGTCGAGAAAAGACCAACCCCGCCAGAAGTTCACACACTGGACATCGAAGCTTTTGAGAAGCAGAGAGGGAAAGCCAGAGAGACAACCGACCCTCCTCCGCCCAGGTCCACTAAACGGCGAGAAGGTCCCTCCCTACGGGATAAGATGAGGAGTAAATTGTATTCTTTTCCTCGAGACAAAGCCCGGGTCCTATTTGAATGGGCCACCAGGTACAACAAGATCACATTACCAGATCCAAAGAGGCCTGGTGACTTGAAGAAGAAGGATGATCCTCACTTTTGCCCATACCATCAGATGCTTGGGCATACCATTGAGGATTGTTACATCTTCAAGGATGTCATTGAGTCCTTGATCCAGAAGGGGGAGCTGGACATGGGGGAGCTCAGAGTGGATCCTCCGCAGTCGCACGAGATACCAAACCTCGGCACCACTGTCAACATGGTATCTTTATACCAGTAGCTGCCTAAAGAATGGGCGGAGGCCAGTACACAGGCCACTTATCAAGCCTTCTTCATGGCGCCAGCTCAAGACCAAGGAGGTTGGCAAGCCGCGCTGACAAAGAACAGAAGAAGAAGACAAGCTCCCCGGCCCACTCCGGAAGTTCACATGAGGGGTGTTACACCCCGACCAGCACCGCCACCAGTGACACATGTCTGGCATTACACAGCCCCCCAGCTCGTTATGAGACGGCCCACTCACAACAAGAAGAAACACATCCCGATGCGGGTGCACAAGGAAACCAGCCCTGCGGTTGAAAGGCTCCAGGCTATTAGTGATGGGCTTGAAGATTATGAACAGCCTGAGATCCAGCCTGTAGAACTGAAGGAGTATGTCCCCTGGGAGGAGCTCGAGTCACTCGAACTGGCCCCAGGAGCGAAAGTCGAAGCAAGCGAAGAACCTCTTCTGTGGGAAGAACCCCCTATGGAGTAGCCACTAGCTGGTGAGAGAAGAAGAAAAAGAAGAAGTGAAGACCCAAAAATAAGAAGCAGAGTGGGGTCATCCTTTCCTGCAACACCCTCTCAGCATTATTTGACATAGCCCTCTCCCTGAGAGAGGAAGAACAAGAAGTGCCCGTCGAGCCGTCAGAGGTGAATCAGGCTGAAGCATCCACTTCCCAACATGCTACTAGGTCGGGAAGGAAATGGGGACGCCCTCCTCAGGCCAACCACAACATCCTTCTTAGGGGAGAAAAACCATATCACATCCCCAAGCCTAGGGTCCAGGGCATGGAGATCCCCTTTCCGTCAGGCCTCTACCCCGGAGAACCAAGTGGCCAGAGCGCCCCATCATTCATTGAATTTCTAATAACTTGGAGGGGACGACGGTCATGCCCCCGCGAGTCCCAGCAGACCAAAGGGGTAGGCAGCCCCTCGACTCCGTCTGCGGCAATTCCCCAGACCTTGCCGAGTTCATGCAAGAAAAAGAGGTGACTCAGCAGGCTCCAGAATCTCAAGCAACACCCGACCCAGTGGAGGAGGCACCCGCTGAGCCGGTTCCCCAGGCCCAAGGTGGAGCCAGGCGCAGTAGAGCCGAAGAAATGAAGTTGCTCGAAGTCTGAGCTGGCAGTAGAATAGTCAAGCACCTGAAGAAGATCCTAGCCAGGTTTACCGTCTGGGAAATTCTATCCTTAGATGAAGAGACACGGAAGTTGTCATTGCCGCACTCAAACACCAGCATATGTTGAAGCTTGCCTTGCAGAAATGTCACCTGAAGTAGCTGTGGCCTTCACAGAAGAGGACATGCTTCTACCTACCTGCAGTCACAACAAGGCCACTCTACATGAAGGGACAGCTGAATGGGCATCCCATCAACAGAGTATTGATCGACCCGGGGGCAGCCGTGAATATACTCCCCTACCGGGTGTACCAGAAACATTACTTTGGCGTACACCTGATTGAGGTCAAGAATGTTAAGATCGCTGGCTTCAACCAGAAGTGCAAGGTCCCTATGGGGGTCGCAGAATTCAACCTCTCCCTCGACGACTTTACAACCAAGGTCCTGTTTCATGTGATCAACTCCAACACCTCTTACAAGGCATTGCTCGGCCGGCCGTGGCTGCACCAAAACATGGTGGTACCGTCCACTCTACACCAATGCATCAAGTACTCCGACAACAGGAAAGAGGAGAGAATCTTTGCTGACCTCCACCCTTTCAAAGTGTTCGAATGTCACTTGTCGGATGCCACTTTGTATTTTGAAAAGTCGAAGCAAGCTCCCCAAGTCACTCAGAACAAATGAAAGAAGAAAGCAGAGCCCGATAGTTGGTTCCCTCCACCATCGCCAGGATATGTGGCTCCCCTTCAGGTGTCATGTGTTTCTGAAGCGGCAGGGGTGATCAAAGCCACTCCCCTTCCCATCTATCCTATAGCGGGGACGTCGTACCTTGAAGACTTGCTAGAGGACGCCAGGGTCCCGCCCGGGATCATCAAGCCCCTCACAGAAGTCGACTGTCAGGTGGTCGAACCATTAAAGACCTTCGAGGTACCTAACTCCGGAGGCCCGCCCACCATCTTTTATGTGGCCGAGGAGCACCCGGCCAGAGGGGATGATGATTATAAACTCCCTGATTAGCTGTACGACCCACTCATCCCGATCATGGGACTGCCTGACATAGCTGGCCGTGTGGTCAAAATGACTAAAAGCAAGGGATACCCTTCTGCCAGCTCTCCAGTCTGAAAGAAATGTTTAAGAAAATGTGGAACCCGCCAAACCAAGACAGAAGGTTGTTGCAGATCACCCGGCACCCGGGTTTGGGTTTCTCAATAGAAGACTCCTATGAAGCCGATGTGATATCAGTCTCAGTTCCAAACGGTGATAGCCTCGCAGGCAATGCAGGCCTACGGGAAGCCGAAGACCGTCAGTGACGTACGCCCCCGACCGACGAAGATCAAGATGAAGAGGTGTTCCTATGGAATCCACCTCCTTGCAGGAACATGGGGAAGGTCCCACCCTCTTCTGAGGGATCGACCCTGAATAGCTATAGCAACAGGGCGCCATTGCCCTCGTCTAACATTGATGTAAGGAACGAGGAAGCAAGTCGTACTCTGGGGTCCCCTCGGTGCGATCCTGCCCTGTTTGCCCTGTGCTATCAGCAACAGCGGGAAATTGAGATGTTGAAGGCTCGGTTGGCCGAAGTGACCGCACTTGTGCCTGACTTGATCGGGGGCATCTTCCGCCAGCAGAACTTCGGCATGCACCAGTTCCCGAATACCATCTTGAACGCCCCCATGCACTTGAAAAAGGGGGCAAGGGATGCAGCTGTTTCTCCAGTCAGACGATTGGCCAAGCGAAATCCTACACTACAAGAAAGGATGCAAAGGCCTTACTCTTTCCCGAAGAGCAAGACCCGAGGGATTTTTGACTGGGCCTGCCACCATGGCAAGGTCCCCCTCCCAAGGTCTAAAAGGCCACAAGATGCTCGAAGAAGTGGTGACCCTTTGTTTTGCCCTTATCATCAAATACTGGGTCACCCTATCGAAGACTGCTACGTCTTCAAGGACATTGTTCAAGACCTGATTGAGAGAGATGAGCTTAGAATGGGGGATTATGTGGTTGCTCCGCCACGCCCTCATGAGACCGGCGGCCACGAAATAAGTATCTACATGGTGTCAGTTCAACACCAGATTTTTGAATATGTAGCTGAGGATGAACTACCACGGCCGCCGGTAGTGGAATAGTCCCCAGTGTGACAATCAATCACCTCGGCTCCTGCAGGAGCCGTCTATGACAATTACCAAGAAGATCCCAGAGAAGTCCTTTACTTCTCCGCGTAGGAGAACCCCTCGGAGCCGCACACAGCAGGCCTGGAAGAGGGGGAAACAAGCAAAGCCTCATTACCCAACGAGGCGGAGCAAGAAGACGCCTATGGTGTCCTTGAAGCAGAAGATGGTGAAGACAAGGATTTCATCGACCTACTACCAGCGCCGCCAAAAATTGAAGATGGCGGCCAGGCCACAGTATATGAGCTCCTTGAAATTAACATAGGCACAGAAAGCGACCCCAGGCCGACCTTTCTAAGTGCCCTTCTTCCTCCACAGGAGAGGTAACAATATGTCAAGTTGCTGCAAGAATTCCAGGACTGTTTCGCCTAGAACTACAAAGAGATGCCCGGCCTAAGCCCCGGTGTGACCCAACATATTCTGGCTATTGATCCCAAGGCAGAGCCGGTGAAGCAGTCGCCCCGGCGCATGAGGCCGGAGCTGATAAAAAAGATTTGCAAAGAAGTCGACAAGCTCATAGATGTCGATTTTGTAGCTGAAAACCAGTACACCACTTGGTTGGCCAACATTGTGCCAGTAAAGAAGAAAAATGGACATATCAGGATCTGCGTGGACTTCCGCGACCTGAATAAAGCTTGCCCAAAAGATGACTTTCCGGTGCCCGTCATCGAACTAATGATTGATGCAACTACCGGCCATGAGGCCGTATCCTCCATGGACGGATCGTCCGGCTATAATCAAATATGGATAGCTGAACATGACCGAATTCATACGGCCTTTGGGTCACCTAAAGGGATATTCCACTACAAAAGAATGTCCTTCGGCCTCAAGAACACTGGTGCCACTTACCAGCGGGTGATGACCAAGATATTCAACGAACTGCTATATAGCAAAGTCGAATGCTACATTGATGATCTGTTCGTCAAGACAAAGAAAAGGGGGGATCACCTAAATGACCTTAGAGTCATCTTCGAGAGACTCCGGCAGTACGAGCTGAAAATGAACCCAATGAAGTGTGCCTTTGGCGTCTCCAGTGGAAAGTTCCTCGGCTTCATTGTCCGATATAGGGGGATCGAGATCGACCCCTTCAAAATAAAAGCCATTCAGGAGCTACCTCCTCCGAAGAATTTGGGAGATTTAAGGTCCATGCAAGGCCGGCTAGCCTACATCCGAAGGTTTATCTCCAATTTGTCAGGGCGCTGTCAGCCGTTCCACAAATTGATGATGAAGAATGCACCTTTCAACTGGAACCAGGAATGTCAGAGGGCCCTCGATCGGTTGAAGGATTACTTAAAGACCCCGCCTGTGCTGGGGGCACCTGTCAAGGGGAGGCCGCTCATTCTATATATAGCTGCCACCGAATATTCACTGGGGGCAATGCTCACCCAGAACAATGATGAGGGGAAGGAGCAAGCTATCTATTACCTTAGCCGAAGACTAGTGGGGGCAAAAGCAAAATACACCCCGATTGAGAAGGTTTGTCTCACCTTGGTCTTCGCAGTCAAGAAGCTGAGGCATTACATGCTCTCGCATGAAGTGAGCCTGATTTCTAAGGCTGACCCCGTCAAGCACATTCTCTCCCAGCCAGTCTTGAAGTGACGTCTCGGCAAGTGGGCCGTACTGTTAATGGAATTTGACATCACCTACGTGCCGCAGAAGGTCGTTAAGGGTCAAGCCATGGCCGATTTCTTTGCAGCACACCCTGTGCCTGAAGATTCCCCACTGGCCACGGAGTTGCCCGAAGATGAAACACTGGAGGTGGACCAAGCCCAATAGATCGCCTGGCAGCTACACTTTGATGGAGCTTCGAGAACAGAAACAACCCCGTCTGGGCACACAAAAGTACGGGCCGGCACCGGCATCGTCCTTAAATCTCCTGAGAGAGAAGTATTGCATACATCCTGCTCCATCAACAAACCATGCATAAATAATAAGGCAGAGTATGAAGCTCTGATCATCGGTCTCCAAGTCGCTTTGTAAATGGAGATTAAAATACTACATGTGTTTGGCGATTCATTACTGGTCATCAAGCAGGTCCAGGGACAGTTTGACGTCTGAAAACCTGAATTACTCCCTTACCATGCTAAGGCGAAACGGCTCATGCAACGGTTCTACCTCATTGAGATAGGCCACGTTGCCAGGGGAGAGAATGCACAAGCCGATGCACTGGCGAAATTGGCAAGTTCATTGGCAGTCCCGCAAGATGGATCCCTCAGCATTCGGGTGGTGAACCAGCGTCAAGTGCCTAGCATGATAGAAGGGCCAGAAGAAGAAGAACTCAAGGTCACCACAGCAGAAGCCGTCATCCTACCTGACTGGAGAGACCCCCTTTTACAGTGGTTTAAATATCAGCAGCTACCCAGGCAAAGGGAAGATAAGATCAAGTTAATCAGAACAAAGGACTCTTATGAGGTCCGGAACGGTATCCTATTCTGAATTATGGCAGATGCCAAATGGAAGGTGCTCCTCTGATGCTTATCCACTGAAGAAGCTTGGAAAGTCATGAAAGAGGTTCACGTCGGAACAACGGGTGCACATCAGGCATGACCGAAAATGAAAATTGAAATAAAGAAGCCCGGCTACTATTGGTCGACAATGTTTGACGACTGCTGCAAGTATACCAAGTCTTGTCAGAAATGCCAGGAGCACGCGACGGTGCCTAGAAGGCCGCCCGTGCCGCTGCATCCAACACTGCCCAGCTGGCCTTTTGCCCAATGGGGAATAGACGTCGTGGGTCCACTACCCGCATCATCCGCTGGCTGCAAGTACATCTTGGCCGCAACTGATTACTTCTCCCGCTGGGCGGAGGCTGTTGCTTTGAAAGAAGTGACCGGGGAAATCGTTGCTAGGTTTGTCCGTCGCAACATCATATTCCGGTTTGGCACTCCGAGCCGAATTATCTCAGACAATGGAAGTCACTTCCGCAACCAGGAAGTCTACCGGCTGGCAGAGAAATACAAGATCGACTGGAGGACGTCAACTCCCTACAACCCACAGGCCAATGGCTTGGCTGAAGCTTTCAATAAAACTCTTTGTACTCTCCTGCCCAAAATTGTTAGTTCTAACAAGAGAGACTGGGAAGAGAAAATGTACGAGGCCCTGTGGGCGTATCGAACCATGTACGAAACTCCAACGGGTTGTTCACCCTTCTCCTTAGTGTATGGCTCAGAAGCAATTGTCACCATTGAGCTGGAAATACCCTCCCTTTGGGTTGCAATCCAGCACGGGTTGGTCCAGGAAGAGCAAACAAATGTCGAGCGAAGGCTCAAAGAGCTCTCCAACTTGGAGGGGAAACGGCTCCAAGCCCAGCAGAACATCCAGGTCTATCAGGCCCGAATAGCGCGTGCCTTTGACAAGCTCGTCAAGGAGCGTGAATTCAAGAAGGGTGACCTCGTCATGGTCAAGAGAAGAGAAGTCATGGCTTCCAATCCCAAGGGCAAGCTGAATGAGAATTGACTTGGACCCTATGTAGTCCAGAAAGTTTATGAGGGCGGAGCGTATGTAATCGTCAACCATCGGGGGGAGGTTCAGTTCCCGCCCGTCAATGGTAGGCATTTGAGGTTGTACCACGCTCTGATTCCCCCATTCAATGAATAATGCGTTTCTCCGCCCCGCCCCGGGTGAATTTGCATTGGTATTGTCCAGATGGTTTGGGCACTATTTATATTGCATTTCAAAAAAAGAAGAGAACAAAAAAAAAGAAAAGGAAAAAGAAGGGAAAGAAGAAGAAGAAGAAGAAAAAAAGAAGAAGAGAAGAAGAAAAAGAAAAAAAAGAAGAAGAAGAAGAAAAGAAGGGAAAAAGAAGAGAAGAAAAAATCATCATCAAAGCCTCCAAGGGTTGTTGACTCGTCAAGTCCCACCGGAGATCAAAATATTTTAAGTCCCACCGACGCATAAGACAGGTGGCTCAGACCTTTCGTCTGGTTCCATGAACAAAAAGACCCTTTCTTTGACACTAATCCCGTGTCAATGAATAAACCATGTCGGTCCCCGACTCCCCGTCGGCATCGATGAATAAACCAGTGGCCCGGACCTGTCGTCTGGTTCCATGAACAAAAAAGACCATTGCTTTGACACTAATCCCGTGTCAATGAATAAACCATGTCGGTCCCCGACTCCCCATCGACATCGATGAATAAACCAGTGGCACGGACCTTTCGTCTGGTTCCATGAACAAAAAAGACCCTTGCTTTGACACTAATCCCGTGTCAATGAATAAACCATGTCGGTCCCCGACTCCCCGTCGGCATCGATGAATAAACCAGTGGCCCGGACCTTTCATCTGGTTCCATGAACAAAAAAGACCCTTACTTTGACATTAATCTTGTGTCAATGAATAAACAATGTCGGTCCCCGACTCCCCGTCGGCATCGATGAATAAACCAGTGGCCCGGACCTTTCGTTTGGTTCCATGAACAAAAAAGACCCTTACTTTAACACTAATCCCGTGTCAATGAATAAACCATGTCGGTCTCCGACTTCCTGTCAGCATCATGAATAAACCAGTGGCCCGGACCTTTCGTCTGGTTCCATGAACAAAAAGACCCTTGCTTTGACACTAACCCCGTGTCAATGAATAAACCATGTTGATCCCCGACTCCCCGTTGGCATCGATGAATAAACCAGTGGCCCGGACCTTTCGTCTGGTTCCATGAACAAAAGACCCTTGCTTTGACAATAACCTCGTGTCAATGAATAAACCATGTCGGTCTCCGACTTCCTGTCGGCATCAATGAACAAACCAGTGGCCCGGACCTTTCGTCTGGTTCCATGAAAAAAAAGACCCTTGCTTTGACACTAACCCCGTGTCAATGAATAAACCATGTCGGTCTCCGACTTCCTATCGACATCGATGAACAAACCTGTGGCCTGGACCTTTCGTCTGGTTCCATGAACAAAAAGACCCTTGCTTTGACACTAACCCCGTGTCAATGAATAAACCATGTCAGTCCCCGGCTCCCCATCGGCGTCGATGAATAAACCAGTGGCCTGGACCTTTCGTCTGGTTCCATGAACAAAAAGACCCTTGCTTTGGCACTAACCCCGTGTCAATGAATAAACTATGTTGGTCTCCGACTTCCGGTCGGCATCGATGAACAAACCTGTGACCCGGACCTTTCGTCTGGTTCCATGAACAAAAAAACCCTTGCTTTGGCACTAACCCCGTGTCAATGAATAAACCACGTCCGTCTCCAATTCTCTGTCCCACCGATGAACAAACCCGTGGCCCGGACCTTCCGTCCAGGTCGATGAACACAAAGAAACTTCTCCTTGCTTGGCTCGGACCTTCCGTCCTAGTCTATGAACAAAAAAAATGCATCCTCTTTGCTTGGCTCGGACCTTCCGTCCAAGTCCATGAACACAAAGAAACCCCTCCTTGCTTGGCTCGGACCTTCTGTCCGATTCGATGAATGAACAACTTTCCTAAACCCAGCACCAGTCACCAACTCCCCCGTAGGGTTGGCCTCATCTAAGTCGTTTTGGGCCTTTTGCCTGGGGTGACGCATAGGCCTCTCCTTCTTGCTTTGGCATTCACCCCATGCCGATGACTAAACCTCCACTCAGACATGTCGGTCTACGTGCATACGCGGTGAAGCGATCCCCTCAACCCTTCAGTGAAGGGGTAAGCGCTTTCCCATGAATTCGCACCGGACCAGCATCCCACTGGCTGGGAAAGAATAGGTATCTTGTCAAAGAGCTCTACACTCGCGGGCTCCGCGCACTCGTCCCTCGCTTGCACCGCCCACGAGTGGGAGGCATTTGTGGGCGTCAAAAAAAAGAGAGAAGAAAAAAGAGCATTCATGTGGCACGGACGTCTCGACACCCCGAGAGTAAGTCGAAGACGGAAAGGCCGAATAAACCCCATACCTCCTCCAAGCAGGACGAATATATGTACTCGGTGCTCCCCCACCCAATGAGAAGCCCTTCGGGCAGAAGAGATGGCCCCGGCTCTCTAGTCGGCATTGCCAAAGGCCGAATCAGAAGAAACGCGAGAATGCGAATACATGTGCGGCACGCGCCGGAAATCATTCAAAATTCCGAATCGAGATTCAGAGGCTCTGAACTAAAACACCCTGGAGGCGATGCATTTCAACTAAAGCAACACAAGAGGGCAGGCGCCCGTCCGAATCACCACTAAGCTAGGAAGGGACCCTATGATGCTTAAACCGACGTGGTTGTGCCTATATGGCCTTAAACCGGCGCGCCCCCTCTCCAATGGATCTTAAACTGGCGTGCACTTCTTATGGGTTTAAACCCATTTGTGCTATCCCGGCGCACTCCCCATTTGTGCTATTCCGACACGCACAACCCCGCGCCATTTTTTACCTCCGAGGCATCCCATCCTACATCCGATCCCCTATTTTCGGGTGTAAACAGAAGGAACTTACCTGAAGTGGGTGAGCAGCCTGCTCCTGACCAACGTGCAACCGCCTGAGCCCCTCCAGCTCTCAGGAATGGAGGGCTTCGAGCTCCGCACCGAACGTCGCTTCTCCGTCGGTCACCGTCGGCCAATCCCGTGGAGGTAACTTCCCTACTCTATTGCTTCCCCTATCCGCAGGCCACTCAAGATCTCCGAGCAGAAGATGGTGAAGAAGAAAAAGAGGGGAGGACCGCTCCCATCCTTACTCTTATAAAAGGGAGGCACACTCCACTGGAGAAAAGGGCTGGTTCATTCGGCTGAGGGCTGGCTGATGGAAGAGAGGAAGGAGTCCCCGCCCCCCTGCGCCTGCAAGGTGAAGAAGAAGAGAGAGTGTGTAAGAGAAGAAAGGTGACTTCGGAGGGGGGGAAGCTTGTGCTCTTTCCCTCTCCCCCACCGATGTATCTTTCTCTTTTCTCCGATGTATTTTTCCTCGCTCTGGGGTAGATCCCCTTCTGTATTTAACCTCCCTCCCTTCGTGGATGAACAGAAAGAAAGAAAGGCCTTTGCACTACATGTTATTGTTTTTTTTTGTTAGCCTCTGCCTTCCCTCTCTTATCTCCTGCTCATCTAGGGTCCTTGAAGCCTTCCTCTCCACGGTATGGCCTTCTAAGGAACCCGTCGAAGGGATGCACACTCATAGCCTCTTATGGCGTACATCCATCCCGCTTATGAAATCATCACCCGTGAGCTGCTGGAACTCTTGAAGGCTAGTCCTCGAGCCTCCACAAGCGCATACGGGTCAACGGAGGCCTCACTCCGAGTTTTGAGGTTCACCCTGGAGCAATCCGTTTGGTGTTCCTCCTTTTTTCTCTGGCAAGACCTTAGTCCGGGGGAGATGCTGCCCAAATTTTGCCAGGTGAAGAACACATAAGAACAGACGAACAAACTAAACTCTCTGGGAATAAGCACAGTGTATGTCTGAAACCCCTGAATCAACCTGAACCTCTGAGTTCCTGCATAATAAATCCTTCAAGTAAAACATTCAAATCTACATACTCGTTCACCTCAATGAATGATGAGAAGTATTCTATTGATCTAAAGTATCAATTGAACAAACAATCCATCCATTTGACCAATCTGCAGGTTGAAGAAACGAGAACGGAAGCAAAGAGAAAGAAAGAAAACTCATAATAGCTATCCCGGCGTGCTCCTTAATCCGGCGCGGGTTAATCCGGCGCGCTACCCCCCCCCGCCGGAATAGCATTACACTCAAAACAACTTTCAAATCCTTGGAATGAATAGTGCTTATTCCGGCACGCCATACTGTTCATTGGCCTTAATCCGGCGTGCCCCCCCTTGTGCTGCCCTATCCGGCGCACCCCACTTCTTCTTGGTCCTAAATTGGGGCGCCCCTGCTTGCCACCTTAAACCGGCACGCCCCATGCTCCACACTTAAACCGACGCGCCTCCTCCCTTGGCCTTAAACCCCCCCCCCCTTGTGACTAAAACGGCGCGCCCTCCTCTTGATGCTAATCCGGCATGCCTCGTAAAAGGACAATTAACCAAATAAATGAAAATAGAAGGCTTGAGGTTAGTAGAAAGAAAAGAAAGCATATAAACCATTCCTGTGAGAACAAACCATATAATTTAACAATTGGAACAATGATAATAAAAAATGTTATAACCAAGTCAGCGCACCCCAAGTCATGGTACAAAGACAATATTGTCTCTGTTATAATCAAAATTTTGATCCGGGGGCTCCGCCCCCCGGAAACCCCCGCAAGGGGCGCTGCCCCCTTGACTCCCGCGACTTGACCGCCCAGGTCGATCCGCGTGCAAGGGCGCACGTTGGCGAGTTCGGGCTTCACACTTAACGATTCACTCCCCCGGATTGCGCGCGAAGAGAAAAGCAATGACATCCCACGGCATCAGATGTGGACCTCGGGAACCCCGTTATGGCCATAGTCTGAAACCATCCCGAGCCAACAAGTTCGTCCAGCTTGACCAACCTCTATCGGGACCCGATCCCGCACCCGTATTAACTTGCCATACCCATGGCAGACATCTACGCAGTTTTGTCACCTTCTTTTATGCTACAAACACGGACTTCTGTCCGGAGATGAAACAGTCCATGAGCGACCGACATATATGTATCTATGAACATTTACGCCCCAACGCGTGTTTGTTTAAACGTGATCCGAGACCTTTTGCTCTCGCTTTGTTACCATGAATTTTAGGCCGTAGGGCCCTTATTCCCGGCAATCAATCAAAGGTGTTCCCCCGTATGGGGGATGTAAATAACGTCATGGCCTTTATGGCATGGCGGGTTTTGGTCCCGACACGAACCACACAATCGTCTGACCAAGTCAGATCGAGCGCACCATGGGCTTCCATGAGGCCCGAATAAATTGTCACTTTGTGACTGACACGCCCTCGCACTAAATAAACGAATTAACGCCCATCAACAAACAAATCGATTCTTTTCGAATTTTAGTGCATCCACAACTGTCAAGAATAAATATCCTCTACCTAGGATTGATGATTTGTTTGATCAATTGCAGTCTGCTACTGTCTTTTCATGGATTGATCTTCGATCTGGCTATTTTAAATTACGGATTCGAGAATCTGACGTGGAAAAGACTGCTTTTAGCACGCGTTATGGTCATTATGAGTTTTTGGTTATGCCGTTCGGGCTAACCAATGCTCCAGCGGCTTTTATGGACCTAATGCAGCGTGTGTTCCGTCCATATCTGGACCAGTTTGTTGTGATCTTTGTCGATGATATTCTTGTTTATTCGACTTCTGTAGAGGGACATGTCCAGCATCTCAAGATTGTATTGCATGCTCTGTGAGCTCACGAACTCTATGCAAAATTCAGTAAATGTGGGTTTTGGCTTCGGGAAGTTCATTTTCTCGGCCATGTGATTTTTGGTGATGGAGTCATTGTTAATCCGGCAAATATTGAAGCTGTTCTTCAATGGCAGAGACCGCGGACTGTGACAGAGATCAGAAGTTTTCTGGGTCTTGCTGGTTATTATCGAAGATTCATTCAAGACTTTGCACGGATTGTCGCGTCGATGACTAGACTGACACGGAAAGATGTGCCTTTTGTCTGGTCAGATCAATGTGAGCAGAGCTTTAATGAATTGAAAAGGCTTCTCACTTCTTCTCCAGTGTTGGTATTACCTTCTGGCTCGGGTGGATTCGTGGTTTGCACAGATGCTTCTCGAGTAGGTCTGGGTGCAGTGCTTATGCAACATGGTAAAGTCATAGCTTATGCATCCCAACAATTAAAACAACATGAAGAGAATTATCCAACTCATGATTTGGAGCTTGCAGCGGTGATCTTTGCACTGAAAATATGGAGACACTACTTGTATGGTGAGAAATTTGAGATCTTTACCGATCATCAAAGCTTGCAGTATGTGTTTTCTCAAAAAGATTTGAATCTCCGACAGCGCAGATGGATGGAATATATGAAAGACTATGATTTCACTCTCTCCTATTAGCCAGAAAAAATGAATGTTGTGGCTGATGCTCTGAGCAGGGAAGTGCAAATTAGTCATTTGCTTGTTCATGAATGGAAGTTGTGGGAACAACTTCCTAGTGAAACTTTCTGCGTGGACATTCCTTCTGATCTGACGGTAGCTGTGTGTGCTAGTCTTATAATGACTCCAGCTATTTATCAACAGATCAAGGAAGCTCAACAGGCATATTCTGATTTGTCCCGCGTTATAATGATGCACAATGTGGAATTTGATGATGAGTTGGTTGTCAGCTTCCGTGACAGGCTGTATGTTCCAGCTGTTGATGAGTTGAGAAATACCATCTTGCGTGAAGCCCATAGATCCCGTTATGCTATCCACCCCGACACTACCAAGATGTATCAAAATCTGAAAAGGCAGTTCTGGTGGCCAGGAATGAAAAATGATGTAGCTACATTTGTGTCTAAATGTTTGACATGCCAACAGGTTAAAGCCGAGCACCAAAAACCTGGAGGAATGATTCAGCCTTTAGAAATTATGATGTGGAAATGGGATCATGTCACGACAGATTTTTTTGTGAGTTTACCCCGGACTTCACAAGGCTTCGATGGAATCTGGCTGTTAGTTGATCGGTTAATAAAGATAGCAAGATTATTGCCAATTAAAGTTACCTGGAGTGTTCAGAAATTGGCCGAGCTTTATGTTCAAAAGATTGTGCCATTACACGGAATTCCAATATCAATTGTGTCAGATCGCGACCCATGGTTTACTTCTGGCTTCTGGCGCAGTTGTCAAAAAGCGTTGGGCACAGAGTTAGCCTTTAGTTCAGCTTATCATCCACAGTCAGATGGTCAGTCAGAAAGGACTATTTAGACTTTAGAAGATATGTTGAGATCGTATTGCCTAGATTGGTAAGGTTCGTGGAGTCAGCATTTGCCACTTGTGGAATTTGCTTATAATAACAGTTATCACTCCAGCATCGGCATGGCACCGTATGAAGCTTTGTATGGGCGTCCTTATCGTACACCTTTAAACTGGTTTGAGGCCGGTGACAGATTATTGACAGGACCTGATATGGTTCAGCAATGTGCTGATGTGGTTTGCTTGATTAGGCAGAAAATGTTGACAGCTCAGAGTCGACAGAAAAGCTATGCAGATCAGCGCAGGCGACCATTGCAATTTGAGCCTGGAGATATGGTGTTTGTAAAAATATCTCCAATGAAAGGCGTTATGAGGTTTGGGAAGCGTGGAAAGCTCAGTCCCCATTATATTGGTCCATTTCCTATTATGGAACGTGTGGGCCAAGTGGCGCATCGTCTTCAATTGCCAGCGGTGATGCAAGAAATCCACGATGTCTTTCATGTGTCTCAACTGAGGAAATATGTGTCAGATGCATCTCACATCCTTGATGATTCAGTTTGGCCTAAAGTGACTGCATATTTATTCACACCAGAGTACTCGATCAGAATTGAAGATCGTCGTGAGCAGAGATTGAGAAATAAATTAATTCCTCTGGTTAAGGTTGTCTGGCAACGTCACTCTGGCAATGAAGCTACATGGGAACGTTATGATGAAATGCGTTAGCAATTTCCCTTCCTGTTCGAATAAGGTTTATTCCTTTCAGTTCTCTCCTTGTTCTTCCTTTTAAATTTTGAGGATGAAATTTTTATTAAGAGGGAGGGACTGTGAGACCCGTTCTTTAACGGATCTTTACCAGCTTTAGAATAGAATTTAATCCTTGAATTTCTGCTAATTTTATGACATTTATGGACTTTTTATAGCATTTAATCTAATTAGATTAAAGAGTTTTAAGAAATTAGTGGGCATATACACAATTTCGCTTCATAGGGGGTTTAGAATGCAATTAAGGGTTTATATATATATATATATATATATATATATATATATATATATATATATATATATATATATATCTTTTTTTAACTCTCTCGATCTCCCCTCTCTCTCCCACTTTCCTCTTTCTCCCCCCCCCCCCTTTCTTTCACCCGTGGGCGGCGAAACCCATAGGCGACCGCGGGCGAACCCGTGACGGTGACCCCCCCCCCCCCGTTCGCCTCTTCTCGGTGCGGTGACCGGTCGGTCGCGGTAGAGGACGGCGGCGGCCACCGGCCGGCGACAGCAGAGGAGCGCCGGTGGCGACCTAGCAGCAAGGAGGAGGCGGCCCGCGGCTAGCGACCCCCCCTCTCTCGCCTTCCTCTTCTCGGCGGCGCACGGCGGCCCAAGACCGGTGGAGGACGGCTGACGGCTCCGCCGGCGGGCTAGCGGAGGCAAGACCACGTCGGCATCCTCTTCGGCTCCGATCCCAATGCGGAGGATTGGCGGAGACTTCCTCCGCGACGCGAGGGACACGGAGGCATCCACCAGGGACGAACCGTGGAGTGGAGAGACGACCGAGAGAGGCGTACTGTGGCGCGTCCCTCGGCTTGTTCGCTGCCGAATTGGACATTTCGGCACGTTTAAGGTAGGGGGATCAATGCCCTAGCCCGTTAAATTGTCCCAAAAGCATGCCCATATTCTTTATGTTTTAATAGCATGCCCATCGTCGCTGAGTTCATAGATTAATAAAAGCATGCCCATCGTCGCTGAGTTCATAGAGTAATGAAAGCATGCCCATCATCGCTGAGTTCATAGAGTAATGAAAGCATGCCCATCGTCGCTGAGTTCATAGAGTAATGAAAGCATGCCCATCGTCGCTGAGTTCATAGATTAACAAAAGCATGCACATCGTCGCTGAGTTCATAGATTAACAAAAGCATGCACATCGTCGCTGAGTTCATAGATTATAAATTGTCATATTGAGATGATGGATTGGAAGGGAACAGGTTAAAAATAATAACTCCCGTCGATTTAAGTCGACTGGGAGGGGATCCGGTTATGATCCCGGTGGATCCGATTCTCCGGTAAGGATTATGTTTAATTTATTCTTAGACTTATAACGGTCCGCCATAAACCATTTATTAACCCGAGCGGTTGACGATTAGACCGCGTAAATTATTTAAATTTGAATGGCGGTAGAAATTTCATGGTTAGTCCATTTAGCAACACGTAACGGTCCGTCGTTCGACCGGCTAAGGCTATAACGACTTTAATTTAACCGCATGTTCTGCGAATTATGCATGTTTGTTTAACTATGCATTTAATAGTTGCATAAGCATAATCAGTTATTTATGCAAGTAATTAATGAATAATTGTCATTTCCACATGTTCAAATTGTTTATGCGTTGAATTATTGAATAATGGCCATCTTAGCATATTCAGTTAATTATGCCTTGAATCTTGCATATTTGCCATATTTAATTATCATCATAAATTATGGCATGTTTTTAGATCCCAATAGAGATTTATTCTCTTTCCTAGTGATGGAACCACCAGTCGTAGCCCGACGACTTTCAGGGTTGATCCCACCCGGGAGAGGTGGCGGGGTATCCCAGTTTCACGGTTCTTAAGCTAGTTCCGTGGGCCCCAGTCCAACCGTAGCCTCCTACGGAGGGAAATACTAGCTAGAGGCCTGGCTCTAGGCACGAGCCGGTGTGTGCACACGTGGTCAGAGACTTGGACTGACACTAACGAGTGTTGCTCTGACTAGTTACTTGTTTTGGTACTGTTACGCGTCTCGCTTGCTATGATCAGGCTTGCGTAGATGCTTGAGACGCAGTGTAAGCCTTCAGTGGACGCATCTGGTTTCTTCTTCTGGTGGATCTCCTCTCCTTCTCTCTTTAGTCACTTGGAAATGATTGAGTTATTGTCTATAGGTAGATTTCGAGTACTTGCGTTTAAATTCTAATTGGCATGCTAGTTAGCTGTTCATGAACTGTTTAGTTAGTTTTACAGCTTTATTAGATTGTCATTTGTTTATTCCAATGCATTCTTTATTGCGTTCCTTTAGTTAGTTGCGAGTTAGGGATTTCTGTGAACCCTACTGAGTCTCTGCTGTGAGACTCATCCCTTCCTTTTACAGGTGAGGCGGAGCAACCGGCTGCAGGATTCCCGCGCGCTTTTGGCGATAAACCTTAGAGCCAGCAGTGGTCTGTTAGTGGTCGGTCAGTGGTCAGTCTGTCCTTTTTCTTCTTTTGGCCGGGCTACGTCCCGTGTAGTTATTTATTTTTGGACAATTGTACAGTGTGGGACTTGTGATATATGAATCTGGACTACTTGTATAAATTTACCACTCTGATATATATAGATGCTTCCGTTTAATGTTCAAATGAATGCTTTAATTAATATTGCGCGTGTAATTTCTATTCATTATGCATCCCCTCAACAAACACTCACTAACCCTTACAGGGCCTCATCAGTCGCTTGGGTGGCTTCCCCAAGCTCTTGATATCGATAAATCGATGATATTGGGTTATCGGTATCCGGATCTCCTGGGTCGTCACAAAGATCCACCAGACTTGCCTATGTGTCATGCATTTTAAATGGATTAGTCATCATTCATCATTTACATGTGATATGTCCTTGAACTCCATTCCTGAAAAATCTACCTTATATTCCTACAATGTGTAAAATTCTTGAAATTCTACATTGGCTATATAAATGAGAGTGGATGTCAAAAAGTATACATGAATGCTGTGCATATAGGGCCCGGTCTAGTCCTCGGAGGAGCACCCGAAGGTACTTGTGCCCATGGGAGTTTATTGACCACGGTGTTTGACATTGCACCGAAGTACTTGCTTGCTTGATTTGACTTGAGACATTCTCACTTACTCTCACGTGACATGCTTGACTCGCTTGACATGAATGGCTTGGCCCGAAAAAGGGCAATTTACTTGCTTGAATGAAATGAATGAAATAGCCAATTCTATTATACTACTTGCTATCACACGAGCTTGAAATCACTTGCTTGAATACTGATTTCCCCCTTCTTGGAAGGGCTTGCTAGAATGTTAAATTCTTGAAATACTTGATTGAATACTGATTCTTGGAAATACTTGGCAATTACTTGCTAGTTCTTTATTGATACAGCTTATTGAAATTCATGTGATACTCTCTTGATACAATTCTTGATATTCTTGCTTGATCCACATGCATCATTATATCGCATGAACTTGTAATTAACTTACAGATTGTTAGAGCTTGAGATATAAATCCTACTGAGTGATTCGCTCATCCAGTTGCAATTCTAACAATTTTTAAAAATTTGGATAGCGACTACCACCCGGATGGGAATGATACCGAGTGATGAGTGCTAGAGTCACCAATTGGTGTACCGTCAGCTAGTCTTGTGTCTTACCTTGTATTTTTTTTCAAGTGATTGTTAAGGCTTGTAATCGTATGGTATATTTCGATCAATTATGATTAAGTTGGATTGGATTATGCCAAAATATATAGCATTATAATTAATTTGGGATGTTATTATGCTGGTTAAATAATTGTCATCTTGGACCATGGTATTATGTTCAACCTTTGAGTCAGCAATAGAATTACCGAGTACTATGCACTCTCTGACTTTACATGAATGACACGATCTATATAGACGCGTCACGCATCCGGGTATCTTCTGCGCTCGTGGCGTGAGAGTCTTCATGATATCAGAGCCTAGGATTTCAGTTTCCTAGGAAATTAGAGGAAATAAGAGGTCAGAAAAAATTAGAAGTTAAGATTGAAATCTAGGAAAAACCTAAGTCCATGGGTAGATTTATACCTTACCCGGTAAGATGGGTAGAGCCATGAGTTAAGTTCTATATTGACTTTTGACCTCATAATAAAACCCAAAATTTATTACACTTAAACTCTTTTGTGTTGTGTCCCTATGTTTTGATGCTGTCAAAACTATGAGTCATGTATACTCTATCTATGCTGCTGTTTTGATATGACCTTGATGTTGTCAGTCACTATGGAAAGTGCAAATTTACACATTCTGGGCATTCTATCAAACAGGGTTCATGTTTAGTTATTTTACCAAACAGGCTGTGTGCACAACATACTTCATAGGTCTGAGCATGCTAGGAAGGTCGATGCTATCTTCTATGCATAGAGTCTGTGTCTGTGCATGTCTTGCTTCGTTTGAAGCAGGGTCAGTGCATTTCTCATTCATTCCAGACTTCAGGTCGATGCATCCTTTGCGTATGAGTCGGTGCATCTTGTGCTTATGCGTCGGTGTCCGCCAACAAAGGTCGGTGCACATCTGTGCCCTGTGCATATAGGTCTGTGCATAGTTGCATAAAACGTAGGTAAAGAAAAGTCGGTGCAGACTTTTCCCATATGCATAACAAGGTCGGTGCACTTATTAGCTGCATGCATATAAGCTCGGTGCATCCCTTGCCTCGAGCCAGATGAGGTCGGTGCATTCTTGTGTGTCATGACATATATGGGTCTGTGCAAGTCACTGTAGAAGGGATACACAAGTCGGTGCACATTTTTCTAAAGCATATAGGAGGTCAGTGCATCTTCTGCCTCGGTGCATGTTTTTTTTTCTTAAGCATATAGGAGGTCAGTGCATCTTCTGCCTCAGTGCATGTTTTTCTAAAGCATATAGAAGGTCAGTGCATTTTCAGCCTCGGTGCAAGTTTTGCCTCAGTGCATACCACTGTTTCTATGCATATAAAGGTCTGAGCATCTTTTGTCTAAGACATATACAGGCGTCGGTGCACATTACTGTGCTGCATCTTATGGTCGGTGCATATGTGCACTCAGTGCAGGTTTTGGCCTAGTGAAATTGCATCAGTGCATATGGTAACTCAGTGCTGTATGCACGCATGCTAGAGGGTATGTGCACATTTCTACTATTCACACGTTCATATAGAGCTCGGTGCATTGTTCACCTCGGTGCATGTCTTCGATTGTTTATATAGGTTAGTGCACACATGGTCAATGCAACCTTTGCATCGGTGCATACTTTGCCTCATGCAGGTCAGTGCATGTTTTAATATCTGCGCATATAGAGCATATGAGCAAGTCGGTGCAGGTTTCAGCTCGTACAAGTCGGTGCACATTTTGTTCTTCAAATGTCTAAAGTCTGTGCACGTTATTGTATTCTCCACATAAGGTCGGTGCAAGGTTTTCTCGTGCATGTAGAAGTCAGTGCATACTATGCACTAGGTAGAACAAGTCGTTGCACTTAGCTTGCATAAAGTCGGTGCAATGTTTGGTTTCAAAGGAACATAGTCGATGCAATCTTTTCATCTAGCACAAGCACGGTCGGTGCAATGTTTGGTTTCAAAGGAACATAGTCGGTGCAATCTTTTCGTCTAGCACAAGCACGGTCGGTGCAATGTTTGGTTTCAAAGGAACAACATCGATGCATTCTTGTCTTTACCTACGTTTGACCTACACAATGTCTGTGCACATTGTCTGTGCAACGTATATAAGGTCTGACCATGTTTTCATTTTTCCATCTAATAGGACTAAAGCAAGCATGTGTTCCTAGAAGGCTGAAGGCTGGCACGTGATCCCAGGTAGCTAATGAGTGGGCACGTGATCCAAGGACTATGAAGGGGAACATTTTCGTTCCTGCCACGTGGACCAATGGGGCTTCACTAGGGCGTCTCTGTCTCATCCATACGGAGGCTCTGTCCTATAAATAAACTACCTTATCCATCAAGAAAGGTAGAGGAGAAAAGTGAAAGGCAGCAGAAGGTGGCAGAAGAAAAAAAAGGGGGGGCTCCTGTGAGCGAAAGTTCCATTCGTAGAAGGAGAACTGTGGAGTAGTAGAAAAAGAGAGTGAGAGCTAAGAAGAGAAAGAGAGAGCCCGTGGAAGAAAAGTGTGTAGCCCAGATTTCCTTTAAGAATTGTGTGTTCTTTCTTGGCCTCTGGATCAAATCCAAGCCAACGTGTTTTTCAGTTTCATAGCTACCGTTGCTATTGTTCCAATTGTTCGTTGTTTTCTATTTTCCTTTGATTCCTTTCATCAAGCTGTTAGTCAGCGTGTGTAGCAAGCTGTGAGGCTCAGCGTTGAGGATTTGTTCCTCGGATAGCAAAGGTGTAAGGCTCAGCGTGTAGCAAGCTGTGAGGCTCAACTGTTGGAGATTTGTTCCTCTGTTAGCAAGCTGTGAGGCTCAGCTTTTTCAAGATGTTTGTCAGCGGTAATCCTCACTGGGTTCAGTGAGGGGTAGATGTAGGCAGACTTGGTGTCTGACCGAACCACCTAAAAATATCATGTGTTAGTGGTTTGCTTTGTGAGTGTGAATCCATTTCATCTATCCCCTTCACAGGTTTTGATCCCAAGCCATTTTAGTTTATGTACGCTGTGAGATTTGCCCCTTTGAGTGTGTTGAACGCGTCCAATGTGTTATTTCAAGTTGTGAGCATGCTATGCTCTTGGTTTTGATTAGGGCAGAAGTACTCTTAAAGATTGAGCTATTGATTCTGCCCCCTTAACTGTTTGTCCCTAACTTGATCTAGTTTCTAATTCCCCAATAATTTTTTAAAGGGGATTCATTCACCCCCCTCTGAATCCGTGCCTTACATTTCCATCAATTGGTATCAGAGCCCGGTTTCCCATGATGTGGTCCAACGACCAGGGAAGACGTGGGAATGGAAATGTTCGCAGCTTCATAGCTGAGGGACATTCTATTAACCGCCCTCCTTTCTTTGATGGTGCTAATTACATTTATTAGAAACACAGGATGGAGGTATTCCTGAGAGCGCAGAGCCACGAACTCTGGAGAGTGATTACCTCAGGACCATTTGAGCTCCCACCAGATGAGAACGCATGGTCAAGGGAACAGATCATGCTCTCAACAGTGAACTGGACTGATCTGAACATAATGCAGTGCACAGTTCATCCAGAAGAGTATTCTAGGATCTCTGCTTGCAGATCAGCCAAAGACATGTGGGACAAGCTGGAGCTGATATATGAAGGAACGTCCCAGGTAAGAGCAACAAAGGTAAATATGCTGGTCTCCAAGTATGAAGTATTTAAAATGAAGTCTGATGAGTCGATAAAGGAAATGTTCTCTAGGGTTTCTCAGCTCACTAACAATCTTAAAGCACTAGGCAAGGATTATTCTGATAGTGAGATTGTTAGGAAAATACTCAGGTCTTTATCTCCTGTGTGGCACACAAATGCCACTGTGATAGAAGAGTCTAAGGATCTGACCACCATGACGGTGGATGAGCTAATTGGGTCTTTGATGACATATGAGTTAAACTTCAGGAAGCCTGAAGATGAGCAGCAGAAACCCAAGACACTAGCCCTCACGGGGTCTGGTAGCAATGGTGAGAGCAGTGATGAACTAAGTGAGGAGTTTAATGAGCTGTCGATCTCTGAACAGGCTTTCCTCACCAGAAATTTCAAAATGTTTTTAAGAATGAGAGGTAAGTATGCCAAGAAGAACAAACCCTATCAGGCATATATAGGCTATCACTCTAAATCTGACCAAAACAAGAAATCTGACAAGATTATCTGTTATAATTGCAAGAAATCAGGGCATGTCAGAGATGAATGCCCAGAGCTGGTAAAGAAGGATGCCAAGGGCAAGAAAAAGTAAACCAAGGCCATGGTGTCATCTTGGAGTGATGAGGAAGAAAGTGTTTCAAGTGATGAAGAGGAAATTGAAGTCTGCGGCGGTATGGCCATTAAAGATGGGAGTGATCACCACAGTGATCAAGAGGACGATGATCATGTAAACCCCTTTGAAAACTTTACCATAGATGATTGGGAGCATGCATATACTGTGTTATTTGAATCACCTGAACAATTAAGAAAATAATACAAAAAATTGAAAAGAAAACTTGTCAGAATACTTCAGATTCCACATGTGAAAAGTGTTTGGAATTGAAACAATCTCTTGATGCTTGTTTATCTGATATTCAAATGCTTAAGAAGCAAATTGGCGTGTTCAAAAGTGAAAATCAAAATCTTGGAAATGAGATTTCTGAACTAGAAGAAAAGCTTAACTCAACTAGTGATGATTAATATTTTACTAATGATACTGTTCAGAATGAAAAATTGTTGAAAGATCTTGAACAGGCTAACTCAGATCTAAACAAGCTGAAATCTGAAAATGAATCCCTCAGAAAAATAGCTAAAGGAAATGATAGTGAAATTCTGAAAATAGAAAATGAGATATTCGGAAGACAGCTAGTAGATTTTAATGCCATTACTTCAGAACTAGAACATTTGAAGTCTGAGAATGAAAAACTGAAAAAATAGTCTAAGGAATCTGAATGTAGATCAATGAATCTTGAAAGTGAAAATGGATTGATGTCTGAAAAACTGGAGATTGATAGAGCAATAAATTTAGAACTTCAGAAAAATCTTGACAAACTTCAATATGAAAATCAACGAGAAATGTTTGATGAATGTCAGTCTTCCTAGATGATTTGGTGTTTGATGATGAAGTCCAGGAGCAAAACTGTAAACTGAAAAAGAAAATTAACAAGCTGAAACACCTAAACACAGCTCTATCTGATAGGCTAATCACTTTTGAAAAGGGGAAGAGTGTAAGCCTGGGTAACTCTGATGAGTTGCTGAATGCTGAACAAGAAATTGATAGCCTAAGGACCATCAATCAGATGTTAAACAAAAAGGTTGTGTGCTATGAAGATAAAATTGCTAACTATGAGCTACATGTTTCCAAACTGCAATCTGAGATTACAAGTTTGAATGAATCTTTGGCGAAGTTTATGAGTGGGCAAGAAAACCTAGACAAACTGCTAGGAATTAAGGTAAATATTCAGAAACAAGGGCTGGGCTACAACAATGTCAACAAGAAAGCCTTCAAAAATAAGCTAACGACATCTTTTGTAAAAACTTCAAATGTTGCCACTACATCTCAAGTCAAACAGCCCATTGTTAAGAAAAATTAGAAACATAGTTGAAAAAGTCAAAAAGAATGTTCATGTGCAGAATAAGCAAAGAAACACTCATGCTGGTACTATGCATGAGGTTCATAACCCAAACACACGCATTCATGCATACAAAAAGAAAATGTCATGTCATTACTGTCATAAATTTGGTCACTTAATGCATGAGTGTAGATTGATGGAACAAGATAATAGAATGCATGCTAGGAAGTTTCATGACAGAAAACACCCTGCTGAACAGAAAAGAAAAATTTATTATTCTCATTGTGGGAAAATAGGACATGTTAGTTCACAATGCTGGTTTGCAAATGGTAAGAAAAACTCACAGTCATATCATGCTAAATTCCCTCCAAACCAAAAGGCTGTTGATAGGAATACATTTATTTTTAACAGAAAATTCATTGCATGCTTCAATTGTGGAAAGCCATGCCACAGAGCTGCTAACTGTTGGCTGGCTGGTTTCAGTAAACATAGTAATGCTTAATCTGTTAACAGAAATTTCCATGAAAATACACGTAAATTCCATGATTACAGTAATGTGCATAGAGAGAATTTTAAAAATATTGTATCATGCCGTTATTGTGGACAGTTAGGACATTCTATGTGTAACTGTTATCTGATGAAATTTGATGACATGTTAGCTCAGAAAATGTTGAGAGCACCATTCAAAGGTGCCACTGTCACTTCAGGATCCAAGACTGCTTGGGTACATGCTTATGCAAAATAGGAAGCTAACTTGCAGGTGTGCCTTGGAGCTGAGAAATAAAAGGGGTAAATAAACCAAGGCACCCTGGTGTGAGAACCCCATTTTTGCACCCTTCAGGTAACATTTTGGCTTCACTCAGGCTGGTTTATCTGAATTCATTAAAAATCCCGTTTGATGCATTTCATGCTTAAGTTGTCAAATAAAATCTCATGCATACATGTTCTTAACAGAATAGTCATTTTAATTGCACAATTTGAGCTTTTTCATATATTGAGTACATGTAGTGCATTTAGTTAGGGGGAGTCAATGCACATGCCTACATGTTGTTAAGTGCATATACTGATTTCAAATTTCATTGCATGCCATTCATCTTAAAAATACCAAAAAGGCTGTTTGAGTGCATACACTTAGGGGGGCATAAGGTATATCTCTGAAATTGCTTGACTGTCTTTCACTCTTTACCTCATGACTCATTCCATTTAGTCAGTCAAATTGTCTGCATCAATTGAGGGGGAGTCGTGTACTATTGTTTGAACTCGCCTTGACTATCTTCTCTGCTTTATCTGTCACCCATCTCAAAACACCCAAAATTTAAAAGGATTCCAATCTGTGTACTATGATCATAAATTTGAACATCCTTGTTTCAGAATCTTCTATTAAATAGGATTATGATGGTCCTAAATAACATGCTGGTTTGATTTTAATGATTTCTTTGAGTTTAGAGATAAATTGTCTTGAAAAGAAACTGTTTTTAAGTTTAATAGTACTTAACCAGTTTTCACATTGTTGTGTCTTGTTAAATCTGCTTGAATCTGAAAATGTAGAGCTATGATTGCCTTTGATTGAGATTCTTGGATAGAGTATTGTTTTTAAACATAGAAATATCTGAAAACTCTAAGGGCAGCCTGATAAAAGTATATTTCAATGCTCATGGCAGAGCAATGACAAAGGATTCACTGAGAAACTAAGCCCTCCATCAAAGAAATGGAGTGGACCTAGTCATGAAGTGTCCTTGTTATCTCTGTTCAGACTGAAGCAAGACAGTTAGTCTCACTGAGTAACTAGGGGTACTGGCGTCTGATAAATGTGTACCCTTAAGTCAAAAGGTGTTGACTATACTTGATTGCTCTTAAAAATATTATGATCTAAAAAGAAAAATCTGAAAATGTGATCGAAGGTCAAGTTATTGTGCTGAAACCCTGAGAACCTGAACAGAACGGTTTTTGTGTTTAACTTTAATACTATTTTTAAGTAACTCCTAGAGGTGTCATTGGTTTATTTGAGTAAGATAATAGGAGGTTGACAGGGCTATATTTTGGAATCTTGCTTCATTTCTATTAAACAAGAATGTAGTTCCTTCTTTTTAAAGCTTTTTCATTGATAAACTCTGAATCTATCAGATTTGAACCACGCATCTAAATAAGGATCTTATCATAACTCCTTTATAATGACAGAGTCTGGACTTGAATTCATTCTGATTTATGAAATTCGTATCTGATTGTGAATCTCGTCATTCCTATCTGCAAATTCATTCTATCTGCTAAATTGGTGCTGATAGTTATCCTTTTGTCCCCATCTCTCATTTCTACTCTCAAACTTCTCCTTTTTGAAGTTGTCAAAGGGGGAGAATAGTTGAGTCAGTCAGTCATTGGGGTCATTTAGTCAGTCATTGGGGTCATTGGTTGCATGATACTTGCTGTGTCCTTAATATGTTGCATTGCCAAGGGGGAGATAGTTGTCTGATTGACATGACTTGTAATGACTCATAATGTTGCCATCATCAAAAAGGGGGAGATTGTTGTGTCCCTATGTTTTGATGCTGTCAAAACTATGAGTCATGTATACTCTATCTATGCTGATGTTTTGATATGATCTTGATGTTGTCAGTCACTATGGAAATCCTTCATATCATGCTGCATCTGTGCACATTTACACATTCTGGGCATTCTATCAAACATGGTTCATGTTTAGTTATTTTACCAAACAGGCTGTGTGCACAACATACTTCATAGGTCTGAGCATGCTAGGAAGGTCGGTGCTATCTTCTATGCATAGAGTCTGTGTCTGTGCATGTCTTGCTTCGACTGAAGCAGGGTCGGTGCATTTCTCATTTATTCCAGACTTCAGGTCGGTGCATCCTTTGCGTATGAGTCGGTGCATCTTATGCTTATGCGTCGGTGTCCGCCAACAGAGGTCGGTGCACATCTATGCCCTGTGCATATAGGTCTGTGCATAGTTGCATAAAATGTAGGTAAAGAAAAGTCGGTGCAGACTTTTCCCATACGCGTAACAAGGCCGGTGCACTTATTAGCTGCATGCATATAAGCTCGGTGCATCCCTTGCCTCGAGCCAGATGAGGTCGGTGCATTCTTGTGTGTCATGACATATATGGGTCTGTGCAAGTCACTGTAGAAGGAATACACAAGTTGGTGCATATTTTTCTAAAGCATATAGGAGGTCAGTGCATCTTCTGCCTCGGTGCATTTTTTTTTCTTAAGCACATAGGAGGTCAGTGCATCTTCTGCCTCGGTGCACGTTTTTCTAAAGCATATAGGAGGTCAGTGCATTTTTTGCCTCGGTGTAAGTTTTGCCTCGGTGCATACCACTGTTCCTATGCATATAAAGGTCTGAGCATCTTTTGTCTAAGACATATATAGATGTTGGTGCACATTACTGTGCTGCATCTTATGGTCGGTGCATATGTGCACTCGGTGCAGGTTTTGGCCTAGTGAATATTGCGTCGGTGCATATGGTAACTCAGTGTTGTATGCACGCATGCTAGAGGGTCTGTGCACATTTCTACTATTCACATGTTCATATAAAGCTCGGTGCATTGTTCACCTCGGTGCATGTCTTCGGTTGTTCATATAGGTCAGTGCACATAGGGTCGATGCAACCTTTGCATCAGTGCATACTTTGCCTCATGCAGGTCAGTGCATGTTTTAATATCTACGCATATAGAGCATATGAGCAAGTCGGTGTAGGTTTCAGCTCGTACAAGTCGGTGCACATTTTGTTCTTCAAACGTCTAAAGTATGTGCACATTATTGTATTCTCCACATAAGGTCGGTGCAAGGTTTTCACATGCATGTAGAAGTCAGTGCATACTCTGCACTAGGCAGAACAAGTCGTTGCACTTAGTGTCACACCCCGATCCGATAGCAGCGGAAGGTATTGGTCGGAACGTGGCAGCGATACAGTCGTGAACAATCAGAGCAATTCATAAGACACAACTTCAAGGCTAGACAATAATGATGAAAAATACAATTCTTATTAATATCAAATGTCAAACTTACAATTCTTGACTCACTTACATATTTAAATGAAAAGACTCACTACTCTTAATAAAAAGGAAAAGACTCAAGGATAGGACAAGACTCAAAGAGATAAAAGACACAGACTCGATTCCATAACGCTCAACACTCTTGCCCTTCCCCATCTGATGGACTATCTTCAATGTCATTACCTGAAAAATGTTGAAAATAGGCTGGTGAGTAAAAAGCTTAGTAGGAATTACATCTATCATCAAGCAGAATATAAGTGATTAGCCAATTACTCATGTTCATGACGATGCAATGCATGAAACTAGAAAATCATGATGATCAATCTATCAGAAAAGATGAATACTAAAGTCAAAGGTAGTTACGAGATCAAGAGAAATAGGGATGAATTCCCATGCAGAGTCAAGGACAAGCTATCAGAATATAACAAGGACAGATATTTAGATGAACATAACTTCAGAATTGACCAGAATATAACGGAGTTTCAATAAATATAAGTAATAAAGTAGAATATCTAAATTATCAGAATAACCGAACAACAAAATATCAGAATAACAGAACTTCTAGAATTAACAGAATTTGCAGAATGACAGATATAACAGAATAACAGAATATAACAGATGTACAGACTTTGGTGCAATGCCACACCTAGAATTTTCATGGTTTACAGAATTGGACTTCCGTCCTACCTGGCACTGAAAAGTCGTGGACCCACAGCCCTTAATGTTTCAGAATCAGATTTGGCCAAATACAGAGTCAAAGGGTTATGTTCTCAAATCGATGACAAGAATATTCCAAAAGGAGTAGAGTGTCAAGACTAACGGAAAACCAAAGTGACACGGATCGGATCCGAGGTTTTTAAGGTACAACCAGCTCGGCTGCCTTGAGGGAATCCAAGGCTAGCGGAGACTTACGGAGGTCTCAATGACTAACTTGCCAGTCCGAATGAACGGAATGTCCAACGGAGGACTCGTATGTCACCGAGAGTTGAGGTGTATAACGTAAACCAATCATGAAAAAGGGGCTCCATCAACGGACGTGAGATGAGAGTGCCGAAAGACCCGAGGTATGGGTCAAAACCGGAAGAAAACGGTGAGGACATGAATGCGTTAATTATAGAATTCACGTCCATCCAATTCTATAATTAACTATAATTAAATAAACTTATATTAATTAATGTCCATGAGTGACATCATTTATTAATTAGCATCCACATAGAGAGACATTAATTTTATGATTTTTATCTTAATTTATTTAACAAGAATTCACGTCAATATCTATTTAATTGAATAATTTCAAAAATATATATTCAAAGAGACATTTATTTATTTAAAATAATTCAAGGATATAAAATATATGATAATTAAGAGAAAAATGCAAGGATTCCAAATATATATATTTTATAATTTTCTGTTACACATTTTAATAGATATGAATTTTTAAAGCTATAATTACAAGATATATATATATATATATATATATATATATATATAATTTGACGACCTGTGTTATGTCGTCAAAAGGATTTGACGACATTACACATGTCGTCATTTCATAAATTCTCAAATTGTGTCACTTCTTTATTCCTCTCGTTTCTCGACGTAACCACGTCGGAATCGAGCCTATGATATATCGACATGACGGGCTCGAAAAACTCTACTTAACCAGACGTTCAAAATAATTTTTCGTCGAGAGATGGGGGATCTTGAGATAGGAGGCACGGAAAATGATGGAACCACTCTCACTACCTCGGTCTCCACCCCAATAACATGCCCATAAAATTTCATAACCAAAGGATACTTCGGCGTCCCCGAACAAACTATCACATTAAAATCCTATAACTATCATGCTACAATATTTGCAGTGATTCATCGTTTCATATGTTTAGTTTAAATAAGTTGTTAACTAGTTAATATTATTGTATAAACATATGAAAATTTAAAGAAAAATATGGGGATTCAAATCATATCCATTATATGATTTTTAGATACGTGAGTTACGTGGATAAAAATTATTTAATCATGCATTAACTTGTTAACCTCACGTAAAATTACATACGAAACAGAAAATATAAAACATGCAGTTTAACTAATAGTTTGGCTTGATAGAGAGAACACCTACTTTTTAGAGTGACGGGACGATCGATAAGAAACCGAGAAGTAGAAGAAGAAGATCACTGTTGCAACCACTCGTAATAACAACCAGGGGATGAAGAAAGGACGCAGAAAACCCTTGCTTCTTCACATACTGGAGGATGAGAAGAAGCCTTCTCCACGTTCGTACGTCTATAGCAATAGGATGGAGACACGAACAGCAATAGGCGGGCAAGACTGCTTCGAACGGTAGTAGCAAAGGCTGCACGTTCGACTAAAGAGCTTATTTAAAAGGGAAAAGCCCTAGGGAGGGGGGTCGAATGTTTCAAAGGGAAGGTTTAAAAAAACTTCCCTGCATCGATCGCACCCTTCCAATACTACAGCCGCCTGCCAAATTGCATGCGAAGAACCCTAAAATCCCACTCATGCATGTTTGAACTGCTAATAGTGGCTGGGTTCCAAATCATCATGGGCCCATCGTGAGGCCCCATTCATAAGTATGTGTGGTTGGCTTACTGTAGGTGTATTAAGGCATATGGGTTTAGCCCATGGCATATACGTGAGCTGTATAGTGGGCTATGGTTGGGTATTTGAAGGCCTTTGCATTGGTACATGAGGTTTGGCCCATTAATTATTTATATGGTTAATATATCTTAAGCGTTTCTATTTGGCCTTCTTATACTATGTTAAGGGTTTCATTTATTTTGTAGGACTTAATTCTTTATTATTTTAACCGGGATGCTACACTCTCCCCCACTTAAAAGAATTTGGTCCCCAAATTCAATAAAATTCGTTTCCAATGTATATATCATTGGGGTGTCTAGTTCCTAATTCCCAAACATTAAGCGAGATTTCTTAAGCATGCTAGTAAACAATCCCCAAATTCACATGACATTTATTTCCAATACATCAGTGGGGTAACTAATTCCATTCTCCAATCATAAGGCAAAATCATCTAGGTATGCTAATCAAATAAACTAAGGTACTAGGCTTAGGTTAAAGGGGTACCTCTGGTTACTTCATTGGGAGCAGGCTCGATTTGTCTCATTGCTTGCAATTGTCCTTGACATCGCTTATTATTACGGTCCTTTACCTGCTGAGGTTGATATTTAGGAAGGGGGCAGTCAGCTACCTTATGCTCCTGGCTTCCACAATGAAAGCAAGCTCCGTTCTTCCAGCGACACTTTTCAGATTTGTGACCATCATTCCCACAATGCTTGCACTTTGCTTCCTTAGGCTTCTTACCGTTCGGAACGTCGTTTCCCTCATTGGGCCTCTTGTTGCCATTACCTTCTTTCTTCTTCTCCATTCTCGCCTTAACCTTGTCAGATAATTCCATAGTGTCTTCCAATAACTGAGCTCTCTTAACCATCTCGGCATATGATTGAATGTCCATTGGTGCTAACTAGGGTATGTATTGCAGTCTTAGTCCATTTAAGAACCTCCAAGCTTTCATCTTTTCTGTCATGATCAAATGAGGCGCGTATCGTGACAACCTCGAGAATTGGGCCTCATATTCCGCCACAGACATACTTCTTTGTTTAAGTGAAGCAAAATCTCCCGCCTTTCTCTCCCGAACTCTCTCCGAGAAGTACTTCTCGTTGAAGTGTTCTAAAAATTCTACCCAAGTTACTTGAATATTTGGCAGAGTGGCTTCTACGACTCCCACCAAGCCCTTGCATCCTTCTCTAGTTGAAATGTTACTAAAAGGACCTTATCTTGATCCGAGCATTGCATTACTCGGAAGATTCTTTCCATCTCCTTAGTCCAATCTTCCGCCACATCAGGATCAGGAGTTCCACTAAATCTAGGAGGATTGAGGCTCCGGAACTCACGATGTAACTCTCCAGCTCCACGATTGGCTCCACCCTCGGCTACCCGCTGAAGAACCTGAGTCAATCCTTGAACTGTTCTTTGCATCTCACGCCATTGGGCACGCTCGGCGGCCATTGTTATCTATCTAGTTCTACAAGACACAAACAATCTTAGGTAAGATTATCTAGTAATTCTCGTGAAATTTTACTAAGCTATCATCATAAGCTAATCTTATTAGTATTTTAATTTCCTTTTTAGCTCTTAACCCAAGGTTCTACCCAATCTCACATGGCATTAATGGGATTGAACCTAGAACTTATGGCAACCTATAGTCAAGACCTAGGATTTAATATACCTAGGCTCTGATACCACTTCTGTCACGCCCCGATCCGATAGCAGCGGAACGTATTGGTCGGAACGTGGCAGCGATACAGTCGTGAACAATCAGAGCAATTCATAAGACACAACTTCAAGGCTAGACAATAATGACGAAAAATACAATTCTTATTAATATCAAATGTCAAACTTACAATTATTGACTCACTTACATATTTAAATGAAAAGACTCACTACTCTTAATAAAAAGGAAAAGACTCAAGGAGAGGACAAGACACAAGAAGATAAAAGACACATACTCGATTCCATAACGCTCAACACTCTTGCCCTTCCCCATCTGATGGACTATCTTCAATGTCATTACCTGAAAAATGTTGAAAATAGGCTGGTGAGGCAAAAGCTCAGTAGGAATTACATCTATCATCAAGCAGAATATAAGTGATTAGCTAATTACTCATGTTCATGACGATGCAATGCATGAAACTAGAAAATCATGATGATCAATCTATCAGAAAAGATGAATACTAAAGTCAAAGGCAGTTACGAGATCAAGAGAAATAGGGATGAATTCCCATGCAGAGTCAAGGACAAGCTATCAGAATATAACAAGGACAGATATTTAGATTAACATAACTTCAGAATTGACCAGAATATAACAGAGTTTCAATAAATATAAGCAATAAAGCAGAATATCTAAATTATCAGAATAACCGAACAACAAAATATTAGAATAACAGAACTTCTTGAATTAACAGAATTTGCAGAATGACAGATATAACAGAATAATAGAATAACAGATGTACAGACTTTGGTGCAATGCCACACCCAGAATTTCCATGGTTTACAGAATTGGACTTCCGTCCTACCTGACACTGAAAAGTCGCGGACCCATAGCCCTTAATGTTTCAGAATCAGATTTGGCCAAATACAGAGTCAAAGGGTTATGTTCTCAAATCGATGACAAGAATATTCCAAAAGGAGTAGAGTGTCTAGACTAACGGAAAACTAAAGTGACACGGATCGGATCCGAGGTTTTTAAGGTACAACCAACTCGGCTGTCTTGAGGGAATCCAAGGCTAGCGGAGACTTACGGAGGTCTCAATGACTAACTTGCCAGTCCGAATGAACGGAATGTCCAACGGAGGACTCGTATGTCACCGAGAGTTAAGGTGTATAATGTAAACCAATCATGAAAAAGGGGCTCCATCTACGGACGTGAGATGAGAGTGCCGAAAGACCCGAGGTATGGGTCAAAATCGGAAGAAAACGGTGAGGACATGAATGCGTTAATTATAGAATTCACGTCCATCCAATTCTATAATTAACTATAATTAAATAAACTTATATTAATTAATGTCCATGAGTGATGTCATTTATTAATTAGCATCCACATAGAGAGACATTAATTTTATGATTTTTATCTTAATTTATTTAACAAGAATTCACGTCAATATCTATTTAATTGAATAATTTCAAATATATATATTCAAAGAGACATTTATTTATTTAAAATAATTCAGAGAAATAAAATATATGATAATTAGGAGAAAATGCAAGGATTCCAAATATATATTTTTTATAATTTTCTGTTACATATTTTAATAGATATGAATTTTTAAAGCTATAATTACAATATATATATATATATATATATATATATATATATATATATGTATATATAATTTGACGACCTGTGTTATGTCGTCAAAAGGATTTGACGACATTACACATGTCGTCATTTCATAAATTCTCAAATTGTGTCACTTCTTTATTCCTCTCGTTTCCCGACGTAACCACGTCGGAATCGAGCCTATGATATATCGAAATGACGGGCTCGAAAAACTCTACCTAACCAGACGTTCAAAATAATTTTTCGTCAAGAGATGGGGGATCTTGAGATAAGAGGTACGGAAAATTATGCAACCACTCTCACTACCTCGGTCTCCACCCCAATAACATGCCCATAAAATTTCATAACCAAAGGACACTTCGGTGTCCCCGAACAAACTATCACATTAAAATCCTATAACTATCATGCTACAATATTTGCTGTGATTCATCGTTTCATATGTTTAGTTTAAATAAGTTGTTAACTAGTTAATATTACTGTATAAACATATGAAAAATTAAAGAAAAATATGGGGATTCAAATCATATCCATTATATGATTTTTAGATACGTGAGTTACGTGGATAAAAATTATTTAATCATGCATTAACTTGTTAACCTCACGTAAAATTACATACGAAACAGAAAACATAAAACATGCAGTTTAACTCATAGTTTGGCTTGATAGAGAGAACACCTACTTTTTAGAGTGACGAGACGATCGATAAGAAACCGAGAAGTAGAAGAAGAAGATCACTATTGCAACCACCCGCAATAACAACCAGAGGATGAAGAAAGGACGCAGAAAACCCTTGCTTCTTCACGTACTGGAGGATGAGAAGAAGCCTTCTCCACGTTCGTACGTCTATAGCAATAGGATGGAGACACGAACAGCAATAGGGGGGCAAGACTGCTTCGAACGGCAGTAGCAAAGGCTGCACGTTTGACTAAAGAGCTTATTTAATAGGGAAAAGCCCTAGGGAGGGGAGTCGAATGTTTCAAAGGGAAGGTTTAAAAAAACTTCCCTGCATCGATCGCACCCTTCCAATACTATAGCCGCCTGCCAAGTTAGCATGCGAAGAACCCTAAAATCCCACTCATGCATGATTGAACTGCTAATAGTGGCTGGGTTCCAAATCATCATGGGCCCATCGTGAGGCCCCATTCATAAGTATGTGTGGTTGGCTTATTGTAGGTGTATTAAGGCATATGGATTTAGCCCATGGCATATACGTGAGCTGTATAGTGGGCTATGGTTGGGTATTTGAAGGCCTTTGCATTGGTACATGAGGTTTGGCCCATTAATTATTTATATGGTTAATATATCTTAAGCGTTTCTATTTGGCCTTCTTATACTATGTTAATGGTTTCATTTATTTTGTAGGACTTAATTCTTTATTATTTTAACCGGGATGCTACACTCTCCTCCACTTAAAAGAATTTGGTCTCCAAATTCAATAAAATTCGTTTCCAATGTATATATCATTGGGGTGTCTAGTTCCTAATTCCCAAACATTAAGCGAGATTTCTTAAGCATGCTAGTAAACAATCCCCAAATTCACATGACATTTATTTCCAATACATCAGTGGGGTAACTAATTCCATTCTCCAATCATAAGGCAAAATCATTTAGGTATGCTAATCAAATAAACTAAGGTACTAGGCTTAGGTTAAAGGGGTACCTTTGGTTACTTCATTGGGAGCATGCTCGATTTGTCTCATTGCTTGCAATTGTCCTTGACATCGCTTATTATTACGGTCCTTTACCTGCTGAGGTTGATCTTTAGGAAGGGGGCAGTCAGCTACCTTATGCTCCTGGCTTCCACAACGAAATCAAGCTCCGTTCTTCCAGCGACACTTTTCAGATTTGTGACCATCATTCCCACAATGCTTGCACTTTGCTTCCTTAGGCTTCTTGCCGTTCGGAACGTCGTTTCCCTCATTGGGCCTCTTGTTGCCATTACCTTCTTTCTTCTTCTCCATTCTCGCCTTAACCTTGTCAGATAATTCCATAGCGTCTTCCAATAACTGAGCTCTCTTAACCATCTCAGCATATGATTGAATGTCCATTGGTGCTAACTAGGGTATGTATTGCAGTCTTAGTCCATTTAAGAACCTCCTAGCTTTCATCTTTTCTGTCATGATCAAATGAGGCGCGTATCGTGACAACCTCGAGAATTGGGCCTCATATTCCGCCACAGACATACTTCTTTGTTTAAGTGAAGCAAACTCTCCTGCCTTTCTCTCCCGAACTCTCTCCGAGAAATACTTCTCGTTGAAGTATTCTAAAAATTCTACCCAAGTTACTTGAATGTTTGGCAGAGTGGCTTCTACGGACTCCCACCAAGCCCTTGCATCCTTCTCTAGTTGAAATGTTACTAAAATGACCTTATCTTGATCCGAGCATTGCATTACTCGGAAGATTCTTTCCATCTCCTTAGTCCAATCTTCCGCCACATCAGGATCAGGAGTTCCACTAAATCTAGGAGGATTGAGGCTCCGGAACTCACGATGTAACTCTCCAGCTCCACGATTGGCTCCACCCTCGGCTACCCGCTGAAGAGCCTGAGTCAATCCTTGAACTGTTCTTTGCATCTCACGCCATTGGGCACGCTCGGCGGCCATTGTTATCTATCTAGTTCTACAAGACACAAACAATCTTAGGTAAGATTATCTAGTAATTCTCGTGAAATTTTACTAAGCTATCATCATAAGCTAATCTTATTAGTATTTTAATTTCCTTTTTAGCTCTTAACCCAAGGTTCTACCCAATCTCACCGGGCATTAATGGGATTGAACCTAGAACTTATGGCAACCTATAGTCAAGACCTAGGATTTAATATACCTAGGCTCTGATACCATTTCTGTCACGCCCCGATCCGATAGCAGCGGAACGTATTGGTCGGAACGTGGCAGCGATACAGTCGTGAACAATCAGAGCAATTCATAAGACACAACTTCAAGGCTAGACAATAATGACGAAAAATACAATTCTTATTAATATCAAATGTCAAACTTACAATTCTTGACTCACTTACATATTTAAATGAAAAGACTCACTACTCTTAATAAAAAGGAAAAGACTCAAGGATAGGACAAGACTCAAGAAGATAAAAGACACATACTCGATTCCATAACGCTCAACAGTCTTGCCCTTCCCCATCTGATGGACTATCTTCAATGTCATTACCTGAAAAATGTTGAAAATAGGCTGGTGAGCAAAAAACTCAGTAGGAATTACATCTCTCATCAAGCAGAATATAAGTGATTAGCCAATTACTCATGTTGTCACGCCCCGAGCGTGGAAGATACCCGGATATGCACGACGAGTTTATATCAATCATGCCAATCAGAATAGTAGTGTATTCGACACAAAGACAGAGATGCACAAATAGAAAGAAAACCCAATCCTTATTATTAATAGGCTATTACAAATCCAATACTCTGTTTAATAAAAAGAAAAGTACATAGTTGACTCAAGAAAATAGAAAAAAGACTAGATGACACTTGGACAAGCTCTAGCTCTTTCACTCGGGACTTTCCCCATCCGTTTGAGTCTCGTCATCGGACTTACCTGAAAAGTAAGGGACAAACACGGAGTGAGCGAACGCTCAGTAGGAAATTATATCTCAAGCACTAGCAAGGGGTTTAAGTAATTACATCTTTCATGAATGTACTATGGCTATGCATGCTCGCATGAAACGACAAGATAGAGAGAATATCAATAAGGTAACAAGTTGAACTAGTCATGAACTTTCAAGAAAGGATAACAAGATATTCAAGCAAGTACTTTTATCATGTCAAGAACTTTGGCTATCATGTATCAAGCAAGCAAGTAATTACCCTTTTTCGGGTCACGCAAGTCATGTCAAGTCAAGTATGATTCAAGTACAAGATTTTGTGTGGAATGTCCAATCAAGCTAGTCATGCACTCGGTATAATGCCAGATACCTTATCATTAAAACTCCCATGGGCACAAGTACTTTCGGGTGCTCCTCCCAGGACCAGATCGGGCCCGATATGCGCAGGCATTTATCATGTATTTCGACATCCACTTTTGTATATATATAGCCAATATGGAATTTCAATAATCAAGGTCATGTATGATAACTTTGAGAGAATGGAGTCCAAAAATATGACATTGGACATAGCTAGGCGATAATCACGGTAGAATCACGACGATCGATAAACTAGGTGGAATTAGGTTCCCTTAATCGGGTACCATGACAAGTATGGACTATCCTTTTTTATATAGAATTGTGGTCCACATGAATAGCACATCAAAGGCAAGATACCCTCATTCTTATCATAGAATTGAGGTCCGCAAGAACATCGGAATATGGCATGATATCATCATCCCATTGGGAGATTCCCATGATATATACTTTGTATAATCATAAGGGCCGGTATACCATGTTTCTTTAGAGTGACATGGCAAAAATTGTGTAACGGGTTTTTAGGGTACAACCAGCTCAGTCGACCTTGAGGGAATCCAAGGTACGAGGAGTCTTACGGAGGTCTCTATGACTAACTCGCTAGTCCAAAGGAACGGAATGTCCAATGGAGAGCTGGTATGTCAATGAGAGTTGAGGGTGATCGATAGAACAACATGAAAACGTGGGACTATACTCACGGAGTGGAGATATAGTGCCGATATACATATATATAAATATAATGAAAACCCTCGGTTAGCAGTAACAGGTAAAAACATTTTTACAGAAAATAACGACTTTGATTAAGTCACTACTTAAGTAAATAACGCCTTAAATAAGGGCGTTTACATGCATTTCCAATTTTGCAGAAATTTCCATAATTCTGTGTTTTATCAAAAACACGCCCTGGACAGAGGTGTTTTATATAAATTTGACGACATATACAGTGGTCGTCTATTTCTTAATTTTCATTTTTGCAAGATATCAATTTCTGTAGTTTAACATGAACGCGTCCTAGGAAGGGTCGTAAATTTTTAAAATCACGCCCTACACAGGGGCGTTATCACCGTGAGAGACGGCCTAGTCCTGGTCGTGAATTCAAGGAATTTACAATATTTCAGGAAATAAAATTTCAAGAGACAGGAGACATGGTCATGACAGGAAAATTAGCAGGAATTCACAGGTAGAGTCATGCAAGATATTAGAATCGATATTTCATATTTATTGAATTTTAAACAGGATCAATTATTAATTACATGCGATTTTCATGAAATTAACGCCTATAGGGCAGGGCGTCAAATCTTAAATTGACGACCTAGTGCAGGTCATTTCTAAAAGTAGCGCCCTAGACACGGGCGTCTCTTTCAAAAAATATTACAGAAAACATATTAAAGCCAGCAGAAAACTATACTACATGCATGTAATGCTGGTATATATATTAAATCACTTGTTTGGGCTACGTTGCTTGAGAAAACCTACTTTAATAATAATCTAGAGATGGATGTGAGGTGTTCTGAAACTTCTACGACTTGGCAGCAAGAAAGGGCAGGAAGATGGTTGATGAGGATGAAGAAACCTGCAGAAGATATATCAAAGATATCAATCTTCTTTGTAATGACTTGCTGGAGGCGAAGGAATAAGAACTTACACAAGTTCTTCAGGACGCAGGACTTCTTAACCTGTATAGAAGAGATGAAGAAACATTAGTTCTTCATACAACCGAAACCAGTGGTCAAAAGGAAATAAGAAGAACAGATGTTCTTCACGTACCGTAGCAGACGAACGATCAAATAGGTTTAGAGTTGGATGAACGAGAGTTTTTATAGGATTTTGGGTGTCCTATTAGAGTTAGTGTTCTAGTGGAAGTAATGCTTCCAATATAGAGTCCTTACCCTAGTAGATACTTACTAGATTAGCTTAATCCTTCCCAGGATAAGCTCTTGGTTTGAACGGAACCGGAATGTAATTAACGACCTAGGTCAGGGCGTCGCATTTTAAATTGACGCCTTGTCATAGGGCGTTTCTTAAAAGGCGCCTTGTATAAGGGCGTTTCGTGTTTAAAAACACGCCCATGAAAGGGGCGTTTCTTTTACTTGCCCAATTTGGTCGCGTGATAATTGACGACCGCACGTGTGGGCGTCCTTTCTTTAGGCACGCCTTATATAGAGGCGTTTCTTTTAAAATTAACGCCCTACTGAGAGGCGTTATTTGGTTTTGGGTTTTAATTTATCCGTTTAAGCTTCTTCCCATTATCTTTACTAATTCTTTGATTCATTTAGGGAAATTTTAATTTATTTTAACCCTTTATTTATCAGGGTTGCGACACCCTCCCCCACTTAAAAAGAATTTGGTCCCCAAATTCGACTGTATATATATATAATGTGGAGAGTATAGAGTATATACCACTTAGAATAATTCGGGAAATCGTTTCCTCATAGACTCCTCGGTCTCCCATGTTGCTTCGTGTTCAGCGTTCTTATTCCGTTGCACCTTAAGCATGGGAATAACCTTATTCCTGAGAGCACGTATTTCACGTTCTAAGATCTTCATAGGCTTCTGTTTATATGTGAGATCCTTCTATATTACCAGGTCTCCATGTTCAATAATATGCGAGGGATCGTGCACATACTTCTTCAGCATAGAAATGTGAAACACATTATGTACTTCGGACAATTGAGGAGGCAATGCGATGCGATAAGCAACCTCGCCAACTCTTTCTAGAACTTCAAAAGGTCCGATAAATCTTGGCGTAAGCTTGCCCTTAATACCAAATCTTCGTATTCCGCGTCCAGGTGATATCTTAAGAAATACATGATCTCCGACTTGGAATTCAAGATCCCTCCTTCTTGTATCAGCATAAGCCTTTTGCCTTGTCTGGGCCATTTGTAGTCTTTCCCTGATCAATTGTATCTTCTTGGTAGTATCCCTTACCATGTCTGGACCTAACAGTTGTTTCTCTCCAACTTCATTCCAGCATAAGGGTGATCGGCAACTTCTCCCGTATAGGGCTTCGAAAGGTGCCATTTGAATACTTGCCTGGTAGCTGTTATTGTATGCAAATTCAACTAGAGGCAAGTGATCGTGCCAGCTTCCTCCAAAGTCAATGATGCATGCTCTAAGCATATCTTCAACAACTTGGTTAGTTCTCTCGGTCTGACCATCCGTTTGAGGATGAAAAGCTGTACTAAAATTTAGTCTTGTCCCCGACGAATGTTGTAATCCCTTCCAAAAATGAGAAGTAAATCGGGGATCTCTGTCAGACACGATTGAGATAGGAATACCATGTAGTCTGACTATCTCTTTGATATATAATGCAGCTAAGACATCAATTGACCATCGACTCTTGATTGCCAAGAAATGCGCCGATTTAGTCAATCGATCCATAATAACCCATATTCCATCATGTCCTCCTTTTGATTTAGATAGACCCATGATGAAATCCATACCAATCTCCTCCCACTTCCATTTGGGAATATCTAGCGGATGTAGCTTTCCAGCAGGCTTTTGGTGTTCCGCCTTGACCTGTTGGCATGTGAGACAGCGCGATACGTAGCTCGCGATTTCCCTTTTCATGTTGGGCCACCAGAAATTCCTTTTCATATATTGGTACATTTTGGTTGATCCAGGATGAATCGTGTACCTTGATCTATGAGCTTCGTCTAAGATCTTCTTCTTTAATTCGGGACAGTCCGGTATACAAGTTCTGTTCCTAAATAACAATCTTCCTTCAGAAGTTATTTGGAAATCGGATTGTCCTTCTAATCTGTCCTTTATTTCTACCAATGCTGGGTCATCACCCTGAAGTGCATGTATCTCAGATAATAAATCTGACTGTATACTCACATGAGATAAGGTGACACTATTGCAATCTGTGTCCATGTTTATATTAAGCTTTGAGAATTGTTCCAGTAACTTCCATTCTTGTATCATACAATTGGCTATCATTACTCTCGGCTTTCGACTAAGGGCATCAGCAACAAAATTACCCTTTCCGGGATGATATTGTATATTGAAGTCGAAGTCCTTGAGATATTCCAGCCAACGTCTTTGTCTCATGTTTAGCTCTTTCTGGGAGAAGAGATATCTGAGACTCTTGTGATCGGAGTATACAGTAAACTGTACTCCATAAAGATAGTGTCTCCAGATCTTCAGTGCAAATACCACCGCGGCCAGTTCTAAGTCATGGACGGGGTAGTTTTCTTCGTGTTTCTTTAGTTGACGTGAAGAGTATGCTATAACCTTCCCTTGTTGCATTAGGACACATCCGAGGCCAATGCCAGAAGCATCAGTGTAAACCTCGAATTTTTCTCCTTCTATTGGTAGAACTAAGACCGGAGCTGTAGTGAGATGATCCTTAAGAGTTTGGAAGCTTCTTTCACATTCCTCGCTCCATTCATAATGGATCTCCTTACGAGTTAATCTTGTAAGTGGTACGGCGATCTTAGAGAAATCTTTGATGAATCGCCGATAATAGCCTGCAAGGCCTAAGAAACTTCTGATCTCGCTAGCATTGGTTGGTTTTTCCCAGTTTCTAACAGCTTCGACCTTTGACGGATCTACTGATAATCCATCTTTTGAAATCACATGTTCTAGAAAAGCCACTTCTTCAAGCCAGAATTCACACTTGCTGAGCTTTGCATATAATTGATTTGTCCGTAATATTTGTAAAGTAATCCTCAAATGTTCCTCATGCTCTTCCTTAGTCTTGGAATATATCAATATGTCATCAATAAAAACCACCACGAATTGATCTAGATAGGGCCTGAATATGATATTCATTAACTGCATAAAGGCAGCAGGGGCATTTGTTAGTCCAAAAGGCATAACCACGAATTCATAATGGCCATACCTGCTTCTGAATGCGGTCTTATGAATGTCATCATCTTTGATCCTTAACTGATGATATCCCGATCTGAGGTCAATCTTCGAAAAATATTTGGATCCAGAAATTTGATCAAATAATTCATCGATTCTCGGCAGTGGATACTTGTTCTTGATAGTGAGATGATTCAACTGTTGATAGTCGATGCATAGCCTCATGGATCCATCTTTCTTCTTTACAAACAGTACAGGTGCTCCCCACGGGGAAATACTTGGTCTAATGAACCCTTTTCGAATTAGTCCCATCAATTGTTCCTTCAACTCTTTGAGTTCAGCAGGTGACATCCTATAGGGTGCCCTTGAAACAGGACCAGCACCAGGGACTAAGTCAATGGTGAAGGCCACATCCCTTTGAGGGGGTAATCCCGGCAACTCTTCCGGAAACACGTCCGGGAATTCTTGTACTACTGGAATGTCTTCTAGCTTAGTGTCCTTTGTTTCCTTAACTGTGACAAATGCAAGGAAAGCTACACATCCCTTCCTGACGAGCTTGCTAGCTCGGAGGGCCGAAATAAGAGGGGAATTGCTCCGACTCTTGGGGCGAGTAAAGACTAATTCTGGAAAATCTTTGAAAGCAATTTGGCTATTGCGGCAATCAACCGTTGCCTGGTATTTGGATAACCAGTCTGCTCCCAGTATAACATCATACTCCTTTAGATCGAGGCATATGAGATCTATAGGTAAATTCCTACCTTGAACCATTACCTCACAGTTTTGGTAGTGATGAGTAATATCATTTTCACTTCCAAGAGGAGTAGTTAGAACTATTTTTATCCATTCTGGTTCTAACGGTAACGGGTCGGCAAACTTCTTAGAAATAATGGAATGCGATGCACCCGTATCAAATAAGACATAAGCACTTTTGGAACAAACTGTTAATGTACCTTCTACCAGTCCACCTTCTTCTTGCTCGGTCTCCTTTATTGCATGAAGTCGAGCGTTCTTTGTCACCGGGCGCTTACCGTCTCCGGCTTGGTCATTAAGTAACGGACAGTCGGGAATCCGATGTTCGCGGCTCCCACAACGGAGACATGCTCCTAATTTCCTCCAGCATTCTTCGGTCTTGTGACCAGCCTTGTCACAATGCTTGCATACTACGTTTGAAGGTGTAGTGGTGATAGAGAAGGACTTGGTCTTCTTGAATTTATGATCTTGAGAGGAAGAACCTCCATTACTAGGCCTTTTCTTGAAGTTGGGTTTGAAAGAACCCGAACTTGTGACTTGCTCCTTCTTGTCTTTCCCACGGATCCTATCAGATAGTTCCGTGGCATCTTCAAGTAGCTGAGCTCGACGTACTATTTCAGAATAAACTTGGATATCCATAGGCGCCAGCTGAGTGATGTACTGGGGCCTGAGCCCATTAAGAAACCTTTTAGCCTTCATTTTCTCCGTGCTAATCAAGTGATTGGCATATCTGGACAATCTCGAGAACTGTGCCTCGTAATCAGCTACTGATAGGGATCGTTGCTTTAATGCAGCAAACTCAGCAGCTTTCTTCTCCTGGACTCGGTCTGAAAAGTATTTAGCATTGAAATATTCTACAAATTCTTCCCATGTAACTTGATTAGGATCGATGGTTGCTTCAATAGACTCCCACCAGCATCTAGCATCCTTTTCTAACTGGAAAGTAGCTAATAAGACTTTGTCCTGATCCGTGCATTGCATAACACGGAATATACGTTCAGTCTTCCGAACCCAATGCTCGGCATCGTCCAGATCGGTCGATCCCATAAACTTCGGGGGATTCATGCTCTTAAAGGCTTGGTGTAAGCTTCCAGCTCGTGGAGCACCACCCTGTGCTACCTGTTATAGCACTTGAGTCATTCCTTGAAGGGTACGCTGCATGTTGCGCCATTGAGCACGTTCGGCAGTCATTATCCTACAATTACAATAACTATATTAGTACGTGACTACATTTAGAAACCAGTACTCTATTTTTAACTTTAACCCTTGGTTCTACCCAATCTCACTGGTAAAAGGTTTATACTTATCCTTGGACTTGGGTTTTTCCTAGGAATTGAATACCCTAGGCTCTGATACCACAAAAACTGTCACGCCCCGAGCGCGGAAGATACCCGGATATGCGCGACGAGTTTATATCAATCATGCCAATCAGAGTAGTAGTGTATTCGACACAAAGACAGAGATGCGCAAATAGAAAGATAACCCGATCCTTATTATTAATAGGCTATTACAAATCCAATACTCTATTTAATAAAAAGAAAAGTACATAGTTGACTCAAGAAAATAGAAAAAAGACTAGATGACACTTGGACAAGCTCTAGCTCTTTCACTCGGGACTTTCCCCATCCGTTTGAGTCTCGTCATCGGACTTACCTGAAAAGTAAGGGACAAACACGGAGTGAGCGAACGCTCAGTAGGAAATTATATCTCAAGCACTAGCAAGGGGTTTAAGTAATTACATCTTTCATGAATGTACTATGGCTATGCATGCTCGCATGAAACGACAAGATAGAGAGAATATCAATAAGGTAACAAGTTGAACTAGTCATGAACTTTCAAGAAAGGATAACAAGATATTCAAGCAAGTACTTTTATCATGTCAAGAACTTTGGCTATCATGTATCAAGCAAGCAAGTAATTACCCTTTTTCGGGTCACGCAAGTCATGTCAAGTCAAGTACGATTCAAGTACAAGATTTTGTGTGGAATGTCCAATCAAGCTAGTCATGCACTCGGTATAATGCCAGATACCTTATCATTAAAACTCCCATGGGCACAAGTACTTTCGGGTGCTCCTCCTAGGACCAGATCGGGCCCTATATGCGCAGGCATTTATCATGTATTTCGACATCCACTCTTGTATATATATAGCCAATATGGAATTTCAATAATCAAGCTCCTGTAGGATAACTTTGAGAGAATGGAGTCCAAAAATATGACATTGGATATAGCTAGGCGATAATCACGGTAGAATCATGACGATCGATAAACTATGTGGAATTAGGTTCCCTTACTCGGGTACCATGACAAGTATGGACTATCCTTCTTTATATAGAATTGTGGTCCACATGAATAGCACATCAAAGGCAAGATACCCTCATTCTTATCATAGAATTGAGGTCCACAAGAACATCGGAATATGGCATGATATCATCATCCCATTGGGAGATTCCCATGATATATACTTTGTATAATCATAAGGGCCGGTATACCATGTTTCTTTAGAGTGACATGGCAAAAATTGTGTAACGGGTTTTTAGGGTACAACCAGCTCAGTCGACCTTGAGGGAATCCAAGGTACGAGGAGTCTTACGGAGGTCTCTATGACTAACTCGCTAGTCCAAAGGAGCGGAATGTCCAATGGAGAGCTGGTATGTCAATGAGAGTTGAGGGTGATCGATAGAACAACATAAAAACGTGGGACTATACTCACGGAGTGGAGATATAGTGCCGATATACATATATATAAATATAATGAAAACCCTCGGTAAGCAGTAACATGTAAAAATATTTTTACAGAAAATAACGACTTTGATTAAGTCACTACTTAAGTAAATAACGCCTTAAATAAGGGCGTTTACATGCATTTCCAATTTTGCAGAAATTTCCATAATTCTGTGTTTTATCAAAAACACGCCCTGGACAGAAGCGTTTTATATAAATTTGATGACATATACAGTGGTCGTCTATTTCTTAATTTTCATTTTTGCAAGATATCAATTTCTGTAGTTTAACATGAACGCGCCCTAGGAAGGGTCGTAAATTTTTAAAATCATGCCCTACACAGGGGCGTTATCACCGTGAGAGACGGCCTAGTCCAGGTCGTGAATTCAAGGAATTTACAATATTTCAGGAAATAAAATTTCAAGAGACAGGAGACATGGTCATGACAGGAAAATTAGCAGGAATTCACAGGTAGAGTCATGCAAGATATTAGAATCGATATTTCATATTTATTGAATTTTAAACAGGATCAATTATTAATTACATGCGATTTTCATGAAATTAACGCCTATAGAGCAGGGCGTCAAATCTTAAATTGACGACCTAGTGTAGGTCATTTCTAAAAGTAGCGCCCTAGACACGGGCGTCTCTTTCAAAAAATATTACAGAAAACATATTAAAGCCAGCAGAAAACTATACTACATGCATGTAATGCTGGTATATATATTAAATCACTTGTTTGGGCTACGTTGCTTGAGAAAACCTACTTTAATAATAATCTAGAGATGGATGTGAGGTGTTCTGAAACTTCTACGACTTGGCAGCAAGAAAGGGCAGGAAGATGGTTGATGAGGATGAAGAAACCTGCAGAAGATATATCAAAGATATCAATCTTCTTTGTAATGACTTGCTGGAGGCGAAGGAATAAGAACTTACACAAGTTCTTCAGGACGCAGGACTTCTTAACCTGTATAGAAGAGATGAAGAAACATTAGTTCTTCATACAACCGAAACCAGTGGTCAAAAGGAAATAAGAAGAACAGATGTTCTTCACGTACCGTAGCAGACGAACGATCAAATAGGTTTAGAGTTGGATGAACAAGAGTTTTTATAGGATTTTGGGTGTCCTATTAGAGTTAGTGTTCTAGTGGAAGTAATGCTTCCAATATAGAGTCCTTACCCTAGTAGATACTTACTAGATTAGCTTAATCCTTCCCAGGATAAGCTCTTGGTTTGAACGGAACCGGAATGTAATTAACGACCTAGGTCAGGGCGTCGCATTTTAAATTGACGCCTTGTCATAGGGCGTTTCTTAAAAGACGCCTTGTATAAGGGCGTTTCGTGTTTAAAAACACGCCCATGAAAGGGGCGTTTCTTTTACTTGCCCAATTTGGTCGCGTGATAATTGACGACCGCACGTGTGGGCGTCCTTTCTTTAGGCACGCCTTATATAGAGGCGTTTCTTTTAAAATTAACGCCCTACTGAGAGGCGTTATTTGGTTTTGGGTTTTAATTTATCCGTTTAAGCTTCTTCCCATTATCTTTACTAATTCTTTGATTCATTTAGGGAAATTTTAATTTATTTTTACCCTTTATTTATCAGGGTTGCTACACATGTTCATGACGATGCAATGCATGAAACTAGAAAATCATGATGATCAATCTATCAGAAAAGATGAATACTAAAGTCAAAGGCAGTTACGAGATCAAGAGAAATAGGGATGAATTCCCATGCAGAGTCAAGGACAAGCTATCAGAATATAACAAGGACAGATATTTAGATGAACATAACTTCAGAATTGGCCAGAATATAACAGAGTTTCAATAAATATAAGCAATAAAACAGAATATCTAAATTATCAGAATAACCGAACAACAAAATATCAGAATAACAGAACTTCTAGAATTAACAGAATTTGCAGAATGACAGATATAACAGAATAATAGAATATAACAGATGTACAGACTTTGGTGCAATGCCACACCCAGAATTTCCATGGTTTACATAATTGGACTTCCGTCCTACCTGGCACTGAAAAGTCGCGGACCCACAGCCCTTAATGTTTCAGAATCAGATTTGGCCAAATACAAAGTCAAAGGGTTATGTTCTCAAATCGATGACAAGAATATTCCAAAAGGAGTAGAGTGTCAAGACTAACGGAAAACTAAAGTGACACGGATCGGATCCGAGGTTTTTAAGGTACAACCAGCTCGGCTGCCTTGAGGGAATCCAAGGCTAGCGGAGACTTACGGAGGTCTCAATGACTAACTTGCCAGTCCGAATGAACGGAATGTCCAACGGAGGACTCGTATGTCACCGAGAGTTGAGGTGTATAACGTAAACCAATCATGAAAAAGGGGCTCCATCTACGGACGTGAGATGAGAGTGCCGAAAGACTCGAGGTATGGGTCAAAACCGGAAGAAAACGGTGAGGACATGAATGCGTTAATTATAGAATTCATGTTCATCCAATTCTATAATTAACTATAATTAAATAAACTTATATTAATTAATGTTCATGAGTGACGTCATTTATTAATTAGCATCCACATAGAGAGACATTAATTTTATGATTTTTATCTTAATTTATTTAACAAGAATTCACGTCAATATATATTTAATTGAATAATTTCAAAAATAAATATTATAAGAGATATTTATTTATTTAAAATAATTCAGAGAAATAAAATATATGATAATTAGTAGAAAAATACAAGGATTCCAAATATATATTTTTTATAATTTTATGTTTCATATTTTAATAGATATGAATTTTTAAAACTATAATTACAAGATATATATATATATATATATATATATATATATAATTTGACGACCTGTGTTATGTCATCAAAAGGATTTGACGACATTACACATGTCGTCATTTCATAAATTCTCAAATTGTGTCACTTCTTTATTCCTCTCGTTTCCCGACGTAACCACGTCGGAATCGAGCCTATGATATATCGAAATGACGGGCTCGAAAAACTCTACCTAACCAGACGTTCAAAATAATTTTTCGTCGAGAGATGGGGGATCTTGAGATAGGAGGCACGGAAAATGGTGTAACCACTCTCACTACCTCGGTCTCCACCCCAATAATATGCCCATAAAATTTCATAACCAAAGGACACTTCGGCGTCCCCGAACAAACTATCACATTAAAATCCTATAACTATCATGCTACAATATTTGCTGTGATTCATCGTTTCATATGTTTAGTTTAAATAAGTTATTAACTAGTTAATATTATTGTATAAACATATGAAAATTTAAAGAAAAATATGGGGTTCAAATCATATCCATTATATGATTTTTAGATACGTGAGTTACGTGGATAAAAATTATTTAATCATGCATTAACTTGTTAACCTCACGTAAAATTACATACGAAACAGAAAACACAAAACATGCAGTTTAACTCATAGTTTGGCTTGATAGAGAGAACACCTACTTTTTAGAGTGACGGGACGATCGATAAGAAACCGAGAAGTAGAAGAAGAAGATCACTGTTGCAACCACCCGCAATAACAACCAGAGGATGAAGAAAGGACGCAAAAAAACCCTTGCTTCTTCACATACTGGAGGATGAGAAGAAGCCTTCTCCACGTTCGTACGTCTATAGCAATAGGATGGAGACACGAACAGCAATAGGGGGGCAAGACTGCTTCGAACGGCAGTAGCAAAGGCTGCACGTTCGACTAAAGAGCTTATTTAAAAGGGAAAAGCCCTAGGGAGGGGGGTCGAATGTATCAAAGGGAAGGTTTAAAAAAACTTCCCTGCATCGATCGCACCCTTCCAATACTACAGCCGTCTGCCAAGTTAGCATGTGAAGAACCCTAAAATCCCACTCATGCATGTTCGAACTGCTAATAGTGGCTGGGTTCCAAATCATCATGGGCCCATCGTGAGGCCCCATTCATAAGTATGTGTGTTTGGCTTACTGTAGGTGTATTAAGGCATATGGGTTTAGCCCATGGCATATACGTGAGCTGTATAGTGGGCTATGGTTGGGTATTTGAAGGCCTTTGCATTGGTACATGAGGTTTGGCCCATTAATTATTTATATGGTTAATATATCTTAAGCGTTTCTATTTGGCCTTCTTATACTATGTTAAGGGTTTCATTTATTTTGTAGGACTTAATTCTTTATTATTTTAACCGGGATGCTACAGTTAGCTTGCATATAGTCGGTGCAATGTTTGGTTTCAAAGGAACATAGTCGGTGCAATCTTTTCATCTAGCACAAGCACGGTCGGTGCAATGTTTGGTTTCAAAGGAACATAGTCGGTGTAATCTTTTCGTCTGGCACAACCATGGTCGGTGCAATGTTTGGTTTCAAAGGAACAACGTCGGTGCATTCTTATCTTTACCTACGTTTGACCTACACAATGTCTGTGCAGATTGTCTGTGCAACGTATATAAGGTCCCACCATGTTTTCATTTTTCCATCTAATAGCACTAAAGCAGCACATGAGCACGAACTGAAGCAGGCACGTGTTCCTAGAAGGCTGAAGGTTGGCACGTGATCCCAGGTAGCTAATGAGTTGACACTTGATCTAAGGACTATGAAGAGCAACATTTTCGTTCCTGCCACATAGGGCATGGGGCTTCACTAGGGCGTCTCTGTCTCATCCATACGGACGCTCTGTCCTATAAATAAACTACCTTATCCATCAAGAAAGGTAGAGTAGAAAAGTGAAAGGCAGCAGAAGAAAAAAAAAGGGGGCTCCTGTGAGCGAAGGTTCCATTCGTAGAAGGGGAACTGTGGAGTAGTATAAAAAGAGAGTGAGAGCTAAGAAGTGAAAGAGAGAGCCTGTGGAAGAAAAGTGTGCATCCTAGATTTCCTTTAAGAACTGTGTGTTCTTTCTTGGCCTCTGGATCAAATCCAAGCCAATGTGTTTTTCAATTTCATAGCTACCGTTGCTATTGTTCCATTGTTCGTTGTTTTCTATTTTCCTTTGATTCCTTTCATCAAGCTGTTAGTCAGCATGTGTAGCAAGCTGTGAGGCTCAGCGTTGAGGATTTGTTCCTCGGATAGCAAAGCTGTAAGGCTCAGCGTGTAGCAAGCTGTGAGGCTCAGCTATTGGGCATTTGTTCCTCTGTTAGCAAGCTGTGAGGCTCAGCGTTTTCAAGCTGTTTATCAGCGGTAATCCTCACTGGGTTCAGTGAGGTGTGGATGTAGGCAGACTTGGTGTCTGACCGAACCACCTAAAAATATCTTGTGTTAGTGGTTTGTTTTGTGAGTGTGAATCCATTTCATCTATCCCCTTCATAGGTTTTGATCCCAAGTCATTTCAGTTTCTGTACGCTGTGAGATTTGCCCCTTTGAGTGTGCTGAACGCGTCCAATGTTATTTCAGGTTGTGAGCATGCTATGCTCTTGGTTTTGATTAGGGCAGAAATACTCTTAAAGATTGAGCTATTGATTCTGCCCCCTTAACTGTTTGTCCCTAACTTGATCTAGTTTCTAATTCCCCAATAATTTTTTAAAGGGGATTCATTCACCCCCTCTGAATCTGTGCCTTACATTTTCATCAATTTGTAGGATCATGGCCGCTGAAAGAGCACAATGGTGCGAGATGCAATGCACTGTGCAAGGCCTTACTCAGGCGCTACAGCAAGTGGCGCAAGGCGGTGGTAACCGTGGAGCCGGTGATCTCCACAGGGGTTTCCGCAACATGAACCCACCAAGGTTCACATGTTCGTCTGATCCCATGGAATGTCGAAAATCGGTTAAAGGAAATGGAACGAATTTTCTGTGTGATGTAATGCACGGACGATGAGAAGGTTCTACTGGCTCTATTCCAACTGGAGCGGGACACTCGATGTTGGTGGGAATCTGTCGAAGCAACATTGCTTGATGACCATGTCACATGGGATGAATTCGCTAAGTATTTCAACAACAAGTACTTCTCCGACCACATCCAGGAAAAGAAGGCCGCAGAATTCGCCGCTCTAAAACAACGGGGCTTGAAAGTGGCCGAGTATGAGGCCCAGTTTTCAAGACTGTCCAGGTATGCACTCCACTTGGTGTGTACAAAAAAGATGAATGTTAAAAGGTTCCTTAACGGACTTCGGCCCCACTACATTACACAACTTGCACCGATGGACATCCAAGTGTACTCGGAAATGGTTTGGCGTGCGCAGTTGCTCGAGGACGCCACCAAATTATCAGAGAGGATCCGAGGAAGGGACAAGAAGGAACCTGTCACAAGCCCAGGAAATTTTAAAGCATCATTCAACAAGAAGCGGTACTACAATGGAGGGGAGTCCTCCAAAGGAAAGAAATTTCAAAAGAATGTCAAGCCATTCTTCACCACCACACCTTCCAAGGAAGTTTGCAAATACTATGATAAATCCGGCCATAAGACCGAGGAATGCTGGAAGAAGCTAGGAGCATGTCTCCGATGTGGAAGCCGAGAACATCGGATTCCAAATTTCCCACTGATGAATGAGCAAGCCATTAAAGAGGAGAAGTTCCTGGCAAAGAAGCAAGGCCGTCTGCAAGCTCTCCAAGAGACGGAACCAACCAAAGGTGGAATCGTTGAAGGTACACTAATCGTTTGCTCTAAGACTGCTAAAGTTTTATTTGATACTGGAGCAACGCATTCATTTATTTCCAAGAAATTTGATGCTACATTTACTAAGGAGCCTAAATGGTTAGACTTAGTCATATCTACACCTATCGGGAACAAGGCCGACCTCACACATCATTACCCAAACTCTGAGATTATGGTTGAAGGAAATAATATGCCTGCCGACCTAATTTGCCTAGATATGGAAGTGTATGATATCATACTAGGTGCTGATTGGTTATCCACATACCAAGCAACTGTAGATTATCGGAATGGCAAGATAACTTATGTGGATTACCCGGAACTGGTATACATTAGCCCCCAAGCTAGATCACCTCTTATATCAGCTCTCCGAGCTAGTAAACTTATAAGCAAAGGATGTACAGCTTTTATTGCATTTGTAACTGCCACGGACGTCGAGGAGTCTAAGCTCGAAGACATCCATGTAGTTCGGGATTTTTCTGACGTTTTTCCAGAAGAATTATCCGATTTACCCCCAAAGTGGGAGGTGTCATTCACTATCGACCTCGCTCCTAGTGCTGGACCTGTTTCCAAGGCACCTTACCGAATGTCCCCTGTTGAGCTGAAGGAGCTGAAGGAACAACTAATGGAACTATTGAACAAGGGTTTCATCCGGCCAAGTACTTCCCCGTGGGGAGCACCTGTGCTATTCGTCAAGAAGAAGGACGGATCGATGAGACTCTGCATCGACTATCAGCAGTTAAACCATCTTACAATCAAGAACAAGTACCCACTGCCGAGGATCGATGAATTGTTCGATCAGATATCTGGAGCTAAATATTTCTCCAAGATTGATCTTCGTTCTGGCTATCACCAACTGAAAATCAAAGAGGAAGACATCCATAAAACTGCATTCCGAAACAGGTATGGGCATTACGAATTCACTGGTATGCCTTTCGGACTAACAAATGCCCCAGCAGCTTTCATGCAGTTAATGAACAGCATATTCATGCCTCACTTAGATCAATTCATTGTGGTCTTTATCGATGATATTCTGATTTATTCAAAGTCTGAAGAAGACCATGAAGAACATCTTAAGAAGGCGTTGCAGATATTGAGGGAACACAAATTTTATGCCAAATTCAGCAAGTGCAAGTTTTGGCTCGAGGAAGTATCCTTCTTGGGCCATATAATTTCGAAGAACGGAATTTCCGTGAACCCATCCAAGGTTGAAGCCGCGAAGAATTGGGAGTGACCAACAAATGCAACGGAGATTCGAGTTTTCTTGGATCTAGCTGGTTATCACTGACGTTTCATCAAGGACTTCTCAAGAATTATTGTTCCTCTCACCCGATTGACTCGCAAGGAAATGCCTTACGAGTGGAATGAAGGCTGTGAGAAGTGCTTCCAAGCTTTGAAAGATCTCTTGACCACTGCTCCAGTCTTATCATTGCCAATTGAAGGAGAGAAGTACGAGGTATATACAGATGCTTCTGGTATTAGCCTCGGGTGTGTATTGATGCAAAATGGGAGAGTCATTGCATACTCTTCCCGGGAACTGAAGAAGCAAGAAGAGAACTACCCGGTTCATAATTTAGAACTAGCCGCAGTGGTATTTACCTTGAAGATCTGGAGACATTATCTCTACGGAGAACGATTCACTGCATACTCTGATCACAAGAGTCTCAAATATCTATTCTCCCAGAAAGAACTAAACATGCGGCAAAGGCGTTGGCTCCAGTATCTCAAGGATTTCGACTTCACTATATAGTACCATCCCGGTAAAGGTAATTATGTAGCCGATGCCCTCAGTTGAAAGCCGAGAGTAATATTGGCCAGTTGCATGATTCAAGAATGGAAGCTATGAGAGGAATTCTCTAAACTCAATATTAGCACTGACGAGCAAGACGGGTGTATTACTCTAGCCCATATGAGTCTACATCCGGATTTGCTACCAGAAATTCAGAAGCTACAAGAAGAAGATCCTACACTAGTGGAGATAAGGGACAAGCTAGACGAGAGACTTGATTTCAAGCTGGCACCCGATGGAAGGCTATTATTCCATGAACGGACATGTGTACCCGACTGTCCCGAGTTGAAGAAGAAGGTTCTTGAAGAAGCTCATTGATCGAGATACACGATCCACCCTGGAGTCACCAAAATGTACCAAGACTTAAAAAGAACTTTCTGGTGGCCTAATATGAAAAGGGAGGTAGCGGACTTCGTATCTTGCTGCCTGACATGTCAACAAGTGAAGGCGGAACATCAGAAACCCGCTGGAAAGCTACATCCACTAGATATTCTCAAGTGGAAGTGGGAAGACATTGGCATGGATTTTATCATGGGTTTGCCCAAGTCTAGGGGCGGACATGATGGAATTTGGGTAATTATCGACCGCCTAACTAATCGGCTCATTTCTTGCCTATCAAAAGCCGATGGTCGGTTAATGTCCTTACTGCCTTGTATATCAAGGAGACAGTTAGATTGCATGGAGTTCCCGTGTCGATCGTATCCGACCGAGACCCACGCTTCACCTCTCAATTCTGGAAGAGTCTACAACACTCTCTGGGGACGAAACTTAACTTCAGCACTGCTTTCCATCCCCAGACAGATGGATAGACAGAAAGGACAAATCAAGTTGTTGAAGACATGTTAAGGGCCTGCATTATAGATTTCGGGCAGTAGTTGGCATGACCACTTACCCCTGGCCAAATTTGCATATAATAATAGCTATCAAGCCAGTATCCATATGGCACCTTTCGAGGCACTCTGTGGCAGAAGTTGTCGATCTCCAATATGTTGGGACGAAGTTGGTGAAAAGTAAATCCTAGGCCCAGATATGGTGAGAGACTTAATTGAAAAGATACACCTCATTTGAGAAAGGCTAAAGATAGCACAGTCCAGGCAGAAGTCATATGCTGACAATAGGAGAAGAGATCTGGAATTTCAAGTTGGAGACCATGATTTCCTCAAGGTCTCTCCTGGTCGAGGTATTAGAAGATTCGGTGCTAAAGGTAAACTTACACCAAGGTTTATTGGTCCATTCGAGGTATTGGAGAGAGTGGGCGAGGTAGCTTACCGCATTGCCTTGCCTCCACAACTATCAGAGGTGCAACTCCACATATCAGAGGTGCAAAACGTATTCCATATTTCTATGCTGAAGAAGTATGTGCACGATCCTCTCCACATCATCGATCACACTGGCTTAGTGATACAGAAGGACCTCACCTATGAGCAGAAGCCAATGAAGATTCTCGACCGAGAAGTCCGAGTTCTAAGGAACAAGGCGATCCCTATGGTGAAAATCCAATGGAATCGATGCTTAGAGCAAGAAGCTACATGGAAAACCAAGGAGTCAATGAGAAGGAGATTTCCATAACTATTCTAGTCTGTAAGTACTCCTCACCCTTCCATGTCTCCACATGTATTGATTTTGGAGACCAAATTCTTTTAAGTAGGGGAGGGTGTAGCACCCCGGATAAAAATGATAAGGAAATATACTTTTTCCCAAGTAAATAAAACCTTTGATAACTCTATAAGAAGATAACTCTATAAGAAGGCCAAATAAAAAGTTAGAATGCCCAATGAGGGCCATTATATAAATATACCACCATTGAAGTCATCATACGTAATGTGGCTTCCTAAAAGACTATTCACCTGAAATAGTGACTCTATACAAGGTCGTCATTTTCCTTAGCCATAGTGCCACCAAGCATCCCACTGTATACATATAGATATACTTAGATATATCTCCCTCAAGACCCCACTAACCAACCAATTAGATATGTATACATATAATACATCTTAAAGACACCTCAACCCCCAACATGGCATGGTATAGGGCACAACAACCAGAGATGAATAGTGCCCCTGACCTGGGCACTGTTCTTCAATAGGGCACCCCTATCCCAGGCGCCATTCACACTACTTCAAAAAAAAAGAAGAAAATTCTAAGCAAGCTGATATAGCGCCCATGTACAAGGGCGCTATTCAACTAAATCATGGCACCCTCAAGGGCGCCATTTCCCTCCGATCTATCATTCCTTCCAGAAGAAAACCTGTACAGCTCCTCTTCGCGGGCAACGTACCTTTTACCCGACAATGGATTCAATGGATATAAGCATTAATTGCTTCTTTTTCCCTGGCATTGGACCCTTGTGTTTCTCTTTCCCTATAAACAACTCCCACTGTCCAACGTAGAAACCTTACTGCCATTCCTCTGTCATTCTTGAAGAGAAGGATGTTCGTGCCTTTTCTATTCTACACCTACAGAAGAGAAATGTTAATCTTTTCTCTTCACGTGCAGGCTACGTACCAACATTCCTACGGCTGGGAGCTCGGCTGCAGAGGACGTAAAGGGCTAGGATTACATGGCTTTACCTTGTCAACCACGTCAACATGTAGGTGTTCTCAAGATCTAGCTTAACTAGTAGTTAATATAGGTTAACATGCATGCTAGTTAAACCTGTCATAGCCTCAGTTTGGTCGTTTAAGTCAGGGGTATATCAAAAGATTTAGTGGGAAAGTTAGGCTACGCCTATCTGGTACACTAGCTCTTGCGTGAGTAGATCTACGATCTTACCTCCATCAAGTACCCCATTAATAGTTGTCATTACTCATGATCTGTCCCAATTTATGGTGAATTCATTCATGTTTAAAAGCTAGTATCTATGGACTTAAAATCAAAAATTTGTTGCATGAGCATGACCTTGCAATCCTGCCAATTTTCCATGTCTATACATGTCTTTCTGTGAACTTGTTATAAATCATGAACAGTAAAGTTGCGTGATTAGTAACCACATGTTCAGGAATTGTATCTATTTAACCAAGTCATAAAATTTCTGCATGAGCATGACTTTGAAATCTCTAGATTTTTCTCTATTTTACCATATATTCATTTCTGGATTTCATCAAAATTTGCATGATGAATAGTATTTTGAGTCTAGTGGAGCACCCTGGTATAGGGCGCCCCTAACCAGGGCGCCATTCTCTAGTGTGAATTAAAACCCCCCGATCCCGTGATTAGCCTGTTAAACCCTATCGATTAGCCTGTTGAACCTGTTATCTGTTAAACCTTGCTGATTAGCCTGTTAAAACTGTTAAACATGTTAAACTTGTTACATGTTAACATGTAACTTACATACCTTGTTAAGCCTGTAAAAATCCTACAGCCTGTTAACCCAAGAATAGCATGTTAAACCTGTTACCTGTTAAACCACAGCGATTAGCCCGTTAAACCTGTTACCTGTTAAACTCTACCGATTAGCCTGTTAAAACCCATGTGATTAGCATGTTAAATACCCTGTTAAACTCTGTTGATTAGCTTGTTAAAACCCCTGTGATTAGCATGTTAAATACCCTGTTAAACTATGTTGATTAGCCTGTTAAACCTTATTGATTAGCCTGTTAACCTGTTACCTGTTAACCTGCAGATTTCATATCTTGTTAAGCCTGTTAAATCATACATCATGTTAAACTTGTTAATTACCTAGCCTCGTAATTACATATCCTGTCAAACCTTGTTAATTACATAGCCATCATTAAGCTATGTTAATCCTATAGCCTGTCAAATCACATAGCCTGTTAAACCTGTTTACAGTACGTATAAACCTGTTATCCTGTTAGATTGTTAACCTTCTGAAATAGAGACTCCTCGGATAGACTCTATTTACAGAAATAGAGACCCTCCGGGAAGACTCTATTTCAGCATTGAAATAGAGACTCTCCGCGAAGACTCTATTTACTAAAATAGAGACCCTCAAGACAGACTTTGTTTCAGCATTGAAATAGAGTCTCTCCGCGAAGACTCTATTCACTGAAATAGAGACTCTTCACAAGGGCACTATTTCATTGCCTCCTGCAACACGGAGAAAAATTCCAAAAAAAGGAAAGGACAGGATATAGCGCCCCTGACCAGGGTGCCATTTCCATAGGGCGCCCTGGACCAGGGCGCCATTTCCCTGAGCCTTCCTTGTGACCGAGAACCCCTGAACCATGTACTAAAACCCAGTAAACTCACTACTAAAAACTGGAAGATTTTCATTACTGAAACCATGTAAACTCAAGTTATTAAACCCTAAAATCTAATTTGGACTTCAGAGATTTTAAACCCCTCAGATAAGGGAGCCAAGATCCACCAGACTTGCCTATGTGTCATGTATTTTAAATGGATTAGTCATCATTCATCATTTACATGTGATATGTCCGTGAACTCTATTCTTGAAAAATCTACCTTATATTCCTACAATGTGTAAAATTCTTGAAATTATACATTGACTATATAAATGAGAGTGGATGTCAAAAAGTATACATGAATACTGTGCATATAGGGCCCGGTCTAGTCTTGGGAGGAGCACCCGAAGGTACTTGTGCCCATGGGAGTTTATTGACCATGGTGTTTGGCATTGCACTGAAGTACTTGCTTGCTTAACTTGACTTGAGACATTCCAACTTACTCTCACGTGACATGCTTGACTCGCTTGACATGAATGGCTTGGCCTGAAAAAGGGTAATTTACTTGCTTGAATGAAATGAATGAAATTGCCAATTCTATTATACTACTTGCTATCACACGAGCTTGAAATCACTTGCTTGAATACTGATTTCCCCCTTCTTGGAAGGGCTGTTCGCGACCCTTTTCTTTCTTTCTTTCTTTCGCGCGTCGATCGACCAGCTGACTGACTGGTAGTCAAATGATCGATTGACGACGCAGGCGTGCCAGTCACATGAGTGACGATTTTATGATGCGCCCATTCTGACCCATGTCGGGCGAATGTGAGGTTCGATCGGGACCAGCAGTCTGCCATACCATAAAGGCTATGGCGTTAATTACATCCCCCACGAGGAGGGAACACCTTTGATTAATTGCTGAGATAGCGGGCTGTCGAAGCCGAATTAAAAAGAGCTACATGATGATCATGACGAAGACATGCAAGATGCATACATTTATCGTGCAGAAGATGCATAATTCACGGGATTATGGATCCTCGGTACGTGGCGGAGGACATAGGTCCGAAGACCATCGTTGCGCATAGCGAAGACTTCCGACCGGACGTAATCCGGCTTTCCGTTGACGCCATTTAATATGCCCGAGGATCTATGCATGCATGCACACATGACGTTCATGACTATATTAAGCATGGTAATGGAATCATGGAAGCAAATGATGATCAATCACGTTTATTACTCCCCATCGAGAAGAGGGAAGGCAACACAAGTGTGATAGCGAAAGCAAAGTGCTAACGGACATGGTAATGAAGAGATGATAACAATATAGTTCGGGCTTGCTTGCCCCCTCCCTTATTCAATTTATTACCAATTGTGGTTTATTAACACTGACCGTGAGAGATGAGAATTGCTCCGGGGCGAGTGAATGATTAAAACAACAAGAGGGGTTCAAAACTGGCGTGGACACGTGACGGATAGTTTCCACGGCGCGATGAAACGTAGGTATAGGAGGTTAATCCGGCGCGGCCCCATAACTGGTTAAAACGGCGCGCAGGGAATGGGGGCGCGCCGGTTCATGGCGCGCCGGAAAGGCGCAAGGAAAAAATTTAATTTATGAGTCTAGGGTTAATCCGGCGCGGGGGGGGTACCGCGCCGTATTAGGGCGCGCCGGATTAAAGGCCGCGCCGTTTAAACCTATTTTTTTTTATGAATTTTGAACCATCCCCCCTTTATTAGATTTTTGTTGAGAGTTTTGAAATTATTTGGGGCCAATTGATTGTTAAGTTGAAGTAAAACTCTTTGAGAATGATGTGATAAGTCACTGCGAGGTTCATACTCGAGCACCGAGTTGATTGAGTCCAGAACGGGTGTTTCATTAAGGATTATTCATTCTTAATATGTCCAAAATTGGACAGCATCTCCCCTGAACCTGAAGAGTTGCAGGGGAGAAGCGGGGTCATGCTCACCTATGGAACAAGCCCCTAAACCGTCGGTCTACATGAAGGCAGCCAGCAAACCCCACTGGATGGAGTACCCTGAGGACTAGACTGCTAGGGGCACCAAAATTCCATAGGGGAAGAGACAGAGGGACGAGGTCGTTGACGAAGGGAGCCATACCCCGAGGGCTAGCCTGCGAGGGGTGAAGGACCCATAGTCTGTGATTCATCCCATGGAGGAACTGACCATTGGGAGAGTGGGACTCTGAGGGCTAGCCTACAAGGAGCACACATCCCCCGGTCTCGATCGGGCCCTGATTTGTTGGGGTTGAGTTCGTTGAACCAGGACCCCTATCATTGTCTGCGATGGCTTAGAGGAAGCGCCTACCATTGAGAGATAGAGCCCCCCCGGTCACCCAGCAACTTCAGGAAGCAACAGGGGAATATTGTCCCCCTCCCCGGGTGATCGAAGCGGCGAGAAACCCTCGGAACAGTGCAGATGATCGTGACGCACAGATGCAGTAAATGCATAAACAAGGCGGGCTCATTGCATGGGCATATGCTCGAATAGTTGGAAAGCAATGTTCAGGGGGGATAGACCCTGTGTATGGCGGGTAGAGGCACGGCTCCATCCGAGAAGAGAAAGAGATGCAAAACCCTTGAATCGAACATAAAAAAGGAATGAACGATAGAAAAGCCCCCCGGGGAGGGGTGTTTCTATAGCCCACGATGATTCGGGGCACAATGCAGACCTCGGGGGAAACCGGAATCACAGCCATGCCGAGAAGAACCTAGACACGGGCATTGGCGTAAGTAAAAAAGGCTAAGGATCATTCATTCGATCTATTGGTTTGAGCGTTCACACGCACGTATATATATATATTACCATCCCAAAAACGGGAAGGGTTTAGCGTTTACATGGTGGGAGTACAGCACCGGCACCATTGTTTGGTCGCCGTTTGACAATATCAAAGGCAGAGGACGCTCGGAGCGCAACAACAGGGGAAGAACAAAAGAAGAAAATCGCATAGAGGGGGGAGGAGAATCGACTCATATCATCGTCGCTCCTCCCCCCCTCGCTTACATTCGATGGGTGGAAGTTCCAAAAGAGAGATCTTCAGAAAATCGGAAAAGAATCAGCACACCGGCGCCCACCTGTTCTCGAAACAGGGTATCGCAGAGGAAGAAGACGACCGGCCGAAGCTCCTCTTACTCCCTCTCTACTTCAGGAGAAAACCCCCTCGAGAGCTCCTCTCCCTTCTCTCTATATCTTCTGGTCTTTCTTCTTGATCTGCCTCTCTTCTTTTTCCTCTTTTTTTTTGTTCTCAAACAGCCATATATATATATATAGGGGCACGAGTTCGAACGTTGAACCGGCGTGGGATTGGCGCGCCGGGGGGAGCCTTCAAGGCTTATCGCGCCGGGATCGGAGCCATCCATTAGGGTGATTTGCGCGCCGGCATAAGGGCTGAAGATGGGGGCGCGCTGGGACAAGGGCGTGCCGGGCTAGTGCTCTATACGAGCTTCGAGCAGACAATTCCGGGGGTCACCGTGAGCTTTTATCTCGCCAACGCCCATCCAGACTTTGACGAGGTGTTTTGTCGGAACCCCTTGGTCGACTTACGTCTATTCTCAAGACTCCAGACAGCTTTAGTTTGATCGTGCGGGTTTCCCGCTAACACGGCTCTCGGCTCTACGATCCATGCTGTTGATTCGGCCTGGCTCGTGCCCGAAGCTCCTTGGAAGGCAAGATAACCCCAGGGATAGTTCCGCCCGAGCTGGGCGATCATTCGGCAACTAACGGGCCCATCTTGGCGGGAAGCCGTGCCCATGCGGGGCGATCGGGATCTTCCGCCGACAGGGCTTTCGGTCCTCCGTTTCGGGAAGCCAGGGGGAAACTCCTTTGTCTTCAGGAGAGCCTCTTCATGTGGTGGGGGACGACCGGATAGACCGTCGTCCTTGATCGGACAACGGGTGTAGTGGATGCGGCACGACAACGTCGATGCCGGTTCATTGGGCAGGCTTGGTCGCACTGCCGGTTGGTTGTGGATTCATCTTGGCTCTCCTGAGGTGAAGCCCCCTTATCCATACGGAGTGACTCGAGGCTCTGGCAGCTTGAGAAGTCTTCAATATGTTGATCTTTATCGGCTTTCGTGCTTCGGTGGGTCGGGTCATTCGTCATTATGGCTTGGTCACCGATGATCATATTTTGGGTGCCAACAAGGGCTTGCTAGAATGTTAAATTCTTGAAATACTTGATTGAATACCGATTTCTTGGAAATACTTGGCAATTACTTGCTAGTTCTTTATTGATACAACTTATTAAAATTCATGTGATACTCTCTTGATACAATTCTTGATATTCTTGCTTGACCCACATGCATCATTATACCGCATGAACTTATAATTAACTTAAAGATTGTTAGAGCTTGAGATATAAATCCTACTGAGTGATTCGCTCATCCAGTTGCAATTCTAACGATTTTCAGGAAATTTGGATAGCGACTACCACCCGGATGGGAATGATACCGAGTGATGAGTGCTAGAGTCACCAATTGGTGTACCGCCAGCTAGTCTTATGTCTTACCTTGTATTTTTTTTCAAGTGATTGTTAAGGCTTGTAATCGTATGGTACATTTTGGTCAATTATGATTAAGTTGGATTGTATTATGCCAAAATATATAGCATTATGAATTAATTTGGGATGTTATTATGCTGGTTAAATAATTGTCAAATTGGACCATGGTATTATGTTCAACCTTTGAGTCAGCAATAGAATTACCGAGTACTATGCGCGCTCTGACTTTACACGAATGACATGATCTATATAGACGCGTCACGCATCCGGGTATCTTCCGCACTCTCGGCGTGACAGTCAAAGTGCAATGGAGTAAATCATGGCCACACGAAGCAACATGGGAAACCGAAGAAGCCATGCGTAAAAGATTCCAGGAGATATTTGAATGTAAGTACACTCTCCTTAGCAAATCTTATTACGATAAATTTGGAGACCAAATTCTTTTTAAGTGGGGGAGGGTGTAACGCACGAGAATTTTCTGGATTAAAATATAATTTAATCCATTTAAAAGTCCTATATCAACTAAAGGGCTAAGCCCAACTCAAATAGGCCCAAAGACCCATTTCCAAGACTTTTAGACGCAAGTCCATTAATAGAAACGTAAATTAGGTAATTTACGGATTTAAATTGGGATATCTTCATCAATTAGGAGATACATGGGAGATAATACAAAAATTTGAAAATTTTGGACCTTTTGAAGCTTGGCGGTCTATCGCGCGATCGCCAGACCCACCCTAGCGGTCCTGCTATGACCGCTAAGCAACCCCAGTTCCGTAAATGGAAGAAACGTGAAAAAGCTTGGATCTTTGACGATCAAATCACCTTAGATCGAAGCTTCCTGGCGTGGAAGACTCTCTAGAACTGTCTAGGGATTAACTCTACTCCAATTTAGAACTCTAGGTTTGATCTAATCCCTTAAATCCTAGGTGAACCCTATAAATCTCGTGCATTTCGGAGGTAAGGAATAAATCTCGTGCATTTCGGAGGTAAGGAAACTCTATCTCAAGTTGGTTATTTAGAACTTTATGTTCCTCTTAGTTTTAGCTAACTACCCTCAAATTTTCGTGCTAGAAGACCCAGCGGTTGCAGAGTTAGAGCCTCTGCAAGTCGCTGGATCGCAACAGACTGCACAGTAACCAGTGCGACGGTCCAGTGGAGATCTGGAAAATAGAAGCCCTAATCGAGATATTTAAGAGTTGATTCTTTAGAACTTTCTATTCCCCTTCGTAACATCTACCTACCCTCCAATTTTCATGGATTTGGGTCAAGAGGATCGGGAGATAGAGGGACGGGAAGTTACTGGTTTGGCACAGCACGTGTAGGAACTAGGGTCCACTTCCAGGCAGAAATCTAAAGTCTAGGGACCGAGTTAAAGGTAGGTTATCTCATGAAAAGGCTAAATTCTTATGTTAGGAACAAAAGTCCTATGTTACCTCCTATCTTCATTGATTGTACATGACGAATTTGATATTTTACTATCACTGCACATATAGGATATTCATGCATGCATAGTTCCTACCCTTAATAACGAAATTGATAATTCTAATTTAAATCATGACTACCATGCATCTCCATGTCTTAATATGGTTTTTGGCATGATTTACCATACATCTATCTACCTTAAATTAGTATGTAGTTCAGTTTTATTCGAAGAAACGGTCTTCCTTAGACCGCATGAATCCCTTAGCGGTCCTACGATAGACCGCTAGCGCCCATAAAACAGTCCTCCCGAGACCGCTTTCATTTTTTGAGTTCTGTATTATTGTTAACCCGAAACATAATGCAGAACAACCCTAATTATCATACGATAAGCCTAGCTAGTAGTTCTTACTCATGTTTCAAGTACTTTACTTATACACTTGGTTACATTAATTGTTCATCACAGTAGATTTCATGTTTCTTTATACACTTTAGACTTATTTTAAACTTATGTTAATTTCATGCCAAAATCTATACTCTTGTATTAATGATCATAATTTTATATGGTTTATGGACTTGTCTAGTTTTGATTTGATCGATGTTTTACCATGATCCCTTCTCATTTTGAGTCTTTTCTTAAGTATATGGCACGTATTCTGGTACGATGTCATTAGATACACTTTGCACATTAAGCACACAATCTTAGACTTGTGATCCTCTCCGTTGGATATTCCTTCTACCGGAATATGTGATCTTGTTTCAAGGCCTCCATAAGACTCCGCGAGCCTGGGGTTCCCACTAGGACGCCGAGCTGGTTGTATTTTCAAAATCCAATTGTTTAGAAAGCACTTAACTGGTGTTTTTTTTTGTGTTGTGGACCTTAGCGGCCTATGGACGACCGCCAGAGATACCTAGCGGCCATTTACATGACCGCCAAGGATGCCTAGCGGCCCTGCCTTGACCGCATGGTTCTAGTTTAGTTGTTTCATTGACTCTATTTCTAAACGGTCCAGTCATGACCGCATAGATCAGAAAACGGTCCAGTAAACGACCGCTATTTCCATAAACGGCCCCGATATGACCGTTTGATGTCAAAGTCTTGATTAACCCAAGGTTGGACCGAAGGGTTGATTTTATTATGATCTTAGATGGTCTATTGATTATCTAGAATCTCATACTTTGTTTCCCAAGCTACCTAATGAATTATGGAAATGAAAGAATATGCCGTTATGTTGTCGATTTTTCTCCATGGCATAATCTTGTTCTAAATCACTCTTTGAACTCTCGTATTCTTAATTGAAGCATTCTTATCTTGATATTTGTTATCATGGAACCATAGTTTGAACTTGTTACATTATTGGCCATATTTATATTTCTCGTGGAAGTAGCTTGATTTATAACTTGAAAATGCAAGAGCGGACACGGACAGTGTCCAAGGGCTCAACTCTAGTCCCCTCAGCAGATAGCCGGAAACATACTATAAACTATGGGGTATGATGAACACTGGCGTCGCATTGCGCTAGGAATACTTTTTTTATAAACGAGTGAAGATCCACGAGACAATCTTGTAAAATTACATGCTTGCTAGTATATTCTCATTACATGACTTTCTAGTGCATAGCCTTTATGGTTATGAAAAAAGTACATTCTTGTTCATGAAAGGCCAAACTTACATTCTTGTTGTATACCTATTCAATCATGCTCTCATATCTCAATCGTGATCATATCATGTTGCTTGTGTTACTTTGGTTTTACACCGCATGTTTTACCATATTTCATTTATCTTTACTCTAGAGCTAAAATTTTAATTACTTAAACACTGCCTTCATGTTGATACGAAGATACCTACTGAGCATGTGTGCTCATTCCCTACTTTTCCAATCTTTTTCAGGAAATACTAGCGGGTCGGATTCAGACTATTCAAGTGATGGATCTGAGAGTGATTAAAGAATGAGCAAAGTCTTAGATTGTCATTAGTTGATAGTCAAGAGTTGCTATATAATTTTCTATTTTTATTTGAGTCTAGTAGTCAAAGAGCCAAGATTTGACCTTATGTACTTTTGATTATTATTTAAATAAAGTAAAGATTTTGTCCAGATATTGTGCATTCATTTATTATGTGTGAATGTGTTAGCGCTCTGATTATATTGCTCACTTGAGGTGTACTAGCCGGCTGTTCATGTTCCCGATTATTTCCGCTGCATAATCTCAAGGCGTAATAGGAGGTGCCCTCAATGCCAGAAATTCTCCAATCTGCACCACCGACCGGCTACGCAACTACACACCCTGATGGAGCCACGCTCATTTCCTCAGTGGCGGGTGGACATATTGGGCCCCTTCCCCGAAGCACAAGGGAGGAAGAAATTCCTCATGGTTGCTATTGACTATTTCACCAAATTGGTCGAGGCTGAACCATTAGGAAGGATTACAAGCGAAGCAACATGGAAGTTTGCACTACGAAACATCATCTGCCGGTTCGGGATCCCAAAAGTTCTCACGACCGATAATGGCAGTTAATTTGCGAGCACCGCCTTCCAGGAGAAGTGCTCGGAACTGGGAATCTGGAATCACTATACTTCAGTGGGGCACCCTCAAGCCAATGGATTGGTGGAAAACGCCAACAGAACGCTCCTCCACGGTTCAAAACTCGGCTGGACCGAGCAGGCGACTCATGGATCGACTCAATCCCGAGCATCTTGTGGGCCCACAGGACCACTGCCAAAGCCAATATGGGTGAAACGCCCTTCCACCTCGCATACGGGACGGAGGCAGTGGTTCCAGTGGAGATATCCAACCCCTCGCTGCGAGTGTGACACTTCGATGAGGCCAGAAACAACCAGGTAATACGAGAAAACTTGGATCTACTCGAAGAAGATAGAGCAAGCGCCCAAGTAAAACTCGTAGCATATTAACAAAAGTTGGCCTAGTACTACAATGCCAGAGTCAAGGAACGACACTTTTCCCCGGAGATTTGGTACTATGGCGAGTAAGCGTGGCAGACCCCAGGGGAGCCGCTGGAAAGCTCGCACCAAATTGGGAAGGCCCATACAGGGTAACTGAAGTACTCATCAAAGGAGCATACATGCTGGCAATGTTGGGGGGGCAAGAGGTACCCAGGACATGGAATTCTGTCAATCTTAGAAAAATTTTCCAGTAAAGCGTCACCAGTCGTATTCAACCAAGGTAGCATACGGGTTCCCTAGAGGCGAGCACCGCTCCCCTTGGAAACACTCAGGTAACCTACAAGTTCCCTAGAGGCGAGCACTGCTCCCCTTGAAAATGATCAGGTAACCTACGGGTTCCCTAGAGGCGAGCACTGCTCTCTTGGAAACACTCAAGTAACCTACGGGTTCCCTAGAGGCGAGCATTGCTCCCCTTGAAAACGATTAGGTAACCTACGGGTTCCCTGGAGGTGAGCACTACTCCCCTTGAAAATGATCAGGTTACCTACGGGTTCTCTAGAGGCAAGCACCGCTCCCCTTGAAAACACTCAGGTAACCTACGGGTTTCCTAGAGGTGAGCACTGCTCCCTTTGAAAACGATCAGGTAACCTACGGGTTCCCTAGAGGCGAGCATCGCTCCCCTAGGAAATGATGGCAGCATGGAAACATAAGACACAAACACTGTGAAGCATGCACACGGAAAAGCCACCCAAGGGCGCGCATGAGTCTTCCATCAAAAGGTACACATCGACATGGACCCAAACTAGAGAATGTTATTTCTTTAGTCATAATACAAGCTGCCAAAATCCAAAAGTAGTCAGAATACAAGCTACAAAAAACCCAAAAAACCCCTCTCACATAGCCGTCGTGCGAGCATACAAGAAAATGAGACCACGGAAGCACGATCCTGTCCCCAGCTCCTCGTGGCGGTAATAGACGACCGCTCCCCGGCCTGCCTGTTCGGAGGTAGCGGATCAACAGTGGAAGTCGCCTATGCCAGAGAAGAGGACTGAACTCTCCACGCTAGAAGACCACACCTAGCATCCCTTTTGATCCACGGAAGCAGACCAACTAGGGACACCGCTGGCGAAGAGGCCTGCACTAGGATGGAAGACCAGCCAACCCGTCCACCCCCGATTGACGGGGGGCAGTGGAGCAATAAAGCCCACCCATGACGAAGGCCGACATAGCACGCTGGCCATGCCTGTAAACTGGAAAGCAAGGCCGACTGCCCTGCCTACCGTCATCTTCGGGCAGAGAAATGCTCCCCTTAGCTCGGGAAGGTACCTCGTCGCGCACCTACATGCCAAGAAGCACGGAGGAAAGCAGTCACAACCATGCAGTAAGAAGAAGGGAGGATTCTATTCAGAAGTAGAGGGGATAAATACAAAGATATCTCCCGTCCCCTTAAGGACGTAACCTGTCCGGTTCAAGAAGCAGAACCCCCCTGTCAGCATACAAGCGGTTAACTTTATCCAAGGCCTCCCGCCAACCGTCCAAGTACCCGATCCGGTATTGCTCAGAGATGGGACCATTCGCTCTCGGCTCCGGCCACTGCCGCCACGGAGCCGGCAGGGGCTCCCTCCGGAGGATCAGGGGTTGGCGACAAGCCTGCAAAGATTCATCGTCCGATGAGGTACCAGATTCTCCTGATGACATCCCGTGGAAGAACTCTCTCCTAAAAACTCGATCATTCGGGGATGGTCGTAAGGTCATCGCAAAAGTCGCTATTTATAAGAAGAAGCGAAGTCCCCAGAAGAGTGAAGACTCCTACTGCCTTTTCAAATCCATAGAAACCGAGGCGACAAATCCCAAAAGTCACGCCCTTCCAGGGTAATCCTCGAAGGTGCCATTCTGTAACCCCAGGGGATTGCATGGCCACCAGAAGGAAAGGAGATTTACGAAAGAGATTTCGGAGTTTACGAAAAAGAGGAAAGTCTTCTATTCAAAAGGCCAAAAAGCTTACAGGGGAAAGGCAACCACCTCAATAAAGACAGAAAGGAATTTGGAAGAAACGGCTAGGGGTACCCTCCTAAGGGTTCTCCCCGGCAACACAGTCATGTGATCTGGCCTCCTCGTGCTAGTGTGAGGCACCAGCTCTGGAGGAAGGTAAGTCCTCGGCTGGACCCACCGCGCGTTCCTCCACCGCTGGGACGTCAGCGGGTGCCCGCTCGTCAGTGCCCAGCCCCGGCGCCTGCTCCTCGGCCCTAGCCACCTCATCGCTAAGCTCGTTCTCTCCCTCACTGGCCTCCGGGCCATAAGGTGTCGATGGAGCTTGGAGAGATGGTACCAAGGAGCCAAGCCTTCCAGTTGTGGCCATGACGGCAGCACTCCAGCCCTCCTGGAAGTCACGATCGCGTGCCGGTCCAAAGAACTCCAGATCCACCACGGTCAACTCATCCCGGTAGGCCGAAGAGGAGCGAAAATTCTTCACTATCTCCTCGCCAGCAGTGGACATCAATGAGCGCAGCTCGGCAACCTGCACCTTCACCTCCTCCGCTCGGGCTTCAACGACTTGGACCTGTGCCGCCAACTCGGTTGAGCGGGTTCCAGCCGTCTCAGACTGAACACGAAAGAAGTCGGAATCCCATTCCATCTCGGCGAGGACCAGCCCCAACTGATGCAGTTGGTCATGAAGCTCAGAGTTTTTGGCCTCAGACGTCTTCAGGCGCCCTTCCAGCACCTCACAGTTGGCCGACAGCTCCACCTGAATGGTATGATTGGCCTCCAGCTCCCGGGCAAGACCACTGAAGTGGTGCCTCCACAAGCCAAAAGCCCTAATGGCCGAGCACGCGCTCCTCGCGGTTAAGTATGTTAACTCTTCCTCGACCCCCGAACCGAACACGCCGGAGCGCTCGCGCCACCGAACACTCTTGCTCATAAGGTCCATGAACATCGCAATTCCCGCCTGCCTGGACGTAGCATCCTCAGGCGGCAAGAACTGAGCACGCGATGGGACCTCCAGCGGCAGAGTATGAATGGCGTCGTCAGCAACGGGGGCTTTGCCCTTATCGTGCCCCTCTCCCACAGGGGCAGGCACGGGGGAAGGGATTATCGACTCTCCAGTCGGTGGCGGCAGCAGAACCTCAGGTGGAGGTACCTCGGACGGCGGCGGCGGCAGAGCCCGACTACGAGCCGGAGCAGAAACTCTGCCCCTCTTCCTCGAGCGACGCTGGCTGTCCAGTGCCACCAGCTCATCCACCGCCAGCGGAGCACGGTCACCACCGGCCATGGTGGACTCTCCCTCAGCAATGCTAGCGGCTCCTTCGGAGATATCTCTTCGGGCACTGGACCCGCCGCTGGCCACTGAAGCTACCGTCGAGCTCACCAGGGGGACACCCGCGGGGATCGAATACTGCAGCCTCCCTGGAGCGAACGTAACCTCGGCCTGGGGGGCAACGATTGTCACTTGGCCGGCCCCCGGCTCGACACGGTCTGCAAGACCAGGGGTACACCGCGACAGCTGCACGACCTCGTAGCGCCACGCCGGTATTTCCGGCGCCCCTAGAATCAAGCCAAAATCTGGTCAGTCCAGTTCACCTCCAACACAACTGGACGGGGATTCAAGGTCGGTACCCTGTGGTAATGGGGGACTCAACCCCAATTCTCGGAGCACCCCCGGAGTCAGCACGAAGTCGGCATTGGCAAGAGGAAACTTGAGGATAGCGTTTATCTTCTTGGAATCCTCTGCGGTGGCTGGAGGCTTCCTATCGGCCCAGACAGGGTGGCAGCCCCTATGCCTCCAACCGCCAGTGGAGTCGCGATCACTTGACTTGGTGATATACACATAACGCTGCGCCCAGCCCTTGAGGTTAGACGCGGCAGCGGAAACTTGGACGATATTACGGTTGGACCGAGCCTTGAAGTACGCATAGGCTGTATCGGCCGGACAGCGTTGAAAACTGTAGAACTGCTGGAAGAGATGCACACTGGGCTCCACCGACGCCCTCCGACACGCGAAGATTAACCCACAGAGGACGTGGTAAGAATTAGGGGACAACTCTCCTGGATGTCGACCCTAATGATGGAGGACGGACTCATTGAAAGGGGGAACAGGCAGACGAAAGCCCGCCGGGAAGGATGCCACGGGAACCATGATACCACTCGGAGGCAGGTTGAGTTGGTCGTCGTCAACGGTCGGGAAGAGAATGTCGAACTCAGGGGGAATCTGAAAGGCTTCCCGTAGCTCGTGGACCACCCTGTACGCTACTAATGACGGGGAACGGGGTTGACTTGGGCCAGCGCCCGAAGTGCTCGGGACGCTACTGTAAAAACCCAAGATCCGGATACCGGGAAGGCCCGATACCATTCGAATCCGGACCCGCCGCCCACGAGCCGGGAGGGATCGGAAGGGCTAAAAAAAGTGTGGAGGCACAAAGAAATAGGAAGTAAAGCAGGACAATACAACAATTAACAGAAATAAATAAACAACTACTACAACAACAGAGTCCAGTCTAACAGAAAGTACAGTCTAAAGTAGTAAAGCGTACCACATGTCGAGTGAACACTCGGCCCGAGGAGCTGGCAACTGAGAACCTCCGAACAGCACCCTCGAACCTCGAGGAAGAACCGCCACACCTGAAAAGCAGGGATGAGTCTCCAAAATAGAGACTCAGTAGGGATCCCACGGAATCCCAACCAGAAACAACGGCGGTAGCGGAAAGGAAAGCTACAACGACAGCAGCAACAGCGAACCGGTGGCCGGTCAAAACTCGGCACTACAGCTACTCCTACCGTACCAGAAAATACACCCCGATCTCACGGTCGGGGGCAATCGAACCACACTAGTACCACTTACCGAAGTAAAAACCCACGGCAACCACGCCGTAGAGGCCTGTCTCCCAGGACACGGCCAACTTGGACACGCTGTCCAAGGTGCAACCCCGACCACCCAGTCGCGAACACCGCACCAACAAGACGCAACCTCGGTAAAGCTACTAGCATCAGTCTCACGACACGAAAACCGACACACGCGTCACGGCCAAACAACCGGAACTCAACGGTCAACATGACCAAAAACCCGAAGGTCGAAGTCACAGAGACTGACAGTCTGTCACTCCCGACTCGACAGGAGTACCTCCCTCTAGAAGCAAGGCCGGATGCGTCCACTGACGTCTTAGTCCGCGCCTTAGGTGTCTCCCTCCAGCCTAGCAAGAACTGAGACACCGTACAAGTAACCACAAAACAAGTGACTAGCTGGGGTCGCGCTCGTCAGCGCGGGTCCAACCGCCCCCAACCACGTGTGCACACACAGACCATCCGTCCCTGGTCTGGCCCTTTGACCGGTTTTCCCCTCAGCCGGACTCTCGCTGCTAGACGCGGGGCCCGACGGAAACCAATCTAAAACCGTCCTCAGGGTAGCCTATCCACCACTCTCTGGTGGGACCACTAAACGTGTAAGCATGCTACGACTAGTGGAGGGTCACTGAAGGAGTAGACTCTCAAGTCAACAGGAAACAACGTCCGAACCCGATGAAGTACGGGGACCGTCCCACGTACCAGCACCATCGCACGGTGACCACAGTCGGAGAAGAAACGTGACTCACAGTCCACGGGCCACGCAGAAACGTAGACGCACGGTTCCCAAGGTAGCTCACAAGCCGCCAAACTGAATCCCACTCTCAGGGAAAAGCGGGAACCCTCCAGCCCTAGGCTGGACAACTGGACTCGCAGTTCTAGGCCTTACTCGTGGCCCACTCGGAAACCTCTTTCCGGAGAAACTCACGGCGTGCGGGGAACCCTCGCCGCACTCGCACCGATGCACGGTGACTCGATCAAGCGTAACACAAAAGCCCAGAACATGAAGAGTCACCCAGACTCTCGAACCCATATGCACGCTAAACGAGGTAGCACGGTCCTCCCAACACCCTCAAAATATGGACACAAAACCCTCGGGGTGTCTAGGACATCTAAGAGATCGCAAGTCGACCACTGGGTCCCAACCAGGTCGACCAGGTACCTACACAACGCGAAACGATCGTGGCAAGCACGAATAACCACTTCGGCATGACACAGTGCCTGGCGGTCTATCTTTGGGCCGTTACAGCTGTAACGGTCCAAGGATAGGCCGTCACAGCACCCTGACGGTCCAACTCAGGAGCGTCAGACACTCGGTGCAAAACCGGCTGTGACGCGCCAATCCTGGTGCGTCATAGGCCCAGACGCACCCAATCCAATGCGTCAGAAGGCGAGAAGAAACCGGCTGTGACGCACACCGCTCGGGGCGTCACAGGTTCTAATGGACCAAACTTGGTGCGTTAGAAGATAGACCAAAACAGGTTGTGACGCACACCCCTCGGGGCGTCACAACCCCTAACGTACCTACCTAGGCGCGTTAGAAGAAGGGATACGTCAACTCTGACGCACCCAAGCAAGGGCGTCACAGAGCTCTGACGGTCCACCCCTGGTGCGTCAGAGTCTTAGGACCCCAATCGGTCAAAATCATGAAACACGGATGTAACGGTCAGGTCCAGGCGCGTTACACCCTTTGACGGTTTATCGTAAGACCGTCATAGCGACCGACGCCCTACCGACACTACAAACCTCTGTGACGCACCCACCTTGGGGCGTCACGGCATGAAACGCACCCACCCTGGGGCGTCACAGCCTGTGACGGTCACTGGAAGGATCGTCACACCGTCCCGAGAGCGGGACGGCGGGAAACGACCCAAAAACTTCACCACGCCCCCATACCTCCACGGGAGAGGGGGAAAACAAGGGGGAAGCCCCCAAATAGCCCCTAGCATGCATCTACGGCCTCAGATCGGCCAAAAACGCGATGGATCGGCGGATCGACTCACAACCCAAAAAACATGGATTTTTCCCAAAAATCCCCAAATACGCCCGCTCGGCTCACTGCGGCCTACAAAACTTGCGAGAAAGGTAATGCACGAGCTGGTGGTCCATCTCCCTACCTCCATCGAAGAAACGACGCGCCGTGGACGCCGATCCACAAAGAAAATGCCGTGAAACCCTCGCCGTTCCACGAACCCACGGCCGAGCTTCCACGCGCCACCGGTCCTCGATCCTCAACCCGTTCCCCGTTCCTCGCCTCCCGCCATCGCCGCCTCGCCCTCCTCCGCCACCGTCGGCCACCCGGGGAGATGGGGAGAGAAAGAGATGAGAGAAAGTGAGAAAGAGAGAATGAGAGGGGGAGAGAGAAAAGGGTTAATATATAGAAAAACCCAGAAATTGTAGAAATTTAGAAAATTATAAAAAATTATCTCCGCGATCCTCAGGAAGAGCACAACGCAGTGGTAACGTCCCTGTTGTGCCCCTTGTGCCTTGATGATGTCATATTGTTTTGATGATAGCAACCACTAATGAATCATGTGAGAGAATTAATAAATGTCCTGCATGCTTCATACTTCTTCATACTTCAGCATATATAGTTCATACATTGAGAGTAAAAGGGGTGTGCGTTGACACAGTATGGGCATTGCATTGACGCAGCTATACGGTGCATTGTCTGTTCTCTGCATCAGGTCTATTCTAGTTCGTGCATAGCTTGCATTGGTGCATTAATTATAGTTGCACGCCACATAGTCAGTGCATTGACCATCTCTTGCATATCACTGATCGATGCGCGTTTGCATGTGTTAGCCATAGTTAGTGCACTTGTTTGTTTCATGCGTACACTAAGTCTGCACACGGTTGGTTTGATGACTGAGCAAGTCTATACATCCATTAGCTGATGACTGAGCAAGTCTATACATCTGTTAGCTCAGCTCGTGGCTTAGTCAGTGCATCCGTGTTCATTGTGCATGTGTGCATCTTTCTCATCAAAGTCTGTACATTCTTTGGTGGCTAGTCTGTACAGCCTCCGTTGTTTCACTCGACCAAGTCAGTACAGCCAGTTTTCTTCATGCATATGCAAAGTCAGTGCATCACGTTGCCTTATGCATACACAAGTACACAAAGTCTGTACAACCTGTGATGATACTAGCAATTAAGTTCGTGCATTAATTCATAAGTTTGTACAACCGTTGCTGGCACGAGCATTTAAGTTCATGAATCATCACACTAGCAAGTCTGTACATCGTTGTCGCATGCACACTAAGTCCATACACTCGTTGATGGCATGTCCGAGCATTCATCTTCAATGTGCATACTTTCCTATATGCATATCGCATTACAAGCCAGCAAGTCTGTACATCGTCTTGTACATTGCACACAAAGTCTATACATTCTCTGGTGGCACGTCCGTGCATTCACCTTCATTGTACATACTTTCTAATATGCATACTGCATTATGTGCATCAAGTATGTAAAGGCTTAGATCAAATCTCGAGCCAACTCTGTGCTTTAACCTTTGCAGGATATCTGCTCGAAGAAATTAAGAAGGGCACGTGATCCAATAATGAATGATGTGCCAGGATCGTGACACGTGTAACGCAGTGAGCTGAAATGCTGCCGCGTGGTCAAGGCGCTCTGGGCGGGAATTGTGGAGGACACACGCCCACCTCTCTGATGCTATAAATAGAAGACTTCTCTATCTAGATAAATTGATCGTGCAAGAAGATCTATGTGTGCTATTGAGAACAGAATAAAAAGAGAGAGTGCAGCAGAGAAGAAAAGAAACGATCCAGAGAGAAGAGAAAAAGATAGTTGAGTGAGAGGAGTCTGAGAGACTTTCTCTGAATGATTGTTCATCAGTTTCTTGGTTCAGATATTAGAACTGAGATTGCTCATTGTGAGCTACATTCCATTTGAGATTTCTTGTTTGTCGTTTGTTTCTATTTTGTTTTCTGAAACCTTATTTTCAAGCTGTTAGTCAGCAGAGTTAATCTGTATTGCTCAGCGGGCAGAGGGGGATTCCTCTGGACGGGTTAAGCTGTAGTCCCCAGCGGTTGACAAAGCTGTAATGCCCAGCGGTCAAGCTGTTAGTCAGCGGTTGTAGGCAAGCTGTGAGGCCCAGCAGTTGAAGCTGTGAATCAGCGGTTGAAGCCACATTCCAGGTTGGAGTGTGGGGTGGACGTAGATCTCGGGTTTGAGATCGAACCACCTTAAAAACTTTCTGTCTCCTGTGTGATTGCCGTGCGAATTGTTGTGCATCATGATCATTTCCATTATACGCTGTAGATGCATGCTTAGGTCCGTTTAAGTTCAGATCTGCTATAGTTGGATTTCTGTGACTGCTCTCTCTTACATTTCTGCCGTCCAACAGCAGTTTGTTTTATTTCCGCACTAGAAACTGTTGCAGTAGATTTTATTGGGTGACTGATCTATTCACCCCCCTCTAGATCGTTCATAGACCCTCATCAGTCCCGGAGTCAGAGAACGCCACGGTTCGCCCTGCACAGAGTTCCGAAGACACATCAGGGAAAAATACGTGTAAAGCACAAAATACACTCCTAGACCCAATAAAATGGTCCGAAAAATATTCAAAAAAATATGGGGCATTACAGCTGCCATGGCCAGGGTCCACTTCTTTGACAAAACATGTGGGACTAGTGCGAAGGGCTCTCCTATGAGGAGGCATGACTATGAGGGCTTGAAAACGTAAAGGGGGAAGAAAACCCTCACCAGGCGGTGGAAGAAGATGCCTACGACGAGCACGGCAACCGACATGACGTGGATGGAGTCTTTGGGGAAGCCCCACGATGACCCTTATAAACCACTCACGACAGACCGGCGCCTCCAAGCCGAGAGGTAGGTGAAAAGGAGCCCGTCGCTATCGCGGTACGGTCGTCAATGCCAGACGCCTGTTCGGAGCCCGCGCTCCCAGACAAAACAAGACCTATGTCATGATTACAGTAGTGGCGCCTGCCACCACCGGAGGCGCCTTGCGTGCCAAGCATCCGCCAAACCCATCGATGCCCGCACTACAAGGAGATCGACTTCTAATCCCACACTCTAATCGACACTCTCCTGCTCGACTCTCAGCCCCCTGCAGAGTGCTCGGCAACTGAGAGTAGGGGGGAAGTGAGAAGGGTAAAATTGACCCGACCCATGATCGGCCCAACAAACGACGGTCCCAAACCGGCCCCGCATCCACAACACGCCCAAGGGGCGCTCTGCAGTCGCGGCCCATCTAGGCGCGACCCATTAGGATTCAACATCGGAGTCGACAGCACAGGAAAGCTACGGCCCAGGTGCGATGATCACCGGAGACCCCTCAGACGACCGACCGTTACCCCTCATGACGTCGGCCTCGACTCCACAACGGGCGAGCACGCCCCACGGGCGCAGTAAGACTCGCCCAGGGACCAGCCGACGCCGAGGTAATCGCCCTCCAACGGGAAACTCCCTCCAAAATCGCTGGAGACGTTACTCCACTACGCACGCCCTTCCCCGCTATGGGATATGGCTCCTTCTTCAGGACAACCCCCTATAAAAAGGACATCGACAGAGAAGAGAAGCACGGTGGTTTATTCTGTCAAATCACTACCCAAGAGTACAGAGCTACTAGCCTACTCACGGAAAGAGAGAGGTCACGATCAGAGAGAAACGCCCTCCTGCACGACCTTACCACCCAGCGAGCACTCTCCGAGTGGACGTTGGGAGCGGCGAGCACTCGTTTGGAGGATCTCCAGGGCTCCTCGATCTCCTTCCTCGACCTTTATCTTAACCTCTCTCTCTAGCTCTTCTCTACTCTCTACTAGTCCATTGTTGACTTAAACCTCGGAGGGTTATCCCCTGGGATAATATCCGAGACTCCTTCTGATGTCATTTTGACTTCTAGTGTGTGCAGACTTCCACGAGTGCTAGACGATTTCTCCACTCAATAAATAAAGAAGATGGTACGTAATATAGAAATCATATTTCAGCCTCTATAAGTATATTTTTTAATTTTTTAATTTAATTTTTTAATTATTTAAAAAAATTTAGAGATATCCAGATAATTTCTCGTAATGTTATTTTGGGGAAAAAACAACTATAGATGGATGTACCGTGTAAGCAGTGCGCAACAAATATTACCCGTCCACCCTGAGCGGGTTAAGTTAGTTTGCACTTTGCACCTCCTAAAACCCTCGGAAATCCCCCGTCTCATTTCGAATTGAGAGAGTTCAGCGAGGAAAGAGAGAGAGGGACACTGGGCGCAGCGCGCATAGATACACTCAGTAAGAAGGAGAGAGAGGGTGAGAGAGAGAGGCGCGCGACACCGCCGGGCAGGGCATCGGCGATGGCAGGGGCACCCAAGGAGAGCATCGCCGGCGCCATCAACCTCACTCCGCACAAGATCGCCGTGTGCCACCTCATCCAGTACTTCGCGCCGGGGGCGCAGGCCACGTTGCCCGTCCCCTTCAAGTCCGTCGCCCAGCACAACCGCCTCGGCCTCTTCCTCTTCTCCCTCACCCGGGTATTCTTCCTCCTAGATCTCTTTCTCCTAGTTTTCTGGCTTATAAATTTGTGTCCTTCCTCCCGATGCTACTTAACCATGAATTATTGGATGTTGTTCCATGCAAGATGTGGAAAACGGGAGAAAGGAGCTCCGTGGCTTATAAACTTTTGTTGTTTCGTCCGAATCTGCTTTTGCTTTTAGCATTTCGTCTGTTTTGAATGGACTGATATTGCTTATTTCTTGTTTTAACTGTGAATCACTGGATGTTGTTCGATGCAAGATATGGAAAGCAGAATAAAGGAGCTCCATGTCATGAAACTTATGTGCTCCAAACCCTATTGTCCTCTTCGTCAAGCCATATTCTCAGTCAGAAATCTCATTCCAACAGTTACTTTGGCCACATGATGGAACCAAGACCACAAAACTTGTCCTATCCCCTTTGCTCTGCTGCGAGGATGCCATTTCCTGATCTGAGAAGAAATTTCGGCCACACTATCTTCTTGACGTTAAATCTTTACGAATATGGAGAACCGTGTAGTCTATTCTCTGCTTGAATATTGTGGGCTATGAATTTGGTGATCGAGTTGCTAATAATGTTTCATTCATAGTTGAAAACAGAAAGCTAATGGGTACCAAATAAATAACAGTGTCTGATCACATGACCAAATGGATACCTTTGCCAGGTTAAGTCTATTAATGTGACCTAGGGGTAAGACACGGTTGTCCCCTTGTGGGAAGGTGGGAGACAGTTATTCAATGCATTTTCTGTGGCTGATATGTACTGGTCCCTCACCATATCCCCCTCCCTCTTCCACCAATATGGTGGCCTACGACTCTGCCCTTGTCTATATCGGCATTTGACCAAGTCAAGGGCTGTTGCTGCAGTAGAGAATAGTTGTTTGGGAGGCCTGCAGAGGTCAGAAAGGTTAGGATAATGATAATGGTACGGACATAGATAAATATGCACCACAGAAGCATGTATCAGGAATATCCACACATCAAATTAAGTTACTAGATATCCTAAGATAAAAGAACCTGTAAAGTGCACTGCATCATGTATTCTGGGGGAGAGTTGACTGCTATTTGCTATACTATGTCACCTTTGGAGCATCCATTGATGATGTCCCAAACCTGCCACTTGTGACAACAAAAAAGTGAGAGTGAGTTCATCTGCACCTATATAAGGTAGTCTACTATACTACCCCCAAAATCTAGCATGGTGCAAAGTGAATGGTACTAGCAAGAGAAACATTGACAGTCAAAAGAAGTGTAGAGTAAGAATGACGCAAGTGACAGTAGAATGGTAGCTAGATGTTGACTAACTTGCTGTTCTCAATTATGTTCTTTCTTTTTCAGTTGCATAGTTTCACATTTGCAGTTACTTGATTGCATGATGTCACAGTGTAACAATCTTAGAGTTCTACAGTGTTACATTCTTATTGTTGTGCAACCATACATTCTTGCTGTTGCACAGTATTACAATGAATTATTCTTGGTGCCATAAGCAGTAAAGGTTTCCCAATTTCTCTTTCTAACCAGATGGCTCTTTTTACATCATAAAGCCTCTAAACTATAAAAACCATATGAGGAAGTAATAAATCACAAAACTGACATGGTCATTGACTGCATTAGCCACAGTTGTACAGTTGCATGGTGATAACCTGAACTGAGTTGACAAGCTCAAACTGGCCTCCACCAAACTGCCTTAACCAGGATGCTGCTTGTCCTCAAACATGAGGCAAGTACACGGATAAACTGGGTCTCATGATGTTTCACAGCCATGTCATCCTAGAATTTGACCATCTGCATAAAGGCGAAGACACCACTTATTATCCTATTGATCACTAAAGGCTCGAGACCTAGATTCTTATCCCATATTTGCAATGCACCTTTAGTTGCAATCATGGCTTTAACGGCCTTTAGATGCTGGAGCATCTGGAAAGAGTGGGATGATGCCATCTTCAAGGCAAATGCTATATTGAGAATGTTATGTTATAGAACTTTGTCTTATCTATTTAATTGAAGCTGATTCATACTTAAGATTCCTGCTGAGTGTTGGGCAAGGGAGTTTAAGCATTCGTCCTTTGCTTTGTACCTCTTTTATGAGAGGGTAAGGAATCTCTCTTCCCCTCTTTGGCTAAACTATCTCTGTTTAGCAATAAAATTGGTAGTACAGTCTACCTCCTTTCCAAAAAATGGCTTTAGCAGCCATATATTCAAGTTCCAGACCTTACATCTTATTAATATTGATATCATGTAGACTCCATAGATCCTGTACTTTTTTATTATGTTGAATTGTGTGACTCCCTTACATTCATTTTTTTTTGTTTCACACTTTCAAGCAAAGGAAGTTTACATCGATACACAGAAATCAAAAGATTTTTACATCTTCCTCTGGTTTATGGTTCAAATTCTATTGATGGTGCACTGCCTCCTTTCTGTTGTAATCTACACTTTTATTACTTTTAAACCATGCAGGCTTGTAATGACTTTGTGGAGCCTCCATTGGATGAGCTTATAACTCAGTTCAAGGCTGTTGGTGTTGGTGGTTTGGAAGATGATTGGCTTGTTGACTGGTTAATTGAAGACTTGACTAACCGCCTCTCAGCCCTATCTTCTCCAGACGATCTATACAATTTTTTTGAAAAGCTAAGGGGTAAGGAGTTAAAAAAACTTTTCCTCTCCACTGAGGACTTTCTTTATGAGTTTGAATGCAAATAACTCAATCATGATAATTCTGTTAGGCATTCTTTCACCTGCTGAAGTGAATAATGTGGAAGATGACCAATTTCTTCTCGACCAAAGCAGCCACCTGGGGGTGTTTGTACGCTGCTGCATATTAGCTTTTAACTTATTACAATTTGAGGTATTTAATCTTGCATCCATGATGATATCTAGGACTTTTTTGTCATCCTTCAGTTTTTTTGATTGGCTTTCTAGTATTCATAAGAGCTTGATTATACTCAAGTTATGACCATTCCACCTCTTTCAACCATAAATTTTGAACCATTTCTTTTTTCTTATCAACTTTCTTAGATCACATTCTGAAATAACCGTTCCACCTTTGTGGACCATAACACATGAGCACTGGCAGTGAATTGATCAAGGTAACAAGCCCCAATCGAGGGCTTTCATCCTGCATCTTTTGGCCACTTGGATGGCTCTAAGCTCAAGACTCCACACTATTTTAGAACATGGACTGTTGACCCATCGTGTCGTCTTTGCGGGCCATAATTTTATCACTATTTTAGAGCATCAACTATTTACCATCAGGTCATGTATTAAGGTAATGAAAGTTGGACGATGAGGATTGAACTGGGACTTTGTACAATTGACATCAGATTTGATGGTTATCAACATGGAGAACAAGATGTGGGGAGGAAACAGGTTAATGGGGGAACATAGTTTTGGATTTGACCCAGAAGAGTTTACAAGGGAAGGAATTTGTCACCTCCTGCATATTTATTGGGCCTCTGGTACACCAAAAAATGAGTTTTTGAAAGTCACTTTTCACTGATCCCTGAACAACATCATGGTTCCTTATAGTTGATATAGCTACGAGCTTATCAATGCACAAGAAGGTTCTCATAAAGTGTTTCTCACCTGTTGTAGAGGGATTACACCAGTTTGTGTGGAAGACTTGCAACTTATGAGTAGCCTTTATTCATTTTGGATGCTTTATATTTCCACTTTAGTTTCTCAGTGAAAGACAAAAAATATGCTAAAATGCAAGATATGATACTCATGATTTATAAGGGGAGAAGCTGAACACGTTTAATCAAGAAAAGTGATCACCTTAATGGTGATAGTATTTAGTGTGCAAATTGTCTTTATTGGTTCTTTCATGAAGGTAGTTTCTCATAAATGTGGTCTAAAACAGTTGGGCAATGAGAAAGAAAATCTTGTTACCTGAAAGCAGATGGAGACTACTGGTTTATATTTTGGGATTCACAATGTAATTTTGTATATTAAGTTAGGCATAGATGTTATTGGCACTGACAAGATGATGATATTTCAATTTGGGGAATTATCATGGGACTTTATCCGTGCTCTTCCTTTTCTCCTTTTTCCTTTTTATCTATTGGGTTGATAGGAGTTGGCCAAAACAGCCCAATCACTGTTTTAGAAAGCATCTGCTTAGATTCTCAGTTGGCCTTCCTTGGGCACCTTGGATGGATTGGCTGCCTCGAACGTTTCCATCTCTTTCCTTTCTTATGAGAGGCATAGCCAGGATTTTGGTTGGAGGGGCAACTTGATGAAAATTTATAATGAATTAATGATGTGCATAAGTCCTTGGCTTTAGGGAGAGAGGCTCTGGGGATGGAAAGGGGGCCCTGGCCGAACCGTATCCCCTCGGGGGGCTGAGGACCTCACTAGATTCTCCTTGGAAGATCCTGACAGGCAGGACTTGGCAGGGAAGCACGGGGTGGCGTAAGCGGAGCGACATCGAGGGGAAGGGGACTTGGCCCCACTTGTTATCACTGTGGGTAGACGAGGCATGTGCAGAGGGTGTGCAGGGTTCTGGTGGGGAGGCAATGGCCGGAGGTGGGAGGGGGTAGGGGAGGAAGATCCCACGTGGATGTTGAGAGGCAGGAGGCCAGCAATGAAAGCCCAGTCGGGAAGAGGGGAACTGGTGGATATTGGAGGGATCTCCCTGGAGAGCATGACAGAACACATGGAGTGGCTCACCCCGTGCTTTGGATATCCCCACCTTGAGGTGGGATGGAGGTGGAGACGGCCAAACTCTTGCTGGACGACCGGTGGGTAGTTGGCGGACCCTGGGATGTCAGAAGAGTGCACAAAGAAGGGTTTTTAGTCTTGCTAAGGAAGTGGTTGAGACCGGGGTCATGGCGGCGGGAGGCTCTATCCTTCGGATCCACCACTGGAACCTGGAAAGAGGCACCTTCTCTACTCCGGGGAGGACCTCCTTCTGGGACAGATTTGTGGGGGTTCCACTGTGCCTATGTGACGATGCCGACATCAGGTTCTTAGCTGGATCCTTTAAGACTGTGAAGGCTGACACAGTCTGCCTGGTCCTGGGGGGTAGAGTGACCACCGTGAAGGCCGTCACCCCCCGGAAGCACCACTGGCGATCCTCTTTTTAATCGGGTGGGGGGGGGACTTCAACGTCAAGGTAACTGTCAGGGCGGCCTTGTTTGAGGCAGAGTGACAGCGGTAGAGGCAGATGCAGCTAGGGCAACCATTTCCTTGTTCCAAGGTTGAAGATGACCAAAGGGCGGGCAGTTTGAATTCAAACCGGCCTATCGCCCGCGTTGACTGGAGATCCGGCCGTCCGCGACTGGGTCGGGAGCTTGCATGGACGGGCCAGGGATGTTTGGCGCAATTGGTGTGGCCCAACCTAGCCAACTATCGTGGGACCCAGGTTCCTACCAGGATGCCTGCAACTTACTTGGATTCGGGCTTATCGAGACATCTTGACCCGATACGAGTCTTCCCCCCACCTGAATGCGGGCTTTGCCCAGGGCTGCCCTTCTACGGCCGCAGTGGCCTCTTTTGGTGACCAATTCTTGGCGACAACCACGGTGGCCTATAGCCATGTGCGTCGGGAGGAACAGTGGCAACAATACTCGTTGAAGGGCATAAGCAGCTATGTGTCTTTTAAGCAGCTCGCGGGGGCTCCTTCTTCACTAGTTGCGAGCAGCTCCAGAGTCCAGATGATGGCGACGCCGACTTCAGCGGGGAGGAAGCCTCTCTGTCCAATAGGCCACCCTCGACAGTAGGTGCAGGGGAGGGTGGTGCAGTGCTCGGAGGGACTTTGAGCGGCGGGGAACCCTCCTTTTAACGGTAGAAACCTGCTCCGACATGCAGAAGCCTCTCACCCCATCTGAAAGGAGGCTAGTGCGGTCCCTGGAAGGGAGTTGAGTGGTGTAAGACCAGGTAGAGGGTGGACGCCTGATCCTGGCCGCCGCAGGGTCCGTTGATCGGACTACTCCGACCACCTTCAGAAGCTCCGAAGTCAATGTCCTGGCTTCCCCCAGGTTAGCGCCGATGCTGGTAACATTGATTGGACCTACCCCACACAGTTAGCGAGCCCCAACCACGTTGTACCTAGAATCAGAGGCCGGCCTAGAGGGGACGGCAGAGAGGATGAAGATCTGGAGGAAGGGGAGGAAGGGAGCTCTGAGGATGAAGAGACCATTCCAGAGACACCATTGGGGGGGGAGCGGGTTCAGGTGACCTGGGGGGAAGAGCCATCTGAGAAAGGTAGACTAGGGAGGGAGGAAGTGAAAGAGCTGATGGGGGAGGTTGAGAGGATGATGGCTGCTCATTTAAAGGAGTTTGTTGACAAGGTGGGCATTTTTTTTGTGGAGCAGGATGTGAAGGGAGTGTTTACCAAAATGCAGAAGATGTATTTCTTGCATTTGGCAAGGGAGGCTAATGGAGGGAAGTCTCAGATGAGGGGTGATAGGGAGGGTGAGGATGGAAGTGGGGGGAGAGACCTCCCATTGTCCACATGAAGATTGTTTTATGGAATGTGAGAGAGTTGGGGGGGAGAGAGAAGAGGAGGGCAGTGACGGAGCTAGTGAGGAGGTGTAGGGTTGACATCCTCTATTTGCAAGAAACGAAATGCGAAGGCGAAGGGGAGTATCTGATGAGGGAGATAGGGGGGAGCCAAACTTGCGAAGGGAGTAGCGTCCCCTGTTGAAGGGAGGTTAGGGGGTATCATGATCTTTTGGAACAATTTTAGGTAGAGGATGTGGAGCAAGACATGCAAGTCACTTGAGGGGCCATTTCTCAACATTTTCATAATGTAAGGGATGGATTCTTTTGGGACTTCACGGGGGTATACGGGCCCCAAAGTAGGGAGGAGAAGAAGCTCTTGTGGGATGATTTAGCGTGGCACCATTTCAACTTAGGCAGGCCTTGGTGTGTAGAAGGTGACTTCAACTCCATTGCTGCACCATGGGAGAGGATGGGTACCTACTTCAGCCTAGGAGTGACGGAGGACTTCACCGACTTCATAGAGGAGACAACACTCATTGCTGTGGGCATGGTAAATGCTCAGTTCACTTGGTCTAACCTGAGGGCAGATCTCACTTGCTCTAAGTTAGACAGGTTTCTGGAGTTGGGGGGTTTGGAGGAGCATTACCCTCATGTGCAGGTTGCTTCCTTGGCCAGATCTTTGTCAGATCACAAACCAATTCTACTGAAGACCAGCCGTTGACAAGGGACGAGGCGGAACTTCAGGTTAGAGAGGCTCTGATTCACAGAGGCAAATTTTATGGAGACTGTTAGATAGACATGGAATGTGCAGAGGAATGAAAGGTTTGCCATGGCCAGGTTGGTGAGGAAGATGAAGCATGTGGTTCAAGCTCTCAAGGTCTGGGGCATAGATACAATTGTACCTAATAGAGCTACTAAAGACAAGATACTATAACAGATTGAGGGACTTGATTGCTTAGAGGAAGCAGCGTTAATGGATGTCTCAAACAGAAGACTGAAGTACACCTTAGTGCTGACTTTCAGAAAATTCTTATAAGGGGAGAGATCTACTGGAAGAAAAGGTTTGAGGAGAGATGGATAAAGGAAGGGGATAGGAACACTTCTTATTTCTAGTGCATAGTCTTGGGGAGGAGAGTGAACTCCATCACTTGCATCAAAGAGGGAGAGTAGTTCTTCTCTAGAGATGCAGAAATCAGGGTGAAGGCAAGGGATTTCCATGCATCACTTTTCACAAAGGAGGACTTCAATAGAGTAGTGATTGACACAAACCTTCTCCCTTGTATCTCATCGGATGAGAGGGATGCCCTTTCTCAGAGCTTCTTAGAGGAGGAGGTCCACCAGGCAATTTTCTCTCTAGCAGGGTGATAGGCTGCCATGCCTAGATGGGTTGCCTGTTGCATTCTTTCAGAAGTGTTGGAACATCATTAAGGGGGACCTCTTGGCTGCTTTAAGGGAGTTCCAAGGTGGGAGGGCTCATCTTGTGGGCATTAACCATACCCTACTTGTCCTCATCCCCAAGAAGCAAGGTGCAGAGTGTTTCAGAGACTTCGGGCCCATTAGCCTCCTTAGTGGCATTTACAAGATTACTACCAAGTTGTTGGCGATGAGACTTGACAGGGTGATCGGCTGGATGGTCAGTGGCTTTCATGGAGCATTCATCAGAGGTAGACACATTTAGGAGAATTTTCTGGTGGCTTACGAATGTCTCTTTGCTATGTAAGGTCAATTGGGCATGCTTATTTGATGTGCTGGAAAAAGTGGGCTTTGATGATGGATGGATTGGCTGGGTCTAGACATGTATCTCATCTGCTACCTTTGCAATCATGGTTAACGGGAAGCCGACCATGTCCTTTCATAGTGGTAGAGGTTTCTGCCAAGGAGATCCTATGTCTCCTCTATTGTTTGTGATAGTTGCACATAGTTTAAGTAGGATGTAGTTGAGAGCAGAAGCTTCAAGACTCATCAGAGACTTTTAGGCTGTGAGAGGTGGTACTTCCATTACCCATTTGTAGTATGCGGATGACACTATCCTACTCCCAGCAGATGAGGAGCACCATTTATATGTGGTCATACTCATGCTTGAGTTGCTGGAGGAAGTTAGTGTCCCTAAGGTTAACTTTGACAACAGTCTCTTGGTGGGTGTGAACATGGAGGGTAGAGCTCTTGACAGGGAGGGATTCATTTTTGGGATGTTGTAATGGAAAATTTCCCATTTGTTATTCGGGACTCCCGCCATCTCCACGAGCCTTGCATTGCAGTGATTGGTAGTCAATAGTGCAGAGATACGAGTCCAGATTAGTAGGGTGGATGGATAGACTACTCTCTTATGGGGAGATATTGGTACTTCGCAAGTTGGTGGTCAGTAGTCTACCTTTCTACTTTCTTTCTATCTTCCGGATACTGAACACGGTGGCCAAGAAGATCGAATCGATTCAAGTTAGGTTTTTTTGGCACGACAGTGGAGAGAGGGCTAGTGGATGGCATGATATAGCCTAGGGTAGAGTCTTGAAAAGCAAGGACGTGGAAGGTGTGGGCATCAAAAATATCAGAGACTTTAGCTTGGCTCTTTTGTGTAAGTGGTTGGGGAAGCTAGGAGCATGAGAGGATGGATTGTGAGCACAAGTCATCAGGCAAAGATATTATGGTAGAGTGAGGGTATGTGATATGGCATCAACATCACAACATTATATTTTACTCATCTGGAGGGGTGTTATGTCATGCTTGGACTTCATTTTTGCTAGCGTTCGGGTCCGTCTAGGAAGCGGTGAGAAATGTCTCTTATGGAAGGACATATGGTGTGGGGATTTCACCTTGGAGGCATCATTTTTGAGGTTATGTCCAGTTGCAGCAGCATCTCTGGCGTCAGTTGCTTAGCACTTTGATTGTTACTTGTTAGGAGCTACATGGACACGTGCCTTCAGAAGGAATCTTAGCATTGAGGATATAGACCAGCCGTAGGACCTCCTCTGCTTCCTTCTGGACTTTACATCACAACTAGACAATGTGGATTAGTGGAGATGGAGGTGGGACAAGGAGGGCTCCTTCTCAGTGAGGTCTGCGTACACCCTCATTTCTGATGGAGGGAAACACCACCATCTTACCTCTCAGATTTGGTTCAATAGGAGTCCCTTGAAGGTGAAGATCTTGGTTTGGAGGGTTGCTCATGGGCGGTTATTGACGTGTGATAAGATTGTTTTGTTCATGTAGAACCTTCCCTACCACATGTTGTCTGTGCGCGCAGGAGGATCAGTCTTTGGATAACCTCTTCGTAAGGTGCTCTTACTCACATGATGTTTGGGGAGAGAGAGCCTGTAGGACATAGGGTGCTTTCGGCTCGCAGAGTAGTGTGTGGCAGTTGATTTGTCATTGGGGTAGAAGATGGAACCTCAAAGGAGACAGACTTACATGGTGCATTATCCTCCATGCTCCTTTGTGGGCTCTATGGGAAGAGAGGAACAACAAAATTTTCAGAGAGGAAGCTAGAGCTACGGGAAGACTTGTCTTCTTTATATGTGACAGAGTGAGAGAGTGGGCGGGTGTTTTTTGTAATGTGAGCCTAAACAGCTCCTCTGTTTTTGCTTTGTTGGGGGTTAGTGTGGGCCACATCGTCTCCGTGTGGACAATTTTTTGTTGTGCAAGGATTTTTTGTAACATATTAACTACACTTGTATATCCCTCTTTTACTTTAATACAACAACGGTACTACCCACTTCAAAAAAATATTATTTTAAAAACATTAAGGAGATAATGACAACCACCTTAAAAAAAGAGATAACGAGCAAGAGTCATAATTTTTAGAGACTAGTATAACAATAAATTTTTTCTTAAAAGGAAGTATTTGAGATCTCCGTAAGTTGTGCCCAATGTTCTTTTGTTGAAGCAAAATCAATATACTAAATGCTTTTCCAATCTCTTAAAATGTAAATCAATTTTCATTATTCCACTCACACTTTTGCCTCTGTCAGTAAAACATAAATCTCATGCAACATAGAATGAGAAAAAAGTAAGATTTTTTACATCAATGTTAACCTTAGAAGGTACTCCAAACACAAAGTTTGATATTATCACTAGTTATGGGAATAATGTATCTATTTGCCTTCTTATCTAATTTATTAAATATGATGCAATCATGTCAATATCTGATAATATAAACTCATTATTTATAAAAATCTATTGCTAAGAAGTTAATTTTGGAAAATTATAGTTTGTCAATTTGATCACATTATGTGACCACCTATTTTATTGAAGGTACTCATTTATAAGGGAAAGCTAACATGTTGAGAAGGGGCCAGCCATAAAAGGAAGTTAGAAACTAGATGGTATTCAAAATTGAAAACCTTGGGGGGCCATTGCCCCCTTGCCCCATAATGTAGCCCTGTCACTGCTGTCATTGGCCTTTTCCCCCATGTAAATGGGTAATTAAAATGTGTTTGAAAATACATTACATGACATGTATTGGGACCTGAAAACCTAGTAAAAATTCCTTCTATAGATGTTAAACTTTAACTTGGTTGTTTTATTTTTATTAGTGGTTTGTCTTGTGATAAACGAAAAAGGGTAAATCAACTTTACATTGATAAATAGAGGAAAGCATCAATCTGCATGAAAGATCTCATCTCTCCTTGTAGCATTCTGTACTCTGACTGGATTCATCACTATCACAAACTATGTAATTGTGTTATATATAACTAGAGTTTCTAAGCCATGCAAATCGACTATTTTTTGGGGAAAATGCGTAGCAATTGTTATAACTAGAGTGCATAAACTACATTGCAAGTTGTTTTTTTTATTCTGTACTGAATCATCTATTTATTTAACCATTTTTTGTGGCAATCTAAATCTCCTATTGTTATGCATACTTTTCTGCTGTAACTAGCACATTCTTCTTGTATTTTCAGTTTTACGTCTTTTATCTTTTGAACGAAAAAATGCAGGGTGTCTGCCATCTTTTGGCCAATATGGCAGGATATTGTATTTCAACTGATTCTACTTATGAACTGCCTGAAGATGTTTTCAACAATGACTGCATTTTACAAGAATCGTTGGAATATCCAGAGTTGAACCTCCGAGATTCAGTTTCTGGCAAATGTGGACATGATTTAGAAGCAGGGACAAGTGTTGGTGAAAGCTCTGTCTTTCATATTCGAGCACCTCGGTCACACTACGGAATGGCTGAGGGTAAAGCTGTCTTCTAACTGCATAATATTTTACTTTGCTTTCTAGGTCACTTATTGAGTTCGGCTGTTTTGAAGATTGATGCTTTAGTGAATGAAATTGATGATGATAAGAGTTCATAGAGATGCTTCTTTTGCTTGTTGATTATTGAGTGTTGATGGAGAAGGAAGAGGAGAGAGACACGAGAGATGCAGAACGAGAGCCACTAATTTCCTTTTATATTTAATAGGGCAAACTAATACAAAGTGATCAGGACCAAAATAGCCCTGGTTAAGTGATTGTCCAGTAGGTATACTAACAGGGCAACAAACAAGAAAGAAAATAACAAAGGACAAATGATAAAAATGCCCTCAGCTACTTCTACACTCCCCCTCAGGTTGAGCGTTGATGTCTCTCATGATCAACTTGCCAAGAGAGGGTTCCTTTTGTCAACACATTAGCAACTTGGTCCTGGGACGGAACATAAGGTAGACATAGCTCTCCGCAATCTAACTTCTCCCAGATGAAATGTCTATCAATCTCTATGTGTTTTGTCTTGTCATGTTGAACTGGGTTGTTGGCAATATTTATTATAGCTTTGTTTTCACAATAAAATCTCATGGGTAGAGAAGCTTCTACGCCAATATCTTTTAGTAGAATCTTCAGAAACAAGAGTTCGGTAACAACTTGTGCCATAGCTCTATATTTAGCTTCAGCACTTGACCTCGCACAAATTGATTGTTTCTTGCTCCTCCAGGCGACAAGATTTCCCCCTATGTAAGTACAATCACATAAGGTACACCTATCATTCTCGGGTTTAGCCCAATCAACATCTGAAAACACTTCTATTGATAACTGACCTTTCTTCCTGCACAACAATCCCTTCCCTGGACAGGTCTTAACATACCGCAAAATTCTGTCAACCGCCCGCATATGAGAAGTTCTGTGGGCATACATAAACTGGCTCACAATGCTTGTGGCATAAGTAATATTTGGCCTTGTAAGAGATAGGTTCAAGAGTTGTCCTACTACTCTTTGATACCTCCTCTTTTCGGCTTTTGAAAGAACTTCTCCATCCTGATCACTAAGCTTGTGGTTAACTTCAATAGGTTTATCTGCCGGTTTGCTTCTCAACTTCCCAGTTTCCTTTAGAAGAACCAGAGCATTCTTTCTTTGAGAAATATAAAGTTCCCTTGAGATCTAGCAACTTCAATACAAAGGAAATATTGCAGAAAGCCAAGGTCTTTAATTTCAAACTCCTTCGCCAAATTTTTCTTCAAGAGTTTTATTTCCTGAAGGTTGTCACCTGTCACAACTATATTATCTACATAAACAAGAAGAATAACAACCTGACCATTCTTCCATTTGGTGAATAAAGTGTGATCAACATTACCTTGGCTAAAACAGTTCTAAGTCTCTCAAACCATGTCCTGGGAGACTGTTGGAGGCCATATAACACCCTTTCTAGCATGCAAACCTTTCCTTTTGCATCATAGCCTGGTGGTGGCTGCATGGATATCTCGTCACCTCCTTAGATATGTCTCCATTACGGAATGCATTTTTTACATCAAGTTGATGCAATTCCCATGAAAACTGGACAGCAAGAGACAACAACACTCTCACAGTGGGTAGCTTGACAGCAGGTGCAAATGTCTCTTGGTAATCTATGCCACCTGTTTGAGTGAATCTTTTGCTGCCAATTGGGCTTTATACCTGTCCACCATACCATCAGGCTTAAGTATACACCCATTTACATCCCACTAACTTCTTGCTAGAGGGAAGGCCAATAAGCTCCCCATATGCCATTTTTCTCCAAGGGCTGCATTTCTTCCTCCTTTAACCCATTTAGGGTCACTCATGGCTTGTGTGAAGGACGAAGGCAGAAAAGTAGGCTTCTTCTTAGAGTAGAGTTCCCAACAATTGTCCACTGGATGGTTGCTCTTCTCACAATGTGTGCACCTTTTCCCTCCCTTTTCCTCCTTTGTTGTGCTCAGTCTGTTGTTTCCCTTTCCTAGCAAGAGCTGAGTGATTACCGAGATTCTGTTCACCTGGAGCTTTCATTGAAATCTCTGGTGCACCTCATCAAGTGAAGGAGTAGGAGTTTCATTGAGGATTTGAGCCCTCAAGGATTCCCTTTCAGAATTCAACCCACCTAGAAATTTCAGAACTCTCACCTTTTGAATTTTCTTCAGATATTTCCGATAATCATTGTTGCAATCTCATTCTTCTGTGTCATAGTAATCTAGCTTTTCTCATGGAGTTCGTAGGGCACTAAAGTAGTCTTCAACAGATATGATCCCCTGCTTCATCTCATAAATCTTGTTGTGAAGTTGGTAGACCTGGAGATCATTCTTTCGTTCTTCATACCACTTCTCCAAGAACACCCACATCTCTCTAGCTGTAGTCTTTCTCATAATTAGCTTCCGTGGAGCATCTTCCACATAATTCATCGGCCAGGACATGACAAGAGCATCGTCTTCAGCCCAATCATCGAACATGTCATTGTTGAAATCCGACTGTTTGATCTTGCCATTGATGTAGTCCAGTTTTCTTCTCGCTTGGAGAAACATCTTGACAGAGGAAGACACACTCCACATAATTCCTTTTGTGTAGCTTTACAAGAGCTATCTGCGGGGAGTGGCTGTCATGAAGTAAAGGTGAGGAAATCTTCTTTGTTGTAGATTTCTCTCTTGATGCGAAGGTGTTTCCGCTGTCCGTCAGAGTAATATCGGAAGAAGATGACATTTTTCTTATTGCACAATAAACTCTCCCTTTCCTGAAGATCCAGCAACCCTTCTAAAACTGCAAAGACCTGGTAGATATCTTCTTGGGGACGAGGGATTCTGGTCCCTGCAGAATTTCCAAAGAAAGGCCGTTGTACTCCTCTCTAGGGCTTCGGACCTGGGAGGCAGGAAGAGAGAGGGTCGTGAGCAGAAGAAGAGCTGTGGCATAGGGCAGCAACTAGAGACCTGTTCTCTAGGGTTTCAGATCTCGGATGGAGTGCCAGCAGGGCAATCGGCCTCTGGAGTTGTGAGAAGAATCCTTGAATCCCTGCCCCGGTTCCACAACCTGTCACCCAGTTCCTATCTCCCTCGATGCTCTGATACCATGGTGATGGAGAAGCAAGAGGAGGAGAGAGACATGAGAGATGCAGAACAAGGGAGTCGGCTTGCAGTTTGGGGATCCTGATCACATTCCCATCCGCAGCCATCAATTTCCTTTTATATTTAATAGGGCAAACAACTACAAAGTGATCAGGACCAAAAAACTCCTGTTTAAGTGACTGACCAGTAGGAATAATTACAGGGAAACAAACAAGAAAGAAAATAACAAATGACAAATGACAAAATGCCCTAAGCTACTTCTACATGGAGAAAATTGTTTATTCTTCCAATGACTATGTAGCCCACTTTTGGTCATCATGAATGTCAACATGAATGGATGAATGACAGTGGCATGAGATTTGGAAGCAATTAAGTTTGAAGGACATTGGATTCTTAAAACAATTAGAGGATGGTGGATATGGACTTTGGCCATATGAAGCCTTTATTGGGGATTAAGACTGATTTTATTGAGGTCGTCACTTATTGCACTTTTAGAGGGTCAATGATTAGTTCTTCTAATAATTTTGTATGGAACATTGTTAATAAACTTTTTATGTTGCAAATTCGAAAATGGAGAAGGGATTTGTCAGCTCATCAGTGTGTTGTTCCTGTTAGCCTAGAGCATATACTGTGACGTGTTTTGTCCAGCTGTATTACATTTTTATGCACTGATTGTGGTCAAAGATTAATATCCTATTAACAAAAACTGTGTGTGAATGAACATGCAGATGTTGAGGTTCCAATTGATCCCAAGTTTGAAGTCGGTGACTATAGCCCCCACAACAATGTTGTGCATATCAGTGACTTATATGGAGATTATGATCATCAGGAAGGACTATTCTTGCGCTCAAAGTGGCAAATTCAGGGATACTTAAATGAGCAGGCTGGCATATTGGAAAGGTAGAAAGGATTATTTTCTTGAGATTATTGCTGAACCCTATTTCAGAATTAGTGTTTGACAGTTTACTATTTGCTAGGCATGCTGGATCATTTCCTTTGAATACATTTGAGGCAATCCTAAAGCAGCTCCAAAAGCTGGCCCCAGAGCTGCATCATGTAAGTCCAATATCAACTCTGAAGAGCTCATTTACATATGTGATTTTATGTTTGTATTCCTATCTCTGTTACTTCTAGACCGTATTATATCTTTCATCTAATCATATCCTGATCATTGCTCCAGGTTCAGTACTTGCGATACTTAAATAGTCTTTACCATGAAGATTACCTTTCTGCTCTGGACAACCTCCATTGTTATTTTGATTATAGGTATCTTTCCTTTTGTCAAAATTTTGCACCACTTGTAGTTTTTAGGCTTTTTACTGGCTGTCTTCATTGCTGGTTTCCTTTCCAAAAAAAAAAGGTTCCAACAACATTGATATCTTTTGTTTTCTTTTTCTTTCTTTCAAGATTTTTGATCGTGATCATTCACTTTTATATGAAAGGCTTACATTTGCACAAATATAGACTTCTTAAGTCTTTTCTATATCGAAACAGGTTGACATATTTATTCCAAGGACATGTGGGATTGTATGCTTAAAGTAGCAAGTATACCGTTGTACCGTCAAACTTATGGGCTGCTCATGATACCAGTCCATGTATCGTTCAACTCCTGGAAGATCAGTTAGTGACAAAAGCTCTCTAAATCATTGTGAACAAAGACCCTCAGAGAGAAGGTTTTTGTGATTATAATATACTTTCTGCAAAAGGAAAGCATAATAGCTGGACTCACATTTGCTGGCTTGGTTTCAGAACCAGTCTTGGCAGAATTGAATCATATTGGTTCATACTAGTTGGATCAATTCAGCGGTCTCATTTAAAATGAACGTCACTTAGGACTTGTAAACTTGGAAAAACATGTCACGTTGAACAAGTCATTCAAGCCATTTTGTTCAATAAGGTTCTGAATGTGAGAAATGCCATACATTCATATGCTATCCACTACGAAATGTTATGCATCCTGAAAAGGTTATCATGGCATATTTACTTATTACATCTTATGAGCTGCAGCACTTTCCAAAGAGATTGACGTTCTCCCCATCCTTGTCATCAAGGATTTAAAACTCGATGGAATTGGATCAGAATCAGCCGATCTGGGTTGCATTTGGCTGTTCCAATCCAATTCTATGTTAATGCTCTCCATTTTCAAGAAGGGATCAACTTTATCATATTGGAGGGCCCAACTGTCTCTGTTGCTTTCACGACCTTGTGAGGTATGTCCCCTTTGGGCTAAGCCCACAAGGTTTTGTCCATAAAAGATGCTTTACGACTATGGATCTTGGCCTTACATTTATAGTCCGGCAATTTGTCTCGCTTTCCGATATGGGACTAATCCATTTCATTCTTGCTCCAGTCCCCGTACATAGTGATAGCTTCACTCCATGGTAGCTCCATGCTGGCACCCCAATATTATGTATAAGCATTAGACTTGGCTCGCTGCTACATAGAGAAAAGAGAAGAGAGGGGAGTAAGGTGAAAGAGGAAGAAGTTGAGAGTGTTGGTGATGGGTCTACAGGCCTCTCATCCTCTCCCTCTCCCTCTCAGACTTTCTCCATTTTAGGGCATGAACACAATTATTTTTTCTCAAGCCTATCAACTGATTTCTTATTTACTAATCACTACTCGTCTCAAGTTACAATTGCTAGATAATGAATAAGGAAAATTCTCTTCCTTAAATACAACTCTGACTCTTGATTCCTAAAGAATCTCTAATCCAACTCTCTTTGTGACTCTAATAAAAGAAAACTACATAAAAGAAGAAAATAACCCAGAATAATGACAAGTAGCTTCATTAATCCTAATAAAGGAAAGTAGCTCTGCTAATCATGCAAATCATCTCCAAGCTAGAGCAAAGTCGGGGTAGTCCGTTGATGCCATCTGTATGTAAGCATGGTGTCCCCACCAATTTCTACTTGTTGGATGCACCACTTGCTCTTTTTAGGTCATAATTATTTAGGTTTTTTGCATAAATACCCCTCTAAATATCGGTTATGCCAAATATACCTCTTATTTGAGTATATTATCAAGAATATCCTCTATTTAGCCTTAAATGTTGTAATTATACTCCTACCGTGACCCCCATTGGTTTAACTTGGGTTAAACGTGGGTTAAGCGGTGAAATTACTAACCTACCCTTGGGTTACCCCTTTGTCTCTCTCCCTCTCCTCCTCCCATGGAAACCCTAATGGGCGGGGGGGAGCAGCGCTGCCGGCTACGAGGTGGGTGGGAGAAGGGGAGGGGGTGTCGGTGGTGAGAGGGTGGGGGCAGAGGGGGAGGGGGAGTCGGCGGTAAGGGGTGGGGGAGGAGCGGCAGGGAGGGCGGTAGAGAGGGAGAGGGGGAGGGGGCGCCGGCGGTGAGAGGTTGGGGGCGAAGCAACAGGGAGGGAGGCAGAGGGGGAGCTGGCGGCGAGGGGGTGGGGGCGGAGCAACCGGGAGGGTGGTAGAGGGGGAGAGGGGAGGGGGCACTGGCGGTGAGGGGGTGGAGAAGCAGGGAGGGCGGTAGAGAGCAATCGTTGCCAGTTGTGAGGTGGGGGAAGAGGGAGAGGGGGCGCCGACGGTGAGGGGGTGGGGGCGGAGTAGCAGGGAGGGCGGCAGAGAGCAGCGTCGCTGGTTGCAAGGTGGGGGCAGAGGGGGAGGGGGCTGTCGGTGGTGAGGGGACCGTGCCGTCGCCGCCTACCGCTCGAAGACGTCGCTGTTGCTGGGCGTCCGCCATGCCGACACGCTCTGCTGACCGCCTGAAGGCCTCCCTCCGGCGTCGGAGGGGGAGACTCCCTTCGGCGACCATCCTCTCTTTCTCTCTCTTTGCTCTACTCTACTCTCTTTATCGTTCTGCCTCATTGTGCAACAGGGGCGTGGGGGTCGTATCACTCGCCGGCGGTGGTATTGGTGGTGGTGGGGAGGCCTTGTCGGAGGTGGGAGGAGGAGTGGGTGAGGGGAGGCAGGGTACTCTCTCTCTCTCTCTCTCTCTCTCTCAGTAGGGGTATTTTAGGTATTTCACTACACGTAACGGCGGTATATGGCATATTCCATGAAATATTCGCATCCCATAGATGGCAGTAGACCGCAAGGGTATAACCGCAACATTTAGGGCTAAATGGAGGATATTCTTGATAATATACTCAAATGAGGGTATATTTGGCATGACCGATATTTAGAGGGATATTTATGCAAAAACCCTAGTTCTTTTGATGGTTAATTCAATACTAGAGAAACTATTGTGGACAATAAGGATACAATTGGATGTATCTAAGAAGTGATGTCTTTGTTTACACGCGGAATTTTCGACGCCCGTTTCGACGGGCGAATATGCGTATTGTTATTTATTTTGAGCATATTGATTCTGCGCTTTTGGGTTTATCAGACAATTAAGGTTCGTGTACTGGACTTTTCCCCACCGAACAGAGACGGTGTTAATTTACATCGGACAAGTCCGAATACCCTTGATTAAAATTGCTAAAGATCCTTTCTTGCCCTCATGGCCCATACCCTTGAATAAGGGAGAAGCCTTTTATAGTTTTCCTCCCCCCGGGAGGGTTTGACCATGACTTTCTATGTTTAGAAAAGGGCTCGTTTAAAGTCCCTGGTGCCACTAAGGGCCGCATGTAATCTTCGCAATTGTAGTGGACTTTTCCACATTTTTAAGAAGATTTTTCTTGGGGCGTATGCATAATTATAAAAAGCCCAGGGTAAAAACGTAATTTTCAAAAATTTAGCCTTGAGAGAGAACATTCTCGCAAATGGGGAGAGTTTCCCCAGAAAAAGAAAGCTCCCTTGAATTTTCATCATTTGTTTTAAATTCTCTCTTTTTTTGTAACATGTATACGTTTACATGATTTTGGAAAATTTCAGGGTAAAAGTGCAATTTTCGAGCCTTGCATAATTTGACAGAGAATAAAATGACATATTTTCATCGTTGCTTGATTTTAATAATTGAGTACAATATATTTCAATTAAATGACAACATAATACTCTTTTATGCATTGGAAGGGTATTTTTGTCAAAAGTACACCCACGAGGGGTTCTTTATGTAAATTGTACAACACCCAAAAAATAGGAGTTGAAAAAAAAGGGCGCACCCTTCTCTTCTTTTTGCTTTGACTTGGGCCTATACAAGCTCTCCAAGTCCCTTCTTTCTTCTTGTCTTCTTCTTCTCACTTCTTCTCTTCTCTCCTTCCTTCGTCTTGGTAGCTCCTCTTCTTTTATAGGTGCAAGGAGGAGTGGCGGAGGGGGGTGGCAACCCACTTGGAAGCTCCCTCCGGTGGAATAGCAAGAGCCAAGGTGACTCTTCCCATCCCCTTCTTCAGTGTTTTTTGTTTTTTGTTTTTTTCTGCTTTTTTTTTTGGGCGGACAAAACAAAAGAAGGGGGGAGGGAACCCCCTCCTTCGGTTGTGCAGGGTGTCCGAGGGGGTTCCCCTCTGGTCAAACTCCCCCGGAGGGGGCTCCCTCCGGTGCAGGGGACCGGAGGGGGGGTCCCTCCGGTCGAAGACCATCGGAGGCCCCCCCCTCCGGTTTGACTCGCATAGGGGGGGGGGGCTCCGGTTGGCAGGGCTTTCGGAGGGGGTCCCTCCGGTGTAGGTGCTACCACAGGGGGGTCCCCCTCCGGTGTATGCACCGGAGGGGGCCCCTCCGGTGTACTATGCACCGGAGGGGGGTCCCTCCGGGCCTTCCACCGCGCGGAGAAGAAGGGGAAGAGGCGGAGGGGGCTTGGCCCCCTTTTTGGCTATAAAAGGATGGCCCGGAGTTAAAAAAGTGGGTTTTTACAATGGTAGGACCAAGTATATAGCTGGCCCTTGTGTTTTTTTGGCTTTTTCTTGTGGTCCGGGATTGGGAAAACATTCCTGTTGACCGTCGGGACATCCCGAAGAAGAGAATATCTCTTTGCGGTGGACTCCTTACGCGGGTGCACAGGTTTTGACCATCTTTAATAAAAATTTTTATGCACAGAAGCATGCATGAAATTGTACATGGTCTTTATATTTATGACGGGACGTTTATGGGAATTTATGATGGCGGCGAGCTTGTCGCTTTAGGGCTGTTTACAATAACACTCCTCTATTTTTTCTTACTTTCTGAAAATTTTCTGAAAATATCAGAAATTGATAATAACATTTTTGGGGTCCAACAAATGCCCCCCACGGGTGGTCCGTCAGGGCCGCAGGCGACGACGGGCGACCCGTGCCCCTCCAAAATTTTCTGCACTTCTGTTTAATGTTCCCATAGCTTGCAGATTTGATATACTAACATTGTGCTTTGTTTCGCCTTTTGGTCTTCCTTTTTCCTGCAGGCAGTTCATCATGCCTCGAGCTAGGAGGGGCAATATTCGCGGATCCCGGAGCCAAGATGGGCACTCTGCCCCTATTGCTTCTCAGAGATTGATGTCGCCTCTGGGGCTGCCAAGAATCACAGCAGAGACTTTATTTTCCCCTGACAGAGGGCTAAGCATCATTGCTTCTAGCCCGCTTCCAGAGGGGGATTCGGACGATGGCATGGTTGATTTGACATTGATTTCCAAACATGGCAGCTGCTACAAATTTGAGCGCCCAAAGGGCTATTCGAAGCACTATCCTCTGGACGAGTCCTTGTTTCCTTTCGTTCAGAACTTCATTCCCGAGGGGGTGGATGATGATGACGCCTATTTGACTGCGGAGCGTGTCCAGCTTGAGAGGGCTATTCTGGTGGGCCGTGATAGCATGCTCGGCTGCTGTGGTGCTTCTTTTCCCAACTTCCCTGTGGGTATTGCGCGCGAGATTCAGTTTCCTGTTGCTGCTCAGTTGGGCTTCTTCAGTTCTGAGACTGGGTGTCCCACTCGGACACAGACTTTTTCAACTGCTACTTGGGATCTGGGTGGGAAGCATAAGACAGTCTCAGATTCTTGCTCAGGTTGTTTCTTGGCTCCCTCTGGTACTCAGTTCGCTTCAGAGGGGTATGATAAGCTATGTCCTGGACAAGGTTATGTGTGGTTCTGCGCCCAGTTGGTATGGCAAGTGGACAGTTGTTTCCTCTCATAGATTCTATTTGGGAGCCACAGAATGGCTCATGGGCGTCCTCCATCATTACAGTAGGTTGCTGGAGCTTGTAGGCATCCGTCATGCTGTGACTACTGCCTTGTACCGCTATCCCTGCTACAGCGGACTCTTGCAAGCATTGTCGGAGAGATTCAACCGTCGATTTAATACTTTTGCTATAGGCGAGGGTGAGACAGCTTTTGATTTATGGAGCGGTGTTCGGGACCGACAAGCTTTCTACTGAGATAGTATAGTGGTTGCTCTTTGCCTTCCTCATTTGTTTGTGCCAGTAAGGCTCCCAGAGAAGCATCCATGGCGGCAATATAGAGTATTAATGGCTTCCCCTTGATTGGTACTCCCAACACCGGGGGAGTGAGGAGATATTCTTTAATTTGTTCGAATACATCATGGCACTGTTGGTCCCATAGGAATGGTGCACCCTTTTTCATCAATTTCCCAAAAGGCGCACATCTTCCTGAGAGGTTGGATATGAAACGCCTGATGTAGGCCAATCTTCCCTGGAGGGATCTTAGTTCCGTTATATTCCCGGGAGGCGACAACTCTCGGATTGCCTTGATTTTATCGGGGTCCACTTCAATATCCCGATATCTGACTATGAAGCCAAGAAACCTGCCACTTGAAACACCAAAAGCGCATTTCATCGGGTTCATCTTGAGCTTGAACTGACGTAGTCTTTCAAAAACCCGGCGCAAGTCGGCCATATGGTCTTCCCGTCTCCGGGTCTTGACGACGAGGTCATCAACATAGCACTCGACCAAGTCGTGGAGCATTTCATCAAAGATTCTGGTCATGGCCCTTTGATATGTGGCGTCGGCATTTTTTAGACCGAAAGGCATTCTTTTGTAATTGAAGATCCCTTTGGGGGATTGGAAGGCCGTGTGCACCTTGTCTTTGGCGGACATTCGGATTTGATTGTATCATGAGGATCCATCCATGAAGGATAGAGCTTCATGTCCGGTGGTCATATCGATCATAGTTTCAATAATCGGGACAGGAAAGTCGTCCTTCGGACAAGCTTTGTTTAGATCCCTGTAGTCAATGCAGACGCGGACTTGGCCGCTCTTCTTTTTAACAGGCACTATATTGGCGAGCCAAGTTGGGTACATGTAGGGCTCAATGAAATCCACCTCTAGGAGCTTGCCAACTTTGGCATTTACTTTAAGCTCAAGCCCATGACGCATGCGTCTTTGGGCTTGTTTAAGCAGTTTGGCCGTGGGAAGTATTGTTAGCTCATGTTCCGCCACGGAAGGTTCTAGCCCGTGCATCTCATTGTAAGTCCAGGCGAAACAATCTTTATATTCCACCAAGAGCTGTTTATATGCTTCCCTTTCTTCTTCATTCAGGAGAGCGCTGACAAAAATTGGTCGGGGATCGTCAGAATCCCCGAGGTTGAGCTTGACTAACTCGTCTACAGTTGCTTGCCCGCCGCCGTCTTCTAGTTCTTGCGGAGCTGGCTGTAGATCGATGAACTCCTCTTCGTCGCCAGGTATAGTGGCATGTGCGCCATGACACTGTAAGTTACTGAGAACGGACGAAGAAAGTTGTTCGTCCGATTCGCGAGGTGTCCCTTCTTTTTGTGACGCATCTGAAGGGTGAGTAGTCTCCTCGTCAGAAGATGATTTGCTAGATGAGGGCGAGAGCCCTAGGGTTTTGACCGAATAGTGAACTTCAACATTTGCTCCTTTTTGACCGAGGGGAAGGCCCCTTGCTTCCCTTGCCACAAATTTAGGCAATGTAGACGCGGCTGCAGTGAGAATTTGCCTAGCCGAGGATTTCGGTCGATCCCATAGATGGGGTCGTGGGGGAGACACCCGATGATTTTGAATTTGAATGACTCCAGACCGTATCAAGCCTTCAACCTGGTCTTTGAAAACATAGCAGTCTTCCGTAGCATGGCCAGACATTCGGTGGTACCGACAAAAGGTGAAGTCCTTGACCTTGCTTTCTTTGGTTGGCCTGCGAGGCTCTAGTAGTGTTACAAGATTTCGTGCAACGTAGAATTCGAACAATGGCTCAGTGTGTGTCTTGAGGAACGAATATGGCGTCTCCATTCGCCTTGCCAAAGTCATTACAGGGGCTTTTCCCTTAGCCACCTCAAGGGCGTTGTTCGGGCCAATTCTTCCCTGGGAGTGAACACCCATAAAGGGGGAGCCGAAGACACCTGCTCTTTCCTTGGCAGTAGAATGGGCCTTACTGAATTCAGGCTTACTGACAGACGTTCCGACCACCATCATCGGAGGGCTGTTATTCAGCATGATCCCAGGCTGGGCAACAGAGTTTGACGGAAGCGTAAGGTGCCTAAGTAGAACATCTCGCTCCCGTAATAATTCTTGTACTAGTGACTTTAGTGCCTGATTTTCCCGCCTCAAACCTTCCAGCATGGTAGCTTGTTTTCTGGTTGATTATCGGCCGCGTCAGCAGTGGCCAGGATGGAGTCCTCCAGGGCCCCGGTGTCAAGCCCAACCAGTTGACCTAAAGCCGATCTCGCCGTCTCTCCCAGCTGTCGGCAGGCGGGTTGTAGTGGGGTAACATGTCCTTCGCCGACAGGGTCGGCGGGGTGAATGCCCAAGCTGCCTATATCAGGCAGCTGCAGTTGGAGACCGTGACCTCCGGGTGCAAATTCCTCTCGAGGTTCGGTCATGCAAAGGTTACCCATCTGAAGGGAACTTGATTCGCCAGCTGAGGATGACAACCCTATAGTGTTGACGGCATAATAGACTTTAAAATCCACCTCGGGGTCATAGCCTAGCCCTCTTCTGTCATTTTTGGAGAAAGGGGGCTGCCCCCTGGCCTGCGAGGGGTGCCATAGCTGTTGAAAGTAATCTCGGCAAGAGGCTTCCTGCATTTGCAGGATTTTCTGCTTGTGACACATCTCTTTAATGCATGGTTGTCAGTTTCGGCCGAAACCGATACGTTTCGGCCGAAACGTATCGGTTTCGGCCATACCCGATACGAAATCAGGCGGAGCACTGTAGCAATCCGACACTTAGTTAGTTTATCGGTTTCGGCCCGAAACCGTCCGGTTTCAGCCGAAACTCACGTGAACTTCCCTTTAGGGAGTTCACTTGGTGTGCTTTTCGGGGAGTTTCGGCCGAAACCCCCTCCCCTCCTTGCTATGCTGCGACCGTGCTGCTGCCTGCTGGTGCTGTGGTGCTGCTGCTGCTGGCGGAGGCTGCTGCTGCGCTCTTTAGGGGGCAGGGGGCTGCTGCTGTGGACCATCCGACCTGTGCTGCCACTGCGGAGGTAAATTTTATGGAGGTAAATTTAGGGCTTTTTATGTTTTGTGTTTTTTTGGTTGAGTTGTTGATTTTTTTTTTGTTGTAGGTTAAATGTTGTGTTGTAAGTTAATTTAAAACCATGATTAACTTTTTAACACTTCTAATTAAACCCTAATTAGAAGTTTAAATTTGGGGCTTTTCTTTAATTAGGTTTAGTAAGGGTCAATTAGGGCTCAATTAAGTTTCATTGACTAATTTGAAGCGGGAGCATGCTGGTAATTAATTCATTCGAAGGGTGATTAAGGGTTAATTGCTAATTAAGGGTTAATTAGTTCATAAAAATTGGGGCTTTTGTCTAAATCGGTTTGCTTAGGCTCAATTGAAGCTCAATTAAGTTTCATTGAAGATTTTGGGGTGGGATCATGCTGGTAATTGATTTTTTCCAAGTGTGATTAAGGGTTAAATAGTTTATAAAATTTGGGGTTTTTGTCTAATTCGGTTTGCTTAGGCTCAATTGAAGCTTAATTAAGCTTCATTGAATAATTTGGGGTGGGATCATGCTCGTAATTAATCTTTTTGAAGGGTGATTAAGGGTTAATTGCTAATTAAGGGTTAAGTTTTTAATTGTACTTATAACTTTTTGTGTATGAATGTCTTAATGCAGCATTATGCCTAGACATCAACAAACACAGGAGCAGGAAGGGCGGGAGGATCCGGGGTGGGCCCACCTATCCTTAGTTGATGCTAAGAGAAGAAATGTGAAATGCAATTATTGTGGTAGGGAGATATATGGCGGAATCACTAGAGGAAAGCAACATTTGGCAGGGGTAAGAGGAGAGGTGAGACAATGCGACCACTGTCCCCGAGAGGTGCGAGAAGAGATGCGGCACTTTTGGGCAAAAAGGAGAGGATGCAACAAAGGGCTGAGGATGAGGCTGAAATTGCTGAGGAGATTTCTGAAAGAAGGGTTAGGAGGGATGATGATGAGGAAGGCACTGATGATTCTGATCCAGAGCTGACTGAAGTAAGGGAGCGTGAACAAGCCGCTCGTAGGAAAGGGAAGGGACCCATGGATTCAAAGACCTACGAGAGTACAGCTGCACGACGTCCTGACATTGGTGCTGCCCCACATATGCAGAGAACAGGTCCCATGGACAGCTATCTCCACAGAAGGTCCCAGGCTACACAACCTAAAATCAAGTCTGCATTGAGAGAGGTCAAAAAATCAGCAGAAGTTGTAGGGCATGCATTTAAAAGTATCTGCAAATGGTTTTTTCATGCAGGTGTCCCTACACATGTAGCTTCAAGTGAATATTTCCAACTTATGATAGATGCCATAGCAGATGCTGGCCCTGGTTTGAAGGCCCCCTCACGTCGAGACATATACGGGCGTGGCCTTGAGGGAGAGGTTGAGGAGCTCCATGAATGGGTTGAAAACTTCAAGCATATATGGGTGGAGAGAGGATGCACTATCATGTGTGATGGTTGGACTGGTACCACGAAGAAGTCCATGATAAACTTTTTGGTTTATTGCATCGAAGGTACAGTATTTGTGAAATCAGTTGATGCATCAAATTATGAAAATAATGTAAATTATTTGTTTCATTTGATGGATGACATGGTAGAACAAATTGGAGAGGAGAATGTTGTGCAAGTGGTGACTGATAATGAAGCCAGTTACAAGGCTGCAGGGAAGAAATTGATGCAGAAGCGCAGACATTTATATTGGCTCCCATGTGCAGCACGTTGTCTGGATCCGATGCTTGAAGACATAGGGAAGGAAAAGCAGGTGAAGACAATTGACAAGGCACAAAAAGTCACACAGTATATCTATGGCCATTATAGGATACTGAATATGTTCAGGGCGCATGCCAGTGGAGGGCGAGATATCATCCGTGCAGGCCCAACCAGATATGCTTCCAATTTTATTTCTTTGGAGTCTTTGCACAGGTATAAGATTGATCTCAATTCTTGATACTTTATCTTTACTGATATGTAATAGTATTTGATTCAAATTTCATTTATTGCACAGGTATAAGAAAGAGCTGAAAGCTTTCATGTATCACAATGCCCTGCGGGAATACATCGACAAGGGCAATGTTGATGCTCAGATGGATTATTTGGATGTCTGCCACATCATGGACGACAACAAATTCTGGGGCAGGGTGTCACAGTACTTGAAAGTAATCACACCCCTCGTGAAGGTCCTAAGAATGGTGGATGGCGATGAGAAGAATGATATGGGCTATCTGTACGAGGCCATGGACCGTGCCAAATTGGAGTTGCAGGATTCCCTTCCTAGACATTATGTAAAATGGTGGAAAATTATTGACCAGAGATGGGACAACACATTACATCACGACTTGCATGCAGCTGGTGAGTGATTAATTGTACTGAAATTGGGGTAATGCCTTTATGTTTTTATATATATAACATTTAGTTACTTAAATGCACGTTATTTTCTCAACCCTCGATTTATGTACGATGCCGATGCACATGTTTATGGTGAGGTGCTCCAAGGGACTTTAAAAGTCATTGGTCGTTTATCGAGGACACCAGAAAAGAGACTTCAGGCCGAAGTAGAGGTTGGCCTTTATTTGATTTTATCAATAACAGGTATAGAATTTATTTAAGTAGTTATGTTAATGTATTACTTTATGTTTGTAGATGAGCAATTATAGAATGAGGACTGGGATATATTCTGACTCCCAATTGCAATACGCTGTGGGAAGAGTGAGCCCAGATATATTTTATTTTTTTGATTTCTTAACCTGAATATGTATTTCTACAACTTATATGCATTTGTTTATGGTTGGTGGAACAGCTGACTGGTGGATAATGGTGAATAATAGAGATTTGGCCAGTTCTGCATTGGCTTTCATTGCAATTAGGGTGCTCAGTCAAATAACATCGGCAAGCTAATGTGAAAGAAATTAGAGCACGTTCAGCCTTATACACTTAAAGGTTCGCAATCGGCTAAAGGCTGAACGGTTAGAAAAATTGGTTTACTGTCATTACAATATGAGAATGAGAATAAAGAACATGAAGATAAGACAAATGCTGAGGGACAAACGCGTCCCAGAGGATGCAATTCCAGAAATTGATGTGGACCCTTTATTTGATGATGAGAATCCCTTGTAGTCTTGGGTGGAGACACGAGAGCAGATTGATGAGCCCGTTTTTGATGATGATGATAGAAGATGGGCAGAGTGCATACTAGATGAAGATGAGCCAAGAGATCCCGAATTCAGAAGAAAATCAAAGAGGGCCAGAGATACTCATGGGCACCAGAGAAGGGACCCACCTGGGGTTGTTGATGACACTGAGGAGCAGCATGATTTTCAGCCTGCTAGACACTCAGACTCAGATAGTAGGCCAGTCACTCCTAGAATGGACAAGTCACCTGCATCCTTAAGAAGAAGTACATCAGTGCATGGGCAAACTGAGAGAACAAATGCTGCTGCTCGAGAGGACCTGACAATTGAGCAGTTGAAGCAGATTTATTTGAGGCACACGCCAAGGGGAACGTGATTCATGTCAAGGGTGATTGAAGAAAGCACACCGAAACAGAAAAAAGCAGCCCCAAAGGCCAAAATGCGACTGGCCAGTGATGGTGGTGATGATGATGATGATCCTAGTGCAGCTGCAGGTGCTACAGGTGTTGCAGGTGCTGCTACTGGCGGTGGGGATGCTGGTGGTCCTTCCTCCTTCCACGCAGACACAGGCAGAGGATACAGTCAGGGTGAGCGAGGACATGATTCATAGAGTCAATATGGGCATCCATCATGTTATGAAGGTGGCCAACAGGAGGCAGCGTTTTATGGGTGGGGTCATGAACCATCATTCCAGTTCCATCCACATCCGTCCAGTTCCTCTTCTCTTCCTATAGATTCTTACGTTGATTCTGGATTCGAATCAAGCCGATAACCTCACACTCCAAGAGGGATCCAAAGAGGGATGCAAGACTTGGCTACTTCATTGTTTGGTTATAGTGAATATACACAATACATGCAACCTTCTTATGGGTATCAAGATCAAAAGTCAGACGATGAGGGAGAAGATTCTAGTTATTACCCATATTAGTGTCTCTTCATTTAGGTAAAGATCATTTAATTTCTGTAACATTTACTGTACCTAATTAGGTTTATTGTAATGCTTGAACCTACTTTATGCTTAGTATGTACTCAAGAATATTAGTTTAATATGTTGAATGTTTGAATTTCAATGTCTACTTCATGTTTATTGCACTTAATCTAATTTCTTTACAATCATATGCATGTCTAATGAATTTTCTGATTTTTATGTGATTATTAACTTTATATCTATTTGTTTATGAATTTTTAGGTCCATTTTCAATTTTTTTAAGCTTTTGACTGGGTTTCGACCGAAACCGAGTCGTATCGGTTTCGGACTCGGCCGAAACCGAGTCCGAAACCGACACTGCCATCCTTGCTTTAATGTGCTTGGGCATGTCGCCCATCTCCTGGACAGGCTCAGGGGCGTTCTTAGGCCTCTCACTCCAGCCAAAGTCATCGTCGGGAGGACCATGAGGGACCAAATTCCCTTTGTAAAAAATGATAGGCTCGCAGGGCTTGTTGTTCTTTTTCTTTCCTTTCCTTTGGTAGGTGACAATGAATGTCTTTAACTACTCGACCCCGTGTTCCTCCCTTTGAGAGAGTAGCTGTATACATGTGGGGGGTAGTGAGATACTCTCGTTTATGGCCCGATTGATGAGGTTAGCCTCAAAATTGATTTCCCGCCTTTCTAGCCGAGTCGGCTTACCACCGACATGGCTGGATTGCAAACTTAGCCGATGTATTCTGGCGAGGTCTTCGTTCACAACGAAGAGTTCCTCGTCGTCTTCCTCTTCTTTGGCCACAACCTTTCGCTTCCCCTTGTCCTCTGTTTTAACGAGAGGCTCCGTGGTCGGCTCCTCAAAGTATAACTGGGCATCCGTCAAGTTGCATTCATTTGGTCTGAAGGGGGATCGATCAGCAAAGACCGTGTGCTGCTCTCCACCTTTCGCATACTTGATGCATTGATGGAGGGTAGAGGGGACAACCCAGTTTTCGTGCAACTAGGGCCTTCCAAGCAGGGCTTTGTATGAGGTGTTTGCATTGATGATGTAAAAAGTGGCTTTAGTGACAAAATTGTCCATCGCCACCTCCACCTCAACTTTACCCAGGGCATCCTCTGAATCTTGATTGAACCTTGAGATCTTTACATCTATACCCTCTGTAAATAAGGCATGAGGAACAGAGACTTAAAAGTCTTAAGGGGCATTATATTGACGGACACCCCAGGATCCATCAAGATTCTATTTAGCTTGTGCCCATTAATCTTTCCTTGCATATATAAAGGGCGGTTATGGCATGGTGAAGATAGCAACATATCTCTATCAGTAAAGGTGACAGTTGCTGCAAGAGCCTCGTATGCCTGGGCTTGAAGTTCGGCTACATCGGCCTCATAGACTTCTGGTTCCTGGAGAACTTTCACGAGAGCTTCCCTTAGCTCTTTACTCCAGGCAATAGCCTCCCATGTGATAACATAAGTTGGCATGCGCTTCATATGTTGAATGATTTTACGATCAGCCCGAGCCCGAGCCTGATCCAATGAAGGGATCATTTCCAACAGAGGCTTAGTTTGGTAGCTGGGCTTCTTACTAGGTTCTGCTTTTGCCTGTTCATTTGGTTCTTCTTGAAATAACGGGGCTAGAGATTCCTCTTCTGGAGGAGGTACGCCGTCATCACCCTTATTAGAAGGACCTGCCTGAGCTTACTCAGCGGGCTCTCCTTGCGGGCTTGGCCCAACGGGATCACTATCTTCGTCCGACGGATCAAACACGAAGACACCCCGAGCTTGGATTTCAGGAGAATCGGCAATCGCTTCTTGCATGGCCGGCTCAATAAGCTTGTCTTCCTCGTCTGATGGGTCAAAGATAAAGGTTTCGGCCAGAATTTGAACTTCGGGAGGCTCGGTAGGCTCCTCCCCCCGAAAAATAATGACCCTTCGAGGATTTGATGGGTTGGGACTCTCCCCCTTGGAGGCTGTCGAAGGCCTCCCTTGTCCACGACCTCCTCCTCTGCCGTGACCACGGTTCCGAAGTTTCGCGTTCCGACGTCGGTATGTAGCCATGGTGATCCTTTCTCCAGTTGCGGGAGTTGACATCTGTAGACTCTCCGGGGGAGGTATTGATACCGTGTTGCATGAGAATTGCCTTAACATTGCTTCCAACTTTTCTAAAGTGAGTTCCTTCATCTTTGTAAAAGATGGATTACTCTTCGGGAATAGGGAGCTTTTCGCCCTTTTGTGCTTGCTGGTACATTAGTTGGAGCCACTCCTTGAGTTAGGTTTTGCGCTCCAGATCCTCTCATGGGATATATTTATCAAGTGAGATAGCCCCAGTTGGCATGGGAGGAACATACTCCTCCAATTCATCAATTAGCTTTTGAAGTTTTGTTAGAGGGGTTAACTCCCCGTGTACCCCCATGGCGGCTGCCTGCTCGGCTTGCCTCTTCAGTCTTCTCTTCAAATTTTTCCTTCTGTTTTTCTCTTGCTTTTTTGCCAGCGCCAGGTCACTCTGTGATGGAGCTGCCGCCTTTGGAGGAGCCCAGGCGACGTGCCCTGCACTAGAGCTACTGGGATGGGACTTCCCTTTGTAAGACTTATGGGAAGTGCGCTTCTTTGAGGTCACATTGACCCAATCGGGCTCTGTTTCATGGGCCTGGAACGTGGCCTTAATTGCATGTTCCATTATTTCTGGAGGCAATTCTTGAAATTCGGCCAGATCGCAGCTGGTATCCCGGGAGGTCGAGACCACATTTGTTTGCTGCTGAATTAGCGTATGACCCTGCTCAGGTGCCTTTGGTTTGACTTTGCCTTCCTGCTTCCGCTTGGGGATCACCTTAGAATTTTCTCGTTGGGTCGCTTTACCCCTACTTGACTCGGTACCTGGCTTAGCTTTTGAGTGCCGGGACCGAGCAACTTGGATCCGTTCAGGGCTTGCTTTAGCAGTAGTTGCTTGGGGCATGCTGGTTCGACCTTGGTCACTTTTTAGCTTGGCCTCTTCTTTGCGAATTTCTTGGACCGCTTGTTTTACATGTAGAGCGGATGGAACTTGACCGGAACTCCCAACATTGGGATCGGGGCGGTGCTTTGGAGAACCACGCACTAGCACCTCCCTTCCCCCTAGAAGAATGTCAAGGAGTCTCCGGGTGTCGTCTCTTGAGAAGGGTAGAGACTCTAGATCCTCCCATGATTGCCAGCTAGAGCATTGGGGTGGGGTCTGGACTTGACAGGGCGTAGTTTTTTCCTTAGCTTGTTTATGGGATGTCTGGGAGGTAGATGCGTGAATGACATTTACCGAGAAATTTACTTGGCCCGGCGGGGGAGATTCGGAAGGCCCCCGAAGAGGATTGCCTATGTTTATTACTCGACGGGCAATCAAATCCTCCGCAATGTCCTTGAAGGCCGGGCATTCATAAATAACATGGCCCATAGCGCGATGGTAGAGGCAATAGCCGTGCATCATGCTAGTACCTGGACCATTATCCGATGCAGGAAGCTGGATCAACCCCTTTCTTCGGCAAATATGGAAGATTTCCAAGGTTTTATACTGAGGAAAAGAATACAACTTTTGTGGGATCTTATCGACAGATGAATCTGCTGATTCCTCCAAGGATGGCAAACTCGGTTTCGGTCTCGGTTTCGCCCGGGTCCGAAACCGAGTTGACTCGGTTTCGGTTTCGGTTTCGGCCGAAACCGGCCGAAACCCATATAAAAGGTCAAAAAAATTAAATTAATTCTAAAAAATATGATAAAAAATCATAAAAAATATTAATAATCACTTAAAATCACAAAAATCATTACACATGCATTTGACTGAATAAGTTAGTGCAATAACTTTGAAGTAGACAACTACAAAAATTGAACTTCAAACATTGAACATGTGATAGTTAAAGTAATATTCCATTGTACATTAATACAAGCAGTACAAAATTAGACAAAATAGATAAAATAATTGTTACAAAAATTCATTGATTCTTACCTAATATGGATAATAATTATTAGAAGAACCTTCTCCCTCATCGTCTGGCCCTTGATGTTGATACCCATAACCATGTTGCATGTATGGTCTATATTCACTATAACCAAACAATGAGGTAGCCAAGTCCTGCATCCCTCTTTGGATCCCTCTTGGAGTGTTTGGTTGGCTTGAGCCGAATCCAGTATCAGCATAAGAATCTTGAGGAAGAGAAGAGGAACTGGCCGGATGGAAGTTGAATGATGGTTCATAACCCCACGACCGATAAATCGCTGCCTCCTGTTGGCCACCTCCATAACCTGATGGATGCCCATATTGACTCTGTGACTCATGTCCTCCCTCACCCTGACTGTATCCTCTGCCTGTGTCTGCGTGGAAGGAGGAAGGACCACCAGCATCCCCACCGCCAGTAGTAGCACCTGTAGCACCTGGCACATACGAAAATATATAATTTATCTCCTACCAAAACCTTTTCTGATTCGAACTGATAATAAGAATTTAAGTTACTTTCCAAAATAAAAAATCAAAGGATCACGAAACCTGCAGTCTCCAGTCGCCTTTTGGCCTTTGGGGATGCTTTTTCCTGTGCCGGTGTGCTTTCTTCTTGCACCCTTGACATGAATCCTGTTCCCCTTGGCGTGTGCCTCAAATAAATCTGCTTTAACTGTTCAATTGCCGGGTCCTCTCGAGCAGCAATATTTGTTCTCTCAGTTTGCCCATGCACTGATGTACTTCTTCTTAAGGATGTAGGTGCCTTGCCCATTCTAGGAGTGACTGGCCTGCTATCTGAGTCGGAGTGTCTAGCTGGCTGAAAATCATGTTGCTCCTCAGTGTCCTCAACAACCCTAGACATGTGGGCATGAGTATCTCTGGCCCTCTTTGATTTTCTTCTTAATTCGGGATCCCTTTGCTCATCTTCATCTAGTATGCCCTCTGCCCATCTTCTATCATCATCATCAAAAACGGGCTCATCAACCTGCTCTCGTGTCTCCACCCAAGACTGCAACGGATTCTCATCATCAAATAAGGCATCCACATCAATTTCTGCGGCGGCATCCCCGGCGGCGCGTTTGTCTCGCAGCTGTTGTCTCAACCTCATATTCTTTATTCTCAACCTCATATTGTAGTGGCAGTACACTAATTTCTCTAACCGTTCAGCCTTTAGCCGATTGCGAACCTTTGAGTGTATAAGGCTAAACGTGCTCCAATTTCTTTCACATTGACTTGCTGATGTTGTTTGACTGAGCACCCTAATTGCAATGAAAGCCAATGCATTGCTACCCATATCTCGGTTGTTAACCATTATCCACCAGTCAGCTGTTCCACCAACCATAAAAAAATGCATTTTAGTTGTAAAAATATATATTCATCAGGTTAAGAAATCCAAAAAATAAAATATACCTGGGCTCACTCTTCCCACAGCGTATTGCAATTGGGAGTCAGCATATGTCTCAGTCCTCATTCTGTAATGGTTCATCTACAAACATAAAGTAATAGATTAACATAACTACTTAAATAAATTCTATACATGTTATTGACAGTATCAAATAAAGGCGAACCTCTACTTCGGCCTCTAGTCTCTTTTCTGGATTCCTCGATAAACGACCAATGACTTTTAAAGTCCCTTGAAGCACCTCGCCATCAACATGTGCATCGGCACCGTACATAAATCGAGGGTTGAAGAAATAACCTGCATTTGTGTATAATTAACTAAATAAAATTTATAAAATAACATAAAGGCATTACCTCAATTTCAGTACAATTAATCACTCACCAGCTGCATGCAAGTCATGGTGTAATGTGTTGTCCCATCTCTGGTCAATAATTTTCCACCATTTTGCATAATGTCTGGGAAGGGAATGCTGCAACTCCAATTTGGCACGGTCCATGGCCTCGTATAGATAGCCCATATCATTCTTCTCATCGCCATCCACCATTCTTAGGACCTTCACGAGAGGTGTGACTACTTTCAAGTACCGTGACACCCTGTCCCAGAATTTGTTGTCGTCCACGACGTGGCAGACATCCAGATAATCCATCTGTGTATCAACATTGCCCTTGTCGATGTATTCCCGCAGGGCATTGTGGTACATGAAAGCTTTCAGCTCATTCTTGTACCTGTGCAGATAAATGAAAATTGAAGCTGCATCAACTGCTACATATCAGTAAGGATAAAGTATCAAGAATTGAGATCAATCTTATACCTGTGCAAAGACTCCAAAGAAATAAAATTGGAAGCAAATCTGGTTGGGCCTGCACGGATGATATCTCGCCCTCCACTGGCATGCGCCCTGAACATATTTAGTATCCTAGGATGGCCATAGATATACTGTGTGACTTTTTGTGCCTTGTCAATTGTCTTCTTCACATGCTTTTCCTTCCCTATGTCTTCAAGCATCAGATCAAGACAATGTGCTGCACATGGGAGCCAATATAAATGACTGCGCTTTTGCATCAATTTCTTCCCTGCAGCCTTGTAACTGGCTTCATTATCAGTCACCACCTGCACAACATTCTCCTCTCCAATTTGTTCTACCATGCCATCCATCAAATGAAACAAATAATTTGCATTCTTTTCATAATCTGATGCATCAACTGATTTCACAAACACTGTACCGCTGATGCAATACACCAAAAAGTTTATCATGGACTTTTTCGTGGTACCAGTCCAACCATCACACATGATGGTGCATCCTCTCTCCACCCATATATGCTTGAAGCTTTCAACCCAATCATGGAGCTCCTCAACCTCTCCCTCAAGGCCACGCCCGTATATGTCTCGACGTGAGGGGGCTTGCAAGCCAGGGCCAGCATCTGCTATGGCATCTATCATAGGTTGGAAATATTCACTTGAAGCTGCATGTGCAGGGACACCTGCATGAAAAAACCATTTGCAAATAGATTTAAATGCATGCCCTGCAACTTCTGCTGATTTTTTGACCCCTCTCATTGCTTGCTTGATTTTAGGTTGTGTAGCTTGGGGCCTTCTGTGCAGATAGCTGTCCATGGGACCTGTTCCCTGCGTATGTGGGGCAGCACCAACGTCAGGACGTCGTGCAGCTGTACTCTCATAGGTCCCTGATCCCATGGCTCCCTTCCCTTTCCTTCGAGCGGCTTGTTCACGCTCCCTTGCTTCAGTCAGCTCTGGATCAGAATCCTCAGTGCCTTCCTCATCATCATCCCTTCTAACCCTTCTGCCAGAAATCTCCTCAGCAATTTCAGCCTCATCCTCAGCCCTTTGTTGCACCCTCTCCCTTTTCCCCAGAAGGCATTGGCGCATCTCTTCTCGCACCTCTCGGGGACAGTTGTCACATTGTCTGACCTCTCCTCTTACCCCTGCCAAATGTTGTTTTCCTCTGGTAATTCCGCCATACATTTCCTTACTACAGTAATTGCATTTCACCTTTCTTCTCTTAGCATCTATTAAAGACATGTGGGTCCACCCCGGATCCTCCTGCCCTTGCTGCTCCTGTGTTTGCTGACGTCTAGGCATGATGCTGCATTAAGACAGTGACACACAAAAAGGTATAAGTACAATTAAAAACTTAACCCTTAATTAGCAAGTAACCCTTAATCACCCTTGCAAAAAATCAATTACCAGTATGATCCCACCCCAAAATCTTCAATGTAGTTTAATTGAGCTTCAATTTAGCCTAAGCAAACTGACTTAGACAAAAGCCCCAAATTTTATATACTAATTAACCGTTAATTATCATTTACCCCTTAATCACCTTTTGAAAAAATCAATTGTCAGCATGATCCCACCCCAAAATCTTCAATGAAGCTTAATTGAACTTCAATTTAGCCTAAACAAACCGATTTAGACAAAAGCCCCAATTTTTATGAACTAATTAACCCTTAATTAGCAATTAACCCTTAATCACCCTTCGAATTAATTAACTACCAGCATGCTCCCGCTTCAAATTAGTCAATGAAACTTAATTGCGCCCTAATTGACCCTTACTAAACCTAATTAAAGAAAAGCCCCAAATATAAACTTCTAATTAGGGTTTAATTAGAAGTGTTAAAAATCTAATCATGGTTTTAAATTAACCTACAATACAACATTTAACCTACAACAAAAAAAAATTCAACAACTCAACCAAAAAAACACAAAACATAAAAAACCCTAAATTTACCTCCACAAAATTTACCTCCGCAGTAGCAGTCGGACGGTCGATGTGGACGTGTGGAGTGTGGACAGCCCCCTGCCCCCTAAAGGCCTAAACAAGCACAGCAGCAGCAGCCGGCAGCGCACAGCAGCTCCACACTCCACAGGCAGGGAGGCCCGGCAGCAGCAGCAACAGCCAGCAGCTTCAGGCTTCAGCAGGCAGGGAGGCAGCAGCAGCACCTCGCAGGCAGCAGGCTCGCAGGCAGCAGGGTCGCAGGCCCACCTCGCAGGCAGCAGGCTCGCACGGGCCGCAGCCGGCCAGCCCGGCCCAGCCGCAGCCGCAGCAGGCAGGAGGCAGCAGCTGCAGCACAGCAGCAGCCGCAGCAGCCAGCAGTGCAGCACGGCAGCAGCAGCAGAGCGGCGGCAGCAGCAGCACCCGGCAGCAGCAGCACCCGGCAGCAGCACAGCACGGCGGGGGGGAGGGTTTCGGCCGAAACCGTTGCAGCAGCGGCGGAACTTCTGCGGAAGTGGGGTTTCGGGAGGGAGGCGAAAGGAATATCACAAGTTTCGGCCGAAACTAACAGGTTTCGGGCCGAAACCGACCGGGCTCGGGCGAAACCAGTATCGGTTTCGCCCGAAACCGATATCTCACTTACGTTTCGGGTTGCTACAGTTATTAGGCCCGTTTTCGTATCGGTTATGGCCGAAACCGATACGTTTCGGCCGAAACGTATCGGTTTCGGCCGAAACCGCCAACCATGGATTCCTCAGGCAGCCAGCCTCCAAACCTCGGCCGCCTTCGAGGTTCTACCGTGGCTTTAGAGTTGCTAGTGGAGACCGGAGCCGACTCTCTCGTGGAAGGTGTTGGAGAGAGTATTGCCAATCTCTCATCAATTTGCTTTACAAGTTGCAGTAACTTTTGCTGATCTCGTTGCAGCCGTTTAACCTCTTTTCTGACTTTTCGAACAGTCCTTCGAATGGCCAAGCATTCGGACATTTGGAGGAGAGTGCCTCTCTGAAGAGCTTCCTGCCCATTAGGGAGAGTCGCAACCGGTGGATTGTCGATTCCTCTTGCCTGCCTGGTCATACCGTCATAGATATCCGGTGAATAACATTCACTGAGAAATTTTCTTTCCTTTGATCATGAGGTTGAGGAGGGTCAACCAAATGTTCCCGCATTGAGATGATGCCACTCTGGATTGCTTCTTCTAACTTATTTTGCAAGCGTAGCAATCTTCAATGACATGACTCAGCATCCGATAATAATCGCAATAGTTGGACTCATGTGCTTTGCCTACTTCTACAGGCCTTTTTGGCTTTGGCAGGGATATAATCTTATTCTTTATGCAGAGCGTGAAAAGTTTCTTAGTATATTCTCTTTTGAAAGAATATACTGCCAGCCTTGCAAGCGGTTTGCTTTTGCCTGTCTAGGGGCCCTTGCCCAAGCCACTTTTCTGATAGAGATGACTATCCTGGTCAGAACGCCTCGCGATGTCAAGTTCTTTGTGCAAGTATTATGAGGGGCAGCTTTGGTCCAAAATCCGCGTAGTTGCTTCTTTGAGCCTTTTCATCACCATATTGCCTCTCTGGGGATCTATCTCCCCCCTTTGAATGAGGGTTTCGATGTAGTCTTGGATCTCCTCACACTCCCCCGTTGGGTGAGATATCACAGCATGATACTCGCAGTATTGGGGGTGTGCTTTGTCTTCCTCCGTATAGGTTGGTGGTGGGTCGTGTGTCACGATCCGACCCTCCTCAAGGAGGACATGAAATATGCTCCTGGTATTCTCTTTTGAAAAGGAACATTGATGAGACGGCCTCCAACCGGGATACCATAACATGAGCTTAGTCCCACTAGAGCCGATTTCTTCTGCCCTTGGATCCGGGAATGCAAAGGCCACCGCCTGATAGCTCTCAATAGGCGGGTGATAATGATGGATGACATTGACCGAGCGGGCGGACCTTTCCCAAGCATGAGGTTGGGGAGGGTCAACTAGAGATCCCTTCATAGTAATGAGTTTATTTTGAATCATTTTCTCTAACTCATTCTTGAAGACAATAATTTTCGACTGTGTCCCAGCAAACGATGGTACACACAGTAATTAGGATCGCCCACCTTGTTGACTTCCTCCGGCTTCTTCGGCTCGGGCAAGGATATCAACTTGTTCCTGGTACAAAGGTCAAAGAGCCTCTTGGTATGTTCCTTTTTGAAGGAATAGGGGGTTTTCATGCGTTCGGCCAACCTTGCGGTTGATGCCTTCCCTTCAGGCTTCTTGCTGGAATCTCCTGGTGGTTCTCCTTCGCCATCTCCTATTGTTGGGGAAAAGTCGACGACATTTGCCTCTTTCCCAGTAGCGGTACGCTCCTTGGGTGCCTTAGTCTTGGAAGGTGTAAATGTAGGGTTGTCAACGAAGAACATTTCAATCTCCGCGACTACTGAATTCAGCTGGTCAAACCCTTTGATATTTGCCTCCAAGAGTCTCTTACTGACTTCTGGGGCCAAACCTCTAAGGCATATTGTTATGGCATCTTCCTGTGCCGGGGGATTGTCGCACTGCATACTAAGATCCCTCCAGCGTTTAATGAAGTCCAACGCCGTTTCTCCCCTCTTCTGCTTAAGCGAGTAGAGCTCGGCAAGAGATATTTTCCTTTCAGCTAGCTGGAACCGATCAATGAATTTCTTTTATAGATCGGCCCAGTCTGCTACAAAATTGGGCTTCAATCTGGAGTACCATTGGAAGGCACTACCAGTGAGAGAAGTCGCAAAATATCGGAGGAGATAAGACTCCTCAAGGGCCAGGTCACCCATGGCCATTACATAGTAGGCTAGGTGCTCATGTGGTGACCCTTGCCCATTAAACTTCTATAGTTTCGGCACCTTTGGGTAGTCCAGCGGGAGCTTCCTGAACTGATAATGAATAGGGTAGGGCACACTGTACAAATCGACAGTAGCAATGCCCTCGCCACGCTGGGCGAACTTATCTTCGACTATCTTCTCTATCATGCGGCGTTGGGCGATAGCCTCTTCAGCACCTAGGGTCCGAGAGGATTGGACATTGGGTGGGGCTCGAAGTGGCTCGGCCCCTACCTCGGCATAGATGCTATGAGGGGGAGCTGCCTGTCGATTAGCAATGACAGGATTAGGCAACTGTTGCTCCCATCGAAAATCTTGATTGTGGATCGGCGCCTGAGGCTTTTGGACGTTTGCATCCATTTGCCGCTTCATCTCTAACATAAGATTGGTCATCTCTATATGCCAACGTTGCATGGTCTCAAACTTAGCATCGTCGGACATTGCTTGGAAGGCGGCCTTCGTCGGTGGTTCGAACACCGGATTGAAATACGCACCGCCTGGGTGAACTGCCCCTTCCCCGTGGACGCTCACGACCTCATCAGGATCTGCTCCTTCCTGAGGTATATTGTCTCCTTGATTTTGCAGTTGCAACTGGATGGGTACTTGGTGTTGACCTTGGGAAGAAGTTCCTGCTTGGCCACTGAATTGTCCTTGGAGGTTTTTCGGGTGGCATTCTTGGTATTGAGGTACACCGCATCCATAGCCAAATTTGGATCACTTGGTCCAACAGGTTCATTTAGAATGGCAGGGTTGCCCGTTGATTCCATGGGCTCTCTGCCAGAGGCATAGTAAGTGTAAATCTTTATGTTGGCACATGCTCCTGCCATTTGTATCACCCTCCGCCTTTTTGGTGGCTGGACTCCGAGGCGGGTAGGTGTCCCCAATCTGTCAAAAACAGAGGATCGTGGTGGCACGATCTCTGTTAGCCTATCGAAGACTGAAACTCGCGCTGGCGGCGCCTGGGCGCGAGTGGTTCTTTTAACTCGGACAGGGTCCGAGCCTCGAAGTGTGAAATTGGGTTTGCGATAAACCCCTTTCCTTTTTTGGCCCTGCGGGCGCAGGGGTTTGACATCCAAAGATGTCGTAGCTGGCTGGGCTTGCATCTGCCCGGGTTTGGCGGCCCTGGCTTGCTTGATCACACGGGCCTCTTGTTTAGTGACCCAAATTTGGTTCATCTTTCGGGGGCGTTGTTCAACTACCTTGCCCCCATCAGAAGGCCTTTCATCTTTCGGGGACGTTGTTCAACTACCTTGCCCCCATCAGAAGGCCTGGACTTCTTTTTATAGTTCGGGGCGTCCTCCCGTACCTTGCGGAGGAGCGAAAAACGATTGGAGGTCGGTATAGCCGGGACCTGCTTGACCCGCGGCGCGATTGGCCCGCCGCCATTGAGACGTATGCGGAGATCGCCAATCAATATAGTCTTGCCAGACCTTGCAGTTGCCGCTGCCGGCCTCCTGTTCTGGCGGCGACGGTGTTGCCCCCATTTAGCGGGGACAACGTCGACCGAAATTATGTGGATCAAGAAGACCCGGCCCTGCGTAGAACGGGGCTTGATGCTCCCGGTTGTAATGGGTGCTGGAGGTGCAACAGATGTGGCGAGCGTCTCCTGGCTCGCCGGGACCACTCCCAGGAAAAAGGGAGACCCGACTACAGCGGGGAAATCTCCGAATACGATCGGAGTGGCCAGATATCCGAATCTGGCATGTGTGTTGACGACGAGAGGACCATAAGTGACTGTCGCCATCGAGCATGACAAAGAAAGTTTGAAGTTTGCCTTTGTGATTGGGCGCCTCGCCTTCTTCCACTCCTCTCCCTACATGGATGAAGACAGGGTATTAAGGCCTTTATAAGGGCATTAGTAACTCTAGCAGTAAAATGAAAGGCAGGAAAAGTCCCACCGGGCGTGCCGGTCTGTTTACACGAGGAATTTTCGGCGCCCGTTTCGACGGGCGAATATGCGTATTGTTATTTATTTTGAGCATATTGATTCCGCGCTTTTAGGTTTATCAGACATTTAAGGTTCGTGTACTGGACTTTTCCCCACCGAACAGAATCGGTGTTAATTTACATGGGACAAGTCCGAATACCCTTGATTAAAATTGCTAAAGATCCTTTCTTGCCCTCATGGCCCATACCCTTGAATAAGGGAGAAGCCTTTATAGTTTCCCCCCCCGGGGGAGGGTTTGACCATGACTTTCTATGTTTAGAAAAGGGCTCGTTTAAAGTCCCTGGTGCCACTAAGGGCCGCATGTAATCCTCGCAATTGTAGTGGATTTTTCCACATTTTTTAAGAAGATTTTTCTTGGGGCGTATGCATAATTATAAAAAGCCTAGGGTAAAAATGTAATTTCCGAAAATTTAACCTTGAGAGAAGACATTCTCACAAATGGGGAGAGTTTCCCCAGAAAAGGAAAGCTCCCTTGAATTTTCATCATTTGTTTTAAATTCTCTCCTTTTTTTGTAACATGTATACGTTTACACGATTTTGAGAAATTTCAGGGTAAAAGTGCAATTTTCGAGCCTTGAGGGGGCTATTGCATAATTTGACAGAGAATAAAATGACATATTTTCATCATTACTTGATTTTAATAATTGAGTACAATATATTTCAATTAAATGGCAACATAATACCCTTTTATGCATTGGAAGGGTATTTTTGTCAAAAGTATACCCGTGAGGGGTTCTTTATGTAAATTGTACAAAACCCAAAAAATGGGAGTTGAAAAAAAGGGCGCACCCTTCTCTTCTTTTTGCTTTGACTTGGGCCTATGCAAGCTCTCCAATCCCCTTCTTTCTTCTTGTCTTGTTCTCACTTCTTCTCTTCTCTTCTTCCTTCGTCTTGGTAGCTCCTCTCCTTTTATAGGTGCAAGGAGGAGTGGCGGAGGGGGGTGGCAACCCACTTGGAAGCTCCCTCCGATGGAATAGCAAGAGCCAAGGTGACTCTTCCCCTCCCCTTCTTCAATTTTTTTTATTTTTTATTTTTTTCTGCTTTTTTTTTGGGCGGACAGAACAAAAGAAGGGGGGAGGGAACCCCCTCCTCCTGTTGCGTAAGGTGTCGGAGGGGGTTCCCCTCCGGTCAAACGGCTCCCTCCGGTGCAGGGGATCGGAGGCCCCCCCCCCTCCGGTGCAGGGGACTTGAGGGGGGGTCCCTCTGGTCGAAGACCACTGGAGGCCCCCCCCCCTCCGGTTGGACTTGCACGGGGGGGGGGGGCTCCGGTTGGCAGGGCTACCGGAGGGGGAACGGTCCAAAGGTCTCGGAGGGGGTCCCTCCGGTGCAGGTGCTTTCGGAGGGGGGTCCCCCTCCGGTCTATGCACCGGAGGGGGGGGGTCCCTCCGGGCCTTCCACCGCGCGGAGAAGAAGGGGAAGAGGCGGAGGGGGCTTGGCCCCCTTTTTGGCTATAAAAAGATGTCCTGGGGTTAAAAAAGTGGGTTTTTACGGTGGTAGGACCAAGTATATAGCTGGCCCTTGTGGCTTTTTGACTTTTTCTTGTGGTTCGGGGTTAGGAAAACATTCCTGTTGACCAAGGAAGGCGGAATCGGGGATGGGGATCGGATCGTTCGGTCCCAAACCGATCCGGGTCTGTGGGATCAGCCGATCCCGGACCGATCCCGGACGATCCCGGCCGAGTCAGACCAGTTGACTCGACTAGGGATACAAATGTCTAAAAAATCTAAAAAAATTTGAAAAAATATTCTAACATAGATCTATATCAAATTTATTATGAAATAGGTGACATTTGCTCATCATTTTGTGAAATAGGTGCATGCATTGATTACGTGCATGTATGTATGTGCACCAGTCTTCTGCATTTTTTACAAGTATAGCATGGCTGTGTATATAATATTGGGAAGAGAGTATGGAGATGGTTCCATGTGACAAAAAAAATTTAAAACTCATAGTAGGATGCACCTGCCATGAGCTGGCACAAAGTTTGAGACACAAGATTATGAGCTGGAGAGTAATAAGACAATTGCTATCTCTGAATTGTGGTTATCTTTTGTGTGATTTGTTTCTCCTTAAGAAAGAAAACAAAGAAAACAGAAAAATGCATGGCATTTGTGGCTTCCATCTCATTCATCATGTGATCTGCTAGCATGCCATTTGGATGGACCAACATGAAGTAGTTTAATTGCATCTTGAAACCTCCTCAGGAGATGCCTAGATCTTTGTTTTCATCCGGTCATCTGTTAGAATTCTAGGTGACCTGCCAATTACAAAATTCAACCGAGGTGTGTTGACGTGTAGGTCTGGACTCTTAGGATTCTAGGTGGTTTGCCAACTGTAAAAAGTTTACACAAAATTTGTTGATTTGCAGGTCTGTAACTCCTAGATTAAATGGATCTAAGGCTAGTTGGGAATTGGCATTAAAACAGAACTAGTAAACAATTTTAAGTAGCTAACAAATAATGCATTCAATCTTGTAGAAGATATATGAGGATCTTAAGGTGCTCAGGCTATTCATAGTCTCAACAGTGGTGGTCCAACAATGCATGCTGCAGTCTTTTTGTTATTTTGCTAGTTTGCTGAAAATTTGAAATTGACAATATTTGTGGTAAAATATTTAGTTAATCTGAAGCAAAAACCTCCAAATTTGTTATTTTTTTACAATATTTCATGTATTTCTATAACTTTTATCTATGGGAACATAAGTTAAAAAAATTAAAATTGAGGGCGATCCGGCCGATCCCGGGGGTGGATCGGTTCAGGCCGGATCGGGTCGTTTCGCCCGAAATCCGATCGGATCGGGCGATCCGATCCGATCCCGTCCGATTCTGCCTTCCATACGCGGGTGCGCAGGTTTTGACCATCTTTAATAAAAATTTTTATGCACAGAAGCATGCATGAAATTGTACATGGTCCCTATATTTTTGATGGGACGTTTATGGGAATTTACGACGGCGGTGAACTTGTCGCTTTAGGGCCGTTTACAATAACACTTTTGACAATTTTCTGAAAATATCAGAAATTGACAATAACATTTTTGGGGTCCAACAGTCTTCAAGTTTGATCTGATTGAAAGAGTCATAATCTGGATTCTATTTCATGTCAAGGAGAGAACATCTTAGTTTGGTGTGTGATTGTACTACTTACCTCAAGAAACATGGGCTGTTTTTCTTTCCTTTTTCTTGTCCTTCTCTCCATTTTTAATTCTTCATATCCTTTCTTGCTTACTCTTCCCGTCTTATCTTTCTGCCTCTATCTGATCCTTTCCTTGTCTATGCATAGGTGAGATGGAGGAGAGATAACTAATCTAGATCAGTCTGTTTATTTAGGGTTATTTACATGAATATCATTTATCTAAGTTGTTGTGTGACCCTGCCATTTGAATTATGTAATAATTCTGAGAAAATCAAATTTCTTTATGGCTGCTTTGATAAACGAATAGGATTTGAATAGGGTGAGTTATCCACTCTAGCCGAGTTTGGTATTACATATAAGTTATTCTGGGTCGAATGAGTTATTCCGGGGTAAAGTAAAATAACTTATATGAGCAAAATGGTCAAGTTAGTTATTTGAGGTAGAATGGAATTAGTTTTCATGTGTTTGTATCTATTTTATTTTTTAATTATTTTACCTATTTTATTTTTCTTATTCTAGGTAGAATAAGAAAGTAGTTATCAAACTAGAAAAGGCTAAACCTTAGAATACCCTACCTGAGCCTACCCTAACCGGCTTATCCTATTTGTTTATCAAAGTGACCTGACAGTAGAGGGCTGTTTTGGAGGGTTGATAGACTGAAAATTGACAAAACTGTCAAATTCTGCAACCTAGGGACTATTCATTAAAGTAAGAAAAGTGGAACAATTTAGGGGAAAATCTCCCCTACTCTTGACAACACCCAATATGATTTTGAGAGGAAAAATGATGAATTCAAAGTATTCATAACTGCTGTGTTGAGGTGATTGGACAGAGATGTCCATGAAAAGAAACTACTGACTCTTCACTTCACTCTTTGTCTCTCTGCAGTCTGCACTAAGTTGCAGTCATCTGAACCTCATAAAAACAGGCTGCACTGGACCAGTCCATGCACTGAAGTGCACTTCAAGAGATCTCAAAGTGCTGTTAAATGCTTCTCCAAATCTACTTGCTCGCAACATAGCTGGAAATGGAATGGACCATTGTTGAACCCCACAAGACATACAAGTATTTTCTGATATTTAATTTCAGAAATTAAAATGCATGTGGCATGGCAAGAAACGATGCAAGAACATCACCATCACATGAGCACCCATGGGCACTTCATCAAACACGAGAAGGGCGGTACAAAGTCATGATCACCCGCTCGATAAAACCAAGATTTTTAGCTTCTAATGACCTATGGATATTTTGTCAATCAGTTGGTGGGTGGCCAGAGCCGTGTACCCACTCATGAAGTCTACATGAAGGCATGTTTTTAGCTTCTTATGACGCGTAGACATTTTATCAAACACTGAAATCATCTCATGAAATCTACACGAAGCCATGTTTTTAGCTTCTTATGACGTGTAGACATTTTATCAAACACCTAGTGGGCGTCACGAAATCATGCATCCACTTGACAGAAATTTATGCAAAGTTAATTTTTTCAGTGTCATTGGGGTATTTGCATGGCATGAAAACAAATGACCTTTATCCCGGGGTCTAGGCGTAGCAAGGCGGCACCACGAGGGGTCAACTATAAACAAACGAAGTTGTCCACACCTCCACGTGTTGCTCTGTTAGAAAGGGGGGGGGCAAAAAAGATAAAAAAACTCCTTCACTGGTGGCCTTGTATAGCATTAGACTGAGTACATGAGGGGTGGGGGTGGGGAGAGAACCACCCTCCTCTCATCTCCTTGGTGTAGACAGACCAGGAGGAGGGGGAGGACCTCCGGTGGTGTCCACCGAGGGTGCCTCCTCTCCCCACTACTGCTGCCTCCCTTGAACGAAGGAGGGGGAGGACCGCTGGTGGTGTCCACCGGGGGTACCCTCTCCCCCTCACTCCCCTCTGTTGTTGCTCCTTTTGAGGACCAGGGAAGGGGGGGGGGCACCCCCGGTCAGGGCCACCGGGGGTATTCCCTTCCCCGCTCCTGCTGCTGCTTGTTGCCGCTCAGACCGGGGGGGGGGACCCGGTCAAACCCACCGGGGGTGCTCCCCCCTGCTCCCTCTTGCCGCTTAGATTGGGGGGACCCTTGGTCAAGTCCACCTGGGGGTACCGCCCCTCTTCTCTGCTGCAGCCCACCGGGGGTGGTTCTTTTCTCTCCCTTGCGTGAGACCAAAAAAAAGGGAGGAAGAAGACAAGAAAAAAGAAGATGAAGAGACAAGAAGAAGGTGAAAGGTCAAAGGAGCTCACCTCCACCACAATCCACCGGGGGTGATGCCTCCCTCTTGGCTTCTCTAGCACCTATAAAAGGAGGAGAGGGCGGGCAGCACAAGGAGATTTTTCAACGGGAGCTTGGCCATAGGAGTTTTTCCACGAGCAAGAAGATCTTGGGAGCTTGAAGTTTGTTGACTTTTGTTCTTCTCTTCCCTTGGAGCCTTGAGGGGTAGACTTGGAGCAAACTCCTGCACAAGAGGTAAAGGGGGCGCCCTCTTTCAGAAACCTAAACTTTTGTTAAAAAGTTACAAAAAAACCCTTGCACTAGGGCATACTTGTAAAAATACCCATATATGAAGGGAGTTTATTTCATGAAGGAAAATAATGTATAAAATCCATGAACGTATAGATATGGGATTTTTGGATAAGTTACAATGGGGAGAACGCTGCAAAAATGTCAAAATTGTAGTTGTACCCTAAAAGATTGTGAAATTGCACAAAAACTTGGGAAAAATGAGGAAATTTCTGAAAATTTTGAAATGCAAGAGGACGGTTCAAATTTGAAGTTATGTTATGCTTTCCATAATGGGAGAAAAATCTCTGTTTCATTCAGAAATGCAGAAATTGCAGTTTTACCTTGGAGATTTGAAAAAATGCACTAAAACCCATGTATTTTGGGGAAATGTTCAAAAAATCCTCAAACTCAGGAAAAATGAACAAAGTTACAAAAATATGCCCGAAATTGGAAGAATGCCCTTGTTTTACTCAGAATTTCAGAAATTATAGTTTTACCCTGCACTTTGACAAAATTGTGTAAATGCCCATAAAATGTAAGGAAATTCAAAAAAATAAAAGGTCACGTAGGGATGTCTTCCTTGTGCTGGAAAATTACAAGTAAACCCCTATCAAAGGGAAAATTGCAAATATACTCCTGCCTTAGGGCATGGGAGTCTCTCACGGGGAAAACTCTCAATATCATAATCGATATCGTAGGGGTAGAGAAGATCTTTAGCAGTTAATCAAAGGTGTTCGGACTTGTTCCGATCTAAATTAACACTGACTCCGGTCGGTGGGAAAAGTCCTATACATGAACCCTAAATCGTTTGATAAACTACGCGCGCGAAAATTACAGTATGCATGCTAATTAGCCTAAATATATCCATATTTATCCAAGGAAATGGATAGCCAAAATCTTGCGTGTTAAACAACCATTCCTGTGTGTGTGTGTGTGTTACATGGATTAGCATTTCTCCACCATTTCATTAATTCCTGAACATCGTTAAATCCTTGCCAATGGAAGTCTAATGTTTTGGACAATATCTTCTACTTTAAAAGTTACAATGCCACAAGAACAAAATTTTTGCAGCTCAAGAATGTCGTCACCATCAGATTGCAAGGAAAGGATAATGGAGTGTTTAGTCCTCAAGCTTGACTTCGAAAAGGCTTATGATAAGATCAGCTGGGGTGCATTAATATGACTCTATTTCTTATGGGCTTTAAACAAAAATGAATCAGTTGGATCATGCGATGTGTCACAACACTAAGGTTCTCTGTTCGGATCGTTGGTAAACCGTGTGGTCTTTTTAAGAGTTCCCATGGAATTTGTCAAAGGGGTCCCACCTTTCCATCCCTTTTTATTCTGGTGAACCAAATGTTCAGCAAAATGTAGTACAAGGCTGTACGGTTGTATAGGCTTGGTTTTTTAAAAGAATTAAGATAGGTAGAAATGAATTAAAGATGACAACTTCAATGTGCTGATGACACTACTATCAAAGGTGACAAGGATGAACTAGTGAACATCCAGAATCTGCTGGTCATTTTGGAGGCAGTTACAGGTCTGAAAGTTAACTATGCCAAATCAGAAGTTGTGGGCATTAATCTATCTTTAGGGAGAGTTCAAGAAAAATCTGAGGTGTTGAGGTACAAGTGTTCAGATTTTCCTTCAAAACATATCTGGGGCTTCAGTTGTCTCATGGGTCATCAAGAAGGAAGCATGGAATCAGGTGATACAGAATTTTGACGAGGCTTTGGATGGTTGGAAAGCAAAATCGTTATCAGCAGGTGGCAGGTGGATTCCATCCAAGACAGTCTTGTCCAGCTTACCCTTATACTTTATGTCGGTCTTACAATTTCCCAAAGCAGTAGAGAAGAAAATTGAGTCTATTAGAAAATCCATCTTCTGGATAGGTGCAAGGCAGGAGAGATGGGATTTACATTTAATTAATTAGGGAAAAGTTTGTACACTAAAAGAGGGAAAAGTGTGCGATTAGTCAGCATTGTGGATTGGAACAAAGCTCTTCTTGCCAAGTGGCTTTGGAAGATAATTCTCTTTGGGAGTAGATTGTTAGAAGATACTATAGACTAGATGGAATCTGGGGCTATTTTGTAATACCAATGTGTCATGAGGTTGGGGGAGTATTTCTGAAAAATATTAATTTCACGGAGTGCTCCACATCATTCCAGCTGGGAGGTGGAAGAACTATCAGATTTGGGAAGACATATGGTGTACATAACCACCACTAAGCAAACACTCAATCTACTTTTTGAGTTGTCTAAGAATATATGTAGAAATTGGGCAATTTTTCTAGAATTCGAGGTTCTATCTAAGGAAGGAGCTGACTGATGCAGAGATTTCACAGTAGGCTCAACTCTTTGTAATTCTTCAATCGGTTTGGCTTATAGAGGATATTGAGAGGAATTTGGAGATGGGAGAGGAATGGGACCTTCACACTTAGGTCCTTCCTAAGAAACTTCACCTATGGGGTTTGTAGAGTTTCGTGGCATTCTTTGGCGTGGAAGAATAAAGTGCCTAACAAAGTGAGAAATTTTCTCTGGAATGCCATTCATAGGCAGCCAACAAAGGATATGCTGTATTTCATTACTGGTAGTCAGGGGTATTTGTATATTCTGTCCTAACTCGGGAATCAATGGATTCCTTTAGTGTGGAATTGTCGAAGTGATTTGGAAAACCTTGTTGAGGTCAGTTCAAAGCTCATGGTGGGAAGAATATGCATGCTCTATTGAGGGGCTGGAAATTTTAAAATCCCTGTCAGACATGGAAGAAGGATTTGGGGATTATTCTCTCTCCAGCCTTTTCTAGAGAGAGAAGCTCTTGGTGTTTTTTCTGCGATGCAGTGGGGGAGCTTCGCTTCGGGGGGAGGAGGTTCTCTCCGATAACCTGTCTCTGGCATTGGAGGCAGGCCAGACTACTCGCGGTTTGTTTCCGCTGTCGGTAGCCGGGGCATCTGTAGAGAGTCTGTTGGATGCTGGAAGGCCGTGTAAGGTAGGACGTTGGTGGGAGGGAGAAGGGAGGTCGTCGGAGATCATACGCTGAGGTAGTCAGGGGCAAAGAGCAATGAGCAATGAGCCTAGGTCTTGTAGGGGGGAAGAGGGTTCGCAGTACCGGTACCAGTACATGTCAAGTTTGATATCGATACTGGTACGGTATGTACCACTCGGTATCGGTTCGGTTTCCTTCCCAGCCCAGCCTAGCCAACTTCCCCACCTGGCCCCTTGACCCGAGAGCCCAGAATCGGATCCGGCTACTAAAGAGTTAACAAAACCCCCCACTCTTCCATTCTGGCCCCCGACAACCCCCGACACCCCCCGACCTTGTTGCCATTTCCCCCCCTCCCACCCTAGGGTTTGGGACTTGGGAGTTATCCTTCGGCCAAAGCTGCTGTCTCCACCTGCCGAGGCCGCTGTCTCTGTCGTTCGGAGCCGCTGTCGCCGCTGTCTATGTCGTTCGAAGCCGCCGTCTGAGGCCCACTTTATTGTCTTCTACTGTCGCTTCAGCCCCTCATCCACAGAGGTTCCTCCTCTTCCTCTCTCTCTCTCTCTCTCTCGAGCCATATGTATTTTTTTAAGTGTCCTCTCTGCGATCGTAGACTGTGTGACACGTCTCGGTGGCCGGCGGGAAACTGTTAGCCTGTGGAGCTCCACGGCCGATTGCTGGTGGTGCTGCTGGCTGCGTCGCTGCGGAAGGGAGGCATCGGTTTGTCCAGCATTTTTTTTTAATTTTTTAATATGTACCGACCAGTACCGATAGCTAAATGGCTGAACTAGACTAGTCAGGTTTGGTACCAAGACGTATCGCACGGTACTGGTACGTACCAGGTGGTATTGTGAATCATGGGAAGAACCTACATGGACGTAGGGGACATTCTTACGGCTATCCTCGTCAGCAACGTTGAGTGGCTAAAAAGATGTCTCTTTGTTTCACCACAGGAGGGAGCTGTGGAGCCAGAAGTCCTTAGGGGATTTTTGAACAGTCGGTGGGCTGAGCAGGGGCTATGGGAGATTCGTCAGACAATAGCCACACGGTTGCTTGCGATCGGGCCGGACGAGGGCGTGGAGCGCGAGGTGGTGGAGGTAGGAGTTCTGGTGACAAACGACATTGCCATCTGTGTCCATCCATGGACCCTCAAAAGGGGGGTGTACCTGGACCCAAGGGCAGTTGTAGTTCGTGTGAAGCTTATCGGGATCCCCTTAGTCGTGTGTAGTGAACATGGGATTGTGTTTATCCTGCTGCGGGTGGGCGAGGTTCTGTCGGACAGTTGCAAAGTTATTCATGCCTGGAATTTATCGTCGGTGGAGGCAGTCGTGTTGTTGGGGATGCTTGCGGGGGTACCGCCGGTCATCTCCTTGAGCCTTGGACGGGTGACCTTTGTCATTCGTGTAGTCCTCCTGCCGCATGCTCAGTGGCGGCGTCAACCCTTTCAGGGATTAGGGCAACACAGGGCAGTGGTTGAGGTTGAAGACGGTAGGGGGTGGGTACGTGGTGTCCCTGTGCCACCCCCCCTGATTTGAGTCGCTGGCCCATTCTACCTGTTTTTGTAGCGGGTCTCGGGCCGAAGGAAATGGGTGGCAAGCTTGGGCCGACGGGCCGGGCGTGGATGTGGGCCAGTTCAGTGTTGGGCCAGCGGACCAAAGTTTGGCAGTGGGCCGATTGGGTGTAGCGGGCTGCTCTGTTGCAGGTCTGGGCTGCGGTACATCTCATCCGCCCATTAACTCGGATCCAATTGACTTATTTGTCGGATCTGGGGTTAGCGGGTCTCTTGATCCTGTTACGGCTCGCCTTCCGTGCTCGATAGCTACGTTCACCTGAGCCACATAGATGCAGAGCGTTGGAGTGCTGGTGTCGGTGAAGGGGAAGGCATCGACAACCGTCGGCACATCTCGCCACTAGTCGTCAGCGACGGTCGATCCTTTTGGAAGTTGCTGCGAAGTGCTTCAACCTTCTCGGGAGGTGACGATTGGCGTTGTGGGACCTCGGCTGGCCATGTCCTCCCCCCGTTGACGACTCTCCGTCGACGGCTCTTCCAATGGTAGCAGGCACAGCTTACGTTTCTAGCAGTCTCTCCCTAGCACCACAGGGACTCGACACCCAATGGGCTGAGTTCCTTGCAGCTTTGCTCCCTAGGCTCCTGCTAGAGGCAGACGATAGTGCTGGGCATGGCCGGCCTTCAGATGGCACATGTAATGCGATCGTGTTGCCTGGGCAGGAGATGCCTGAGCTAGCGGCAGGCTCTCAAGAGCCCGATCAATTGGCGATGATAGGGGAGCAGAACAGGGCCTAGGCTAGTTGATGCCAAGGGTCGTTGGGCTGTGAACAGAGTTGGGCGACAAATGCAGAAGAACTTGTCCCGGGCTCTCCCGGGTTGGAGGAGTGCAATTTCGAAGATGAGTAGGGAGAGGGCAAGTGGAGGCTGCACAAAGAGGAGATGAGGGAGCTGATGGGGGAGGTAGAGAAGGTGACGTAGTCCCATGTGAGGGAGTTGATGGACAAGATGGGAGTCTCTTTTGAGAGGGTGGATAAGGAAGTTAGGGGGCTCTTCATCAAGGTCCGTTAGAGGTGGCATGTCGCTTTGGCTAGGGCGACGAAGGCGAAGAAGTCACAAAAGAGGGTTGTGGGGAAGAGGGTGGAGAGTGAGGAGGGGCCGTAGGGAGAGGGAGGAGGGAGAGGGGCAAGAGGAGAGAGTGGGGACCACAGCCTTATCCCTATGAGGATCCTTTCTTGGAATGTGTGAGGGTTAGGGGGAGCGAGAAGAGGATGACAGTGAAGGAATTTGTTAGGCGATGTAAGATTGATATCTTGTGTCTCCAAGAGACCAGTTGTGAAGGTGATGGAGTGGGGATCATGAGGGAGATTGGGAGTGGTAGGCTCTCAAAGGGGGTGGTTTCCTCAGTGGAGGGGAGGGCTAGGGGCATTATGATCCTGTGGAATTCGTATGAAGTGGAGGAGGATAGGCAAGTTGGTCGGAGGGAGGGTGTATCCCTATGTTTGCAGCACGAAGGATGGCTTCTCATGGGATTTCTTTGGAGTTCATGGCCCTCAATTCAGAGAGGGGAAGATAGTTCTATGGGAGGATCTGCTCCTATGTCACCATGGCTCTTGCCGACCATGGTGTGTGGGGGGCGACTTTAATGTTGTGACGTCTACTTCGGAGAGGACAAGGATTCATCCCTACTCAGGGAAGATAGAGGACTTTTGTGACTTCATCGAGGGGGCAGCCCTCGTTGATATTGGATTGTTGAATACCCAGTTCACCTGATCCAATTTGAGGGCTTCCTCGGCGTGCTCCAGATTGGACATGTTTTTAGTATCGGTGGATTGGGAGGATCGTTTCCCCCATGTGCAGGCGCCGTGTTTACCTAAGTCGACGTCGGACCACAAGCCCATTCTCTTGAAGACTAGCCGCAGTCAGGGGAGAAGTCAGGTTTTCAGATTTGAGAGGTTTTGGCTTAGGGAGGAGGACTTCATGGACACCATCAGGAGGGCTTGGTGTGTTCAGAGGCTTGCGGGTTTTTCCAAGGCTACTTTGGTTGGTTAACTAAAGCACTTATCATAGGTGCTTCAAAGGTGGGGAGCTCACAAAACTCTTCCTGGCAAGATGGCTAAGGAAATGATTCTTCAACAATTGGCTGGACTAGATGGCTTGGAGGAGGTCTTACTGATGGATGACGCAGATAGATTGTTAGGGATGCCTTGAGATTAGAATTTGAAGACATCCTCATTGAGGAGGTTTATTGGAAGCAGAGATTGAGGGAAAAATAGATCAAGGAGGGAGATAGAAACACTAAGTACTTTCAAAGGATTGCTTCGGACAAGAGGAGAATAAACCCTATTGCTTCCATCAGGATCCGAGGGTAGACTTTTCAGAGAGAGGAGGATATCAAGAGGAGTGCCAAGGAGTTTTATTCCAGACTTTTCGCTGAGCTACAGGTGGACAGACCTGGCATTGCAGATGGTCTTCTCCCTCACCTTTTCCTAGCGGAGAGTGAAACCTTTTCTAGCCCCTTCTTGGAGGTTCTCTCTCTTGTAGGTGACAAAGCACCAGGCCCTGATGACTTTCCTATGATTGTCTTCTAGAAGTGTTAGGACATTGTCAAGAAGGACCTTATTTAGGCTTTGAGGGAATTCCAAGAGGGTATGGCTCACTTGAGGGGTATCAACAAAACCCTGCTGATTCTCATCCCTAAGAAGCTGGGTGCACAGGAGTTCGGGGATTTCAAGCTTATTAGTTTGTTGAATAGTACCTACAATATCATTACCAAACTATTGGCAAGACGTTTGGAGAAGGTGATTGACAAGGTGGCCAATGGTCAACAGGGTGCTTTTATCAGGGTAGACACATCCGGGATAATTTCCTAGTGGCCCATGAATGTTTGCATGCCATGAAGACCCAAGGGAAGAGGGGGGTGGTATTGAAGCTGGATTTTGAGAAAGCTTATGACAGTGTCAACTTGAATTGTCTTCTTCAGACCTTAGCAAAGATGCATTTTGATCAGAGATGGATTGGGTGGATCTGGTCGTGCATATCCTCAGCCTCCTTTTTAGTTTTGGTGAATGGCCAACCCACCCCTTACTTTCTTAGTGGCAGAGGTCTCTGTTAGGGAGACCCTCTGTCATCCCTTCTCTTTGTTCTTGTTGCACATATTTTGAGTATGATGTAGATTAGGGTGGAGAGGGCAGGGATTATCAGAGGGTTCCAACCTGGGCATTGCAATGTTAGCATCAACCATCTTCAGTATGCTGATGACAACATTTTGTTCCTAGCAGATGAAGAGAGACAATTTGTTGATGTAAGAGGAAAGACAATTTGTTGATGTTAGAGATCCTACAGGAGGTGACTAGCCTGAAGGTGAGCTATAACAAGAGCACTGTAGCTGGGGTCAACATGGATGATAGGTCTCTCAAGAGAGTAGCTTTCTTTTTGGGTTGTCAGATAGGAGTGTTTCCCTTGTCCTATCTGGGCCTTCCTTTGTCCCCTGGAGGTCTACACTGTAGGGACTGGTAGGTGGTAGTGCAGAGATACGAGGCTCAGCTAGCTGGGTGAAAGGCGAAACTCATCTCCTATAGGGGGAGAATGGTCTTATGTAAATCGGTGCTGGATAGCCTCCCTATTTACTTCTCTATTTTCAAGATTCTCAAAATCGTAGCCAGGCGGCTTGAGTCCATTCAAGCTAGATTCTTTTGGCTTGGCAGCAAAGAGAGTGGAAGAGGATGGCATGACATCTCCTAGGGTAGAGTATGCAAAACCAAAGCAGTAGGAGGTTTGGGGCTTAAGAATATCAGGGACTTCAACCTGACTCTTCTTTGTAGGTGGCTGTAGAGGTTAGGAGGGGGAGACTGTGGATTATGGCTACATATTATCAGGCAGAGGTATTATAGTAGGTCCAGAGAGTGGGACTTGACACCGCCCTCCTTGTGTAATGTCTCACCAGTTAGGAGGGGCATCATCTAGTGTAGTGACTTCATTCTATCCATTGTTTGTGTCAGGCTGAGCAATAGACAGAGGAGTCTTTTTTGGAAGGATAGGTGGTGTGGAGACTTCACATTTGAGATGGCCTTTCTTAGCCTCTTTGTTATTGCAGCCACACCCTTGACTTCTGTGGCTCAGTCTTTTAATAGTCAACTACCTGGAGGCACCAGGGTGCCTACTTTCAGAAGGAACCTTGGCTTAGAGGAGATGAATCAACTTGGAAGCTTGTTTATCTTTTCTCCTTCCATTCAGGGTGGTGCATGGTGAGGCGGACAGATGGGTGTGGAGATGGGAAAAAGGGGAAGCCTTTTCTGTTAGATCGGCATACTCTCTTATTTCAGACAGGGGTGTGCGCCACCATTTCGCTCCTTAGGTTTGGGACCCTAGGAGCCGCTAAATGTGAAACTGTTGATATGGAGAATTTCACATGGTCGGCTTCCCTCTTGTGACAGGATTGCACCTTTCCTTCACGGATCTATCACATTGTGCTGCCTGTGTGGGGTGGTGGACGAGGACATCGGCCATCTTGTATTCTTTCTTTCAATTGTATCTCATTCTACTTTTGATTAGAAGAGTTGGGAGGTTGTACCCTGTAAACTGTTTTGTTTTTGTCTGTTTATTTTATTTAATGTACTGTGGATTTAACAACAAAAGAGATGGTCTTTACATCTCAGCTTGCATTCCATTAGGTGTGAACGATTTTACTTAGAAACTTTCTGGAGATTCTGATTTTGTTGGAACATGCTTTGACTAATCTATGCTTGAACAAACATTTACCGCACAATCCTCATTCTGCAATCCCAACTCTTTCTGACAGTCTTCCGTCACACCATGTTCCACTGGACTCTTACTTACCTTCCAAAACATGCTAGTAATCTCGTCAAAGCAACTTTCTGAAGGGAGAATTCTGATTTTTTGCTGGTACATGCTTTGACCAATCTATATTCCTCTCTCAAACCTTCACCACATACTCTTCATTCTGCAATCCCAACTCTCTCCCTGACATATATTTCTCTACCACACAATGTTCATAAACCTTACCCTTACTTTCCAAAGGATTGCAGATTGATTCTGCAATCCTAGATGTTAGAGAGAGAGTTTTAGGGTGCGTTTGAGAATATGTGTGAGAAGTGGTGAATTTTGATTTGGGAGATTATGAAACATGTGGACCCCACTCCAATGATTAGAATCCACTTTCTCTTTTCAAAATCCCACCAAAAGGAGCTTTTAAATTTGAGAGAAAAGACACCTTATTGTTCCTATCTCTCTAACCTTAAGAACCCACTTTTGAAATGGGAGACCAACTTTTTGACTATTAATGTGTTTGTCTCCCACAAAGAGCCTTCCAATGATTGGAAGCTACTTTCATAATCCACTCCATTGGAGTGCCAAACGCACCCTTAGTCGCAACAACATTGGATCTTCAGCCTGATATACTCAAATCAAAAGTTTCTGTATAATCTCTCTCATTGAGAGTTGAACTTGTACATACAAATTTCACCCGTCTGTGTATCCTTAATTGTCATCACTCATTAAAGAATAGTTCCACTTAATTTGTCTATAGTTTGTATTCCTGATAGATTCATGATTCTGATTTCTAAATTTAGGATTCATCACATAAAGTGCAGGGATGGGAGGAATTTTTACTGGCTCAGCCATGTCGTCTGTACCCGGGATCGAAGTAGGAAGATATGAGTCTGCTTTATTGTGCTTAGGAATCTTACATTCTCGTTTTGGGCACTCTAAGCAAGCATTGGAGGTAAATATTCTTTTTTTTCTCTCTCAAACACTCACGTTTGAGATATGTTTCATGTTCTCTAAGATGTTCCTTATTGTTCCTTTTGGATATAGTAAACAATTACTTTGTTTATCTTTTTAGGTACTAACTGAAGCAGTGCGAATATCTCAACAGGTAATAATGGTACTGTCCATTTGAAATATGTTTCATGCTGTCTAAGATGTTGCCCAGGTTGAAGAACATGTTCATTTACTATCAGTTAGCAGCTTACTCCTCCTTATCATTTACCAATGCCTCTGTCTTTTTGCTTTTACTGCATTTTATATTAAAGGATCTTGTTACCATAGCTGTGCATCAATGCGGACATTTTTCTTTTTTGAAGTTCATATGATGTCTGTATGCTTTGGCATCTTACTTGTCCCCCATGCTTCAAAGTGTAAAGATTTCTTATAATACTGTTGACCCTTGTGTGCTGCCAGTGCTATATTGGTTTCTATTAGCACTGGGTAGATGATTGTAGGCACGTCTTTCTCTCCACCTCTCACCACCAATGAAAAAAGAGGGAAAGGTAAACAACTATGGCCAAGGTATAGATATGTATGGCCAGGTATTTTGCAATCCCATGGTCCCTTCTGCCTTGCAATATCCTTCAAGTTGACCTTTAGCTCAAGGAAATGAGGGCAAGGTGATTGCGGAAATCTCATTGGCTTCTTGGTGTCATACTGTCGGTCAGTCTCAATGCCAACAGTTTTTGCATGTGGTTAGAAGTGGTGGTGCCTTGGAATGCGGAATCAGCCGATCTGGATTGGGATTGCCACTAGGCCATCCGATTTTGGGCCTTAAATCGTGATTGGACCGGATTGCATCTGAATTGGCCAATCTGCACAGATATGGTTGATTCCTTTGGAAGCTTAATTAAAAATAAAGTCTCGATCGGGCCTGAATTGGTTGGATTGCCCAATCTGGGTCCGCAGGACCAGTATGTGAATCAAGAAGATATATACACACACACACACACACACACACACACACACTTTTAGAATCTATTGCATTTTTTATTATTTACTTTTACATTTTGTATAGTATTATACATATCCTCACATAAGTCATATTGCCTCAGTCATACCTTGTAATTTCCTTACTGTAAGAATTGGCCAAACATTCCATGAAAACTTTATTGAGGTGCAACCGGGCAAGATATAAAGTTTTGCGGTGCAAGAACACACACAAGTTTTTCCTTTTTTTTAAAAAAGAAAACTAGGATCTCCTCATTCTCATGATGTTCCCCATGAGTCACACAAACCAAGAAAAATGTGTTGCCAGCTATATTAAATAGTGCTGCGAAATGTATCTGCTCTGAGCCTTCGACTGTATGAGGGAGTTCAACAAGGATGTTAGCCTCTTTTCAAACTTATCTTATGTAAGATTAAGATAAGCAAACATTTAATCCTGGGGGGTTTACCTGGCTCACATTTAATCCTCGAGGGACCTGAGATCGAGCCCCGGGGGGGGGGGGGGTTTCCTGGCTCACATTTAAATCTCGAGAGATGTGAGCCCGGAGTTTTATGGCGACGGTACAAAAAAAGGGGTGGCAAGATGCGTAGGGTAAGACTCGAACTCGGGTGGCCCAATAATCGCTCAGCTCTCCGTATCACTCCGCTAGATTCCCCGTTACCAAAAAAAGAAGAAGAAGAAAAGATAATCAAACATTTAATAAAACAGAACATAAACTGATTACCAGGGACTGTCAAATCAAATTTAAGGTTATCAGGGACCTTCAAGCTGAGAAATTCTCTGTGCAAAGGTTAACTCCCTCGTAAAGTCATGTTAGCCTCTTTTCCATCTTATCTTACCTAAGATTAAGATAAGTAAACATTTAATAAAACATGACATATAGTAGCTCGAAGGTATATGCCTTCCTGAGCTCTGTTGGCAGTTTCGGCCGAAATCGATACGTTTCGGCCGAAACGTATCGGTTTCGGCCATAACCGATACGAAAAGGCCCTTTATTGCTGTAGCAATCCGAAACTTAAAGGAGGTATCGGTTTCGGGCGAAACCGATACTGGTTTCGCCCGAAACCGGTCGGTTTCGGCCCGAAACCATTCGGTTTCGGCCGAAACACGTGAACCCCTTTAAGGCCTTTATGCTTTGCTGTCATGCCCCCCCCGAAACCCCACTACCCACTGGTTTCGGCCGAAACCCTCCCCCCTGCTGTCTCCCTGCCGCTGCTGCCGCTGCCGAGCTGCTGCTGTTGCCGAGCTGTTGCTGCTGCCGAGCTGCTGCTGCTGTGCTGCGGCTGCTGCCTGCTGCTGCTGCCGTGCGACCAAGGGTGAAGGGCCGCGGCTGCTGCGACTGCGACTGCGACTGCTACGCCTGCTGGAGGTGGACACGGAGAGGCTGAGAGGGATCCTTGCTGTGCACACCGGGGGCCAACACAACTTCAAGGGTTTGATTGGGTTTTGTTTGAGGTTAATTTCATTGGGTTTTGTTTGATTGTTTTGTTGTGTTATTTTGGTTGGGTTAAAAATTTGGGGTGAGCAAGCCTTGCTTATTAAGTTTCTTCCAAGGGTGATCAAGGGCTTAAGGGTTAATTGCTAATTAAACCCTAATCAGTTTATAAAAATTGGGGCTTTTGTCTATTTTGATTTGCTTAGGCTCAATTGAAGTTAAATTAAGCTTCATTGAGGATTTTGGGGTGGGATCATGCGGGTAATTAATTTTTCCCAAGGGTGATTAAGGGTTAATTGCTAATTAAGTCCTAATTAGGCCATAGAAATTGGGGCTTTTGTCTATTTTGATTTGCTTAGGCTCAATTGAAGTTAAATTAAGGTTCATTGAGGATTTTGGGGTGGGATCATGCGGGTATTTAGTTTTTCCCAAGGGTGATTAAGGGTTAATTGCTAATTAAGCCCTAATTAGGTCATAGAAATTAGGGCTTTTGTCTATTTTGATTTGCTTAGGCTCAATTGAAGTTAAATTAAGCTTCATTGAGGATTTTGGGGTGGGAGCACGCGGGTAATTATTTTTTCCCAAGGGTGATTGATAATTAAGCCGTAATTTTTCCAATGTACTTACAACTATACTATTTTTCTTTGACTGTCTTAATGCAGCATCATGTCTAGACGTCAGCAAACACAGGAGCAGCAAGGGCAGGAGGATCCGGGGTGGGCCCACATATCCTTAATTGATGCTAAGAGAAGGAAGGTTAAATGTAATTATTGTGGTAGGGAGATGTATGGCGGAATTATCAGAGGAAAGCAACATTTGGCAGGGGTACGAGGAGAGGTGAGACAATGCGACCACTGTCCACGAGAGGTGCGAGAGGAGATGCGCCAGTGCCTTTTGGGGAAAAAGGAGAGGGTGTAACAAAGGGCTGAGAATGAGGAGGAAATTGCTGAGGAGATTTCTGGCAGAAGGGTTAGGAGGGATGATGATGAGGAAGGCACTGAAGATTCTGATCCGGAGCTGACTGAAGCAAGGGAGCGTGAAGAAGCCGCTCGAAGGAAAGGAAAGGCACCCATGGGTTTAGGAGGGACCTACTCCAGTACAGCTGCACGACGTCCTGATGTTGCTGTCCCGCCCCCGCAGACGCAGAGAGCAGGCCCCATGGACAATTATCTCCACAGAAGGCCCCAGGCTACACAACCTAAGATCAAAAGTGCATTAAGAGGGGTCAAAAAATATGCAGAAGTTGCAGGGCATGCATTTAAAAGCATATGTAAATGGTTTTTTCATGCAGGTGTCCCTGCACATGCTGCTGAAAGTGAATATTTTCAACCTATGTTGGATGCCATAGCAGATGCTGGCCCTGGCTTGAAGGCGCCGTCACGTCGGGACATATACGGGCGTGGGCTTGAGGCAGAGGTTGAGGAGCTCTATGACTGGGTTCAAAACTTCAAGCATATATGGATGGAGAGAGGATGCACTATTATGTGTGATGGTTGGACTGGTACCACGAAAAAGTCTATGATTACCTTTTTGGTCTATTGCATCGAAGGTACAGTATTTGTAAAATCTGTAGATGCATCAAATTTTGAAAAACTGCCAATTATTTGTTTCATTTGATGGACAACATGGTAGACGAAATTGGTGAAGAAAATGTTGTACAAGTTGTGACTGATAATGAAGCCAGTTATAAGGCTGCAGGGAAGAAATTGATGCATAAGCGCAGGCAATTATATTGGCTCCCATGCGCAGCACATTGTCTTGATCTCATACTTGAAGACATAGGGAAGGACAAACATGTGAAGAAGACGATTGAAAGGGCACAAAAGATTACCCAATATATTTATGGCCATCCTAGGATATTGAACATGTTCAGGGAGCATGCAAGTGGGGGGCGAGATATTATCCGTGCAGGGCCAACCAGATTTATTTCAAATTTCATTTCTTTGGAGTCTCTGCATAGGTATACTGTTGAACTCAATTATTACTTCTTTATCCTTATAGTTATGATCCGTATTTGATTCAAATTTTATTTCTTTGCACAGGTATAAGAATGAGTTGAAAGCTTTCATGTACCACAATACGCTGCGGGAATACATCGACAAGGGCAATGTTGATGCTCAGATGGATTATTTGGATGTCTGTCAAATTGTGGACGACAACAAATTCTCGGGCAGAGTAACACGATACATGAAAGTAGTCACCCCCCTGGTGAAGGTCCTAAGATTGGTGGATGGCGATTACAAGAATGATATGGGATATCTGTATGAGGCCATGGACCGTGCGAAATTGGAGTTGCAGGAGTCCCTTCCCAAAGAACATGCAAAGTGGTGGAAGATTATTGACCATAGATGGGACACCACATTACACCACGACTTGCATGCAGCTGGTGGGTGATTATTTGTATTCATATATTATTGACCATACATTAACTATATACAAATGCAGGTTATTTTCTGAACCCTCGATTAATGTATAATGCCAATGCACATGTTGATGCCGAGGTGCTTCAAGGCACTTTAAAAGTCATTGGTCGTTTATCGAGGACACCAGATAAGAGGCTTCAGGCGGAAGTAGAGGTTGACTTGTTTGATTTCATGAATAAGAGGTATAGAATTTACTTAAGTAGTTATGCTAATCTATTATGTAATTTTTGTAGATGAACTCCTATAGAATGAGAAGTGGGACGTATTCTGACTCCCAATTGCAATACGCATTGGGAAGAGTGAGCCCAGGTATACTTCATCTTTGTGCTTTCTTTGCAATTACATCTTCCTTAATTAATTTTTATTTACAACTTATATTTATTTGTTTATGGTTGGTTGGTGTAACAGCTGACTGGTGGATCATGGTGAACAATAGAGAATTGGGCAGTTCTGCATTGGCTTTCATTGCAATCAGGGTGTTGAGTCAAACCACATCAGCAAGTCAATGTGAAAGAAATTGGAGCACGTTCAGCCTTATACATTCAAAGGTTCGCAATCGGCTAAAGGTTGATCGATTAGAGAAATTAGTGTACTGCCACTACAATATGAGGTTGAGAATAAAGAATATGAGGTTGAGACAACAGCTGCGAGACAAACGCGTCGCCGAGGATGCCGCCACAGAGATTGATGTGGATGCCTTGTTTGATGATGATAATCCCTTGCAGTCTCGGGTGAAGATACGAGAGTAGGTTGATGAGCCCGTTTTTGATGTTGATGATAGAGCATGGGCAGAGGGCATACTTGATGAAGATGAGGCAAGAGATCCCGAATTCAAAAGAACATCAAAGAGGGCTAGAGATACTCATGCGCACCAGTCTAGGGTTGTTGATGACACTGAGGAGCAGTTCGAGTTTGAGCCAGCTAGACACTCAGATACAGATAGCAGGCCAGTCACTCCTAGAATGGTTAAGCCACCGGTCTCCTTAAGAAGAAGTACATCAGTGCATGGGCAAACTGAGAGGACAAATGATGCTGCTCGAGAGGACCCGGCAATTGAGCAGTTGAAGCAGATTTATGTGAGGCACACGCCAAAGGATAAATGACTCATGTCAAAGATCACTGAAAAATTGGCACCACAAGAGAAAAAAGCATCCCCGAAGGCTAAAAAGCGACTAATTTCTTGTGGTGATGATGATGATGGTGATCATCCCGGAGGTGCTGCAGGTGGTACTAGTGCTGCAGGTGGTACAGGTGCTGCAGGTGGTACAGGTGATGCAGGTGCTGCAGGTGGTACTACTGGATACAGTCAAGGTCAGCGAGGATATGATTCACCGGGTTACGAAGGTGGCCAACAGGAAGCAGCTATTTATGGGTTGTGAAATTATGAACCATCATTCCGGTTCCATCCATATCCGACCAGTTCCTCTTCTCTTCCTCACGATTCCTATGCTGATACTGGATTCGAATCAAGCCAACCAAACACTCCAAGAGGGATCCAAAGAGGGATGCAGGACTTGGCTACCTCATTGTTTGGTTATAGTGAATATAGACCATAGATGCAACCTGGTTATGGATATCGACATCAAGGGCCAGACGATGAGGGAGAATGTTCTTCTAGTAATTATTATCCATATTAGGTAAGAATCAATGAATTTTTGTAACATTTATTTTGTCTAATTTGGTTTATTCTACTGCTTGTATTAATGTACAATGGAATATTAGTTTAACTTTCACATGTTCAATGTTTGAAGTTCGATGCGTAGTTGTCTACTTCAAGGTCATTGCACTAACTTATACAGTCAAATGCATGTGTAATAGTTTTTGTGATTTTAAGTGTTTATTTATATTTTTTATGATTTTTGGAGTGATTTTTTAGAATTAATTTGATTTTTTTGAACCTTTTAAATGGGTTTCGGCCGGTTTCGGCCGAAACCGATACCGATTCCGAGTCATATCGGTATCGGACTCGGCCGAAACCGATTCCGAAACCGAGTTTGCCATCCTTGTTAATCCTGAGCTCACCTCGGGGACGGACCGCCGACCGATTGGAAGTGCCGACGGTCACTCTCCTGCATCTGGTGCTCGGCAGCCATTGGTTCCCTTTGGAGCAATGGCCCAGGGAACTGCTGCTTTCTCTGGGAATCACCATGTCTGAAGGAGTTCCGGAGGTTCCCAGAACCCCATCCCAGTCTGCTTCTAGTGTGGGAAGCTTGGGCATTTTCGGCGCTTCTGCACGGGGAGCGGAGGCTATAGGGGGGCGGGACAGGTAGGAGGGGTTTGATCCTATGCGCAAGTGGTCCGGGCAGAAGTTAGGAGTAGGGTGAATCAGGGTGGAGGTCGGGATTGTCTGGATGTAGGGCCGGTCCCTCTTGATCTTATTCAGCGCCGTCAAGACAGGCTCCAAAGATGTCTGTGGATTTCTTCAGTAGAAGGACACCTCGATCTGGGACGCCTGAAGACTCTTCTGGACAACAGATTGGGTGGCAGGGGTTTATGGGAGACCAGGCAGATTAGCCAATCTGCTTTCCTGGCGGTGGGAAGCTCGGTGGAAGAGGTGTCAAGGATGGCTGACGAAGGATTTCTGTTTGAGGACTGCGCCTTTCTTCGCATGCAAAGATGGACCATGGCAAAGGGGACCTTTCCTAATCCAAGGCGGTGTCCCCTCCGTATTACCTTAATGGGACTGCTTCTCATCCTCTGTGATGAGGAGGGGGTGACTTTCCTCATCAGGGAGTTCGCCACTCTGGTAGCCGAGAGTCTGCAATTTTCTTAGGGAGGGAGCCTAACGGCAGTGCAAATGTTAGTGTGGGCATCCAATCTCGCTGACGTGCCGCCAATAGTCATCTTTTCTATCGGCGATGAGTCTTTTGTGGTGCGGCTCACTGTAGAGTCGGAGAACCTGGGCTGTATGTGGCGGCGGCTAGGGTGACACTGGCAACATCTGGAGGTAGGAGACGACTGGATGGGGGGTGTTACACCTGTTACTTTTCTCGAACAAATCGAGACATCTCCCTTGAGTTGGTCGAGGTTCTATAATTGGCATGCTACTACTCCGTGGAATATTTTCACATGTCGGGACTTTTTGTCCCGTTTATTATCTCAATTGTAGACCCCTCGCAACAACCGAAGTGGTTGAGAGCTGGATTAAATCCACAACGACTGTTAGGGTCGTGTGGTTTCGGGCGAATCCCGAGAGACAAGAATTCTTCCCCTGGATGTCCGAGGTGAAAGATAAAAAAAAAACTCTCGCAGCAAAGAAAGAGGGCAGAAGAGAGGGTGTACACACATTCGGAGAAGTCCAACGCACGTGTATCACGCAATTCAGACGAGCGCAAGCCCCCTCCTTTCGACCGACGGCACGGAGAAGATAACGACCGAACAAGAGATGCACTTCCGTCTCCCCCTACGTGGCATGCTGTGAGCAAAAGGGTTAAAAAATGTGTGGCGACAGGGTTTATATGAGGAGGAGACTTGGGGGGGACCTGTCTGGGGTCAGACGAACCCGTACAGGGTCGTCCGACCCGGCTAGGTGTTGAAGCCAAAAAATTGATGAAAGGAAGGGGGGGAAGAGAGAAAAATGACATACAAAAAATAATAAGTAAATATATATTTATAGAGGCCGCTCCCCCTTTTTAATCCCTTCCTATAGGGTTTGGACCAGATCCAAACCCCCATGAGGGGTTTTGGACCAGATCCAACCCCCATGGGGGTTTGGACCGGATCCAACCTCTTATAGGGGTTTTGGTCCGGTTCCAACCCCATATAGGGGTTTTTGGTCCGGTTCCAATCCCATGAAGGGGTGCTGGTCCGGTTCCAACCCCATGAAGGGGTTTTTGGTCCGATTCTAACCCCATATAGGGGTGCTGGTCCGGTTCCAATCCCATGAAGGGATTTTTGGTCCGGTTCTAACCCCATATAGGGGTGCTGGTTCGGTTCCAATCCCATGAAGGGATTTTTGGTCCGGTTCCAACCCCATGGTGGGGTTTTGGTCCGGATCCAACCCCCTCCATGAGGTTTGGACTGGATCAGGGTTTATGATGGTTCTTGTGATCAAATGAAGTTTTCTGGGGCCTAATTTGGGTATTTTACGCTAGTTGGCAAGCAATGCAAGGAAAAGAACTCCTAATCATGGATCATTCAAAAAGCCATTTCCTTCGATGCATCTTCCCATGCATTTGCATAGCATTGCAGAGCAGTGGTAGCTACCAAAATAGCCACCCCAACAACCACAAAAGGTGCAATAACAACACAACAAGAATAATAGCTGCAACAACAGCTCAATAATAATAGCTGTAACAATAGCATAACAAGAACAACAGAACAACAGGGTAGTTGCAACAAAATTAGTTGCAGCAGTAGCACACAACAACTGCAACAACAGAACTAGCAGGAGCAACAACAACAAGATTAGCAGCGGCGGCAGCAAATAAGACTAGCAGGAGCAACAACAAGATTAGCATCAGCAATAGCAAATAAGGTTAGCAGCAGCAGCAACAACAAACAAGATTGGTAGCAGCAGCATGCATTAATTCCTGGCCTCCTTTGGAAGGCTCTTTTTGGAGCAGAGCCACCCCCATATGGGGGGGGGGGGGGGTTGGACCGGCTCCACCCCCATATGGGGGATTTGGACCGGGTCCAACCCCCATATGGGTGGTTTGGTCCGGGTCCATCTCATTTTCCTCCATTTAGTTGATCAGGTTCGGATGGAAAGCCTAGATTTTTGGCCCAGGGTAAACCCTCATTCATGAGAGTTGGTCCGGATCAAGCCCTAGTTCCCTCTGTTGTTTCGGATGTAGGGGTAACCGTACGAAACTGCCTTGGAGCTCTATAATTACCCCAATGGGGGTCCCACTTGAACACACAGAGAACACAGACAGAGCGCAGAGAGGAGAGAGTGTAGAGGACTCTTGTGCTTGTGCTTTTGAAGGCCCATCCTTTGGGAGAGTTTGTGTTGTGCTTGTGCTCACAGTGAGGGTATGTTATAAAATTGTCCCTCCTTGGGTCTTCACACATGTTCGTGTTGTGGTTAATGTAACCTCATTGTAAATATCTTGGGGAAAATAATGTGATTCCTTGAAATAATCAGGAATCCTATAGGCACCCCAACCTTTACAAAAAGGGTCTGCGTAGATGCCCTTGTGGTGATATCCCTGTGTCACTCCTTGGAGAGAGATTATAAGAAAATTTTCTTCCACGGGGCTCCGCCCCTCCGAAAATCCCTCGTAAGGGGCACTGCCCCCTTGACCCCCGCGACTTGACCGAGCAAGTTGATCCCCGGCGTTGAGCCTATGGACACATGAAGTTGAACCTCAACCCATGGGAGCTCGAGAAGGAGAAGCAATCTCCCGAGAGTCTGGCCAATGCGCCCCCGCCAAGGAGGGACTTATGTCTCATGCCAAGATTACACAAAAATCCATGTTCAGTTTAGATGTTATAAAAATATCCCTGGTCTGTCCAAAATTATGTCAATATTCCTAAAATTCTCAAAAAATTGCAATTAAACCCCAATTGAGGGAAAATTGCAGGTAAACCCCCAATTGAAGGAGAATTGCAGGCAAACCTCCAATCGAGGGAAAGTTGCATATGAAACCCCAATTGAGGGAAAATTGTAGATAAACCCTCAATTGAGGGAAGATTACAAATCAACCCTCCCCCCTATCAAAGGAAAATTGTAAACAAATTCCCAACTTAGGGGAAATCACAGGTAGACCCACAATCGAGGAAAAATTGCGGAAGTACCCTGGAAGGGTTAAAAATTGCAAAAATATTCTGAAAGGGTCCAAAACTATAGAAATGCCCAAAAAGGGTTCAAAATTACAGAGATACCCAAGATGGGTCATAAATTGCAAATATCCCCCACAAAAAAAAGGGGGGGGGCTCTCTACGAAACTCAAATTCAATGGTCTGTTCTGGTGGTAGAACTAAGGCCTAATGTAAATCAAATGATCGGACTATGTAATTGGGATTTCATGTATTTTGTAAAGATGAATCTAAAGAATGAAATACTTAGTTTTCTTCTGTAAATGTGTATTTCTAATAGGCGATCTCTTTGGTCAAATCTGTTAGATAAAATTCCCAATATCACAACTGATATTGTGGAGGTCGAAAAACGTTTCTTTGACAGTTAATCAAGGATATTTGGACTTTACGCCGATGTAAATAAAGCCCCCCCCCTCCAAAAAAAGGGGGGGGGGCTTGATCTCTACGAAACTCAAATTCAATGGTTTGTTTTGGTGGTAGAACTAAGGCCAAATGTAAATCAAATGATCTGACTATGTAATTGGGATTTCATGTATTTTGTAAAGATAAATCTAAAGAATGAAATGTTTAGTTTTCTTCTGTAAATGTGTATTTCTAATAGATGATATCTTTGGTCAAATCTGTTAAATAAAATTCCCAATATCACAACTGATATTGTGGAGGTCGAAAAGCATTTCTTTGACAGTTAATCAAGGGTATTTGGACTTTAAGGCGATGTAAATAAACATTGACCACGGTTGATGGGGAAATGTCCCGTACCCGAACCCTAATCGTTTGATAAACCTAAGTTCGTGAAAATAATAATACACCTGCTACTTAAATAACCACTAATGTGCATTTTCTTCTTCAAAGGAGAAACATATATATATATATATATTTATTTATTTATTTCCGTGAGTTAAATAACAGGCCCACATAGGGTCGTCCGACCCCGGACAGACCCGTCCGGGGTCGTCCGACCCCTGGGGACCCATTCGGGGTCGTCCGAAATGACCCCGGTGGGTCCCTGGGGTCAATTAACCCCACTGTCTTGCTCTCTCTCGAGAACCCAAAAAAAAAGAAAAAAAAAGCAAGGAAGAGGCCCTCCCGCGGTCATTTCAAATTATGTACATCCCGTACGGGGTGGAAGGACACGAAGAAATAGACGGAGAGACGAAGCATCCGGCGCAAGGTGCATTGTTCGTTGTTTTGGCCCATTAAGGGTATGCGATACCCCGGGTCTTGTATTCATACCCTTGGAGGTTATATTTGTAATTTTCTATGTGCCTTGGACTGTCAAATTATGTAATTGCACTAGATAATCAGGAATTATAGAAATGTCCATCCCGAGATTGCAAGAAAACTCAAGTCTTGTTGTTTGCAATTTTACCCTGCAACTTTTTATAATTGGGGCTATGCTCCTCGGTCTCGCGTCAGTGCGGAGACCCCTTTCTTTTGTACAGTCAACAATTTGCGGACAACCTTGTACTCACATATGAATACACTTGGATGTTCCCTTATCTGCTGGTCAAGATAAATTGCAAATGAACCCTTACTTTCAAAAATTGTGCATATACCCTTCTCTCTCGGAAATGAAAGCGTGTGTGCCTTCTATGAAACTCAGAGTCGTTCTTCCACTCAAAAGTTTTGTCAAATCACACTTGCACCTAAGCGTGGTCTCAAACTCTAAACCTGCCATGGGTCCGGTAAAATTATCGAAATACCCTTACAATCCAGAAATGACTAAATAACCCCCAGAATCTTGCAAAAATTGCCTCAGTGCCCTTGGAAGCCAGAGATTGCACCGTAGTCTCCCTCCAACCCGGAAATTACAGAAAGTCTCTGGCTTGGTAAAATTATCAAAATATCTCTGAAAATCTAAAATTACCAAAATACCCCTATAGTCCAGGAAATCTCCCGACACTTCAAAAGCGCCTACGGCTTATGCAAAATTGCACTCATATCCTCAAATTATAGGGTTTATTGCCTAACCTAGCGGCCTTTGATGAAACCCTAATTCTATTAATACTTCGGTGGTGGGTGAGAATCAGCTTTGAGCCATGCAAGCAAGACTGCCTTCGGTATCAAGACCTTTATAGAGGACCTTAGGATTTCTTTGACAGTTAAACAAGGGTGTTTGGACGTTACGCTGATGTAAATCAACACTGACTGGGGTAAGTGGGGAATGGTCCACCACTCGAACTCAAATCGTCTGATACGAAGCGCACCCACGGAATAACCCCTACACTGGCTATTTGTATAGCCCCCATATGTGCATCTTTATAAATTTCCCCTTTTCATCAAAAGGTTTAGTGAGATCTTTATAAAGGCCTGCTCTTTTTCAAGGGAATATTTTCCGTGACCAACAGACTGGCACACCCGGTGGGGCCTTTCTCGCCTTTCTTATTTCTGTCAAAGAAGTCCCAAACCTTCTTTAAGGTCTTAATTGCCCCTTTTCCTTTTACAAGATGAGGAGGACATATCCCCTTTGCTCACTTGCGGGCTCTTTGTGCATTTGCACGTCACTTTGCTCGTGCTAAGCACCGCCACCATCACCAACAACAACAGGACAATGGCAGCCGTCACATACGGACCCCAAGTCGTCGCCAACCACGCCAAGTTAGGATATCTGGCACCTCGATCGTCTTCAGCGACTTCTCAGCGGTTGTCGGCTCGCCCTTCTTTTGGGCGTTGTCCCTGTGGCTGAGGCGGACCCAGCCATGTCTACTATAGCAACTGTCGAAGGTCCTCGGCCCTTGGCCCCTGCAATCGGTCGAGTCTTCTCGGTCAATAGATCAACAGTCGAAGGTGTCAGGCCTTCCGCCCCAGCAAATGGCCAAGTCTGTTCGGTCAATAGATCAACTGTCGAAAGTGTCAGGCCTTCAGCTCTAGGAACTGACCGAGACTTCTCGGTCAACCAAACTACTATTGGTGTCGCTCCTGCTCAACGGGGGTAACGCCGTCGCTGTAACGACACCAAGCCTGTAGTTACCACCCTCAGAGGTACTGCTCTTGCACAACGAGGGCAGCGTCATCACCGCGACGACGCCATGCCTACGGCGGGCATCACTAGCGCCGCTCCTGCTCAACGGAGGCAGCGTCGCAGCTGCAAGGGCACAAAACCTGCAGCGGCAACATCTCGCTTCGACAAGACAATAATTGTCGGAGACCTTCGCATTCGACTCGACTCGATGGAGGTGAGCCGATTATGCCCCGGGACCTGCACATCCCAACTATCTCCACCTCCAACCGGTTCAAGCTTCTCCGACAAGTCTGAGAGGATAGAGCGAAATTGAAGAAGTACACCTTACTGGTGGCGAACCAGGGTCAGACACGTCGACCCAAGTCAACAGCTCCCCGACCAAAGTCAGAGGGCAACCTGACTGAGGAGCGTCAGCTCCGTCTGAAGAAGATATGGGTCACCAGGGAGGAGGCTTGAATTATCAAACAAGCAAGGACAGAAAGGCCTTTCCCCATGTGGGACCTGCAACAGATGCGGAGTTCGGCAAGCACCGAGGCCCCAACCTCCCTGAGGTCTCCAATTAAACGCCCACCAGGGAAGAAGCGTCGAGGAGCCCACGAACAGGTTCGCCCAACCTCCCCGTGGGCTAGCTCCACGCATACGGACGAGGATTGCTTCGTACAGGTTTTTACGTCCCGAGTGTCTGTTTTTGATAGACTAGGGATGACACCTTGGCCTGAAAGACAATCACCTAGGAAGAGGCGGGTGGTTCAGGTGACTAATGACACTGTCAAAGTGTTCACCTGCTACACAACCTCCGTCGACAAGCAGTCGGAGGACACCTCGGGAGAGTTGAATCAGCTTCTCCAGACCTTGAGGAAGTCATGGCCCATCTCTCGGGTTCTCGCTTAAATACAACAAGTAACCACTACTGGAATGTCTCAACTCGAGCCGGCAGGCCCAGAAGAGCACTATGAAGATGTCCATAGTGTCGATGATGACAGCAACCCAGGACACGAGGAAGTTCTTGGAAGAGAAGCCCAAACTTCCACGTTGGAAGAACTCTGGCGTGAGAATCAAGAACTGAAGAACCTCTTGCAAGCACTTTTGTGCGAAAGGGAGGTTCATGTTCAGCCACAAGCGGTGCCCATAGGAATGGAACAATAGTCTCTCTCCATTCCAGTCATGGCCAATGCATCGGCTACTGCGGCAAAGTTTCCGGTAGCAGTAGAGTTTGAAGCTCCGCAAAACGAGGCCAATGTGAGATCGTCTGCCACTCCAGTTGCCGAAAGCTTAATGGCTCATAGGCAGATGACTGAACGGATTGTGGAGGCAAAGTTCGCTCAGCATGGTGAGGGAGTGGCTACCTTTTATTTGTACAGCGTGGCCTATTCCATTTACCATTAGTTCAAGAAACATTCGCCGGATTGCCCGAAAGCCCCAAAACTTCTGAAGTTCAATGGATAGGGTTCACCACATGAACACTTGACCTACTATATGAGGCCATGGGTGAATTGGCGTTGGAAGAGTCGTATCTTTTGCGATAGTTCGCCACATCCCTGACAGGCACCGCCTTTCAGTGGTATTCCAGGTTGAAGCCTAACTTAGTGCCTGATCGGGCTGATATGCAGAAGAAGTTTGTCGACTTCTTCCAAACGGCCGAACGCAAGGTATCTCTTGTGAAATTCTGTGCCATCAGATAGAGAAAGGATGAAATCGTGTTAGACTTCATTAAGCGATGGAGGGACGTCAGCATGCACTGCGATAATCCTCTTAATGCCCGAAGACGAGATCATCATATGCCTTAGAGGTTTAGCGGCGGAAGTCAGTGAGAACCTTCTAGGGTCAAATATCAGAAGTTTCGACCAACTGAACACGGTGGTAGTAGAGATTGAAATGTTCTTCGCCGATCACCCGTCACATACTTCCGCCAAAGGCAAATCCTCCAAGGATCGCTCGGCCAGGAGCAAGGAAGTGAACTCAGTGGACTTCTCCCCGGCGAATGGAGACAAGGGAGAAGGTACATCAAAGTGTAATGGCAAAAAGCTCGACGCCAAGGCTGCAACAGCTATATTAGCAGAGCGTATGTGCCTTATTCCTTTAGAAAAGAGCATGCGAAGATGCTCTTTGACCTATGCATGAAGGAAAAGCTCATCACCCTACCTGATCCGCGAAAGCCCGCGAAGGTGGAGAAGACGGATGACCCTAACTACTACGTGTATCGCTGGAGGTTGGGTCATACTATCGGGGACTGTTATGTTTTCAAAAACACAGCGGAAGAGCTAATCCAGAAGGGCCTAATAAATATGTTGGGCCATGTTGTCGACCCGTCGCAGCCTCATGTCTAGAGCCGATCGAACCGGTCGGTCAACGTGGTCTACATGGTGGGAACTGTCTCTAGTTCAAATGTACCAGAGACCAGGTCATCAAATCGGCGGCTTGGAGCCAATCCCGGATCCTTCCCCCTTCCGATGTCTGAATGCTTGGCAGTGCGGAGGATCATGCAAAAGATCAGAAGGGAGATGTGGCAACTACGACGGGAACAACAGGAGCTATTGCAGTTCCTGAAGAGCGTCGACGACCAGTTGGCCACTTTCCCTTTTGGGTAGTTCCCCAGAGAACCCGCTTCCACACACATGCAGGGGGCAGAGGCATCATTATCCGCCCCTATGTGTCCAAGGTTAGGAGGATGGCCTTTTGAAGAATCGTCAGATTCCTTAGAGGACGAGGAGCCCGAACAGTTATACTCTTTCCCTCGTCACAAAATGTTGGAGATTTTTCATGTGTGCCACCGTGAAGGACTACTGAATCTCCTAGAGTTTGAAACTGAGGAGATGACAAGCACTATGTTGTAGTAGGGCTATTGCTTATATCATCGAGCAATAGGCCACGTCATCCAGGATTGCCGCGCCTTCAAAGATGCTGTGGAAGACCTGATAAACTAGGGGGTACTTGACATGGGCGACCATTTGGTTTGCCCGCCACAACCACATGTGCGGAGAGAGTCAAACTTCTCCGTCAATGTGATACATACATCAACCTCATTCACACTCCCCGAGTCAGCAAAAGAAGAGGCCAATTCTAGCCAGGCTAAACCCACATTGTGGTATCCGGGGTGGTGACCCTCTCATCGGTGTTCTTTCTCTAAGGAGGACACTGAAAAGATATTCGACAGTCTCTTAAGAGAGGTACGGGTGATGGTGCATGATCCACCCTCATACTACAATGACACGGCAAAGAGTCATCCTCTCTATTGCAAGTATCGTGCTAGGCTGTCTCACCCCACCGGGGAGTGTTAGGAGGTCAAGGACTGTGCCGTGGCCCTCATCCAAAGAGGGGACATCGACGCTCTGGGGAATCCAACAGCAAGGCGACGCCTCAGCCAGGCTACCGAGAAGATTCTCCAACAGAATCAGAAGGTCCCGACCAAAGGGGAAGGCTCCAAGAACACCTCCAAGCAGACTTAAATAGGTGAGTCCGCGGGCGGAAGCCAACAGTCAAACCCCAAAGGCAAGGCTAAGTGCGATGGGCCTAAGGCGTTGGGCCAAAAAGGCCAAGCCAAGGAAGGAGACTCCAAACCTACCTCCCTCTCGAGTCAATCCAGCACGATCACAAGTGGGAATCCCGAGCCGAGCAATTAGGGCAAGGCTAAGTTTGAAGAGCCCAGGATCAAACCTCAACTCTTTGCTAGGCAAGCGAAGTCACCGGTTGAAGGAAAGGGCTAAAGAGCTCCAAAAGTCTCAAGAGCCCAACTTCGGTTTGGCTGAATTCCAAGAGTTGCCACTTAAAATAGTTGAACAGGCGATCAATGCCACTTTTCAGGTGCGGCCAAAAGAGGCTGACTGGATCAAGTTTACCACGAGAAAGAATCGCGAATCCAAGGCTTCCAAGGAGCTCTCCCGGAGAAAACTCCTTTACAACGATTGCAAAAGCTTAGATGAACTGGAGGAGTACACTCCCTCTCGCCCCACTAGGGTTGTCACTCTAGACTAATGCATTCTCTGAGATAGGTTTGGGTGTAAAGCCCGGCTCCTACAGTGGCTCCAAGAGATGGTCCGCCGTCTGGAAGAAGGCGAAGAGTTTTCGATCCCAGAAGAGCTCTCCTTGTTTTACAAGGATGAGGAACTCACCGCTCGAGGAAATGCTCCAAGAGTTCTCCTGCAATATGTGGCGATTTTGCCACTTGACAACATAAAATCCCCATCTGAAGAAGGCAACGCGGCTGACGGCCCGAGACACAATGCCTCGGTGGCAACATACCAACGTCGTCTCAGTCATATTGTTCAGAGGGGAAGAACCGGACCCTATCTCGGAAACCCAGGTACGGGGTATTCCCTTTATGCTCGACTCCTCAGAGGGTTCGGGCCCCATCCCAGAAGCGAGAAAATAGGGTGGTCTGCCCTTCATAACCGACTCCTCTGATGAAGAGGAAGAGCAGGCCAAGCCGCAAGTGTAGGATAAGGCGTCAGAGCAAGCGAGTCCCTTTGATAGGGGTGAGCCCGCGAGCCAAGCAGATCCTTTTGATAAGGGCAAATTTGATGAGCCCTTGCCATCCCCGGATGAGTCTTTGGCACCACAATTCCAAGAAAAAGTGGATGGTCGGAATGAGAAGGAGCCTCCTTCTAAGCGGGAGAAACCTCGCGGAGTGTCGAAGACTCTGGCAGAGATCATCCCGCCATTTGACAAGACTTATGCTCGGGCATATCGCAAAATTATTCATCACATGAAGCGGTTCCCAACTAATGTCACTATTTGGGAAGCCATCGCTTGGAGCAAAGACTTAAGAGAGGCTCTTGTCAAAATACTCCAAGACCCTGAGGCATATGAAGCCCATGTTGCAGAGTTGCAGGCTCAAGCATATGAGGTATTTACAGCCAACAATACATTCACGGATAGAGACATGCTGTTGTCCTCTCCGTGTCATAATCGCCTTTTTTATATGCAAGGGACGATCAATGGTCACGATGTAAATCGAATTCTGGTCAACGCTATAGCGGCTGTCAACTCATGTCTTTGAAGACTTTCAAGTCTCTGTATTTGACCCCTTACCAGCAAAAGGTGAATGCCGTCAAAATTTCGGGGTTCAACCAGGACTTCGAAGAGGCGTTCGGTCGGGTTGAGGTGAAGCTTGTCATTCGTGATTTCGTCACCAAAGTGACGTTCTACATCATCAACGCCGACACATCCTATAAGGTGTTGTTGGGAAGGCCATGGCTGCATGAAAATTGGGTTGTTCCTTCAACTCTGTATCAATGCCTTAAATATGTCAAGGGAGGGGAGCAACATACTGTCTTTGCAGACCAAGCTCCATTCCGTCTCAACGAGTGCCATCTGGCAAATGTTTCCTTGTATTTGGGGAATCTACTCTAGCAATCCCCGAGTATGCAAAAGACAAAGGAAAGCAAAAGGTGAACTCTAAAGTTGAGGAAGGACAACTATTCACGGTTAACCAAGACTTGGCAAGATTGCACAGGTTAAGTCTCAAAGCCAGCTTCAAGTCGACCCAGACAGAAAGAGGAAGCGTTGACTTTGAAGCCAACCTCATCAGTCGGGTCATCGATCAGAGCATCTCCTTACCGCCCAACTGTGTCCAACTCTCGTTTCAGAGGGAAGAGCACGAAGTGGAGCAATTGAAGACTTTCATAGTCTTCTACCAGCAGAAGAGTAGGAAAAGTAAGGAAGACAAGCCGATTGTCTTCTATAAAGGAGATTTGGTCCCACGAGGCCCTCCTAATGATGATTTTGGATGGGATATTTCCACCGACAATGCAACAGAGTTAGTCCAAGTGATGGACGATATGCCGGAGTACATCAAGGAAATGTGCAGAAAATAGCATGTCCCTCAAGTCCAAGACCCCACATGGACCACATATTTCCATCAGCTGTGGAACCCTTCACAGGTTCGGGGGCAACCTCTCTTCTCCCGTGAAGATACGAGAGGACTCGGGTATGATCAGGAGAGGGATTATGAGGTCTATTACACAGTTAATGCCATAGGACTGCTACCTCCTCCTCACGGGCAAACAGAAGCTGAGCCTAAAATTGACAACTCCGAGTAGGAGACCAGTGAGGTGTTAATGTCACCCTCGCTAGGGAGGAGTGCCAGCGATCACCTCCCTGAAGGAGGGACAACTCAGTCAGCTGATCATCAGCCAGATGAAGGAAATCTCTCAGACTCAAGCTGTGAGGAGCAAGGCTTAGAAGAATTCAAAGTCTATGAAGCCAACACTGGTGATGAGGAAGATTTTGTCGACCTCCAACCAGCTCCACCGGAGCTTGAAGATGATGGCCAAGCAACCGTGGACGAGTTGATTGAGATCAACCTCGGGAGTAAGCAAAACTACCGGCTGACCTTCGTCAGCGCTCTCCTCACCGAGAAGGAAAGACATGCTTATCAACTACTCTTGGAAGAGTTCAAAGATTGATTTGCCTGGACTTACAAAGAAATGCCAGGGCTCGATCCCTCTGTCGCTGAACACGAACTGGCGATACTTCCAACTGTCAAGTTAGTCAAACAGTCATAGAGACGTATGCGCCACGAGCTGGAGTTGAAAGTCAATACTGAGGTTGACAAAATGCTCGACATGGACTTCATAGAGCCGTGCATGTACCTATTGTGGCTCGCCAACATAGTCCCCGCCAAAAAAAAAGAACGGCCAAGTATGAGTCTGTATTGACTTCAGGGATTTGAACAAGGCATGTTCGAAGGATGACTTCCCAGTCTTAATCACGGGGACAATGGTTGACATGACCACCGGTCATGAAGCCTTGTCCTTAACGGGTCGTCGGGCTATAATCAAATCCGAATGGCTATTAAGGACAAAGGCCATACGGCTTTCCGATCTCCCAAGGGAGTCTTTAATTATAAAAGGATGCCGTTTGGCTTAAAGAATGCCGATGCCACCTATCAAAGGGCAATGACTAAGATCTTTGACGATATGTTGCATGACCTCGTCGAATGCTATGTCGATGACCTGGTCGTCAAGATAAAAAGACTAGAGGATCATTTGACTGACTTGCGTCGAGTCTTCGAAAGGCTTCAGTAGTATTAGCACAAGATGAATCCAATGAAATGTGCATTCGGCGTCTCCAGTGGCAAGTTTCTCGGCTTCATTGTCAGATACCGAGGGATAGAAATCGACCTTGACAAAATCAAGACCATAAGAGGACTGTCTTTGCCTAAAATTTGACAGAGCTCCGATCTTTGTAAGGAAGACTTGCCTATATTAGGCGGTTCATTTCTAATCTCTCGGGAAGGTGCTTGCCCTTCTGTAAATTGATGAAGAAGAGAGCCCTTCATTTGGGATGAAGACTATCAGAGGGCCTTTGAACAAATCAAGGAGTATTTGTTGTCTCTTCCTCCTGTGTTAGGGGTACCTGTTAAAGGAAAGTCCTTTATCCTCTATATCGCTGCCATGGATGCCTCTCTGGGGGCACTGTTGGCCCAAATCAATGAAAAAGGCAAGGAGCAACTACTGTACTATCTCAGTCGAAAGTTGATCAGGCTTGAGCGTCGGTATGCACCTATGGAGAAAGTGTGCTTAGTCTTGGTATTTGCTGTGAAGAAATTAAGGCATTTCCTTCTGGCACACTGAGTGGAGCTCATTTGAAAATGTGATCCGCTCAAATTCGTCCTCAGTCAGCCCGTCCTCTTAGGAAGGCTCGGAAAGTGAGCACTTATCCTTATGGAGTTTGATATTACCTTCGTCCCACGCAAGGCAATCAAGGGAGAAGGGATGGCCGAGTTCTTAGCTGCGCATCCTGTGCTAGAAAACTCGTCACTCAACATCGAGTTGCCCGATGAGGAGGTGCTAGTGCCTCTGTGAGAAGTAGGGGAACATATTGAAAATGTCCCACCCCAAACAGAACCGGATGTCTGCACCCTTGACCTCCCATGTTGGGAGTTATATTTTGATGGCGCTTCCCAGATGATCAAGAGGGCCGGTGGCCTCACAAACTTTGCATCGGGCGTCAGAATGGTCTTTGTATCTCCGCAAGGCGGCATTCTCCATAATTCTTGTGCTCTCATGAAGTCGTTGAGTAACAACGAAGCAGAGCACAAAGCACTAATCATCAGACTTCAACTGGCACTGGAGATGGAAGTTAAGTGCATCAAAGTGTACGGAGATTCGCAACTCGTCATTCGACGAGTTCTAGGCGACTATGACGTCCGGAAGAAGGAGCTAGTCCCCTACCATGTAGCCGTCATGAGGCTAAAGGAAAAATTCTTTCTATTTGAAATAGGTCATGTCTCAAGGAGCAATAACTCCCAAGCAGACACTTTAGCGAAATTAGCGGTAGTTTTAAATTCCACCTGAAGGAGAATTGAATGTCACCGTCAGATATCGGAGGCTCATGTCAAGTGTGTTGGACGAAGAATCTGGCCTCACTGTCTACGAGGTCAATGACATTCAAGAGGAGAATGCTCGAGAAGAAGAGGAGTGGCACGAGTCGATTATAAAAATAAAGAACGGGTGGCTTCCTCCCGATCGACCCCAAAGAGTGCAACTGCTACGTAGAGCAACATCTTATCAACTAATTGACGGTTGGGTCTTCAGACTCGTCCATGAGAAAGACCGATCGGTCCTCTTACGGTACCTTTCGCCTAAGGAAGCAAGAACCGTGATGCACGAAGTCCACTTTGGATTGTGCGGAGCTCATCAAACAGGGGCCAAAATGAAAAATAACATCAAGCTCAAAGGGTTTTATTGGCCCACCATGTAAGAAGATTGCAACCAGTATGCTCGTACATGCCACCAATGTCTGGCATTCGGACCGGTGCCTCGAAGGCTGCCTAACCCGCTTCATACGACTGCGCCTACTTGGCCGTTTGCGGAATAGGGCATGGATATTGTGGGACCATTCTCGCTTTCATGTCACAAGTTCATCTTTGCCGCCACAGAATACTTTTCCAGGTGGGCCGAGGCCATTCCGCTACGAGAGGTCGCAGGCGAAATTGTTACCCGATTTGTGAGGCATTATATAATCTATAGATTTGGTACCCCTAGCCAAATCGTGTCGGACAACGGCACGCCATTCAGGAACAAGACCGTGTATACTTTAGAGTATAAGTTCCACATTGATTGGAGGACGTCATCGGTCTATAATTCTCAAGCTAACGGGTTCGCTGAAGCCTTCAATAAAACTCTTTGCAAATTTTTGGCCAAAATAATTGTTGGCCGCAAAAGGGATTGGGGGCGAAAAGGTGCACGAAGTCCTTGGGCCTATCGGACTATTTACAAAACCCTTACGGGTTGCTCCCCATTCTCCTTGGTCTACGTTGCTGAAGCAGTGGTCCTTGTGGAAAACTGAGCTGGCTTCCTATCGCGTTGCTATTCACGTTGGGCTGCCAGGTCAAGACCAAACCGAAATAGAAAGAAGACTCGAGGAATTGTCCAATCTAGAGGGTGAAAGACTCCGAGCCTATGAGCATTTGCAAGTGTATCAGGCCCCCATGACGCGCGCTTATGATAAGTTGGTCGAACAAAGGACATTCAAAAAGGACGATCTTGTCATGATCAAAGAAAAGGAGGTCTTGGCGGGAAGTGCCAGTGATAAACTCCAACCCAACCAGCGTGGACCTTACGTCATTTAGAAGGTCTATGAAGGAGGTGCCTACACGGTCGTTGATCACAAGGGAAATAATCCTTTCCCTCCTCTTAATGGCAAGCATATGAAGCTCTATCATGAGCCACCGCATGAGCTTCTGCAACAGTCCTCTCAGGATATACCTTTTCTTGACGAAGGTTCAAGTAAAAAAAAAATCAAAACAAATAGGGTTAAAACTATTGGTGCCCCGATAGATTTAGCCACGCAGACTTAGCCACCTCTCATCGAAGGGCTGGCTAAGGGCAAAAAAGCCATAAACCCAATTGAGGTGAAAACCCGTAAGGGTGCCTCAGGCAAAAGTGGGTAATCCTTCTGTGTGAAAACTTGCAAGGGCGCATCGGAAAAAGGTAAAGGGGGCCAACCTCGACAAAAACCCGAAAGGACGGTGAGGTTGGTAATGTGAAAAAAAAGAACACAATTTTCCTTTGCATCATATTTCCATGAGTGGATGCAAGTTAAGTTCATCATGACGACACCATGGCTATAACTCCAATGTCGCCATGCGACGCTCAGACCCACCGGGATTGTCAACATTTCGATCTTTCAGGTTTGACTCATATGTCCCTCGGGCTGTCAAATCTGTCCATTTTTCTCGTAGAGTTGATTCATGTTTTTCGGCTCCTTAATCCTACTTACATTTTTAATTCCGGATTTGATTCTTATGTCCCCTCGGATTGGCAAATTCATCTTTTCCTTTTCTAGAGTTGACTCATGTCTTTCGACACGTCAACTCCAACCATATTTTGGACTCTTCAGATTTGCCTCACACGTCTCATTAGGCTGTAAAATTTGTCCTTTCGGTCCCATCGGGCTTGGCCTATGCGTCCCCTTTGGGCTACCAACCCCATCCGTCTTTTGGCTCTCGAGTTTGACTTACACGTCCCACTAGATCTGTCAAATCCATCTTTTTCATCTATAGGGTTTGGCCTATGCGTCCCCTTTCGGGCTGCCAACCCCATCCACCTTTTGGCTCTCGGGTTTGACTCGCACGTCCCACTAGGGCTGTCAAATCCATCACTTTCATCTATAGGGTTTGGTCTATGCGTCCCCTTTCGGGCTGCTAACCCTATCTGCCTATCGGCCTTCGGGTTTGACTGGCACGTCTCATTAGGGCTGTCAAATCCATCATTTTTATTTATAGGGTTTGGCTTATGCGTACCCTTTTGGGCTACCAACCCTATTCGCCTTTTGGCTTTCGGGTTTGACTTGCACGTCTCACTAGGGTTGTCAAATCCATCATTTTCATCTATAGGGATTGGCCTATGCATCTCCTTTCGGGCTGCCAACCATCTCCGCCTATTGGTCTCCGGGTTTGACTCGCACGTCCCACTAAGACTGTCAAATCCATCCTTTTGTCCCACTTGGTTCGGCTCACATGTTCCTTCTTGGCTATCAACTCTACTCACTTTTCAAATTTTCGGACTTGACTCAGGTGCCCCTTTCAGGTTGTCAAATCCCTCAATCCCATCGGTAAGAGTTGGCCTATGCATCCCCTCTGGGTTCCCAACTCTACTGGTTTTCCAATTCTTGGTCTTGACTTCCATGTCCCTTTCAGGCTGTCAATGTTAGGCAATGTTGCTAAGCAACTAGCCTAAATCTTTGACTCCCTACCGAGTCAGTCAATTTGGACTATCCACTCCTTATGGATATGTCTCAACGGCATCATAGGTATCTCAAAAAAAGGGGGTGGGGCTAAAATTATTGGTGCCCCAACGGACTTGGTTGTTCTTGTTAAGTGGGCAATCAAGAGCAAAAAGACTTTTAACCCAGTTGAGGTGAAAGCCTATAAGGGCGCCTCATGCAAAAGTGGGTAACCCCTTGGTGTGAAAACCCGTAAGGGTGCACTGGAAAAAGCTAAAGGGGGTTAGCCCTTGTGAAAACTCGAAAGGGCGGTAGGGCTAATAAGGTGAAAAAAAAAAGAGAAAAAAAGGGAGCATACATGCAAGAGGATGGAAGCAAAAGATATTGAGCTCTGTCTTTTATTCATCAATCTTATCAAAGGAGCCCGAGACAAGCCCTCGGGGTAACCAAGACAAAATTGGGCAAAATACAAAAACCCTATGTACAGAAATCAGCAAGGCCTATCAAGGTCTAGGCTCGCTCCTCGGGTCAGCAAGGCGAGCCTCGCTCTGAAGAACCTCCTTTCGGAGCCTGTCAAGTCTGTGCTGAAGAGTCTCTACCTCAGCCTGTGCACTACTGCACTCCACCTCGGTCTCCTGTAACTCCCTCTGCAGCTCCTCTACTCGGAGGGAGACTCTCTGACTACGCTCTTGAGCAACTTCCGTTTGGGCGCATATCTCTGCTTGAGTCGCTCACAGTTTGGAAAGTTGCTCATCCCGTTGTTGGATTATCATTTGGATCCTCTGCCTCTGCTCCTGAAGGCGGGCGAACTCGTCCCATAAAGCCGTGAGCTCTGCCATCCAGGCGTCCCTGGGAAGGCCAAATGCATGGTAACCTTTGGTGCAATACTCCAAGTGGCCCCTTATGGCCTCAACAGTCGGAATGGGATCAATCTGTAGCAGCAATGGGAGATTCTGAATAAGCCGAGCGCCCATGTTAGCATCTGCCAATGCTACACCAAACTGAGGACCGTCAGGCCATTCTATCCCAAGAGCAGGAAAACTCTGAGGCACTTCTTGCGCCCCATTTGTCAAACCTGAAGTCAAGAAAGGGGAGAGGCAGGAGATAGTGGGTGCTCTGTTACAACAAAATCAGCATATGCAAAGCTCCGAAGCATAAGTCATAGTGGCCTTACTGGAGACAATCCTGCACTTGGGATCAACTACAAAAGAAGGTTCCTTCTCCGGAGCTAGAGGGGAAGTGTCTACAGGGGCTGACTCTGACCCCGCAGGCTGTACATCTGCAGTTGAGCTCTCTGCAAGTGAAGTGAATACATGTGGTTCATGATATTTCATTTGCAAAAATATTAGGAATGAGAGCTTCTAAGTGATAAATGCATACCGGTCTCTACAACGATATTCTCCTCAACCACAATGACATAGGCTTCTGCCGCCGGCTCTATGGAAGGCGGAATTGCTAAAAACAAATGTGTAGAGAAATGGTCAATGTCACGGAAAGGAAAGATCATCTGACAAACAATATGGGCTTTTATGAAATGAACACCTGGAGCTGAAGGCTCAATAGATGCAGCCACATGGCCAGCACCTCCCCACTTCCCTGAAGTTGCCTGAGGTGACCCCTTTGCCATGTCAGTCTTGCCAGGCTGAGAGAGAGGCTTTGCCTCCATTTGATCAGCAGCTGCTCAAATCAATGGAACAGTAAATATCACAAAATTCCCAATATGATGAGCATACACAAGAAAAAATATGCGACGATATAGTGCATACCTGAAGTATGTACCCCGCTGGGCTCAATGAAGCTGGCGGTGTGTGTCAACAACCCTGGGGCAAAAGGTAGCGCTGGTCGATCAGAAGCCCCCGATTCTGGGAGATTTGTATTAGCTATTGTCCCAGACTCCATGGCTCTCAGGTTGTCATGATAGTCCGACAGGTCTGTAAATGGGCCAGATTCAATAAGTTTTGAGAGCTCGTCTACGGAAGTGGCTAACTTGGCAGCTGCACAATGAGTGGCAAGATAAGCAAATGAACCACAAACAAAATATGAGGACAGCAAACCCCTAGATTACTTGGGATAGTCCTGTGTTGTGTCCCTGGTGGTTTTGATGATGTCAAACACAATGACTCATTAATGAGTCTTTCATGGTTTTGATGATGTCATATATATATGTGTATATCCTTGAATTCTGTGAAGAACAGGTTGACAGAAATTCAGTTCAAAGAAATCAATTTCAGAAGTCCAGAAATTTTATTTATGGTGGAATTTAGAAGTTCAAGGATTCAATTCAAATGAAAGTTTCAGAAAGGCAGAAGTTCAAGAAAGTTCAGAAAGCTAAGATTCTCGAAGTTCAGTAATTCAGCAGACCTCTCCAGTCAGTTTAGCACACTTCAACAAGAATGCAGCACTAAGCTTCAAGCTAGCATGAGCAAGCCAGCTGCCAAGTCTGTAGCACAAGGGCCAAGCTCAAAATCGCACAAGAATGAAGCAGCAGTAGTAGTCAAGTTCGTCAGCAAGATTTGTCTCAAAGAGTCGAGATTCGGAGTCGACTCCAATTTGCCAAAGCTCTGTCCAGATGTCTGCAGCATAAGTCGCGTCGACGCAGTGAGGACTGTGAGTCGACGCACTTGCAAACCAAGCAAGCCAGCAGCCAAGCTAGCAACACAAGTGGGTCGACGCAATGAAGGCTTGCATCGACACAACAAGGCTCAGCAGAGTTCTTCATGTAGTTCAACATCTCAACAAGACAAGTGGGTCGACGCCATGTTGTTATGCATCGACGCATCCATCCAGTGCAGCACGTGATCAAACCCAATGAATCATGTCTCTTTGAACTCCAATCATTGGCACAGATCTCTTGACCATGTGGCACTCTCCAGAAGGATTCTAGAGGAAGAATATTCTGCTGGGACAGATGGACCAATGGCAGAATTATTTTGAGGATAAGATTAATCAAAAAATTGCCCTTCTCTCTTCTATAAATCACGCCCTTTTTTCTTGTGAAGAGGGCTGCTGCTATAGGGCTGAAAGGAGAAGGGGCTGCGTGGGCTGTTGGAGAGTCTTTTAGAGGATATATGGGTAGATTAGTTCGAAGAAGAATTGAGTGAAAAATTTGAGAGAAGAAGAAGAATGAAAAGAGAGATTGAGAGCCCGTTTCAGAAGTTGGCAGACCCAGTTCATGAGAAACAAATCTGAGTGCAACCAGGAGTTCTCTTGAAGAACTGCTGAAGAATTGGCTTCTGGATCAGATCCAAATCCTTTGCTCCCTCGGAGCTACATTTCCTTGTTTTATTTTTGTTCTTTCGTTTATTCTTTTTCCTTTTCTACTTGGTAATTCCGATACCCTGTTCTAGGTTCGGGTTCAAGCTGTTTGTCAGCGGAGGATTTGTTCCTTGTGAGGATTGGTTCCTCGTCAAGCTGTTAGTCAGCTGAAGTTATGAATCAGCGGTCTGTAAGGGATTGGTTCCCTGAAGCTGTGAATCAGCGGTTGTAGGGGTTGGTCCCCGGAAGCTGTGAATCAACGGTTTTCCAAGCTATTAGTCAGCGGAATCCTCACTCAATTGAGTGGGGGGTGGATGTAGGTCTGCTGATTGCAGACTGAACCACCTAAAAATCGTTGTGCAAGTGTGGTTTGATTTGTGTGATTTGTTTTCCTTCGTTATGCATTTACAGAATTACTGGTTTCAGGTTGAGTCATTTTAATTGGTATATCAAAAGATGTGTTAAATCACACTTTGCGTGAGGAGGGTTTCTGGACCCAAACCTTCGTCTAGTACCAGTTTATCTGACTAACCATTTGTGGAAGTTGGTTGCCGCATGTTATTAGATTGAGCTTTGTTTAGTTTCTGTTCAGCACTGTCTTTCTGCCAAGTGTTCGATACATGTTTAGTGTGAACCGTTTGCTGCTCTGATCAGTTTTGGTTGAACCCTTTCTTTAGGTAACTGATGGTTAGTTAGCATTTCAGTTGGTTCTGTGAGTAGTTGATCACTCACAGTATTCTGCATTCGAATTCGGTTTAGTTTCTATATACTGCTGTGAGCAGTTTGTGAGAGCCATCTGCTGTTTAGTTTAATTTCAGGTTGAGCATTGCTATTTGCTATTGTTGTGAGAAGTTCACATTTATCTTTCTGTTCAGATTTGGGCAATTCTGTAAGCAGGTTTATTTTCAGTAATCTGTATTTTACTTTCAGTTCAGTGAGAAAGATTTTTGAAATCTAAATTCTTGTCTAGTTAGATTCAGTTGTTTTTATTTGGGCATACTTTTTAGAAGAGGATCTATTCACCCCCCCTCTAGATCTTACTGTGCACCCAACATCCTGGTCTCCCCACTATCAGAGGAACTCAATGGGGAGGAAGAAGGGTCCTCGCTGGGGGAAGATTTAGAAGTTCCCGTACTTGACAAAGTGCTGGAACTTCTCCCTCTTGAAGACCCAGAGGATGAAGAGCCCTCCTTGCTAGAAGAGGACTCACCCCCTTCTTCGGTAACGGGGAGAGTGGGTTGGAACTCGGGATCCCCTGCAAGAAATGTTGTATTAACAAACATATACACCATATCCTTTGCGCGAAAGGAGAAGGGAGGGGATATATAAGAAATCTTTACCTAAAGTCTGGGTAGCAGAGGTCCCCCCCGTCTCAGGCAAAGGGGATGCGGCAGTCACCGGCGTGTAATCGTTTGCGGGATGATCTAAGTTCTCAACATCCTGGCCAACATCATGGATGAACTCATCAAAGTTCAAGCTCGCCTCTGTGAAGGCATTCTCCAGACTGGGTGAGAAACTCATTTCAGCTCTGACTTCAGGTGGAGCTGCATCAAAAGAAAAGATATGTTTACAACATTGCATACAAGTTAAAGATATAGTTCAGAATGAAGCTTTCTCTCACTTACTGGAGACATCCACTCGAGCGGGAGATCCTTCCCCAGAACGAGGACGGGAAGAGGGCCAGGTGTCACCCTCTTGGCTTCCAGCCCAGGGCCTCTTCGCAGGAATATTAACTTCAGTAGGACCTGCATCTAGGGAAATCTCTCGCGGGGAAACCCCGTCCTCCTGGCCACTGCCAAGGTCTGCAAACAACGAGGGATCATACGTGATAAGCATCCCAAAATACAGAACAAATAATAACAGAAACAAGGTAAAGCTAGGCGATCAAGCAGTTACCTGGCGCTCCTATGGGTCTCTCAGGCTTCAAGATGATCTGCTCAGGCTTTAATTGGAGAGCGCGAGCCACCCTATTCACAATGTCCAAGATGGCATTTAGAGTGACAACCACCTCTAGCTCAGAAATATATTCCACTAGGCTGGCGCAGCCCACCGCATTGATCACATGAGCTCTCCATTCTGCGAAAGTGCTGCCTGCAAATGCTCCCTCAGGTACAGGCTGTGACAACTGGGACTCACTCCTCGGACCACAGGAACCCTCAAATCCTCCCACCAGGAGTAAGTCACTGAAGACTTGGGGACTTCCCTTGGGCGAGAGGAACAAGAAGTTGAGGCTGCTGCTAGCGTACCCCTCAAGGGCTTCAGGGCCTCGACATATTGGCTGCTATCAATGGGAATGGGGAGTCTCTTCCGTCCAGCGAGTCTCAATCTCTCTGATGGCTCGAGCGGCTCTGGAGAAATGAGATCTGATGAAGCTCGAATCAAGAAACAAGGGAGGTAGATCCTCCCTCCTCTGACGTTTCTCCTCAACGGCCCGGATGGCATCATTGCGTTGTTTAAACACATTGCTGACCTTGAACCACCAACACGCATAATGTATATCAAAATGGCCCTTAACGCGTTTGTCCTGAAATTGGGTAGTCCTCCTTCACGTCACGGTAAAAGAAGGCCTGCCACGCTGCTGCAATTAGATGCACGTCCCTTTGCCTGTACTGTCGAAGAGCCAGAGAGAAATCCACATTAGGAGGGATGGCCGGGATCATACCCAAAGTTCCAGACAAATTGATGTGGATAGTAGGGCTTAAGAATTGCTGTGCTAGAGCAGTGATACACTAGAACACTGGGGCGTATGCAGACGACCCACTCAGTTAGGGCGTGGGAGGAAGGCAGAGCCCATGAAGACAGTCTGCAGGTCACTGAATCCCCCTGCCGCTCCAGATAGGGGCGATAAAGATGGGAGCTGTGGTCGAAATCTAGACTCTCGTACCTCCCGGTATGAATGAAAGACAAAGCACGACGGGCGCTGACTAATTACAAAACGACATCCTGATTCGGGTGACCAGCGAAAGCAAAAATAAGTGGAGCTAATGCATTGTCAATCGACGACCTCTGGGAGAGCTCTGGCAAGACTTTTTTCGGCCATGGGCTCTTAGTCGGGCCTAAAAGCCCAGCCCGACTAGGCCCAAGGGCCGAGCTCGGGCTTTAAGTTTGGCCCGCGGGTCGGCTCGGTCCGTTCTCTTTTTTCTTCCTTCATTCAAATTTTAAAAACTACTTAGTTAAAACTATATTATTTTACTTAATTATAAAATTTAAAACTCTATTTACATACAAATTATGTAATTAATATCAAAACTTTAATTAATTCAGTGGGATTATAAGTTTTATATTATTAAATAGAGATTTTTACATGAAAACCGTTGTTAGAGGTGAATTTGCAAAAAAAATCATTCCTAGAAATGCATTAGCAGGCATATCACTGGGTTAATTCAAATAGTGCACAAATACCATTTAAGTGTGATTTTTTTGTAAATTTTTGGTAAAAAGAAGTGATATGCTTGCAAATAATATGGCATTTTTGCACAATTCATATTTACACAGTCATATGCATGCTAATCCATTTACATGAATAATTTTTTTTGTAAATTTCTATTTAACAATTATTTTCATGCAAAAAACCTATTAAATATATTAATTTTTATTAATTTTAAATTTTTATTTAAGTTGTTGGGCCGAGTCGGGCCTTAGTCGGGCTTTACAATTTTCTAATAGTATCGGGCCCGGCCCGACCCGGCCGGATATAACTCGGGCCCGGGCCGGGCTCGGGCTTTAATATTGATAAGTCGGGCCTGGGCCTACCTAAGCCCGGCCCGGCCCAGTGATAGCCCTACATGGCGAGTCCCATCCCTATCTAGCACTGTCCGATAAATAGTCAAAACGCCCCACAACCACTCAAGCGATGAGAGGGAATAGCATGTCACTTCCCATACCAATTGGGGATCTTCAGTGCCAATATCCTCTCCAGTAAGTAGTCATGCTCATAGTCATCATGTGCAAAAGCTGCCCCTGAAGGGGTCAAAAACATCCCGTCCACTGCGATACCCGTGGCCTTGTCGTGTCTCGATAAATGCCAGATCGTTGGTGACGACGGTACTGTGCGGACGGTGAAGTTGTCAAACTGTCTGAAGAAGCCCAGGCTCTTCTGATCAGACTACTGTCTCTGGCGAGCGAAGCCTTCTGGGAAGCTCAAATAAGAAAAGGTGCAAGTATCCTGCGTGCTGTCTCTCCCAAGCAATATAGTCCGCTCGAGACGGCATCTCTCATCTGGTAAAAGAGAATCATCATCCTCCATCCTAGGAGGCACAAAGCTCTGGGTGAAGGGTAGAAGATGCCGGCCCAGCAGGTAGTGAGATGGGTATCCCCTAAATCGGTCATATGTATAGACTATCCGTCTCCTCGTAATGCGAGCAATATCAACTGTGCCCTCATCTGGATTGGTATTCTCAGTTGGGCCCTCAACGACCCAAGGAAGACCGCGGTCCACGGCATCAAAGTTGTCAGAGGTGATGCTGCGTGGAGGGAAAGGTGGCATGGGTCTATTCGTCCTCTGCGCATAATGATCATCAGAGCCCCCGGCTCTCGGCCTCCAGGAACAATCTCTACCTCGGCTCTGACGAACCATGTCTGAAGTCCCGCGATCAATGACAACCAAGAGGGGGGTGAATTGGGTGTTTACCAATTTTAAGAAAACTTTTGGCCTTTTTAAAATATGTGATAAGATGCTAATAAAGAGATTCAAATCTATTCAATCACAAAATGAGTTTGTCGAAATCTATTTGGTGATTAGATAAATTATTCAATATGGACGTGGATGAATAATGAACAATGATATACACTCACACTCGCGTAGAATGGGGATAGGAGAAAAGGACCAAACCACAATTGAAAACACAATGCACAGCGGTTTTTAAGGTGGTTCGGATGCAACGACGGCAATCCTACGTCCACCCCTCACCAAATCCGGTGAGGCTTCACTCGGGGATAAATCCTCAAACGGAGACGACGCTCCAAATACACATGCAGGATGACGCCTGCACACACACACGGGGACTCACCCCAACATACACACACACGGAGATGAGGTCTCCAACACGATCCGACAACCGGATCAACAACACACACACTTGCTGCGACAGATGCAGCATTCTACACACACAAACACTAAGACATGGATAAATCCACACACACACGTAGATCTAAGAAGATCTACACATACACGAATGGAACGTCACGACCACACACGACCACTGATCCAACAACGATCCACACACACACAAGTTCTTCAGTTTATGACGAACACAAATACAACATCCAAAGCATAAAGACGATGAGGCTTAGTTTAGAAAATTTCTGTTTTGGGTTCTCCTTGAATGCATGTTGCGGATCTTGAACGTTTCTTCAATCTTCACTTGACCGAAGCTTCAATCCGTGCTTGCTTAGTTTTTCTCCTTTCTTGCTTGCTTGGCTTCTCTTCTTTCTCCCTTAAGCACTCTTCTTGGAATCCTTGCTTGCTTGCTTGGCTCTCCTCTTCCTTGGAGGAGGTTGGCTTCAGATATGCCTTCAATGGGTTGAGAATGGATGAAGAACACTTGCTGCACGGAGTATTGTTCACGGCTATAGTACCCTTCTTCTTCCTCCTTGGACAGCACCCTCTTGATTTCCCTTTGAAGCTCTTTTTGGATGGTTAGGGTTATGACTCCAATAAGATGTTTTATAACCTTTGAATGGTCCATAGACAACCCCCAGACCAGATCCACAAATTCCTCCTAGATTGGGGGCAGTGGGATTAAACAAATAGGTGAAGATTCCTCTCCACGAGCTTGAAATCGGAAGTCAACAAAAGGGGCCTCGGGGCTGGCGGTCGACCGGAAGTTATGGGGCGGTCGACCGGAATATTTCAGTCGCATGATCTTTCGGTTCTGGAAGAACCAGTTGACCGGACTCCTACCGGCGGTCGACTGACCTGCAACCGGTCACTGGTAGGCGGTCGACCGAAACCTGCAGAAATGGGATTATTTTGGTTCTGGCAATTCTGGTCGACCGGCCAAGGTCCGTTGGTCGACCGGAAAGACCCATACATGCAAAAATGAAGTGTTAGCCCAAGGAAACATATCCATAAGTCAAGAGCTTCATGTCCATATCAAATCCATGCATTTTGGGATTGGATTCAACTTGGTTTATGCATTGGGAAGGTTTAAATCATTTTGAGCACTTATCATTACATGAAAAATCTTTTAAACAAATTCAATGCTCACTCCTGAAACTCATGCCTGAAATGCATTTATGAACAAATGCAGAGGACTTAGAAAACCTTCATTTGCAAGCCACGAATGAGGTATATTAATGAGAGGTGTATAAGATGCACATGGTGAGGATGCTACGACAGGGTAAGAGTCTCACCAATGATTTTTGACAATAAATGACATATACCACATGTTTTAGATTGTAGAGCAGCAAGGTGCTTATCCACACGTTAGGTTCACCAGGTGACTGCCATGAGATTATAAGTTTGATCCTGCAAGCAAGATAGTTAAGGTTAATATCATGCTTGTTCACATTAAAGAGATTATGAAACCTCTTGCCTCGTGTAAAACCAACATATGCAAACCAAGGATCAAGCCCATGTAACCAACCATCTCAACCAATCATGTTGTAGCCTCAAAAGTCATTTGTCAACTCAATCATATATAAACAACAACATGAATGTACACAGTCATCAAGAACATGTGCAATCAACCATAAGTTTAGTTATCATCATTTAATCACACATGAAGTTTAGTTATCGTCAAAACCATAACTTAACAATCATCAAAACCATAACTCAACAATGTCTGTAGAAGCAAAAAAAAAAATGATGATGAAAACGAATGATGACGAGTGAATGAAAAATGAAGTCACAAGTCAGAGCGAGCATAAGGACAACAACAAAACATTGAGACGCAGTCCTACAAAGTCTCGCCGGGTCAACGGACTAGGGACAACTAAAAAGCTACAAAGGACACTGGCCGTCCGCCCTCGCCTCTGGCCTTGACGGACGCCCCGTGGGGGGCATTTGTTGCACCCGTTACTTTTCTCGAACAAATCGAGACATCTCCCTCGAGTTGGTCGAGGTTCTATAATTGACATGCCGTCACTCCGTGGAATATTTCCACATGTCGGGACTTTATGGCCCGTTTATTATCTCAATTGCAGACCCCTCGTAGCAATCGAAATGGTTGAGAGCCGGATTAAATCCACAACGACTGTTAGGGTTGTGTGGTTCCGGGCGAACCCCGAGAGGCAAGAATTCCTCTCCCGAATGTCCGAGGTGAAAGATTTTTTTTTTAAAACACCCTTGTAGCAAAGAAAGAGGACGGAGGAGAGGGTGTACACACCTTTGGAGAAGTCCAACACACGTGCATCACGCAACTCGGATGAGCACAAGCCCCCTCCTTTCGACCGACGGCACGAAGAAGACAACGACCGAACAAGAGATGCGCTTCCTCCTCTCTTCACGCGGCGTGTTGTGAGCAAAAGGGCTGAAAAATGTGTGGCGACAAGGTTTATACAAGGAGGAGACCTTGGGGGGGGACCCGTCCGAGGTCGGACGAACCCGTATGGGGTCGTCCGACCTGGGACAGGCCTATACGGGGTCATCCGTCCGGGGTTGGATGACCCCGTACAGGCCTGTTCGGGGTCGGACGGCCCTGGGTAGGTCCTGCACGGCCTGCTCGGGGTCGTTTGACCCTGGATGGGGTCCCCGGGGTCAATTAACCTCGCTACCTTGCTCTCTCTCTCTCTCTCGGGACCCCAAAAAAAAAGAAAAAAGAAAAGAAGAGGTCCTCCTAGGGTCATTTCAAATTCTCTCCACCCTGTATGGGATGGATCGAGCCCGGTCACTTCTCACCTTCTATAAATACTCTCCCGATGGTTTAAGGAAGGACACGAAGAAACAGACGGAGATACGGAGAGACGAAGCATCCGGCGTAAGGAGCATTGTTCGTTGTTTTGGTCCATTAAGAGTAATTTTCTATGCGCCTGAAAGCTATATTTGTAATTTTTTATGTGCCATGGACGGTCAAATTATGTAATTCTACTAGATAATTAGGAATTATAGAAATGCCCCTCCCGGGATTGCAAGAAAACTCAACTCCTATTGTTTACAATTTTACCCTGCAACTTTTTATAATTGGGGTTATGCCCCTACATCCCGCATCAGTGCGGAGACCCCTTTCTTTTGTACAATGGACAATTCGCCGACAACCTTGTACTTACATATGAATACACTCAGATGTTCCCTTATGTGCTGGTCAAGGAAACTTGCAAATGAACCCTGACTTTCAAAAATTGTGCATAAACCATTCTCTCTCGGAAATGAACGCGTGTGTGTCTTCCAGTGTGTGTGTAGATTCATTCAATGTGTGCAACAAGCATATAAACAGTGTGATGTGTATTGATGTTAAAGTGTACCTGTGAAAAGAGATAGAAGAAATGAAACAATCACATATGCATTCAACACGATGAGATAGAGATTTTTAAGGTGGTTTGGTTGTACCACAGTGCCAACCTATGTCTACCCCTCACCAAACCCGGTGAGACTTTCTACGTTGCAAACGCAACACCACACATACGGGGATAAACCCCCAACACACGTTGATTCACAGCTTCCACACACACACGCTGATTCACAGCTTCACACACATAATGTACTCAGATTTCTCTGAGCCTGTGTTGAAAGCCCCAGCATAGTTACACACACAACAGTTCAAAAATAGAAACAGAAAAATGAAAAGAACTTAAAACAAGAGCAATGTAGCTTCGTTTGAAGCAATATGACTGATCTTCGATGGCTCTAGCTTCGGACGATCTCTCTTTCTTTCTTCTCTTCACCTCCCTTGCTCTCTGCCACTAGATTGCCATTTGTCTCAGACTCTCAGTCGAGGGCTCTGATCACTCTCTCTATTCTTCTCTGCTACTCTCTTTCTCTCTCTTTTTCTCCTCCGACTGTTGTTATCTTTCACTCATTCGGTTTCTACTCTCACCCTCTCTTCTTCTTCTTTTTTTCCTTTCTGGGACAAGCTCACTAAACTCTTCCTGTAAAATTGCTCAACCCCCCCTTTCCAGATGGCAATCGTATGATATTTATAGATTGAAGCTCAAATCTGAACTCTTGATCTTGGTAGATGCAATCTGGGCCGTCTATTACCTTAGAACACTCCAGAAACCGAGATACTAGGTTCTGGGTTAAATGACCAATGATTGGCCCTTGGATCACGTGCTTCTGGCTGGCTTACTCGCGAACAAAACGGGGTCAATTCTGTCGACCAGGACGAGGAGCCTGTTGACCGAAGTTTATCTTTGCCTTATTGCATTAGTTCAGGAAAAGAGGATTTACAACAGTCCTATCGACCAGATCACAGCTAATCCTGTCGATTGGACTGAGCTTTTTTTCTGGAGAAAGGAAACTTTTCAGAAACCTGTCGACCGGGCTTTAGTAGACTTTGGGAGTCTGTCGACAGCAACAAGATGACTTTCTGGATGAAGAAGTCTGCAAGGTCTGCACAGTCTGAGTTCATGTCTGTCGACCTGGTTGCTGACCCTGTCGACCTGACAGAGCAAAATTTCCTGAAGATAGTAGAGATCATACACTACAGTTTTGTCGACCTTGATTGACAATATGGGCACTGTTTGTCGACCTAGGCCAGGTTTCTTCTTGCTCTGTCGACCTATCTTTAACTGTTCCTTCAAGTTTTTCTGCTGATATCACTTCATATACTTCTGGATACTCAGAGTCTTCAGAAGAACTTGTTGACCATAGTGTCAATCCTGTCGATCAGAAGCAGAGCAGATATGTAGCTTCCCGTCGTTCTGTCAACTGGATACTCGATCCTATTGATCTGAGAGAAAGAGTGCAGTTCATGTGTACACACATCAAGATCGACCTGGATTTAGATTCTGTTGACCTTGGTAAGACTTTTCTTTTGCATTCCACGCATGTCTGTCAACCTGTCTTCATTTCTTTGTCGACCATGCTTTTATTCTTCGAATGTGTTGACTTCATCAAAGATTCAGCATAATTCCTTTGATTCTTCTTCATGATCTGTCGACATGATTTTGATCCTGTTGACATGAAGTTCCGATACTTAGTAAATTTCACAATGAATTCAATCAGATTTTATTTTGTTTCAAATATTTGATTATTAATTAATTTTTGTTAGTAATGAATGAATAATGATTCATAGTTAAGACATCATCAAAACCATTTACACAATAGAGCCACCTTCTTGCTCCACATAATGGCGGTAAGGTGGGAGAAGTAGTCAAGGGTTGAGCCATCATCTCTCCTGACTGGCAGAAAAGATAGAGCTCTGTGAGTACCCACAAGCTATGTAACGACGTCTTGAGAAGGCTGACCAATGAAAGCAAATATCAGTGGCGCTGTAGGGTTATCAATTGGAGACCTCCGAGAGAGCTCTGGAAATAGTAGCCCAGCCCACGTACTCAAATAATGAGTGGGCATCAATATACTTTTGTCCCTAGGAGATGAATATGCTGTCAAAGTCCCCAAAGAATGATAAATATTCGTGAGGGCAGTAGGGGCAATAGCAACCCTTTGACCACATGCCATCAAGCAGGTAGGATATATCACCTCAGCTCGTAGGAGACCTTCCTCGCCATGAGGAATCATAAAGCTGGCCAGTCAGTAGGCCAAGTAGGCAGCTAAGTATGTGAGAGGAGGCAGTCCCCTGGAGTTCCATCCTTGTGTAGGAGCAGGCAGATGATGCGGATGGGGAGGGAATTCTAGGATGATCTCTTTACATTGTCCCTAGTTCACACTTGACTGGGCGAAATCCTCATGGAAGTAGAATGGGCCGCTGTAGAAATGGCTCACCCAAGAATTTAAAGTAACCCGGGGAGTACGAGGAGTTCTGTCCTTTCCTACTCGAGCCAAGTCCCTCCATGTCTTCATCAGAAATCTGAAACAATAAGGCATGTAGTACTTGTCGGCTCCATCTGTATGACTGAGATGTAGGTCATCAAGTGATAGCTCCTCATAAGGCCGTCCACAGATGAGAAGGCCAAAAATCCTCTGGAAAGCCCATAAATCCAAAGAGGTCTCTCTCTCAGCGGTGATGAATGTGTTTCATCGGCGGTCAAATCTTTCAGCCAAGGGCTGTAACAGACCTCTATGGCAAGGATAGGAGTATAAAGTTGCCATAACAGCGTGACGTATCCCTGCTTTATCCAACATTGACTTGTAGACAAAAAGAATGCCCCAGAGCCACTATGTCGCCCCTCGGTGACAGTTATGGAAGAGACAACTGACCACTTCCCATACTAGCTGTGATTCTTCAATGCTAAGATCCTCTCTAGTAAGCAATTGTGGACGAAGTCATCGTTCGCGAATTTCACCCCCAAGGGTGTCAAGAACAAACCATCCACAGTAAGCTCCATGGCCTTATGCTGCCCATGTAAGTGCCAAGCTGTCGGAGCCAGTGGTGCTGCACGGACAAAGAAGTTGTCGTAGTGCTGGAAAAAGCCCAAACTTTGCCGGTCGGGATATTGCCTCTGTCGAGTGAAGTCCTCTGGAAAGCTCGGATAAGAATGGGTGCATATGCTCTGCATGTTGCCCCTCCCCAGTAATATAGCTCGTTTGAGGCGGCGTCTCTCCTCTGTCAAAAGGGGATCATCGCCCTCCATGCCAATAGGGGCGAAACTATGTAGGAAGAGATGAAGGCGGTCCAAGGGATAGTGGGCTGGATATCCCCCTGACCGATTGTAGGTGTAGACTCCCTCTCGCCTTATTATGCGAGAAATATTTGCAAGTCCCTCGTTGTCACTGGCATTGTTAGTTGGGCCCTCTGCGACCCAGTAACAACCACGATCCACCTCATCGAAATTGTCCTCAGTGATAGAATGAGGAGGAAAAGGCAACATGGGTCGATCAGTCCGCCGAATATAACAGTCATCAGCACCCCTAGTCCTGGTGCTCCTGGATCGGTCTCTGTCTCCGCCACGATGAGCCATGCCTACGAGCATTGTGGAAGCAATAGCAGTAAAAAGTCAGGCCAGACATTCAAGGACAGCAATGTAAAAATAAAGCATTGTCCTACAAAGTCCCACCGTGTCATCCCACTTTCCGAGAGACACAGGACAAACAAACTCCTACGGAGGACACGGGCCGCCCGCCTCTTGCCTACGGCTTCGGCGAACAACCCGTGGGGGGCATTTGTTGCACCCTAAACGTTCTCGAAGTATTTTCGAGGAGCTGCCCTCATGATTAATCAACGGGCATAGCGTGGCTTTAAGCCGACACCGTCGTGCTGTGGAGTATCTCCGTGACAGCGGGGTCCATTGACCCGACTATGCTCAGCCATGAAATATATCGCAGCAAAGAAGGATAAAGAAGATTCTTACGTGCACTCGTAGAAGAGACCAAACGACGTGTATCACGTGGCCTAGTCGGAGGCACGCTCCTTCCTTGTCGCCGGCAGCACAAAACCAATACAAACAAACGCCGAAGACCTCCCGTATTCTTCTCCACGTGTCCCGCTTCGAGCAAAGGGCAGAAAGAGGGGGCCAAAGTAGGGTTTAAGAGGAGGAACCGGCCAGGGAACGCCACCGAGGCAGAAAAGAGGGCCGCCCGGGGTTTTTGGCCCCTCTGGGACCCACATGAGGTCCGGTTGAACCTGTTGGGACCTAGCGGACCCCGCTAGACCCCAACGCGGTCAAACAGACCCCGACGTGTTTGTTTGACCCCGCCTGGGGTCGCACGTGGGTCCATTGGACCACGTCGGCCCAGCGGGGTCAAACAGGACCCCACCGAGGTTTGTTGACCACGCCTCCGAGTCCAAATGGGCCCGCGGCCCTTCTTTTCTCCCTCGTGCAACAAAGAAAACAAAGAAAAGAACGTGGAGGACCCACCTTGACAATCTAAGGTCCAAAATTGGCCTCTTCTGTCAAAGTGGGGTCAAAAAACACTTTTTCTGTCCGAATGAGGTTCAAAAACCCCTCTTTTAGTCAAGGTGAGTCCCCCACCTTCAATAAATATCCCCTGGGTCCAAGGAGGTGGGGACTAAGAGAAGAAAGCAAAAAAAAAGCAGCTATAGAAGAAGAACGCTCCTGAGTTCGTTTGTGTGTTTGATTGTAAAGGCCCATTAAGGGTATGTTTTATAAATACCCCAGGTCTTACATTTATCCCCTCAAAGACCGTGTCTGTAATTTTCTATGCATTCTAGATGGCCAAACTATGTAATTCTTCCAGATAACTTAGAATTACAGAAATGCCCCTCCGAGAATTGTAAGAAGAATCAAGTCATTTAAACTGTAGTTCTATCTTGCAACTTTCCGTAATTGTGGTTATGCCCCCATGTCTCGCATCTTAAGGCGGAGACCTCTTGTGTACAGTCGACAATTCGCCGACAACTCTTGTACTTATACACAAGTGCACTCAATTGCCTTCTCTCATGTGTGTGCCAAGGAAAATTGTGGATAAACCCTGACTTTAAAAAAATTACGTCTATGCGCCTCTCTTTTGAGAATCAACGCACGAGCGCCTTCTATGAAGCACATTGTTGTTCATTCACTTAGGGAGCTTGTTAGCTCAACCTTGCACCCAAGTGTCATCTCTAACCTAAGTCTGTCTCGGACTATCTCTGTGATCCAGAAACAACTTAACAACCTTCAAAACCTTCTAGAACTGCCTTAGTGCCCTTGGAAGTCGAAAATTACACCATAGTTTCCCTCCAATCCGGAAATTACAAAAAGCCCTGGTATGGTAAAATTATCAAAATATCTCTGGGAATCAGAAATTATCAAAATGTCCTTGGAGTTCTGAACCCATACCACAAAAATGCCTGCAGCCTTTTGCAAAATTACATTCATGCTCCCAAATTACAGAGTTTTTGCCTAAACCTAATGAGGCCTTTGATGAAATCCTATTCCTATCGAACTTTTGGTGGTGAATGAGAGATAATTACAAGCTGCACAAGTGAGCCTGCCCTCAATATCAAAACCTATGTAAGGGACTTTAGGATTTCTTTGACAGTCAATCAAGGGTGTTCAGATATTATGTCGATGTAAATCAACATTGACTGCGGTCAGTGGGGAAAGGTCCAGCATTCGAGCCTAAATCGTCTGATACGATGCGCACCTATGGAATAAACCCTGCACAGGCTATTCACACAACCCCTCTATGTGCATTTTCATAATTTCTCTTTTTCTTCAAAAGACTCAGTGAGAAATTTATAGAACCTGTGACAGGGTGACACCTTTTCTCCAGCATATTTCTAGCTTATGTTGCTTATGCGGGGATGAGGAGGACTTGAATCATTTGTTCACAGGTTACCCTTATGCGAGGGGTGTATGGACGAGGATCCGCTAGAGATTCCAACAGCCCCTATATCATTTTGTGGGGATGCACCAGCTCTTCATCAAGTGCATAGGAGGTGGAATCTTAAGGGCGATAATATCATTTGGTGGCTTATCCTCCATCCCACACTTTGGGCCTTGTGGATCGAGAGGAACAATAGAATCTTCAAAAGGGGAGCGTGGCCGGAAGATAGTTTTTTTCTTTTGTTTGTGGGATAGTGCCTTCTTGGGCTAAGCATTTACGTAAAGTAGAGACTCAACTCCTCTCCCTTTTTGTCATTGGGGAGTTAATTAGGTACACTTTCTTGGTGCCGTGGTCCTTTTTGTATAGGGGTTTTTGATAGCTGATAGCTTATACCTGTATATCCCTATCTTCTTTAATATATACTTGTGGTACCATCTACTCTTCAAAAAATAATGGTGGATTTGGAGACATTGGAACTGACTGCGTCTGTTGTTGAGAACATTTTCGGAATGCTTTTAATAATTTATTTCAAATAAAAACAATATAGAAAGAAAATGTATGTGCTACTACCATTTCTAAACAGGACAGTATGCGACCTTAAAACTTTTGGAAGCTGTCCTCAATGAAATAAATCAACCATAGCGGAGATAACTTTGTCACAAATTATTCTCCAGTGAGAGGGTAAACAAGAATGCATCTTGAGTGGGATCATTGTGTCAGAGGGAGAAAGTAGCAAACAATTGTACTAAGAATATTGTATAGCATGAAATATCCTGACACATAGACCTTTGGATAGCGTTGAAAGTTCATCTTTAAACCTGTCATTCTTTATCTTCGTTGTGTAACTTTTACCATAAGTTTTCCTTGAAATAGTGAAAATTGACCTTAAGTGAGGCATATTAGATTGCTTTTTGCTTTATTCTGTTGTCAAGAGACTTTCTTTTAGTTTGAAAAATTGTGACCTTCAACGAGGTATATTAGTTTACTTTTGCTTTATTTTTTTGTCAAGTGACTTTCTTCAGTTTGTTTATTTGTTATGATTTATAGTATTGAAATTTGCTGAATCATTATGCTTTTGCAGAATAATGATGATTCTTGTCTTGCATACACCTTAGCAGCCATGTGTGATCTTTTATCTGAAATTGGCGTCTCGAGAACATGTGGTATTATTGGGTCACAATACTTGTTGGGATTTGGTACTCCACTATCGACCCAGCAACAATTACTTGTCCTGTTGAAACGGTCACTAAAAAGGGCTGAGAGCTTAAAGCTTACGCGTCTCATGGCCTTCGATCACCTTGCACTAGCCAAATTTGATCTCAAGGTTAGTCCAATATCTGTGACTCTATGGGATTTTGTCATGAGGGTTATGCTCCTACATCAGGATGTCATCTGTTTCTGTTAACACCGTGTCATTTGTTATTCATTTGGTTGAATGTTGGCGAGCAGAGTTGAATTATTTTGTCTAGAGTATATGACACCAATGAGATTGAACAGACTTCTACAGATTCAACACATGTAAAAAATATATTATTATATCTTGTATGAATAGATGATTCAGCCAATGAACTCAAATGTGTTGTTAATTCGCAAACCTTTCTGTGGCATAAGGATTTTGAACATTTCTCATTAGTGTTTTGATTTTCAGCATGTGAAAAGGCCATTGCTACCCTTTGGTCCAAAAGCTTCAACAAAGCTCAGAACAATCCCCACTCATGTCTGCAAGGTGACTAGATTGTAACACAGTCCTGTTTTGCAGAAGTTTAATTTGTATTATCATTCCATTATGTTTTCCATTCAAAAACCCTCTTTATTTACTGTTGCTTTATACTTGCTGCAGGAACTGAGACTAAGCTCATCTTTATTTTCTGAATTTGGTTCAGATGGTCTCTCTCTGCCAAATGATACTGGTGTATTTAGCACTGCATGGCTTAAGAATCTGCAGAAATCTATAACCCTGCCAACATCCTTAAATGCAGATAGGCCAAACGATTATGACACTTTTCACTTTACCTCGCAGCCAAATCCAATTCCAGGATCTGTACTACAGCTGGCTGGTGCATCATATTTACTCAAAGCTACATCATGGGAGCTATATGGCAGGTAAGGTCTTTTCTGGTTTTTTTTGTTGGGCCTGCTTGGAACTCCAGACTACTTTAGATTTTCTTTTGGAAAGTGGATAGTACCATGATTGAAAAAAAAACTAGAATTCATGTATAACAGTTGTCACTCACCTTGTACCATCACCCCTTCCAATTACTATTATGAAGCAAGCCTTCAAACAAGATCAGAGGACTGCCAAGTAGGACTTGAAAGGAGATTGCCCCACCAGGACAAAAGCAACCCAAAAGGAATTGTCACAATATGCAGCTTCTTCATCAGGATTCTAAAACAACCACTTAATCAACAACCATTTCCTCTACCCTCTCCCATCAAGAAATAGACGGAAATGTACCAAATGCCACCAAAAACTTTAGAAAGACCCAGTTTTTCTATTAAAGGAACTAGTTTTCTCTCATCTCACAGTCACTAGCAAATTCTTGTAATTTCTTTTTGACCTGCTATTGATACAATCGGCCATCCTCCAAATTGTCTGCATCCGCACCCTTCGGACAAAAACCGATTTGATTTTTTTCACCATGGCATCCATAATGCTGAGCTATTTATTGACACATCAGACCTCAGCATTGGTATCAAAATGTACAGCAAAACCTTTTATGCTCGTGGTTCCTTAAATGTGCCTTTACAATGTAGGCCTTGGTCATGACTAGAAATCACTAGTTCTGTGAATCTGCCTACATCGTCCAAATAGAGCTTGAGACCCTTCATTAGACAGTCTGCCTGCAAAAGCTCAAGGATATATTGGCTTATCTCTGCCTATGTAGTCAGAGGTGAGAGGTGACCAAGGTGTCGCCTCATGCCTCAAACAGCTAGGCGATGGCCTAGGCATTTGAGGCTATATTTTATTAAAATAATATATATAATTCAGAAATATAAATATATGTCTAAATATCACAAAAAAGCATACATAAAATCAATAAACTTCCTAAATCAACAAATCTAACAAATTTAAACAAATTCGCTGAGGTGGGCCAGTCGTGAACTAGGCCGGGACGTACAGAGGTGGGTTAGGTCCACGAGGCCAAAGCGAGACGACTTGTGGCCTAGGAGATCAACTTAGTCGCCTAGGCGATTGCCTCAATTGCCTTTGATAACATAGATCTCTGCAGAAAGGGTTAGTGACATATCAATGCAGTCGAAGGGGTTGGTGGCTCATCATCTCTGCTGGCTTGATTCATGCTCAGCAAGGCTTCAGGAAATGCGACCATAAAAGATGCCTTAAGACATAAAATCTCTGCCAACATGTGCTTTCTTTGGCATCAGACATGTGGACCTGGGGCACCTGCGACATAAGTCTTTCCCCAGCAAGCTTCTCTTCCCGCAGACAACATCAGCTCTTGCACAAGCACACCCTACCTACCCTGCAAGAATATCCTTTACCCTTGGAACCTGCTTGTCTTCCATCTCCTTCTACCAATCCTCAACCATAGATGCTGGAATTGAAGGATGACTTCCCCAAACGAGAGAAAAGACCCTTTTTATAACTATGGCCCTCCTCTCCGATAAAAAGTTCAAAACTATCGGATCAGAAAAGGAAATTAAGTTAAATCTACCCTGAGCTGACTAACTCAAAACTGGACCCATTCTCTTTAGGGAGGCTATTCAAATTCAAAATAAGATTTATATTCATATTTGACCGCAAATTTACTCAAAATCCCTAGACCCAGTTTGATCAACAAATTCTAAATCCAGCCTCTCTGGTCCAATTTTCCCTTTCATCTTCCCTACACTCATGCCCTTGGGTTTTTAACACACTGGTCCAGCAGGCACCAGCCTTAACGTTGGCCCAAGTTGGCATGTCGGCTGGATCCTCCCGTGATGCCTGGCTCCACATGCCTCGACTGTACATTTCCACATACATGGCAACAAATACACTCTGAACCGCTGATTTTTCTCCGTTCTTAATCTCACTTTAAGCTTATAATATTTTTCTGATAAATATCAGTATGAACAAATAGACAAATTGCCGGAATTTCTATTTATTTCACAACTTTCTTTCAGTGCCCCACTTGTTCGAGCTAATGCATTGATTTATATGAGCTGCTTCGCTGATGCTGCTAGGTAACAACACTATATTTGTAAAGAATTGCAATTTTCACTTCTTTTACTCTATTTTAGCTCAATTTCTCATGGACTCAAGGTAGCATGGACTCTCTTTGTGTTTCAGTTCATCGGAATTGTCTCTAGCATACCTCAAACTCATTCAACACCTAAGTGTATTTAAGGGATACAAAGGTCAGTTGCAAATTTTCTCTTATCTGAGATAGGGAGTTTCTCATGTTTCCTTTTTGTCTATGCACATCCTATTTAGCAGAAAGGGGTCTGACCAACAGTTATGTTCTTACACCACTTAGAACTGACCACATAGGTTTTATGCTTTCATTTAGTTTATGGTGGTCAAATTTTAAATTGTAGGAGATAAGCCTATGTTCAGGCCAATCTGTGCCTGACTTGGTCTTGTTGGGTCCTTTGAATCTTAGGTTCATTACCGGACTCACTAAGGTGGATGTGTTTAAGTTAAAGCTTTTTTGTTTTTTACTCTTAATACCCTTGACTTGTGTTATTGTAATGGGGGTACTTTGGCCTTGTTTCTTATTAGGTTAATTAATAAGATCTCTTGGGAGGTGTGTGGCCAGAACACAGCCACCACCTCTCCTGTTCAACCCATATCTCCTTCTCCTCCTCCTCCTCTCTCTCCCTCTATGACAACAACGTTTAACCTAGAAAATCCACATGGTATCAGATCATTGATCTGGGTTTGGGCTGTGGGTGAGCCCCTCATGGTGCTGCCTGCAGTTCTATCCTCTTCGTGTGGAGCTCCGATCTGGTGACAAGTGAGTCCTGTGTTCAGGCTGGTCATGGGTCTGGTTGACTCCTTGGTATTGTGTGCAGCCAAGAGCGCCTCCAAGCTTTGAAGTCCAAGGCCGCCCTGCAGGTCAGGCAGTCCGATGCTCGTTTCTTCCTGTTCCGTCCACTTCCGAAGTTCAGTATGACCAGTCCGTTCCTTCCATTGGTAGTTACCATTGGTGCCTTGCTCTGCTCTTGCTGTCGCAAGGGCATAAACATCTGATATCTCATCCTGAAGGCTTGAGTTGGGGGGGGGCACCCTTCCTTGTCATCACTTCCTCGCTGCCAACAGTATTTGCCCTTCATGTCACAGTCTACACAATCCAAGGCAACCTCAACATGCCCAAACCTGTAGACACTCCCTGCACCAGAATGGGCAATGACAATATTTCCCTCCAAATCACTCAGATGAAGTTGACAGAACATAATTACATGGTGTGGTCTGTATGGCAAAATAAAGAAGCCTGGTCTTGAGGATTTTGAATTTGACAAAGGGCATTTGGAAAATAATGTTGTATGTCATGGATTTTGAATTCAGTTAGTCCTGAACTTCAACCAATAATCCTCCGGTGCAAGACTGTAAACTGAGATATAAACACTCCTTTTTGAAATGTTCGGACAAAAACAAGATGTTGTCCGTGTATGGTAGTTGACAAATGAATTACATAACCTGAAACAGGGACAGACAAACACCTACATTGGCACCCTACGAAGCAAATGGAAAGAAATGGATTGCTATGCAGTTGATGACCGGTCATGTGTAGAGGACCATGAGAAGCATCTGAATTATATTCAATGAACTCGGGTGTTCAAATTATTTGCTAGTCTTAATCTAGAATTTGAGACCCTGGGGGGACAAATTTTAAGCATGGAATCATTTTCGTCCATGGAACATGTGTATTTCAAGATCTTAAATGAAGAAAGCCGCAGGAGAGCCATGAATGATACCTGCCAAACCACTCAATTCCAGTATTGGGGAATTGTCAGCTTTGGTAGGTGTTAGACAGAAAAGTGGAAAAGGATCCAATCAGCATAAAGACAAAACCAAGAGAGGTAGGACTTGTAGTGACTGTGGCCATGAGTATCACCTTATCCTGAGAAAAGAAAATGGGAAGAAGGGCAGCAAGCTAAGGGCAATGCAATCTCATCTCACACTGTAAGGGGTCGGGGGTCAGTCAACTCCCTCCCGTAACTATAGATCAGTTAGTTCCTCAGGTTCTGCCCTTCTGGGCATGCCCTCAGAAGACATTGCACACCTCTAGAGGGTCCTTTCACAGCATGGAACTAGTTTCTTTATACCCTTATCCACTTGTGCTCCGTTAGGAATTGTTTGTGTTGCACTGAGCACCACCTTTGCTTGTGAGGTCCATTCTCTCTGGGTCATAGATTCTAGTGTAATAGATCATATGACTGGTATTTCTACACTGTTCTCTTCTTATTCTTTTACCTCTAGTCAAGATAAAGTGACTGTTGCAGATGATTCAAGAGCCACCGTCGCAGGTTGTGGCGATATTAAATTGGATACTAACCTTATCTTGACTTCTACCTTGCATGTTCCAACTTTGTCTATGAATCTCTTATCTGTTAGTAGCATCACCAAGTGTTTAAATTGTTCAGTGCACTTTTTTCTTGATCATTGTGTTTTCTAGGACCTGAAGACAAAGCAAATGATTGGGATTGGATGTGAAATAGGAGGTCTCTACTACTTTGAGTTAGGAAATGGTGCAACTTTTAACTCTAATGCAAGTAGAGATGTGAACCTGCAAATAAGGGAGATTCAATTGTGGCACTCCTATTTTGGTCATCTTTCCTTTAGGTCTTTGAGTCTTGTTTCTTACATTGTTTGGTCAAGTGAGAGCAGAGTCACTCAGTTGTCATGTTTGTCATTCAACAAAATAATGTTGTACTCAATTTCCAATTTCAGTGAATAAAAGATTAGTTCTCTTTGAACTTTTTCACTCTATGTTTGGGGTCCATCCCTTGTTCCTTCTTTGAATGGCTTTTGCTACTTTGTGAGTTTTTTTGATGACTATACTCATTGTACATGGATTTATTTGTTGAAATCAAGAGAAGTATCAAGGGTAATAGAAATTTTCTATAAGATGATTGAAAATCCATTTGAAAAAAAATAAAAGTATTCGGATCTGATAATGCAAAAGAGTTCGTTATAAGAAATCTTGAACTTTGTCTTGAGCAAGAAGGAATTATCCATGAATCTTCATGTGTTTACACCCCTCAATAGAGTGGGGTGGTTGAGAGGAATAATAGTGTTGCACCCATTATTTTGCTCGAATAGATTGAGACACTTCCTCGGGTTGGTCGAGGTAAATTATATTCGGTGCACAGCCGTCCCGTGGAATATTTCCATAGACCGGGACGCTCGGGTTCGTCTATCGGTTCAATTATAGGCCTCTCGCAGCAGCGAAGGTGACTGATTGTCAAAACGAGACCCACCACGACCGTCAAACGGCCTACGGCCAGGTCTCATGTGGTTCCGGACAAACTTCCCGGGCATCGGGAACCCTTCTCGAATATTCGGGATAGAGAATACAATGCTCGCAGCAAAGGAAAAGTTACGGGAGGGGATGTGTGCACCTAAAGGAAAGTCCGAGGTGCATGTATCGCGCAATCCCAACAGACAAGCCTCCACTCCCGGCCTCGCAGTGCAAAAAAAATGACAAACTAACAACAACGGGCACTTTTTCTCCTCCATGCGTCGTGCTGCAAGCAAAGTGGGCAAAAAAAAGGGGGCCAACATAGGGTTTTAAGAAGGGGGGGACCCCGGGGAGTCCACCCGGGGTCGAATAGACCCGCGAGGGGTCCATTCGACCTTGGCGGTCTCCACCGGGGTCAAACAGACCTCGCCGGGCCCAGCGAGGGTCGAACAGACCTCCGCGGGCCTGTTTCGACCCCGGATGGGTCCGTCCCACTTCCTCCGACTGAAAACAAAAAAAAAAGAAAAAAAGGAGGAGAAAATGACTCGCTGGGGTCATTTCAACCCCATTCCCTTGGTCTGGAGTCATTTGGCCCCTGTCGTCTATAAATACCCCCCCTCTAGGTTTGAAGGAAGAGAGATCGGAAATCGACAACAACAACTGCTCACAACAGAAGAAGATGAGAAGACTTGTTCTTTTGTTCGACCCATTTCGGGGTATGGAAATGTAAATATCCTCTGGCCTTGTATTTACGCCCTTGGTGGCTATATGTTCTTCTGTGCAGCCCGTCCATGGGTATTAAATATATAAGTATCCTGGGTTTTGCGTTTATGCCCCTAGTGGCTCTGTATGGTTGTTTTCTATGCCCTCCTCAAAATTGCAAGGAAACCCATAAAGTCCTATAATTGCAGTTATATCTTGCAAGTTTTTTTTAATGGCGGCTATGCCCCTTACATCCTTTGTACTCACACAAATCATGGAGACATCAACTATGTTATGTACATTAATGTGATTGTGTACAAGTCCTGGTTACCAGTGAAATTATGTATATGCCCCTACCTTAGTAGAAATGGTCACATGCACATTTCTTTTTAGCTGCAAGCTTACCCCGATACCCATGGGGGTTGCCTGGCTGCGTTCACGCCCGAGTGCCACTAAACCCCAGCCATTAGTTTCTGGAGAGCACATTACCAAAATACCCCTGGAGCCCGCAAAATATCCAAAATAACCTTGGGATCCATAAACTATCAGGATGCCCTAATATACATTCGGCCTTCTGTAAATCATACCTATGCCTTTAAACTTTAGGGTTTCGCCAATGGCCTCTGTTGAAATCCCAATTCTTTCAATAGCGGTTGTTGTTGTCGGTGCATGGAGGGAGAAGTGCATTATGAGCCATGCAAGCTAGTATGTCTTTGGCCTCAGAACCTATGTAAGAGACTTTAGGACTTTCTTTGACAATTAAACAAGGGTGTTCGGACATTATGCCGATATAAATCAACACTGACTGCGGTCAGTGGGGAAAGGTCCAACACTTGAACCTAAATCGTCTGATACGATGCGCACCCATGGAATAAACTGTGCACAAGCTATCTATACAGTCCCTCAATGTGCATTTTCATAAATTTCCCTTTTTCTCTAAGAGGCTCAGTAAGAAATTTATGAAACCCATTTCTTCGAAAAGGAAAAATATTCCGTGACCAACAGACTGGCACGCCTGGTTATACCTTTCCTGCCTTTCTTCTTTTTGTCAAAGAAGTCCAAAACCTTCTTTAAGGTTTAGATTGCCCCTCTTCCTCTTATGGGACGGGAAGAGGAGGGCACCTCTTTTGCATATTTGCGTGCTCACTCGCGCTACGCACCGCCCTCAATAACAACAACAAGACGATGGCAGTCGTGACATACAGATCTCAAGTCGTCACCAACCATGTCAGGTTCGGATATCTGGCAACCCCGATCGTGTTTGGCGGCTTTCCGCCAGTCGTCGGCTCGCCTTCTTTTTGGGCATCGTCCTTGTGGCTGAGGCCAGCTCAGCCACACCTACTACTTCAACTGCCGAGGGCGCCAGGCCCTCCGCTCCAGTAGCTAGCCGGGCCCGCTCGGTAAATAAAGCAACTACCGGGAGTGTCAAGCCCTCCATTCAGGCTCTCGGCCGGGTCCGCTCAGCTAACTTTGCAAATGCGGGAGTTGTTAGGCCTTCTGCCCCAACAACTGGCCGAGTCAGATCGGTCATCAAGTCAGCGACTGAAGGAGTCAGGCTTTCTGCCCCAGCAATTGGTAAAGTTTTCTCAGTCAACCAAGTTACTATTGGTGTCGCCCTTGCTCAACGGGGGTAGCGCCGCCGCCGTAAAGGCACATTCTGCTGTGGCTACCCTCGGAGGTACTGCTCCTGCAGAACGGGGGTAGCGCTACCGCCACAATGACGCCACGCCTATGGCAGGCGTCACTAGTGCTGCTCCTGCTCAACGGGGGTAGCGTCGCAGCCGCAAGGGTGCAAAACCTGTAGCGGCTGTTGGGGTGCTAGGCCGGGATACAGAGGGGGGGTGAATGTATCCTGGTACGAATAATGCCCAAATAAAAACTCTAAAGCTCAGATATGCGGAATAAAGACTAATGAGCTTTCCAAGATGAAAAGATAAGACAACAAATGAACAAACAGTTGGACTGCACCAATGCAGCCACCTGAACAACCAGAAACGAAGGCAGAGCTAAACAACCCAAACACACTTAGCAGAATACAATGCTCAAAAATAACTCTCTAGATAATGCAACTAGCCAAGCATGCACAGCCTGTGAATGGGAGGTAGAAGATATGGAGCTAACGCAAGGCAAACCACTGCACAAATAATTTTAAGGTGGTTCGGTCCTTCAGACCTACATCCACCCCTCACTCCCAACCGGAGTGAGGCTTCACTAGCCAATGCTAGAACCAAGCAGACTTAGTCTGCAACAGCTGCTGACACATAGCTTGACCAGGGGAACACACTCCCCTCTTCCTCCCAACCGGAGGGACACCCCAAGTGACTCCCAGCCACTTGGAAACCAGAGACCGAAGTCTCTCTTCCTCCAGACCAGGAGGGAACCAACCAGTGACTTCCAGTCACCAGCAAACCAGAGGTCGAAGACTTCTCTTCCTCCAACCGGAGGGACCCCTGGACTTGCAAGCCACAAGCCCAGAATCGGAGACAAGTCTCCCTTCTCCTGAATCCACAGGAGGAACCCACAAGTAGCTCCCAGCTACTTGCAACCGGAGATCAGATCTCCCTTCCTCCAAACCGGAGGGAACACACAAGTGACTTCCAGCCACTTGCAAACTAGAGGTCGCAGATCTCTCTTCCTCCAGACCAGGAGGGACCCGACCTCAATCCAGAGGATCGGAAGTACAAAGGTAACCAAATGAAAAAGGAAAAATACACAGCGATCAGAAAGCTGTAAAGAAAGATAACACAGATGTGGCTCGCATGGAGCTGACTGGCCTGGATTTGATCCACGGTCCAGTAGACAGATCTTCAGGTAAGCTTCTCTTTATCTTCTCTTTCTCTCACTTTCTTTTTTCTCTTTACCCTCACGAGCTCTCTAACTCTCTCTTTCTCTTCTTCTCCTTCTGCTCTTCTTCTCTCTCTTCTCTTCTTCTTCTTCTGCTTTCTACTGCAACTCTTTTCTTCTTCTGCTCTTTCACTCTTTCACTCTCTCGATCTCTGCTCCTCTATTTTCTTCGGCTCACACTTCTTCTATTTCTTCTTCTTCTCTTTTTCTTCCTCTTTTCTTTTTCTGGATCGAAGGGCTTTCTGCTCTCCAGGCTTCTTCTTCGATCAGTCTTCATCTGTTGGATGAAGGCTTCCTTTTATAAGCAGCAGCCAGCAGGAGGGCAGCACTGGGCGCGTGTGGCTTCCACATTTCCCGCCCAGAACTTGTGGCCACGTGTCAGTCTCTCAGCCAGCTTCAGCACACGTGTCACAATCCTGTCTGCCCTTCCAGCCTCGGATCACGTGCCGCCCAGTCATATACCTGAAATAAGTCGGTTGACACTCAAGCTAAAGCTGCACGAGGTGTGTAGGAACAACAAAAGATGCACTATACTGAGAACGACACGAGGTACATAAGATGACTACAGCACGAGATAAAGAGAGAACGACACGAGGTACCACTGTAACAAAGCTAACACTACAAAGGGAACAACACGAAGTCAGATGAGAACAGCACGAGGTAAAGAGAGAACGACACGAGGTAAATACAGTAACAAAGCTAACACTACAAAGAGAACGACACGAGGTACATACAGTAACAAAGCTAACACTACAAAGAGAACGACACGAAGTCAGATGAGAACAGCACGAGGTAAAAAGGAAATAACACGGAGACATAAAAACAACACGAAGACACAAACACAGACATAACATGAAGACACAACAAGAGACGGTCAACGAGACGCTGACTCTGTACAGACTTAAGCTAAAGCAAGACAGTCGATGTATAGACTTGATAGAGATCTCTGCAGCGAATGTATAGACTTAGAATCATGGAGGCAAATGTATAGACATCAACTCTGCACATCGAATGTATAGACTTCAAGTGTGAAGACCATTGTATAGACTTTGGATAAAAGTTCAATGTATTGACTTAGCGTTGTATAGACATGAAGATGAATGATCAGACAATGTATAGGCTTCACAGTTCAACAGCCATTGTATGGACTTTGAAACAGCAAATGAATAAGTATGTACACTGAGTAGAAGAGGCAGGCTGTATAGACTTGGAGTTTAACATGCATGAAAACCAGTGTACAGACTTGAATGAGTATAGGGTGTATAGACTAGAAGGCCTGAAGGCGATGTGCATACTTGCTGAGTTGACGCTGCAGCCCAACGAGTTGACTTGTCGAATGGCTCAGCAAAGTTTAGACTTAGCCTAAAATGCTTAAGACGCTAAGTGAGACGGTGGAGTCTGTAGAGACTTGCTGTAACAGTCCGATGTACAGACTTTGCCCAAAGCCTTAGACGCTAACAGAGACTGACAGTGTATACACTTAGCCAATGCAATGCACTGTATGGACTTCCAAGAGACACTCAATGAGACGCTCAATGTACGCACTTCAAGTCCAGTGTATGGACATTGCCTTAGACTCTAAATGCATTGTACAGGCTAGTCAATGTATGGACTTTAAGTCCAATGCAAAGCAATGTATGGACTTTAAGTCCAATGCAAAGCAGCAATGTATAGACTTTAGACTACGCCATGCTTACACTAAGCGATGCACACACTTGCTGAAGCACTATGTAGACTTATAGAGTTGACGCTGCATACTTGAGAATGCTCACAGCGTTGACGCTACATGACACACTCATGCAATCACCACAAATTGAATCAGATGTAACACACTCAAGCATTCAAATCAACATGCCATCATCATAAAGAAAACATAATATCATAATGCACTCACTGTTGCAATCATCAAAACACATAGCACATGCTTGTGCCTAAGGGGCACAACAGTCTCCCCCTTTTTGATGATGGCAACACTACACAGTGAGTCATCTGATGACTCAAACTATTCTCCCCCTTTGACTTCATCAAAAAGAAAATAGTTTGAGAAATTAAAGCAACCAGCATGCTATAATTGAAAACCAATCTCCCCCTTTGATATAGTCGAGATGAATCATGGGAGGGTAAGAATGCATATGCAGATG